>CM053772.1:229520885-229612774 GCA_028658325.1 Potorous gilbertii
GAGCCCATTGGATATCTATTTCAGATGTTTGGGATACAGAGGCCTTGACTCCTATGTCTTTACCTGATGGTAAGCATTGTTCTTCCTCATCAGAAAGGAAGGGTGGAAACATCTGGTCCCCAAGAAAGTAACCTTGTATGGTCTTATTTTTTTTTTACCTTTTCTGGGCATTTTTCCAGCCAGTTACTTGACTTCTGAGATTCCTCTCCACCCCTGCCTAGATCTGCCCAGCTAGTGCTTGGGGTCTGAGATTCAAATGCTGCTCCCCAGCCTCAGGGCTTTTGGCGGCAGGCCTGGCTGCTATTCAATGTGAGCTTAAGTTCTGGTGCTCAGGTAGGGGCAGGGCCACCTCCCAGGCTCAGTTCCCTCAGGGGGTTTATGCGGAGACCTTCTATAATGGACCCAAGGTCCTGCCGAGCTCCTGCCTGCTCCAGGAGCCTCTGGCCACCTGCCTGCTGCCTCTGCTGCTGCCTCCCGAGGGGGCCTGAATTATGGAGATACTCCGCTCCCCTCTCAGCCCATCCAGATGTCTCTCTCACTGACCTGTGCGTCTGTGGGTGGAGGGACCTTTGCGGCCACTGGAGAATCCGTCCCTGAAGCCTGCTCAGATCTGCTCGCTCCTCTCTGTGCTGTGTGGCCAGGGCAGGGCTGGGCTCCACACCCGTCTGGTGCGTGACAGACCATTGGGGTCGGTTTTTCAGGGCTCTCTGGAACGGAAATCTCCTTCACTCCATTGCTGTGCGGCTTCCACTGTTCCAGAATTTGTTGGGAGTTCTTTTTACAGGTAATTATGGGCTGTGGGTTCGGAGCTAGCATATGTGAGTCTTTCTACTCTGCCATCTTGGCTCCTCCCCTCTAGATTTCTTTCTTAAAGACCATGCCTTAAACCCAATTCACACTGGCTCTCTGTGACTGGCCAATAATAGGCCCACTTCATGGTCATTATTTGGGCCTGATTGGCTCAGAGAAAATGTAAACAGCCAGAAACCAGGGAAGTTGTACCTTCCCAGATTGATTTTTTTGTTTAGACTAAGTAAAAGAGGCCACTCTTTGTTTCATTTCTTGCCTCAATCAAACTGAGACCTGTTGATGAATTTAGCTTGAAAAGGCCTGCATCCAGGACCATCTCCAGTTGTCCTGATCTGGATATAAGATGGACTGGACTGCCACTGGACCCAGATGACTTGAGAGGAAAACTGAGGCTGGTGACTTTGCACAGCCTCCCTCACTTAAATCCAATTCAATGATGCCATGGTCCTCTTTGGAGAACATAAGGACAAACAACAATAATCTAAAGTACAGGTGTGATGATGTCATCCCATTCAATAAACTACAGTGACTTCCTATCATTGCCAGAATCAAATAAAAAATCCTGTTTGACTTTTAAAACACTTCATAAAACTCTGCCCCTTCTCACCTTTCCAGTTATCTTCTCATTCTCCTCCACATATTCTGTGAGTCAGTGACACTTCTTTCTGTTCTTTGCACAAGACATTCCACCTTCAGACTCAGTATTTTCACTGGGCTGCTACTCATGCCAGGAAAGCTCTTCTTCCTTGTTTTTCTTTCTTAGCTTCCTTCAAGTTCAGCTAAAGTCCCACCTTCTACAAGAATCCTTTTCCAATCCTTCTTAATGCTGGAGCCTTTCCTCTGAGAATTTGTCCTGTACATAACTTGTTTGTGCGTGTTGTCTTTTTCATAAGACAGTGAATTCCTTGACAGCAGATACCAGTTTTTGTTGTTCTCTGTATCTTTAGCACCTGGCACACTGTCTAGCATAAAGAAGGTGCTTAATGTGTGCTACTTGACTATAACTGGCTCTGGCAATGTGCTTCTTAGGCAGCCTGGTGGGCCAACCTCCCAGAGGATCATCATACTGGTCCTGGGCTAATAAGTATGGACATCCTGAGCTCAAGAACTCCTGAGTTCAAGTGACCTAATGGCTTCAGCCTTCCAGCAGCAAGGATCACATGCGTGTGTAACCATGTTCAGTCCTCAATTCAAACAGCTCAATGTGTAATAGTAGAAGACTAGAAATAAAGTCAATATTCAGCAAAGTAGAATGACAGAACTGTGGTATATGAATGTGGTGGAATATTAGTGAACAATAAGAAACAATAAACTTGAAGAATTTAAAGAAATGAGATCTACAAAAGGTACACAGAAATGAAAAGAAAAAACAACTGCAACACATAAAGGCAGCAGTTTAACAGCAATTAATTCTTGCTATGAATACATAGCAAAGAAGATGAAAAGGATCCTATAAGAAAAAAATTAACATGTTCAAAATTATACCATTTCTCTTTTGAATAACATTTCATTGAAACATGTCCATGAACTTATGCTATTAATGATTATTTCATGTTTCAATCATTCATAAAATCACTTGGGTTTTTTCTGTTTCAACTTGAATGTCTTAATTTTTATGAATGTTCTTTTTAAGGAGTATGATGCCATACTTGTTCATTAAAATTAAAATGAAAATAGTTCTGGGTGTCAATTTCGTCTCTTGAGTACAACATGCTCTCTCTGATCTCAGTTTCCTCATCTTTAAAATGAGGAGTATTAGACTAGATGGCCCCTGAATTTCGCTATAGTTCAGGTTCTATGACAATGAATTATAAATCCAAATGAATGTTAAGGGTTACTGATGGAGCCATAGTATAGAAACAATTCTTCAAGTAAATGGACTCCTTTTATTGAAAGGTTCTAAAAAGTCTTCAGTATCTTCAAGAGATCATAAAAAAAATGGGAAAGGGTCCCACATGTACAAAAATATTTATAGCAGCACGCTTTGTAGTGGCCAAAAACAGGAAATCAAGGGGATGCTCATCAATTGGGGAATGGTTGAATAAACTATGGTGAATGTAATGGAATACTACTGTGCTATAAGAAATGACGAACAAGATGACTTCAGAAAGGCCTGGAAAGACTAATGTGATCTGATGCTGGGTGAAAGGGGCAGAATCAGGAAAACTTTGTGCACAGCAACAACCACAGTGTGCGAGAGTTTTTTCTGGTAGTCTTGGATCTTCATAGCAATGGAAGGACATAAAAAAAAAATTCCCAATGGTCTTCTAAGGCAAAATGCCTTCCACACCCAGAGAAAGAACTATGGAATTCAATCACAGAATGTAGCAGATCATTTGTGTGTGTGTGTGTGTTATGTTTTGGTTTGTTATATGATTTCTTCCATTTATTTTAGTTCTACACAGCATGACAATAATGAAAATGCTGTCTCAGGGAGGGAGAGGGGTGGTGAGGAGTAGGTAGGGGGAAAAAAAACCTAAGTTTTATGGTAGTGATTGTAGAATACTAAAAATAAAGAAAAAAGTCCTCAAATACTCCAAAATATTTATAGCAACAATTTTTGTGACAAAAAGAACAAAGTAGATGGTCATCCACTGGGGAATGGTTAAACAAATTGTGGTAAAACAAACTATAGTACATGAATGTAATGGAATATTACTTTCCTGTAAGAAATTATGTGTGTAATGAAAATAAAGAAACCTGGAAAGATCTATATGAAGATCTACATGCAGAGTGAAGTAAGCAGAGTCAAGAAAACAATACACATAGTAATTATAACAATGTAAATGGAAAGAATGACACATGATTAAAAAATCAAACGTAAACGTAACAAAATAATACACGTTAAGCAGGACTCAAAATATAAAGAAATGAGAGGATACCCCCAACTTTCCCCTTTGTGGATGGGGGGAGGGAGAGAGGTAAAGAGATATTGTATATTCCACAAGCCTTCAGACTTTTTATGTTATTGATCAGTTGTGTTGATTTTTTTCCTCTCTAAAAATAGTTTGTTATGTGAAATGGCTGCAGAGGGTAGGAGGTGGGATACTTGGGAGGCTATGGTGATGTAAGAAATAGAAAATATCAATAAAAACTTATTTAAAAAAGATTAAGTCCTAGAGCATGTCCAGATAGAGTAATACCGAGCACAGTGCTTTGAACACAGTGGGTGCTTAACAATGTTTGCTGATAAAGCATTTCAACTTTGTTTCCCCATATTTTGGCAGCATATGTTTGAATTACTTTATATATTTGTATAGATGCATTCCTTTCCTGTTATTAAGGTCATGTCACTCTTTAGTAAACATATCGATTTTAAATAGTTATTCCATCTCTAAACATATGGTGAAAGCTCCCCCACCCCCATAAATAGGACAAAAAATTGTTAAAGTGGAATATCTGTAATCAGAGCCCTGCCAATTTTTAAATAAATTAAATAATATCTGTAGGAAGGAAAAGACTCAGTAAACTGATGGGGAAAAAAAATTCAAGGACCACTATCTTACTGTTAGGATAATATTTCTATACACACCAGGACCAGCTGATGGCATCATTCCCATTTCATAACAAACACAGCAGTATACCTCACTAACATGTACATAATTAGAGACAAGCTGAATTAGGGAATTGTCCATCTTCTACAGTATTTAAAATATTTTGCCATATGCAATTCTTATATATCTATCTAGTAGGTAATCAATTGTTGGCACATAGAGGACCTTCAGTATTCACATTTATGAATCTAAAATACTTGGAACAGCTTACATTTTATAAACCATTTTACAAACTTTTTATTAGCAGATAAGTAATTTGCCAAGAAATGAGGATGCTTTTGCAGTTTTTCTTTAGCAGACTACTGACTTCCCAGTCATCTCGTTTAGAAGATTATTTTGTTTTGTGTCTTTTTTTCTCGGAGACAGAGTCTAATTCAGTATTTACTAAGGAAGTACCCTGTGGTGGCACAGAAAAGGAGAGAGAGCTGGCCTCAGTCACAACCCCAGGGTTCAAGTCCTATTCCCAAAAGTTGCACCAGGGAAGTCAGCGTCTCAGCACCTCCAGGCAATCCTTCAGAAGGGTTCGTAACATATTGCAGGAATCCGTTTTCAAAAATAATTTGATAACTTGTTTCCTTTGTAGCATTATGTAAAATGTATTCTGCATCTAAATGTACCTGATTTTGAGAGTGGGTCTCTAGGCTTTCAGACACTTCCAAAGAGGTCTAGGGCACACGAAAACGTCAAAGAAGCTCTGATCTGAGATCAATTAAATTGTATCAGTCTCCATCTAAACTAGTAGAGATGTTTCCTCTATCAGTGATTCACCTCCCCCAGCAGCTTCCTTCTAGCAATACTATGTGACAAGAACTATTTTAATACAAAGATGCTTTTTGATAATACTAAGATGCAAACCATACCCTTAAGATTCTTAAAATATAGGCAAAAAAGATACATATTCAAGAAATATTAACTTTCACATGCTGTATACTGAAAATTTAAAAGGCCAAACAGCACAAGTGTTCAAGAAAAGGAGATCATGTGGATGTTGTAGGAAGGGAAAACTCAGAAAAAAAGATAGTGCTTCAACTCTTACAAGATAGAGATGGGTGGAAAAGAGGGAATAGAATGGGGAACACTCCAGAGAAGGAGTGTAGTAAAGAGAAAGCACCAATCTTCAGTGTTAGAAAATTTGGGCTCACGTATCAACTTTTATTAACATGCTCTGTTTATGAACAAGTGACTTCCTCTCCCTGATCATCCTCAAGTTTTCTCATTTGTAAAATGGGTATAATAATACTTAATATCATCAACCTTATCAAACTGCTGTGTGGAAAGTACTTTACAAACCTTGAAGCATTAGATAAATGCAAGTTATATTTTTACTTATATGTTCAAGGGCAGTGAAGAGATAAAACTAGCTGATTTACAATTGTGCTGGTAAATACAGAAGCAGGGTGGGTGAGGTACAAAATGCATATGACCTTGAATATCAGACTGATGAGGAATTTGAATTTGATTCTGTAGGCAAGGGAGAATCAGTTATTGATCATGGTAACTGTGGTATTACTCTTGTCCTATCTGGTCCAGGAACACAGAACTAAGACTAATAGGATAAATTTATTGGGAAGGCAATTTTTGCTACATAAGGAAACTCTCTTTAACAATGAGAGCTTTTCAAAAATGAAATGGACAGATTTGTGAAAGGATCTCCCTGTCCCTGGAGGTCTCCAAGGAAGTTGGAAGGTCCCTTACGGATGTTGCAGAACATTTTAGGAATGGGTTAGACTAAATTGCTTGTGGGATTCTCAACAAATACAGGATTCTGTCAGTTCCAGTGACAAAATAAAACTGTTTCAGAAATATTAGTCTGGCAGTAGTGTGCAGGATGAATGAAAGAAGAAAAGAGACCCAACAAGAGTCCAGCCAAATTATATCACAAGGCTGAATTAGTTCAAAAGCACGAGTGAGACCATGCATAAAATCAAGGTCACTTGCTTGCTTATCCCTGTTATCACCAGATTACACAGAGACTAAATTTTAGTTCCATTACTGCATAATTTAAATATAGATATGGAGACACTATAAAAAGGAAAATCAACTGAGAGCCAGATATTCTAACTTCTAATCCTGGCTCCACCATTTTCCATTTTTGAAACCTTGTGAAAGTCACAAACTTCCTTTGGACTCAGTTTCCTCATATGTAAAAAGGAAATAACTGACAGCATTAAATGAGAAGAAAAATGCTTTAAAAATACAAAACATAAGGGATCCTTTTCATGTCAGAGGGCACATTGGTTTCCAAAGATCAGCTTTGTTCGATGCAGTGAAGAGAGCTCCCTCACGAAGGAGTTTTCCACCACAGGATGAATTTGAGTGACAACTCTTGAATTCTGGTTGCTTCAAATAAAAGGGCTGCTTCCATGGCTATTTCAAATGAAAGAAATTATAGATTTCAATGGATTTAAGTATTATTCAAGAACCCTGAAGAATCTTGCTCCCTCATGCTCCCCAAATCTTTAGTGCCTCTGAGAAATTCTATAGGTTCTGGAGGTCACTTGTGTTTTATGTGACAGAGTAATATCAAATGAATCTTGGGAAAAAAAGATATATTCACATATCTTAATGATTCAAAAAAATAAGTCTTACTTGATTACAGGATAGTACAACAGAGACTAGGCATTGACACTACCACATATGTTGGATGTCTTCAGTCTGAGCTTCAAATTAGATTTTGCTCAATAAGTTATTTGAAGATTTGTAGGCTGACAAGACAAAAGGCCTTTTGCCCTTCAGCATATGTAGGCTACTTTACCAACCATTTCTTCCTTCTCAAATAAAGCCTGAGAATGTAAATATTTTTGGCTGAATTCCTCACTACTTTAGAGGTCTAATATTTCCTTAACCATGCAGACTGCTGATTGAGGGTTCAAAGTCTCAAGCAAAGTAATAGTGAGGTTAGGCCAAACATGTGCTATAAGTGACAGGAAGCCTGAAGGCACCTTTTCATTAGCATGCTTTCTATACAAGAAGAAGACTAAGAATCTCTATCAGTTACACTAGCTCAGAGGAAGGTTTTGTGACAAGGATGAACATACTGGGGGAATGGAAAAATCCAGAAATATATAAGACCAGACCCATGAAAGTATGAAAAAAGAGAGGAATGGAGAGAGAAACATGCACACCCAAAGATGTACCTGGATTTGGAACTGCAACAGTATGCCTTGGGGCGGAGCCAAGATGGCAGAGTAACAGCATGCACTTTCTAGAATGCTGCCCCCAAGGCCAGCCAAATACCTGTAAAAAATGGTTCTAAACAAATTCTGGAGTTGCAGAACCCACCGAATGATGGAGTGAAGCAAATCTCCAGTCCAAGACAGTCTGGAAGGTGGCCAGGAAGTGTCTGTTGACCACGCAGAGGCACAGTCAAGCGTGGGCCACTCCAGCACCGACAGGACCTGAGCAGGCCTTGGGGAGACTAAATCTCTCACACCTGTGGCAGTTTCTAGACTTCAGGATTCCCAGAATACTGAAGACAAATTGGAAGGTCAGTGGAAAAAGCCTGTGGGACAAATATGGGAGAGTGATGTGATTCAGCCCCAGCCGCAGGGTGGCAGAGGGGAAGGGAGTAAAAGAACCTGCAGCAGCCACAGCAGCAGTAGCAGTAGAGACAATGACTGTTTCTGGGCCTCTAGGCCCACAGATTGTGGCAGAATTAAACAGTTAACAGTACACCCCCTCATCCCCACTGAAAGCAGAGATCTACCTTGACAAAGAGCTCAAAAGTCAAGTAAATGACTGGGGAAATGAGCAAAAACCAAAAAAAGAATCAGACTATAGAATCTTACTTTGGTGACACAGAAGACCAGAACATGCAAAAAGGAGACAACCAAAGTCAAAGCTCCTGCACCCAAAGCTTCCAAGAAAAATATCAATTGGTCTCAGGCCATGGAAGAGCTCAGAAAGGGTTTTGAAAATCAAGTAAGAGAAGTACAGCAAAAATTGGGAAGAGAAATGAGAATGATGCAAGAAAATTATGAAAAACAGTATGCCTGTGGTTTTTGGATTATTAAAATAGGATCTCCATGAATTTTGATGAGGTCACAGTCAATAAGCAGTTTTCCTTAAGTATGAAATTAGAAATAAAATGCTGATGGTCACTAAAAATAGGAGTTCAGCACCTCTGTGATTCTTTTACATCTGACCTATACAGGAAGCATTTGTGATTCTTCAGTTGCATAAAATAAAATATATCAGATTACAGAAAGTCAAATTATATTGATATAATAGTTATCAAATTATGTATTAAAAAAATATAAACAGGTTTACAGTCCCCAAGTTAAGAAGCCTTGGTCTAGAAGTGTCAGAGGCACACAGAATGGACTTGCCTGGGGTTACACAGGTAGCTAGTGTGTGTGGGCATGAAGTCAATTTGAAGGTCAGTCAAGAACTTTGGGACTACCTACTATATCCCATTGGTACACAGAATTTTATATACTAAGAGAAATGAGTTATCTGAATTAAAGTCTTTTAAGTTTCTCCAGATATATACAAGACAAAGGGCTGTACATTTCAACTGTGCTACCAGTATTTTTTGTTGAGGATGGGTAACTATTTCAGTTTTTATTAGATTTTTTTTTCCAGGTAATAGTCTAAAAAGTATACTTAGTTAAATATTGCAGCCAATACTAAATTAAGTTGTTTTTGTTTTTTATCATGTGCCTACCAGATACAAGTAAATAGGGATGCAGAAAGAAAAAAAGGCAGCAGTCTCCACCCTCAAGAAGCTGATACATTCTATACATATACACATAAAGCAATATAGGGGAATTGCTGAACTCTAAAACTTTGCTCTCTGACCCTTACTCTTTATCCCACCTAAGCTTATCCCTCTCCACCCCTTGGGCCAAGACCCTCTGGACTGACCTTTTTCTCTTGACAATCTTAACTCTTTAATTGATTAGTTATTTTACCCCCGCCTGCGCTCACACTGTGCATAGGCGCATGCACACCCACACACTCGATTCCTTTCCTTTCTTGTTTTATAGTAGTTCTCTCTTGCTACTCCCCAACCCTGGATCACACAACCAACTCCACTGACCACTTTACTCCCCAACTACACAACATAGTTGGAGGAAGACCAGCATTCCTCCTTCAGCCACTACAAATTCCTGTTACCTGATTTCAAATGGGTCCTTACTACTTACTACCTGACAAAACTTTTATTTCTCTTCTTTTCTCAAGTCCACATAACCCCTCTTCCCTTTTAACGTATGCCTTTTGTTATGTTACACTCATTTCTGAATATATCTTTACCCCATAAGCTTTCCCTTGCAACAAGGACTAAATAAAAAAATAGTTCAGCAAAATCAACACCCTATTTCTGGCAGCGTAAGCAGGGAGAGGTGTACTTTTCTTTAGGCCATACTTCCTAATCCATTTTCTAACTTTCCACTTTGCTGAGAGAATTATCAGTTTAGAGATGAAAGGGGCATTAGAGGTCATCTAATCCCTGCATTTTACAGAGGAAGAAATTTGGGCCCAAATATATCAAGTAATTGTTCAAGTTCATACTATAAAAAATTTGCAAAGTGGGATTTCAAATAGAAGTCAAACTCAACCTTATTATTTTCACAATGACCCTTAACAGAGGACATCTGTTCCTCTCCCTTCACTCGAAATCCCTATGAAACGTCCATCATCCCCTTTTCTTTTAATCTTGTCTCTAACATCATTGATTCTGGGTTCAGATGACTAGGGCTCAAATCCTGACACTCTGGGCTTACTATTTGTGTGACCTTGGACAAGTCACTTAACTTTTCTTGGCTTCAGATTCCTTATAGGTAAAATGAGATTGTCTAAGGAAAAAGTAACTCTTCTTTTGTTCAGGCCAACTTACTTTATTGGTTCCCTATGTCTCATCCTCTCCAGTGTCCCTAAGGAGCTTGCTTTAATTTATCACCCCCTTTCTCACTATCATCTTCACCTTTTCCCAAGCTCCTGCCTTTTTCCCTGCTTACAAAAATGCTCATAAGCTCCTTAAAACAAAACAAATAAAAACACCCTGATTTGACTCCGACAAACTTTCAAACTATTTCCCCCCATTTTCCCTATACTCCCAAACTTCTTGCAAGAATCATCAATGTTTGCAACCTCCATTTTCCCATGAACCACTTACTTCTCAATTTCTTACAATCTAGATTTCTGTCGACCACTTGACTGAAAGTTTTTCAAGGTTACCAATGATCTCTTAATTTCTAAATACAAAGGCCATTTCTCCATCTTTGATGCTATGATCTGCTCTGACTTCTGGCTCTGCTTCTAGCTTTTAATACTGCTGACCCCTCTGTCCTCCATGATCTTTGGAGACAAAAGTTTCTCCTGAGTTTGAGGAACACTGTATAGTCAGTTCAGTTTGGCAAGAGTTCCCTGAAGTTGTTGAAAAAGAGTTTGGAGGCAGGCAGGAGAGAGCCTTTACCGCAGGTTCTTAAGCAAGGGAATAATGATGATGATGATGATGAACACCTACAGATCACTTACTATGTTCCAGGCACTGTGCTAAGTGCTCACCTCAATCTTGAGGTAGGTGCTAATTACTATCCCCATTTTACAGGTGAGGAAACTGAGGCAAGCAGTGGCTAAGTGAATGATTCAGTTTCACACAGTTATTAAATATCTGAGACTGGATTTGAATTCAGTTCTTCCTGACTCCAGGCTCTATCCAACATGCTCAGGTTTGTTCCTCCTTGGGAAGGTCACTTTGATAGCTGAGAGAGTAGGCTGGAAGGACAGTTGCTCCATAGGCAAACTGCTGCCAAATCTGTCAATTAACCCTCTAGGTCAGTACATCTCCCCATCCCCAAATTCCTCCCTCTCAAGACCTTCATTCTCAGGGATTCCATCCTAACTCAGGCTTCTATCAACATTGTTTCAATGGATCATAAATCAGTCTTTGCATCTACAATGTTTTCCCACCAGGTAACACTAAACCTTGGTTAGTTGTAGTTGTAATACTGCCTTCAGTATGATGAGACCTTGTTCAGAGAAACCTTAAAAGCTTCTCCCACTCTATCAAAGACTGTTTCAAATGAAGGTTCAACCTCCATTTCTAAATTTAATCCTTTGCTCTTGACAGGTAGGAAGATCAATCAACTCAACACCCATATGTTTTATTTTACCCTCCATGCTTCATATCTTCATATAATGTTTATTATCACTCTCATTACTTACAATCTTCATGTCTTTCTTGCCTCTCCCAACAAGACTATAAGTATCTACAGGGCAAGGACTGTGTTTTTTACCTCTCTGCAGAGCAGCAGGCGCCTGGTACAATTCTAAATATAGTATGTAAAGAAGAAACATTTCATGGAATCCTCTAAGATAGAAATGTCCTCAAAAACCAGTTAGTCTAATTACTGTCACAATAAATTAATATAATTCTTATTTATAGCCCCCTCATATACTGTCACTCAGCCTCTGTTTAAATACACTGAGCTTCAGTTTGTTTGAAAATAACATAAGTAAAAATAGTTAAGTCAGGTGATGACTCAGACCAGAAAACAAGCCATCATCCTTTTCAATGAACATTTATTGAGACCCTAGTATATGATTAGCATTGTAGACAGAAGGAATGACAAAAAAACCCACAAAAAACACCTCAAAAAACTCTCAAAACTCAAAATAAGAGTTGGCCTCTGTCCTCAAGGAGTTTCCAATCTAGTTGAGGAGACAAAGCAAAAAATCAAACCAAACCACAAGACAACACTGACATCTCAACGAAAATGGCTTAATGGTAAGTGTATTAAATTAGTGGATGATGTAATCTGGGAAGGTATGCTTATATACTAGATGATAGAATCAAGAGCCAAAGAGATCTCAACAGATTGGAGCAATAAGATGACACTAAAATAACGATATTTAATAGGAATAAATGCAAAGTCTTATACTCCAGTTTAAAGACTGCAGAGGATGTCCCAAGAATCTTTGCGCAGGTTTAAGCTTCAGTAGCTTTGTCGCTGTTCATTTGTTTTTCAATCATGTCCGACTCTTTGTGACCCTTCGTGGAGTTTTCTTAACAAAGATACTGAAATGGTTTGTCACTTTTCTTCAGCTGATGTCACACAGAAGGAAATGGGGGCAAACAGGGTGAAGTGACACAGCTAGTAAGTGTCTGAGGCCAGATCTGAATGCAGGAAAACCTCTACCTATTGGGCCCCATTAGTAGCTCAAAACTGCACAAAGACTTTTGGAACATTCTGTACAAGAAAAGAATGAACACAGCATTAAAATACATTTTGTGTGAAAAAGCTTCATCAGATGTATAAAAGACTGCATGAATGGAAGTCTCTGAAACAAGGCAGGCAGTAATCCTATTGCACCCAGGACTAGTCAGAGGATCTTGCAAAATACTATTATGCTAATCACTTGGAAGTCATGAGAAGATACAAGCTGCGATGCGTTCAAATGATGGAGACCAGGATGGAAGATAAAGAATGTATCGCATAAAGATTAATAGATTCCGTTAGAATATAACCTCATCTTATTTACTGTCTTCAATGATGAGAGGAAGAGAAAACAATCTGGTTCCGCTCCCCCAAGGATCTCAGCCCCCCATGATAACCTCTTCTATAATTTGACATCCTGAATATGTAGAGCTACATGGATTAGCATATTATGGTGCTGAAAGTTCAATTTGTAGGTGCTTAATTGGAGTCAATATAGAATAATGGCAAACACAAGGCTAGAATTCAAAAATTAACCATAGGTGTTTCTTGACTCAGTTTTCAACTTTTAAAATGGGTACAAAATCATTCATTTCTAACCAGCCTCAGAGTGAGCTAAAAGCATAGAAATATGTGTATGTATAAAGCACTTGGAGCTCAGAAGAAGAGCAATGGTATATGATGTTTTTATTCAAAATGAAGGCTTCCTAAGTTGTTCTGCCACTGGCCTTCTTCACCAAAGCAGTCTCTTATTCCATCTTTGCCATTAAGCCCCCACTACAAACTAGACTGTGTAAAAGACTTGAGCTCAAATATACTTCCCACACTCTAAGCTACTTGTTAGATTTAAGACTATAATCAATCATTCTTCATCTTGGCATCCAAGTATCATCTTTACAGTTCGAAGTCTCTTTGTTCTTGCTGCATCTCACCATTTCCTCCACGGTTTACTTGCTTCCCTAAAATTCATTAGCAAGAGAATATGGGATCTAATGTTCCTCCTGGTTATTCTGACTCCTTGCTCCTTCTCTTCTCATCATTTAGAATCATGCAACTACTTTTTTCTTGAAAAATGTACAGTGTCCTCCAAATCCTAATAATTATTACGGTACTAAAGCCTCACCTCCAAACTAATCCATTATCACTATATCAGACGTGGGGGGCACTCCCTCTCCCATCCATCCCAGCTCTTCTGTGACTTGGTAGGCAGTTGTCTGACTCTCAAAGAGATTACATGACCTACCCTCTACCATACACACAGCTGACTGCACAAGGATTGAACAGAGATCTCCCAGATTTTTTTGTATGTCATTCTAACTTTACCATGGTGCCTCTGATTTTAGTTTTCCCAATTTGGGAAATGTTCAAATCTAATTTGTTTATATGACAACCTCATGAAATGTTTCTACAGAAGACTTGAACTCCTAAGTAATGGAGGTTTAAAAAAATACTTTCCCCCTAAACTTGAGTCATGCCACCAGCATACTAAAATACTTTATACTTCCAACCTTGAGGGAAAAGGGGGTTGAGGTTTATATGGAAATTATATTTTTTCTCCATACAATATGAAATTGTATCAAAAATCATATAAAGGAAATGAATCAGAAGCAAGAAGCTATGTTTATTCTTATAAAACTTCAATTTCCTATGTAATTATGAAACAATTTGCATGATTTTGTAAAAATATGCACAGAGACATGAGAAATTTAGGTATTTCTGGTCACTACTAAAAGAATATTTGCATGGTGCTTCGTTAATGATTAAAAAGATGTACCTTACTCTACTGCCATTTTATGAGACATAAGGATTCACAGTATCCATAGGGTTAATAAAGGGAATAAATATTGATTTCTGTGTTGTCAGAAGATGAGGACATCAAATTTAAAAAATTATAGAATCACTACATTTTATTGCTAGGAGGAACCTTGGTGAATATCACATCCAATGGTCCTCCAATTCTTTTCTGCTCACAGAATAGTATTATTTTTTCAGAATCAGGCATACTGCTGGAAAATTACAAACATAAATTCTGTACAAATCCTGGTACACCTAGCCAAAACAACTTTGAGGTGGCACAAGCTTGGGTAACTATGGATCTAATCTAACATCCTGCTTACAAACTTACATACCTAGATATAAATACTTACATATTTACATACTTGCAAACCTAATCAGACAGAGTAAAATCAAATTTTTAAACAAATACAATGATGTCTTTATAGAGACGCACCAGATTAATATGCTCCAGTATGAAGGATCTGAAAAGTAAGAGGATTGTCCCTTCTCACTTGGTTGATCAAAATTAATTCAACCATGAATGGTATGGGTAGGAAGAGTGCAGACTCATTCAAATCTCACAAAGATTGGCACAAAAAGCACTGTACAAATTACATCTTCTGCCTTTCCCAGTTCACCCTTTCCTTTACTACCTCCTTAGGGTTACCTTATGGAGGACAAACACCTACTTCCAAAGCATCCCTTGGTGTCACTGGGGAAAAACAGAACACTGGGCAGGCCAGCCATGGGTCTGACTCCTTGTGGATTATTTTTTAATTTTATCTGCCAAATAATTTTATTATAAATTAATGGTTGTCACTGTGTTTTCCTGGGAGTTACTCTTTAATCAACACTCCTTGTAAGATTGACTTACTTCAGTATTCATAATCTAGCATCCACACCCCTTCCTAGACTGATTTTACAGTATTCCCCTGACACATTCAACATTTCAGTCAAAGAGAAGGATGGGAATAAGCATTTATATAGAGCCTACATAGGCATCAGTGCTAAGTACTTTACAAATATCTCATTTGATCCCCACAACACTGGGAGGCAGGTGCTGCTATTATTCCATTTTACAGTAGACAAAGTAAGAAAATAGAGATTGAGTGACTTGCCTAATGCCACACATTTAGCAGGTGTCTGACCCGGATTTGAACTCAGGTTTTCCTGACTCTTGGCCCAGTCGTCTACCCACTGAGCAGACCAGATGCCTATTTCTGCTGTCCCTTGTACAATATATTCCATCTCCCTTTGAGGCTTTCACACAGGTTTTCTTGCCATACACAGATCATTTTCCTCTGTCTCTTGGGATCCACAGCTCCCTTCAAGGCTTGCCTCCAGCTCACGTCCTATAGAAAGGACTTCCTGGATTCTCCAAGTTTTTAGCGCTCTCCCCTCCTCAAAATGCTTTTGATGCATTTTGTATGTACATTTTTGTATGCATGTTGTTTCTACCCTGTAGAATAAAAACTGAAGGACAGTGCTTGTGTTATTTTTTAATACCACAACATAATAAGTGCTTAATAAATTACTGCTGAATTAACTTGGAAACTGAGGCCCAGCGACATGAAGTGACCTGCCCAAGATGGACTCTTTAGAGCTGCAAGGGCCCTCCTTCAGAAGCATCACACAGCTAGTAAACTGCAGAGCCAATCACAAACACCAGGAACTCAGTGTATCTTCTGCAATACCACCTTAAATCAGTCATGAAATACTTGTGTCAAAATTTCTGTGCCAAAAATTATGATTTTAATTTTCTTAAATCAATCATTAAATACCTGTGTCAAAAGTTCTGTGCCAAAAACTATGATTATAAGTTATTAACAATTTTAACTCATGATCTCGGATAGTAACAATATTACACCAAGGAAATTCAGCCTTGCAGAAATTCATTTTTACCAAAGGCAAATTCCCATCACACGATGTTATCACAAAGTAATAATTAATATATTACACATATCTCCACTATTTGGCTGCTGTTTCCTTTGCTTGTCTTGGGAAACCTCTCTAGATGCTGTTACTGGGGAGGGAACAGAAAAGGGCATGAAGACAGAAAAACACAACTCAAACCTTCCGCAACCACAACCTCCACCACATTCTCTTCTTTAGATTTTTTCTGCACATCTTATGATCTCATGTAGAGAGAAGCTATAGCCAAGACAGAAGTTTCATCCTGAGCACCTGACTGCTTTTTCTATCAAGTCATAGAAACACCTGTTTTTGCAACTCCACTCTGTTCTCTGCACTCCATCCTGTTCTTTACTTTGCCATCCCAACCAGGGCTCCTTGGAGCACCCCACTGATGCTCTACTTGACTGTGCATCATTCTCAAAAGTATTCTAAGTAATCTATCAACAAACATTCATTAAATACTTGCCACATGGCATGCATGATCACCTAGGTGTCAAGAAGGAAGGAATCATATATGATATACACAAAGAATAGAAAAAATAGGGGAAGTTCAATTTATCATGATGGTAGATTTTTTTTTTTGATAAACAAAATGAACAACCATAATTAGTCTGCACCTGGCAAATCTGTTTTACAAGGGGTTACAATCCTCTTATTAGCTGTTAGTTACTATTTCATCAAAGAATGTTGAATAGATCTTTGATTCAAATGGATTATTAAATAACAAATACCTATCAATGTGCCTCCTTTTGGGGAAAACTAATTTCCTTTCTGCTTTCCATTAAATTATGCCACAAAAAGAGGGAAGTTTTTTCTTTATGGCAATTTCTTTCTTCAGTGACTCGAATGTAGATAGTGCTCCTAAGCCAAAATCTAAGAAAAGCTATGATTTCAACCCATTTATTGTCAGTAAATAAAAATAGTCACTGAGAATCAAGAATTTAGTGTTCTTCCTCCCGTTCATATCTCTTCCTGGCTTATTTCAAATCTGTCACTATGTAAAGTCATAGCACACTCTTTTCTTTTTCTATGATAATCAGCTATGATAATTTGGCATAAAAGAGACACTAATCTTCCACATTTGCATCACTTCACCTACAGTTTGTGGAACACAGCCGTGGTTCTATTTCTCATCTATCTCCTTAACGGATTCTTAAATGTGAGTTATTTATTAGAATCTCATGCGTGTGATAACTTTCCAATACTGACATTATGCAGATAATCCTCTAAATGATTTCCAAAAGGGTAGACAGAGTCACCCTAATTCATAAATGCTCTCATTCGGTGGTGCTTATGACTAGCTTAATGGCTCACCAGGACTAGGGAGTGCAGCCTGTTCTTCTGGAAAGGAACAAAGTTGTGGCCTGCCAGGAACTAAATCCATTACTTCTGCTGATTGGTTAATTCAGAGCTGCAAGAGACCTTAGAACATAGCTAGTTGAAACCTTTCATTTAACAGATGAGGAAACTGAGGCTCCAGTGAAAGAACTTGCTCAAAGTCACACAGGTGGGAAGTAGAAGGGTGGGAATTTAGACCTAGATCCGATGTCTCCAGATGGGTTCTCTTCTCTTCACTATGCTAATCTTCAAAACAAAGAGCAATTTAAATATATTTCTAATACTTCTCATGACCTTGAAATTTTAGAGAGTTGCACCCAAAAAGTCTTGGATACTGCATTCTACTTAATCATGATCAAAGGTATGTTACATATGTGTGGTGCAAATATACTAAGAAATAAATTTGTTTCCTGTTATTAAGAGAAGTTAATGATAATGCTATGTGCTGTAGGTGATTTTTACAAGGTCACAAAGCTATTCATTGAATAGAGAGTGTCATACAACTTTGTGTTCAACTGATCTTGAATTCAAAGGAGAACCATTCTCTGTGTTACCCTGGGAGAATCATTTCCCTCTAAACGTAAGTTTCCCCATCTGTAAAATGAGGAGGTGCACAAGATGGTCTTTAAAGTTCTTTTCAACTTTAAATCTCTTTCACCCAACAAGTGTTTATTAAAGATTCACTAGTATAAAGCACCCCATAAGGTGTTGCATATACAAAGACGGAAAGAAAAATAGTCCCTGCCCTTAAGCAGTTGACAAGCCATTGGAAAAAAGTAGATACAATATGTACAAGTTTTCAAATACAGGGTACGTACAAAGTAATGTAAAAATAATTTCAAGACATAAAAGGTACTAACTGGGTACTCTAAGAGAAAGATATGAAAAAGTATGTATTCCAGATATAGGGGGACTACCAGTACAAAGGCACTAAAGTAGTAAATTAAATGTCATGAACAAAAAATCTTGAGTAATCACAGAAATATCTAAATATAGGTATATTTATATATCTTGTAGGTATCTATAAGACAGACTTTATGGGTCTAGTGATGGGCAGCATAATATAGAGAAGCTGATCACCAGAATGCCTGTGTAGTGATAGATTTCTGGTCACTAAAAGTCTTGAAGACTTTCTACTAAATAACAGTGGGGTTGCTATCAAAGGAGATGAAATCAGATGTCACTGAAATATGATTATCTGTGCGTGTGCCTTATCAAATCTTAAGAAACTGTAACATGAGAATAGGGACTGAGTCTTATCTACAATTTTTACCTCCTCCAGGGCAGAGCATACACATAATACTCAAATGTTTCTTAAAGGAATGAATGATTTAAACAATGCTTCAACTGGAGAATAAGTGATCTTATGAGTGACAAGGAGCATACAGGGTAGTCATGCAATCTGTAAAAGATGTGCCTCCCTCCCCCCTTTTAGGATTCTTTTTCCATTAGTTTACCCCAAGAATTCAGCTAGAACTCATCACCTTGTCATGTGATATTTGGGGCTCTAAACACAACCTCATCAGACCAATCTTCCCTTTAATTTCCAAGTGACTTCCTTCCCCACCTCCCACAAATCATTCTTAGCCAGTTGTGGTGTAACCTAAAATGTCCTACATTTGGTGAAAATTCCTTGGTCTAATTACAGTGTAACCTTGGGTCTCTTCCTTTCTCCAAACCTGAGTTTTCTCATTCGTAAAACGAGCGAGCTGGACGACCTCTAAGGCCCCTTCTAGCTCTAAACCCTAGGACTTATTCTCCCTCAGCGCTGGGCGAGGCAGCCAGGTACAGAGCGTGGAAGAAAGCACGCTAAATGGGGGGTCAAAGGACCTGGATTCAAATCCCTCCCTTGCCATTTAATACCTGTGTGACAGCCATCTCATTAACCCATTTGTAAAATGAACGAGTCAGACTAGATGACCTCTAAGGTTCCTTCCAGGATCGTCTTGGGTTCCAATGCTGCCCAGCGGGTAATTCCCCTTCCCTCCCCGGACCTCAGTTTCCCCGTCTGCAAAAGGGAGGGGACCGGGCTGAACGACCTCTGGGAGGCGCGATCCTACACGTCTCCGGGCGGCATCAGGCTCGGAGGGCTCCGAATCCGCCGACGCTCGTACCCCCCACCCTACGGGGCCTCTGGGTCGTTATTTTAAGTAAAAAGCGAGGACATCCCGGAGGCGGGGGGGGGGCCGTCCACATTCATTTCCTCCCCGGTGCCCCTCACCCCATTAACCCTTCCCCACTTGTCCCCCTCCCCCTCTCACCGCAATGACTGGGCGGTCACCCCCACCCCAACCCCCCACCCTCCGCCCCGGCCAGGACGCCATCCTCCCGGCCCCTCCCCTGGCTGGAGGGTCCCCGGCCCCGAGCCCGCGCTCGCCGCCCCCGCCCCAGCCCGGACCGCCGGGGGCGTGCACAGACCCCGCGCCCTCCGCTCCAGTGGGGGAGGCGAGTCCCCACCCGCTCCGGGTGGCGCGGCGGTGTGGCCCCTGGCTAGCCAGTCTTCCTCCTGCAGGGGGGCGGCTGAGCCTTTTTTTCCCCCGAGGCGGGCTCCTGGGCACCCACCTTGAGGGTTGGATACTCTTGCACCTTCAGGGTCATGGAAAGCTGAGCAGCTGATTCCTGCACCGCCATTTTGGATTGGCCAAAACATTACAGACCAAAGGGAGCCACCTCCGGGGCGCTGTGCATGATGGGTAACAGACAGCTCTCCTTTCCCCTCCCACCTCGCCTCCACCCATTACCGGGAGGGAGCAGGCGTTTTAGCCAATCGCTTCCGCCCAACCGCCTGTGGTGGCGGAAGAACGCACAGCTGTGGGCAGGGATGCGTGAAAGGACGACGGGATAGCCCAATCAACGCCTTCCTTTCATAGCTCTCATCCAATCATAGGAAAGTACAGTCTATGAAGACGTTTTTTACTGGACCGAAAAGAAAGGAGGAAGGCGTATTTCGTTTTTGAGACGCCAGGGGTACGGTGACGATTCCCAATTGGCCTGGGGTCGCCCAGGGGCCAATCACGGACCTAGTTTCCTTCTGACTCTGACGTGATAGGTGGGGCCAGCCAAATAGACTGATTGACGTTGCCTTTTCCCACATATTTAATGGCTAGGGGCCGGGGCCAATGACAAATTTTATTATAAACATGGAGACCCTGACGAAAGGCGCTTCTAGCTTCACAAACGAGTCTCTAAAATTGCTTGGGCTACTGAAGACGCCCTCCGAGCCTTAGATGGTCATGGGGGCCAATCAGGGACGCCCCTATGCAGGACCACTTTTCGAGGTGGGAAACCAGGAACTCCTGGAATGTACTGGCAGGCTCTCGACCCAATAAGGAAAGCTCTCCTTGATTGACAGCTACCTCAGCAAACCGAACGCGTGGACTATGGCGGAGGCGGGAGCAAGGGGGCATAGGGATAGGGAGGGAGAGGGGGCGTGTCCGGAGGGGGTGGGGAGTTTGAGGAGTTTTGCGGTGTTCGGGGAGATAGTAAGTTGCTTGGGTGGGGGAGGGGCGAAGGGGGTGTGGAAGCTGGGTGGGGGTGTCGAGGAGGGGAGTGAATTGAACACACTGGAAGCAGCGACGCTGGTGGCGGGAACAGGGTTAACCCTGCTGAGACCCCCTCCTCAGAACCTAGTGAGTTCCCCTTCCCTTGCCCCTGCTCCTTTCCCTCCTCCGCGCCTCCCGCGTGGGTGAGGGCAGCCGCCGAGGTGGGGGAAAAGGCAGAGCAGCCAGGACCCAGGAAGGGAGGCGGGTCTGGGAGCTGGGCGCAGGCAGGTGGGAGGGCACGGGGGTGGGCAGGCCCCCCAGTCCCGGCTCCGGAGTGGGCGGCCCGGACTTCCGAGACGTTCCTAACGTTCTAACCGCCCCAACCGCTGCTCGGCCCCGCCCCCAGCCCCCTCGGCTCCGCGCGCTCCTGTTTTCTCCCCCCACCCCGTGCGCGCTCTGGTCGGCGGAGCGAGCTGCTCCCGGCTGCCTCCGCCTGGAAGAGGGGGGCGGAGGGATCTCGGGCCGGAGGCGGGCCGGGCCGTCTGGGGCTGTCCTCGTGCACGCTCGGGGCGGCCCGACAACTCTCCGAAAACTTCGGGGCCCCGCGCCTTCCTCCTCCGCTCCGGTCCGGCCCCTCCCTGTGTCTTATAAGAAAGCGTCTCCGCCTCTCCCGGCCCGGGAACCAGCCCCGCGGGTCTCCCGAGCGAACGTCGCCACCCCCTCCGCTCGGCCGGGGCTGGGGCTCTCCCTTCCCCCGGCCCGTCCTCGGGGGCGCAGCCGCTGCGGGACGGGCCTCGGGAGGAGGGAGACCCCCCCGGCATCCAGAGGTGCTCACCCCCCCCGGGCGGCTGCGGAGGCTTCTCTTCCCCTGCGGACTAAGGGGGGGGGCGGCGGCGGTGCAGTTAACCCCCAGCCTGCTTGTGTCCTGGCGGCGGCGGCCGCCTCGCGAGGTCTCCAGGCGTGCTTCGTGATTCTCTTCGACAAAATGTCCATTTATTCCCCCTGAGCTCCCGCCCTCCCCCGTCTGTCAAAAGAGCTGCTTCCGAGACCTTTTCTGATCGAAACTTGGTCCCCGCAGCGCTTCCATAAATGTGTCCCCTTCTTTTGGTGGAAACTCCAAGGTATCCTTCTGGCCTTGCGACCGCCCTTCGTGAGTGATTATTGGACATCCGACCCGGCTAGGGAGACTTCTGGTTCCCAGCGGTTAGGTTTCTGTTACTTGAGAGACAGGATTTATTCAGTATTTGAATTACTGCCCGAGTGAACTGAAGGCGAGCCTTATCTTCCTGGAACTTTGTTTATGTTGGGCGCTAAGGATTTAATTGTGGACAATGCAATTGTTGGTATTATGCGGTAAATAAGTTAGAATATTCCTGATCCCGTCCCCCAATAAGGCATTGTACACACAGTGTACGGTATACAGTACAGGGCACTAAGTTAATTTACTTTTAAACTGGAAGATTGGGTGGGAGAATGAGTAGCCAAAGTTTAAAGGGTTTACTTAATGGAACAGATGGCTGTGGCACTGGCATGTCAGAGAAAACAGCATGCATTCTTAGTTTAACACAAGAGGGAGCATGTCTAATCTTTAACCTTTAAGTATTGCAACTTCAGAGAGGCAGCTTTAATTGCTGAATGTCAACTGATTTACCCTTCTTGGTAGCAAGTATAAATATTTATATAGTCTGTGCATTGTAAGCATGTCATCGGTTTAAGGTTACAATTGTTGGCTTAGAATGATTTCATGGAAAGCTTCTTAGCCTGAGTTTCTCATCTGAGGTTAGGAAGTCTGATTTCCTATTAAAACTAAGAGAAAAGGATTTTAAATTTTAAATTAATTTATAGATAAGATATTTGTTTAATGGTTGGTTTTCAAAATTTATCTTTTGGGTAGTTGGCATCCAATATAAAATGGTAAATTATTTTCTTTAATTGGTATGTTGTTATACTACTGTTATATTGAGAATTAATTGGATTACAAAATAAAGAAAAGCAAGTTTTAAAGATGCCTTGAATTTCTTTCGGCTGATCTGTCACTTTTTATGAAAATGATCATAAACTTATTTGGGAACTTTATAAGCTATTGCTTTAAAACTTGAGAAGATACACATCTCATACATTTTTTTTTTTAAGTCTGCATATACTGCACAGAAGTTGTAGGTAATAGCATCTGGGGGCGTGGAAAGTGATCTGAAGCTTAAGGGAAACTTTTCTTGATTATCAAGGGGTTTAGAAAAACACATTCTATAAGTAAGTGCTAGATGACAGGTCTCATAAAACATTTTTCAAAATTTTCTGTTAGGAACTAGAGCTTAAATCAAAATGGAGTTGGTGAAAACCAGCAGACCCCACTTTGATGTTGAAGTGATAACTTGCTTTATACCACACTAAAGCTAATCACCACATTGTAACTAAGACATGGAATAGTTGAGCACTGGTCTGTTACTTCTGAGAACTTTGTACAGGAGAGACCATATAACTTAAATTTTTTTTTAACATTAAGGAATTTGTTTTATTTGGAGGTATAGTATAACTTTCCCTTTGGGGGAGCAGTATTTTAAGTTTAAGTTCAAAGAGTAAAATACTGGGAACCCTTACTGTTTGGTTCTCTGCATATTAATCAGGCATCCAAAGTAAAGATTTTTCATTTAAAAAAAAAGGATCAATTTACTCATAGCTTTTGGAGGTCTCAGTAGCAATACCAAGTTTTACAACATCAAAGACTAATCTAGTTCTTCGTTCCTAGAAAGACTGATGAAGTTGTGTGGGGAAAGAAGTTTATGACCTCTCATCTAACTGTTCTGCAGTTCTATTGGGCAAACTACTTAAGCATTCTGTACTATAAACCATTGCCTCTTGTTAAAGTTTAAAACAATTTTTATTCATGCAGTTTTGAACACTAATAACTCAATTTCTAAAAGAGCCTTACAAGTGTGTTGTTTATTTTTTTCATTGTAAGTGAGCAGAAAGGATGGTAGAACTTAAATTTTTAAAAGAAGGTGTTTTATTCATTTGCTAGGAAAACAGTAGTATTGGTTGTTGGAAATACTAGAAAACATGAATGCTCTGTTTTCTTTTTTTCTCAAATATCAATTTTTTAAAAAGGAATTATTTTTTAAAATTAGATGCTGCTAGGTATGCATGTTAGAAGCACATTTTCCTGCAAACATTATTTCACCCTAAAAATGGGGTGTTTGGAGTGAAAGTGCTGACACAGCCTTAACTATACAGCAGCATGAAAGGAGCTGCTCTAGTGATCGCCCAGGCTGTGGTTGTTTTTTCCCTCTTCCCCTCCCCCTCTTTTTCCTTCTTCCTCCCCCCCTCCACCCCCATCCCTGCTTTGCTCTTTATTAATTCATTATTTTAACTTTGGGAAAAGTTTGCAGTGAATTTAAAGCTAATGGAGTGTATAGGAAAACCTGAGGAGTCAGGTTGATAGAGTGGCATGGACTTGTTAATCTCAGCCTGATCTTGTCAGTAACAGCAGAGCAGAGGGAGAGAGAGAGGAACTCCGGCTGGGGCAGCGCTCCAAAGGTTTGTCTGTTATTTTTATACCAAAATTACGCCGCAGCAGCGAACTATTCTGTATTCCGAGTATTCGGGGGAGTCTGTAGATTCTGTCGTTGCGAATAGGTGTGTGTTTATCAGTATTGTTTGTTTGCAAGAGGAGAGATTTGTCTGTGTGGATGGTAGAGAGTGAGTGTGTGTTACGATCTGGGAAACGCTGAAGAAGAAACCCTGTTGGTTCTCCATGCAAATGACCGCTTTGGTTGTAACAAAAGCCTTGATGTTGGGCTTGGAAAAATGATCTGACAGTGTAACAACCCCAGGCCACTTTCGCCATGTTTTTGTTTATTCATGTTTCATTCCGTTTTGCGATGCTATTGCACAGATGTTCTCAATTTCGCTATTTTTACAATCTTAATCTGCCTTTTTGGGGGAGTTAACAGGAGAATGTGTGAAAGAATGTTAACAAAACGGTGAGAGGTGTTGCAGATGTTTATACTTTAGTTCTTGCCTAACGCTTGACGGTATTGGCAAAGGGAGCCACACTCCACATGAAGGAACGTAAGAAGCATCTGTTTTAACTACCTAGCCTGTAATTTACAGACGTGCCTTTTGTAACTTGATTATTCATATGAATAGTCCCAAGTGGATGTGCTTCTTCTGTTAAGTTATTTCTGGTCAATCCTCTGATGGTGCTGTTGTTATTTATTATTATTAAGAAGGAGAAGAAAGCTGATGGGAAAGGATGTGTCACATACCATGTACGCTATTAGGCAAACTCCTGCCATCTCAGAGTGCCTTTAATATTTGAACAGCTTCTGTTACGTCGAAATTGGTTACCCGAAGAAGCAGAAAGTCTAGAGTTAAGCTTTCTGGAGCTACATGCCTTCTGTTGTTTAAAAATATGACATAAAATAGAATTAATGAGAAAAATACCTTTCATTGAAAATTACTGTAGGAAATGAAAATATCTTAGCACAATTAGTGAAACCAGAGACACAATGAATGAACAGAAGTCATAGACAGAAGCATATATCATTTTTAATGCCATGCATTGAAATTTAATGTGTCTATTAACCACATTCACTACAGTCTATGTTTATACTGCTTTCGTGGTTGTTCTATCAATCAATTTATACAAAAGCTAAAAAAAAGCCCACCTCATCTTAAATCTTAAAAGATGACTCAGTGACCAGAGGTGAACTGTTTGGAGATGGAAAGTTATTTAGCATCCACAAAGCAGGCATATATGACTTTTTCTTTTTAGATTGATTCAAAAAATCTAGAGAGAAATTGGGAAATTGAGGATGAGACCTGTAGGCTTACTCGGTGTGTTGACACTGGACAAACAGACTTGTAGAGGAGGGGCAGAATGAGGCAGAAATTGGCTCCTCTCACAGAATGGTTCCCCTTAAAAGGAATATTCTTTTATAAACAAGGTAGCATTTTGTAATTACATCTCCCTTCTAAATGTGACAGTGTTGTAATTTGTATTTCCTCCATTAGCACTTTTCTTAAATGTAATATATCATTTAATAAAAAGCCACTGCTCTCTTCCCAAGATAGAGATAAACCTCAATTTTCCTATTCTATCCTATGACAGAAGTAATCCTTGTCATCCATTTTATGTAATAGCAGCTACTTATCTACTGTTCTCCCATCTTCTCCTTCACCCCCCCCCCCCAAATAAAACACTTTTGGAATGAGGAAAACCATATAAAATATTGTGGTGGTAGTATCCATGTATATCTATAAAAATTCTTAAAGTGATTTTTAAAAAGTGTACACCTTAGAGTGATAAATAGGTTAATTTTAAGAAAGCCATTTTGTACTAGAACCTTTACGGTGAGTGAAATTTTGGTTCTGGAGTTAGTTGTTAAAATACATTATTAGCAATGTAGCTCATACTTACAGGGTATAGTGCTCAACTTATTAGGAGAACTTAAAAAACCCTCCTGCTTTGCTAGTCTAGAGAGAGATTTAGAAATGAATATTGTTGGTGAGTTTACTTATTTAACTTGAGTCAGAGTAAGGTCTCAGAATCTCAAATTTATGGTTGTATTTTTTAAAGAAGTAGATTGTTTGGGATGACAGTTTCATTTTGGAGATGGGCATTGGGCAAAATTAAGAGTGTGGAGTAGGTAGAAAAAAGGTGTATTGAGATAATACCATTTATTTTTAAAGTCCCTGCAGAGTTTTTGAAAATAGGAAGAATCTAAGCAGAGATGAGATGTTAATTTCTGTTAAAATTAGGGCTCTTGGGCCTTCTTTCTTAATCAAGCCTCTGTGTGATAATGAGTGCAGTAACTGAGGAGGTGGAATATGTAACATATTTTATATATGTGAAGGTAACTTGAAAGAATTACT
Source organism: Potorous gilbertii (assembly GCA_028658325.1). Taxonomy (NCBI): domain Eukaryota; kingdom Metazoa; phylum Chordata; class Mammalia; order Diprotodontia; family Potoroidae; genus Potorous; species Potorous gilbertii. Next base: position 229,547,796 of record CM053772.1, read on the forward strand.
CTTTCATTAATGCAAATATGTGACAAGCATCATAATGACAAGACTTATATGGGCATGTGTTTAAAATGAAGTTGATGTGTTTTTCATTTAAGAATATATCAGCACAAAGTACACAATATTATCTTTGGGCTTTTATAGGAAGGGGTTATTGGATTACCATGATACTCTCAGTTAATATTTCTGAAGAATGTGACCAGTTCACTGGATGCCTTTGAGGGTCAGATTCTTCATCTCTAAAATGAAGGTCTTGGACTAATCTAATCTCTAAGGTCTCTTTTAGCTTTGACATTGTATGATTCCCCATGGAATATATATTATGTTTTAAATCCTGCTATAATTAAAAATTAAGGAGCAACAATGTCACATGGGAACATTGATTTATCAGCCTTAAAAGTAGGTTAGATGGTACACAGAGTCATGATAATAGAGGATTCTTACCAGTATTAACATTTTATAGGAACCTTTTTGAGCCAAAGGAAAGATACTCAGAGTAAAATATCTTTTACGTTGTTTCACAGCATGACCTTTTATATTTTGGTCTCAGAATAGGACATAAGTTTGCTGCACATCCAAATATTGTTTGGAATTTTTATATCAATCCACAGTTGGAAAGATTAAAGAGACATTTAAGGAAAAATGTAATACTTTAAAGATTTACAATTTCATCTAAATATTTCCTCCAATGGCTCAGTTCATAACTCCTCTATCACTTAGTAGGTCATTTTTTAGAATTGGTTGAAAAATTCATTATCCATTTTAGTGAAGAACCTCTTGGGACTTAGCTATGCTAGTTGTCAGGTGTGAAATATATTGCCTATCCAAACCTTCCAATTCAGTGTAGGGCCTGCCAAAACTTAAGTTCGATTGACAAAGCCTTTGAGTAGCCGTGGTCAAATCTGTGCTCTGATGGGACACTTTAAACTTTAGTTAAGGTTAATTGAAATATCTGAAACAATTTCATAAGGAATGATAACATTTATATGATCTTTACTTTTGAGGTGATATTTCAAAGGGATCATTTTACCAGTTACTGTAGTTTTGCAAATTAGGAAATGCCAGTTGAGTTTGCATATATATATATATATTTTTTGTTTGTTTGTTTTTACTTTAAAATGCATAATTCCTCAGCCTAAAGAAACATCAAATGGTTTATATTAAAAATTCTTGGCTGTTGAATCAGAAACTTTTTGAATTTTTTAGAATGTTTGTTTTAGAATTAAGAAAATGAGATTTTCAAATTTTCAATTTTTTTAAAAGCTGGTTTCAGGTAGTCACCTAGAGATTTAAAGAAACGGTTATCCTGATATTCATCTTTAAACTTGTATCCTGGAGTAGTCTCCCAAGGTTAGTATGATTCTCCTGTTCTTTTTAAAAATATACAAGGTAAAACTTAGAAGAACAAAATAGAAATTAGATCTTATTTTTCCCATGTGGCATAGTCTTGACTTTATTGATGACAGAGAGCTCAGTCCTCTTTAGATCTTTCTTCTCTTCTTAGTTTGGAAAATGAGGGCTGTGTATCATATGACAAATTCCTAGTGTAAGGAAGGAAATTTGGGGAGGAGGGTCTCTTGCAATGGAAATGGGAATTAGATTTGTATTAAACTATATTATTCCGAACTCTCAGCATAGGCAGTTTTTTCCTAAACCATAATTATGTACTAAGTCAGCTACAGTGCATGTATTACCTGATTTGTTAGGATCGATTGGTATATACTCAGTAAGCTTTTTGAATGACAACAGAGGAATGTTAAAATTAAACAGGAGAAGTTTGACAATGATAGTGTAAAGTTGGTTTCTTGATTTGATTTTTTTTTTTTACTTTGCCTTTAACCTGATGGTTCCCTGCTATAACCTTAAAAAAAAAATACATCCACGTACTTACTTGATGAAATTCCAGAGGTCATTCAGTTTCTGTTTGAGTTTATGTTCTTAATGAATATCATTTAACTGGACACCTTAGGCCACTTTTATTTGTCATTTTAAACTCCATAATTTATTCAGAATATGAATTTGTTACTTAGTTGTCCATTTATAATGTCCTTTATTCACCATTGTTGAGCATTGTTGACATTTTCCAGAATCAAAGAATTTTAGAGCTGAAGGGAACCTTGGGCAAACCTCTTCACTCTCTGAGCCTAAATTTCCTCATTTGTAAAAATTAGAGTTGATCAAGGCAATATGTAAACTTCCTCTCAGCTCTCAGTCCTAGGACAGAGTCATGTTCTTTCGTATTCTAAATAAGCAAACTTAGACCAGAAGACTGACAGTTCTTTGCCAAAATTGTAGAGTGTCCCTCTCTGTTCTTCTTTCAGTTACCCCCATGCTGCCTTTGGAAAGAGGGGCAGCTCTTTGTTTGCTATTTCTCATTTTTTAAGCAAATTAGTTTTGAAGACCTTCATAACAACACGTTCATCTTGTTTTGTGAAATTGATTAAAACATCAGTCAGCCAGCAAATATTAAGGCCTACTGTGAGCACTGATTAGGTGACTGGGATTATAAAGGCAAAAAAAAAAAAAAATGAAACAATCCTTGTCTCAGGAAGCTAATATCCTATTAAGGGACATGTTTACCCATGGAAGTATTTACAAAATAGATATACACAGTAAAAACAAGGTAATCTTTTGAGGGAGGCATTAATAACTGGGGTATCATGTGGAAGGTGGTGCTTGAACTGCTGGGCTTTGAAGGAAAGTAGGGATTTTAGAGGCAGAAAGAAGAGAGAGTGCCTTCTGGGCATGTGCTGGCATCCTCTAATCCCTGATTCTCCCTCCCCCCATATCCATTCAATTACTAAATCTTGTTTCTACTTCCACAATGTCTCCCATGTCCATCCCCTTCTCAGTACTCACACAGCCACCTTCCAGGTCTGTATCACTTCTCACCTAGATTATTGCAGTGGTTTCCTACCTGGTCTCTCTACCTCAGGCTCCTTCCTTGTTCTAATCTGGCCTCCGTAGAGCTGTCAAAGTTATTTTCCTGAAGTGCCTGTCTGATCATGTCATTCTTCTACTCAATAAATTCCAGGGGCTTCCTGTTATCCTCTAGGATCAAAATGAAAATCTTCTGACATTTAAAATCATTCACAGCCTACCTTTCCAACCTTCTTATACATTATGCTCCCCTATTCATAACTGAACTTCTTGCTGTTCTTCGTAAATGACGTCAATCTTCTGTCTTAGTATCTTTGCGCTGGCCATCCCCCATGCCTGAAATGTACTCACTCAAACATCACTGATTTACATAAAGTCTTCCTTGTTTCCCTGAAACTCTTTGTGCCTTAACTCCAAAACTATTGCATCTATTTTGTATGTGCCTATGTATGTATATGTTACCTACTCCCCGTAGATTGTGGAATTCTCCAGGGCAAGGATTATTTCATTCTTCTTTCTGTGTTCCCAGCTCCTAGCTTTTGTGTCTGGCTCATAATACTCATTTACTAAATGCTTGTCTATTAATTAATGGGGGATTGTTTGAATGAGAGGCAGAAGATGAAACATCTCAGCAACAGCTGTAAGTCCAATTCTGGCCAGACTGAAGAGTATATGAAGGGAAATAATGTATAGTTAGGACGGAAGAGTAGGTTGAAGTCAAATTGGGAATGACTTTCATTGCCAAACAAAGAAGTTTGTATTTGATTTTATTCTTGAGCAGGGGAGGAATATAGTCAGACATACTTTAGGAATATCTATTTGACAATATCTGTTTGGTGGTGGATGGATTTGAGTAGTGAGAGTCCTAAGGTTTATTAGGAAATACTGGAATTGTCCAAATAATAGGTGGTGGACTGAACAAGAGTTGAGAGGGGAAAAAAGGGGCTTTATGTGAGAGATGTGAAGAAATAACCTACAAGATTTGGCAAGTGATTAGGCATATTGGAGGTTAAGAGAGCATGAAGGATTGAAGTTGTAAACTTGAATGCCTAGAAGTATGATGGTCTCTTCAGTAAAAAGTTTGAAAGGGTGAGTTTGGGGAAAAGATAAGTTCTAATTTGACCATCTTGAGTTTTAAGATGTTTACCTGTTGCAGATATCCAGTAGGCAATTGATTATGTAGGACAGCAATTTAGGAGACCAGGATTCATTATCTAGATCTGGGAATCATCTGTGTAAAGATCATTTGTGATGTGGTTAGTGAGAGAGTGTAGATAATCACAGAGGTCAAGAAAGTAGCTTTGGGTTATATTCACTTTATATTCTTTTTGATTTTTATGACATACATGATGAACCGTTGGAAGTGACTTAGGAGTAGTTGGGTAGAAGAACGAAGAAACAGTGGTGGCATTGGAACATAGAGAGCAGGGGATGATGAAGAAGGTTAAATGCTTCAGAGAGGACAAGAAAGAGGACAGTTAAGATAATGTCACTTAATTATACATTAATTGTCACAGCATTTCTGGTTCTACTAAGACATTCATATTTTTATTTGGCTTCACTTTTTTCCATCTGTATAAATAACAGTACAAGTGACTAATTTATTTTTAGGTTTTTTTACTTAATGTTGTCTTATGTAGGCGAAATGCTGATAAAAATGATTTGCTCTGTACATTGTGAAATATTAGTGTCAACTATTGTCTGATGAGATGAGTAGACCAGGAAACAATTTGTTGTCCTTATGTATTGTCCTAATACCAAGAGTGCTTTTAGAGTCACACTATGTGCCAGGCACCATGAGGTATGAGATTAAAGAACAATGTGAGTATACGCAGGGTATTCTAAATACAAAAAAAGTAAAAATTCAGCAATACCAATAAGATGGGCAGTGGTGACATTATGCATAAATGTTCATATAGTTAGAATAAATCACTGCCTCACTTCTACTTAATATTTTCTGGAGGAGGTGGGGATTCTTTGAATATGTGTGTATACTTACGTATAGATATCGATATAGATATATTTATGTCGATATCGCTATCTATGCTTTTCTATACCCTTTATTTGTATAGTCCTCTTTCACCTATTCCTCAGGTGCCCAATGCTCTTATATTTGGGCTTTGGCTGCCTACAGACACCTGGTCTCTCTCAGAGTGCCTCATTCTCTTTCCTTTATTTTTTCTATTACCATCCTCTGTGTAGATTATTTCAACTAGGTGTTCAAAGAAAGGCATCTGAATAAAATAGTGTACACTAAAGCCACACTGACTCATGTTCCCCCTTTAAAAAATAGAAGGGGATGTTTTTCTTTTTTATTAATTTTTTTCTATTCAACAAATGTTAAAGTGCTATGTACAGCATAATTTATCATTTTTTTTCTGGAATACTAAGCACAAAGCATTGTTCATAAAAAGTGCTCAATAAAGATGCTTTAAACATGAATACAGTTTTACTCAGCAAGGGAAGTATTTGTGGTTACTAGGGTATGGAATTTGGAAGGGAACTCATAGATTGTCAAATCAGAAGGGATTTTAGAAGCTGTCTTTGTTATTGTTCAGCTATTTCAGTCCTGTTTACTCATCGGGACAGCCTTTTTTTGGGGGGGCAGTTCTTGACAAAAATACTGCCATTTCCTCTCCAGCTCAGTTTACATATAAGGAAACTGAGTCAAATAGTTAAGTGATTTGCCCAGGGTCACATAATGAATGAGGCTGGATTTGAACTCAGGTTTTCCTGAATTCAGACTTGATGCTCTGTGCAACTGTGTCACCTAGCAACCCCTAGAAACTATCTAGTCATACATACCTTAAAAACATTTCCCTACTGACAAATACTCAGTAATCCAGCTTTTGCTTAAAGACTTTAAATAAAGAAGGGGGCTCCTCTACCTCTCATAGTAGTCCATTCCATTTTTAGATAGCTTTAATTGTTTCAAAGTCTTTCCTTTCATTGAGTCTAAATTTGTCTCCTGTAACCTCCACCTCTTTCTCCTGGTTCTATCCTTTAGTGTCACCAGGACAAATTTAATCTCAGGTGACAGCTTTTCAGATACTTGTAGACAGCTGTCATGTCTCCCCAGTCTTCCAGGGAAAATACTTTTAGTTCTTCAGTTCCTGCTCATGCAATTGGAGTAGTATATTGTATAAGCTAGTTTTTCTCCTCTGGACACTTGTAATGTTATATCCTTCCTTAAATGTAGCATGCAGAGCTCAGTACAGTAAACTTGGGATGGTCTGACCAGGACAGTATATGGCAGGAATATTATTTCTTTCTTATTCCTGAATATTATTCATCTCATAATTCAGCATGAGATCAAATTGGCTTTCTTGGTTTCGAGATCACATTCAAGACTCTTATTGCATTCCTGTGGCAGTCCACTAAAACCCAAATTCCTTTTTCAGATTAACTACTGTCTCGCCATGTCTCCTCTGGCTTTTACTAGTGACATTTACTTTTTGAACCTAAGCGTTTGCCTTTACATTTATCTTAAATTTCATTCTATTAGGTTTGGTGCAGTATTCTACCCTATTGATCATTTTGAATATTGCTACCATCATCCAGTATAATAGTTATCACTTCCAGCTTTGTGTAACTTGTAAATTTGATAAGCAAACCCATAAGGTAAGATGTGTGAACAGGTAACAATTTAAGAGTGATACAAGATTGCTTCATTGTCAACTTGGAAAGGAGCATCCCTGGGTTCTGTGGTGGTAACATTTTTGTCAGTGATTTGGACAAAGATCTGGTTGGCATATTTATCAAATTTGCAAATACCATTTAACTGGGAGGAATACATAACATCTTGACATTTAGAGTTTAAATGTCTGGATAGATTGTAACATTGGGATGAATCAAGCAATGTTAAGCTGAGAGGGGATTAATGTAAAGCCTTACCCTTATGGAAAAAAAAAACAACTTCTAAAATATGATAGGAAAATATAGCTAGAAAGCAGCCCACCTGAAAATGATCAGTGAGTTTTAGTGAGCTACAATACTGAATAGGAAACAACAGTATGATTTGGCATCTATGAAGGCGAATATAATCTTAAACTGTATTAAGACTAGTATTCAGAAATGAAGAAATAGTTTTAAAGAAGACATGTTAATTATGGTTTCTTGGGACACTCCATTACAGACTTCCTTGCAGACATTGATCTAAAATCATGGCTAACAGCCAGGATGGCATATTTGTAGGAAGCAGCATAGTTCAGCTTCCCCTCTCATCTGTTCATGAAGATCTAGAAAGTGAACGAGATCCAGTCCTGATTGGAAGAGGCAAGGAAACATTACAGTGAATCAGTTTTCCAGCCCAGGTTGACAGAGAGAGACATGGGGATCTTAAGACATTGTAGGTATCCAAGAGTATGGTATTGAGCATTCCAATGTGTGGAAAGTGACCCAGGTAAGGGCTGCGGCTGTGCACCAGGATAAGAGAGGTCCTGAATCCCTGTACATAGAGGCCTAATTTTATGCAGGGATCAGAAATAGGTGCCAGTTGCCTCTCTTTTTCATATCCCAAGGCTGGGTTTCAGATCCATTGGAAACTAAGAAAGGGGACTATGCCTTGGAGTTTTCAAAGCAGGGTAAGAAGCTGGCCTAAGGCTATCTACTAGGCAAGGAACAGATAGGATCAGTGTGGCCTTGTCCCCAGGAGTGAAGTCTCAGATCCATCTTCCAGCCCTGTCTGAGGCCTACAGCTAAATAACCAGGACAAGGAACTCAGACCAAAGAGAAACCTTCAGTTCTGTTTCTCTAATCCTGCAAAACTATGTAGTTGGCTGATATGTGTCCAGCAGCAATCTTCTGGAACCCCAGCCAGGGGCAGGCACCCAGTTGTGTTATTCAGACCCATATCCTAGTTAGGAGTTTGCACAGCTCAGACCAGGAGGACAGCAATCAGATTTTGCCCATTACCTGACCCCTCCATGTCCTGCAAGGTGGCTAGTACACAACCTGAAATCCTGTCCTGAAATCCCTGAAGAATACGACATTCAGTACCCTGAAGAAGTAGTAGCAGGATTTAAGAGAAGACAGAACAAGACCAATCATGGCTCAGACATTCATTCAAGTAGTAGCAGGATTTAAGAGAATACAGAACAAGACCAATCATGGCTCAGACATTCATTCAAGTGGGGTATAGAGTGTGGCCCATTGCAAAGTCCAAATTCAGGAAGTAAAGCTGGAAATATGAGTAGGGTAAACAACAACCATAAGTAACTACTTTAGTGAAAAGGTTATCTAAGATATGAGCTCAGAAGAAGAGAATGACCCCAAAACAGCTACAAGTGGAGCTTCAAAGAAAAATATAGCTTTGTCACAAGTTCAGCTAGAATTATTGAAATAAGGGAAGCAAAAGTGTGTTGTTACTGTGGTAGGTTTTTTTTTTTTAAAGAGCTGTATAGGAAAACACAAAATTCAATTTAAAAAACCACACACAGAGAAAATAAAAGTCAAATAACATGGAAGATAGATCAAGGAGAGAGAATTTGAGAATCACTGGGCTATCTAAATACCATGACCAAACAACAACAACAGCAAAAACACCTAGATACTACTTTTCAAGTAAGCATAAGAGTCAACTCATGAAGGAATCTAATAATTGAAACTCCCAGGAATCCAATAGCCCAAACTCAGAGCTTCCAGGTAAAAGAAAAAGGACTGCAAGCAGCTAGAAAGGAGAAATACAAGTAATGAGGAGCTACAGTAAAGCTCACATGGCCATTTCTATAAAAGTGTGCTTTATAACCAAAATAACTTCCTTAAGTGTCCATACCATTTGGTCCAGACAGTCTACTTAAGTCTTTATATACCCCAAGGAGATCATTTATAAGATAGTACCCATATACACCAAAATATTTATAGTAATACTTTTTATGATAGCAAACAAAATACATGCCCATCAAATTTGGGGATTAGTTAAACAAATTTTGTCATATGAATTGTAATGGAATGTCACTGTCCTGTAAGAAGTGCTGACTGTGATGAATGCGGGGAAGCATTCAGAGATCTACATAAACTGGTACAAAGTTAAGTAAAGCAGAACCCAGAAAATAATAGACACAAGGACTATAATAATATAAACAAAACAACCCCGCAAAATAGAAAGTGAACGTTGCGTAATTACAAAGAATAAAAATAGCTCCAAAGAAGTGGTATGACACACTCCAACCCATGCAGAGGTGAGAGATCCACAAATATGGTACATTGCACATATTTCCAGAGTATTAGGATGTATTGGTCAGTTTTGTTCATTTTTCCCTCTTATGTTTCTTAAAAAAATATTCATTATATGGGATAGCTCTCTGGGAGGGGAAGTGAGAAAACTGGGGAAATTTTAGTGATTTGAAAAAAAGAAAATATCAATAAAATTTATTTTTGAAAAGTTAAGTATGAATGAGAAAATCATAAAGTGACTTAATGATGGTGTTTTTGTTCTAACAGGGGAGATTTTTTAGCCCTAGTATGATTAGGGGTCATCAAGGAAATCCAGATAGAGGGTCTTAGAGTTGATTTATTATGTTTTAATGATCTTAAAAGGAAAGGTAGGGGCAAAGTAGAGGGGATAAAAAGGGAGAGGAAGGGTGGAGAAAACTATTTCACATAATTGGCATATATAAATGGAAGAATACACAAACAGGGAAGGAAAAGGTAGAGAAAAAGAGAAATACTTCAATCCCACTATCATCTGAATTCATCAGAGAAGGGGAAAAATAAATATGTTAGATGCAGAAATACATTTCACTTGACAAGGCAACAGGAGGGGAAAGTGAGAAGAAGAAATAAAGAGGGTAGATACGGCGAGATATTAGTCCTAAGCAACACAAAGTCTAATCCCATACAATAGATAATAAAGAGGGGCGTAAAAGGAATGAAAAGGTAAGAACTGTGATCGGACTCTAGGCAAGGTATAGAGAAGAGGGGCAAGATGATTTCTAAAATATATAGAGAACTGAGTCAAATTTATAAGAATACAAGTCATTCCCCAATTGATAAATGGTCAAAGGATATGAACTGGCATTTTTCAGATGAAGAATTAAAATGTATCTATAGTCATTGAAAAAATGCTCTAAATCACTCTTGATTAGAGAAATGCAAATCAGAACTCTGAAATAGCACATCACCCTATCAGATTGGCTAATATAAAACAGGAAAATGATCAAAACTAGAGATGTGGGAAAACTGGAACACTAATGCCTTGTTGATAGAGTTGTGAACTGATCCAACCATTCTGGAGAGCAATTTGGAGTTAAGCCCAAAGGGCTATAAAAATGTGCACATCCTTTGATCCAGCAGTACTGCTTCTAGGTCTGTATCCCAAAGAGATCATAAAAATGGGGAAAGGACCCATATATACAAAAATATTTATGGCAGCTCTTTTTGTGATAGCAAAGAATTGGAAATTGAAAGATGCCTATCAGTTGAGGAATTGCTGAACAAGTTGTAGTATAAGAATGTAAAGAAATACTCTTGTGCTATAAGAAATGATGAGCAGACTTCAGAAAAACCTGGAAAGACTTATATGAACTGATGCTGCGTGAAGTGAGGAGAACCAGGAGAACACTGTACACAGTAACAGCACATTGTGTAATGACTACCTTTGATAGACTTATCTCTTCTTAGCAATGCAAGGATATAAGACAAGTCCAAAAGACTCATGATGGAAAATGGTGTCCATATCCAGAAAAAGAGCTATAGAGTCTGAATACAGATCGAAGCATATTATTTGCACTCACTCTCTTATTTTGGTTTCTTCTTATGCTTTGTCCCATTGGTTCTAATTCTTCTTTTTACATATTACATTCCATCTTGGGGTGTGGGAGGGGAGAGATTGTGAGAAAATTTGGAAATCATAATCTTATGGAAGTGAATGTTGAAAACTAAAAATAAGAGAAGAAGGGCAAGGAAGCAGAAGTAAATTGCATCAAACCTAGACCCCTGGTAATGTGTATGCTCACCACCCTATTCTGTATGAAGAGAAGGTAGGAAGCAGTTAATAAATACTAACTAAGCCTTACTCTTTGCCTGGAACTATTCTAAGTGCTTAGAATGCAAAGAAAGGCAAAAGACAGTCCTTGCTAATATTTATATAGTGCAGAGTATGCTAGGCAGTATGCTGAACGCTATTATCTCATTTGATCCTCAACCACTGGGGGTAAGAGCTACTCTATTAGCCCCATTTTAGGGATGAGTAAACTGAGGCAAACAGAGTTAATGATTTGCCAAGGGTCACACAAATAGTAAGACTGGACTTTAACTTCCTGACTCTGGGTCTGGTGCTCTATCCACTGCATCATCTGGCTGAGAACTGAATATAGAGAATAGGAAGAAAGCAAATAGTCAACGATTGTAACTGTAAGTGGGATAAACTTGCACTATAAGTGAAAGAGGATATAAAAATGGGTTAGTATAGGGGTGGGGAACGTGCAGCCTTGAAGCCACGTGGGACCCTCTAGGTCCTTAAGTGCAGCCCTTGGACTGAATCCAAACTTCACAGAACAAGTCCTCTTGGAGTCTGGATTCAGCCAAAGGGCTGCACTTGAGGACTTAGGTCACATGTGGCTTCAAGGCCACAAGTTCCCCACCTCTGGGTTAATAAGGATAATGCAACTATATGTTGTTTAAAGAAAATACATGAAACAAAGATTCACATAGTTAAAATAAGGGACTACAGCGTAATCCATTAGACTTCAGCAGACAGAAAAAGGCAGGGATTGCAGTCAAGATCAAGGATGCAACAAAAATAGATTTAATTTTAAAAGATATACGGGGAAACTGCATTTTTTTTCTGAGATGTGCCATAGACAGTGAATTAGTACCAATACTAAACATATTTACTGAATTTCATAGCATCAAAGTGATTAAAAGAAAAGTTAATGAGTTTCAGGGAAGAATAGAACTACACTAGTAGAAGACCTCCTTCTGCCCCTTGAGGACTCAGGCAGATCTGTCCAGAACAGAAACACGAAAGGAGCCAAGTAGACCTTTGATGATATATATGTGTATATCAAAAGAAAGGAACTTATGTATCTAGCTGTGCATAAATTTTTTTTTAAATTGACAATGTATGAGGGCATAAAACCATAAATAAATGCAAAAAAGCAGAAATCCTAACACATTTTACTGATCTTCATGCAATATATATGTATACACACATATATATATATAATAAAGAACCTTTCATGAAAGAATTAAAATTAGGAATTAAATGCCAATCATAACAGGTTGGTGAATTAAAAAATAAATCCTAGAAATGACAGTTTCATTCAAGAAAATTACAATGACACAGCTTACCAAAATATTTGGGATGAAGCCAAAGCATATATAGAGGATATTTCTTTCTCTAAACACTTTTATCAAAAGAGAAAATGACATTAGCCATGCTGGATCTTAAATTATATTATAAAGCTGCAATCATTAAAACCACTTGATACTGACTAAGAAAGAGGGGTAGGTCATTGAAATAGGTTTGGTACACAAGACACAGTAGTCAATGATTACAGACCCCAGCTTCTGGGATAACAACTCACTGTTTGATAAAAACTGCTGGGAACGCTGGAAAATAGTGTGATGGAAACTGGGCCTTAACCAACACCTGACACCATATACCAGAATAAAGTACAAATGGGTACATGATCTAGGTATAAATATGATACTATAAAGAAATTAGGGGAACAAGGAATAGTTTATTTGTCAGATTTATGAAGAATGGAGAAATTTATAACCAAAAAAGAGATAGAGAACATTATGAAATGCAAAACGGAAAATTTTGATTACATCAGATTGAAAAAGTTTTTCACAAAGACAGTACAGCCAAGATTAGGAGGGACGCAGAAAACTGGGAAAGAATTTTGGCAACTAGTGTCTATCATAAAGGCCTTATTTCTAAAATTATAGAGAGAGAACTGAGTCAAATTTAGAAGAATACAAGTCATTCCCCAATTGCAACTGATAAAAGGTCAAAGGATATGAGCCGTCAGTTTTCAGAGGAAGAAATTAAAGCTGTCTATAGTTATATGAAAAAATGCTCTAAATCATTATAAGAGCGATGTCAATCAAAACAACTCTGAGGTACCACAGCGCACCTGTCAGATTGGCCAACGTGACAAAACAGGAAGATGACAAATGTTGGAGAAGACGTGGGAGAACTGAAACACTAATTCATTGTTGGTGGAGCCGTGAGCTGATTCAGCCATTTTGGAGAGCAGTTGGAAACTATGCCCAAAGAGAGCACTATCGCTTTTAGGGCTGTATCCCAAACATCATAAAAATGGGAAAAGGACTCACATGTGCAAAAATATTTATAGCAGCTCTTTTCATGATGGTCAAGAACTGAAAACTGAGGGGAGGCCTATCAGTTGAGGAATGGCTGAACAAGTTGTAGTATATGAATGTAATGGAATACTGTTGTACTATAAGAAATAACGAACAGGTAGAACCTGTTCGTTCAGAAGAACCTGGAAAGACTTACATGAAGTAGTGCTGAGTGAAATGAGCAGAACCAGGAGAATAGTGTACACAGTAACAGCCACAGCGTGCGAGGACTGTTTCTAATACTTAGCCCTTCTCGGCAATGCAAGGCCCTAAAACATTTCCAAAGGACTATGATGCAAAATGCCATCCACATCCAGAGAAAGACCTATAGAATCAAAATGCAGAATGCAGCGGACTGTTTTCTCCTTTGTTATGTTTTGGTTTTGTCGTGGTTTCATTCACTGTAATTATTCTATACAGCATGGCTAATGTGAAAATGTGTTTAATAGGAATGCACATGTAGAACCCATGGAAGATTGCATGCTATCTTGGGGGGATGGGGGGAAGGAGGGGGAAAATATTTAAAACCTATGGAAGTGAATGTTGAAAACCAAAAATAAATTAATAAATTTTAGGGGAAAAAGGCATAGATCAACAAATTAGACATGCAAATTATAAATTTAAAGACCTAGAAAATCAACAATTTGAAAATCCTCAATCAGACACCAAAATGGAAATCCTAAAAAAGAAAATAAACCAAACAAACTACCAAAGAATTGCTTTGACAAAATTCACCTAGAGGAAAGGGTCTCAATGGAATTAATGAAAAAAAGACGAGAAAGAAGAGGACTTAGGAGAATCAAATTTCAGGCCAAGCAACAATCATCAAAATTATTTACTAAAATTATTTACTATTTACTAAAGAGAGAGGTCTATCACTGGAAATAATTAGGTGAACAATATAATAGAATCAAATGGATACACTAACTTCATGTTTGATAGACCCAAAAACCCTAGCTACTGGGAGTTTTGTTTTTGTTAAAACTGTTAAAAAAAAACTAGAAGGCAGTCTGGCAGAAACTAGGTCTAGATCAACACTTTCGATTTACCGTATAAGCTCTAGGTCAGGGATGGGGAACCTGCAGCCTCAAAGCCACATGTGGCCCTCTGGATACTTTTATTAAGGAGATTGCACAGATAGTGGAGCTTTCCCTCCAATCATTCTGGAAAACAATTTAGAAATGGAGGGGGAAGAGAAGGGAAGAAAATTTATGTGCCAGGTATTATACTAAACATTTTACAAATATGTCCTTAGATCTTCATAACCCTGTAAGAAATGTGCTATTATCGTATTGATTTTACAGATGAGGCCACAGGTAAACAACTGAAGTGCATTTCCCAGAATCACACAGCTAAGAAGTGTCTGAGACAGGATTTGAACTCAGATCTTTCTGACTGTTGGTCCAGTGCTCTATCCAGAGTGACACGTAATATGCCCCTAGATTTACTAAATTGTGCCATTGATGTTGCTACTAGGCCTATAGACAAAAGAGATTAAAGACAGAGAAAAATGACTCAGAGTTACAAAAATATAGCTTTTTGTATAGGTGCAAAGGACTAAAAATGAAGGGGTTACCCATCAGTTGGGGAGTGGCATCATTGTGATGGAATACTTTTGTAAGAAATAACACAATAGACAGTTTCACAGAAACCTGGGGTAATGCAGAGTGAAATGAGCTGAACAAAGAGAAGAATTTCTTCAGCAACAACTTTGTAAATATGACCTTGAAAGATCTGAAGAACTTTGATAAAGGCGATGACCGTGATTCCAGGGAACTCAACGAAGCATGCTATGCTTCTATTGACAGAGATGATGGTCTCAGGGTGCAGAGTGAGAGGCATTTTTAGATGTCGCTATTGTGGGGATTTGTTTTGCTTGCCTATGTCTATTTGTTTAAAGGGTTTTGTCTTTGTTTTTATTTTCCCCAGTGGGGAATAGAAAGTGAGCAGGAGAGAAACTAGGTTATTGTTAGTTAAAAAAATATAAAAAGTCAAATGAAAGCTAGAGCCAACAACTTAGAAACAAAATATGTGTTATGTTTTACTTGATTTACTAATAAAATGGGAGGTATGGTGGCATAATAGTTGAAATCATGGAAAACTGTATTTAATTCCTACTTCAGACCCTTATTTGTGTAACCTTGTGCAAGTCATACAAATCAGTCTCTTTCCCCATCTGTACAGTAGAAATAATAATAGCACTTGCTTCACAGTGTTGTTGTGGAGATTAATTAAATTAAAGTATTTAAAGTGCTTAATTTTAAAGAGCTATATAATTGTCAGCTATTATTAAAAGTATTATGTTGGTATAGGCATGTACTGTGTTTGAGGAAAAATTATAATTGCCTAGATTTCATATCTCATCAACCACACTTTAATATGTTTCCTCACTTCAGCTCTGATCAAAATTTGGCAGATACAATAAATCTGAGGATATTTTGAAACATTAATAAACTACCTTAGCTGAAATTTTCTTGATATCTGTGACAAACAGTTCCACAAGTTTGACCTAGAGGGTCTCCTGTGCCCCTGATGGAAAGGGAGTCACCACTTATTTAAGCTTCCCATTTTACTTTTGTACTGTTAGTTTTAGTTTACAGGCATACCTCGTTTTATTGAACTTCACTACATTGTGCTTTGCAGATAAATGAATTGTTTTTACAAATTGAAGGTTTATGGTAACCCTGTGTCAAATCAGTCTAACTGTGCCATTTTTCCAGCAGAATGCTTAGTGTAATATTTCTGTGTCACATTTTGGTAATTCACATAATATTTTAAAATCTTTTATCATCATTATAATTGTTATAGTATCCCTTCTGAATATTGATTTGTGATCAGCGATCTTTGATGTTACTACTGTAATTGTTTTGAGACACCATGAATAGTGCCCATATAAGACTGAGAACTTAATTGATAGATGTGTATGTGTTCTGACTGCTCCACTGACTGGCCATTCCCTGTCTCTCTCCCTGTCCTCAGCCCTTATTCCCTGAGATACAGCAATATTGAATTAGGTCAATTAATAACCCTACAATGGCCTCTTAAGCGTTCAGGTGAAAGGAAGAGTCAATCTGTGTGGCAAACTTCATCGTCATCTTATTTTAAGAAATTGCCACAGCGACCCCAAACTTCAGCAACCACCACCTTGGTCAACAGCCATCAACAACAAGGCAAGATTGTCCACCAGCAAAAAGATTAGAACTTACTGAAGACTTAGATGATGGTTAGCACTTTTTAGCAATAAAGTATTTTTAATTAAAGCATATACATTTTTTAAAGACATAATGATAGTGCACACATAATAGACTACAGCATGAACATAACTTCTATAGGCACTGGGAAACCAAACAATATTCATGTGATTTTTATTGCAATGTTCACTTTATGGTGGTGGTCTTGACTAAACCCACAATATCTCCAAGCTATGCATGTACTGAGGTGGTCTTCCAGAGGTAGCTAGCTGGCACAGTTGATTGAGCCCTGGGCCCAGAGTCAGGAAGACTTGAATTCAAGTGCCGCCTCAGACATTTAGTAGCTATGTAATGTTGTGCTAGTCACTTAACCACTGTTTACCTTAGTGTCCTCAACTGTAAATAGGGATAATCACAGCACCTACCTCAGAGAATTGTTAGGAGGATCATATGTGATACTGTTTGTAAAAAGTGCTCAGTACAGTGCCTGGCAGTGAAGATGACGAACAGATGCTGATTCCTTCCTTTCTCCTTCCTTCTTCAATGAAACTCAGTTGCTTTTAGTACTGCGCTCTAGGGCTAAGCAAAACAAGCATTAGTCATTTTTCATGACAACCTTTTAAATGATGATGAATTGATGTTATTCCTTTTAGAAGATATTCTTATCCAGACTAAATACCTTCAGTTTCTTTAGTTAATTTTTGTGTGACATCTATGAACTTGTCACACAGACCCTAAATGAACTTTGAGAATCATCCAAGGCAACCCTCACATTTTTTAAGCCAGGAAAATAAGATTTAGGATGAGACTTGCCCAAAGGTCATATAGGTAGTAAATGACAAAGTCAGAATTTAAAATGAAGTCTTCTGATTACAAATCTAAGCTTCTTCATGCCCAGTGGGATCTTTTTCCATTGAACACACTCTCCTTCATTTATGTGTGGCTTTGCCAAAAATCAGTTCCTAGAATTGACTAAAAATTTCTGCATAACATCTAACCAGAGGAACATCACGACCTTTTCTCTGGGCATTAGACTTCCTTTTATGACTACAGACTGAAATCAGATTTGCTGTCTGGGTAGCTGTGGCATGCTCTTGAGTCACTTAGCTTATAAGTCACTATAATTACAAGGTTCAAAATCACAATCTTAGAATTGGAAACCCCTTGGAAGCTGCCTAGCTCAGCCCTATCTGACCAAGAGTCTGCTCTACAACATACCCGACAAATTATTGTCTAGCCGTCTTGAAGGCCTATAGTTGGGAGGATCTCCCTGCATCCCAAGGAAACTCAGTGCATTTTAGGACAGCCCTCATCATTTGGAACTTTTCCTTCTGTCTTAACTAATTCATCTTGGTTCTCTTGCAACTACCTTGTACTGCTTCTAGTTTCTGTCCTCTCACAGGTCTTCATCATTCTAGTTACTTTCCCCTGGATATCCTCCAGCTTATTAATATCCTTCCTAAACTGTGCTGCTCAGAACTGAATGCAATTCTTTAGATAAGATTAGCTGAGGGGAGAATATAGCAAGATTAACCACCCCTCCAGTCTTGATCACTGTGCCTGAAAGCAGGCTAAGATCATCAATAGCGTTTTGGCTACCATATTACATTCTTAACTGACATTGAGTCCCCTAAAAATCACAACGTTTTTCTATTAAATGTAAAAATGTTTTATTGAAACATCTAAATGTACATATTAATCAACATCACTAATCATATTAAAAAAAGATATAAAATTAAAATAAGTTTTAAAAGCATGGTAAAATTGAGTTATTTGTCTTTATATCCCCCCCCTTTTATGGATGCCTTTTGTTTTCATATCATATTCATTCCCAAATATCCTCATCTTCTTGTAAAAGTGAATTTATATTTGACTACACCTCTCATATTTTCTCATATTAGGGAAACAAATTCAGAGGCCAAATGACTTGTGGTCACAAACTAAGTGTCAAAGGTTGCCTTAGAGTTTTTTTCTCTTGTGGTTGTAGTCTAGCTTGCTTTTCACCACTCTCAGAATCAAAGATTTTAGAGTTGAAGTTGACCTCAGTGGACATCTAGTGCAACACAAACCTGAGGAAGAATGCCTTCTTCAGTCTACTTTACAAGTGGTCATCCAGTCTTTGTTTGAAGTCCTAGTGGGAGGTGGGGAGAGGGAGACTCTCTACCTCCTCAAGCAGCCTATTCTGCTTTTGGACAGCTTGGTTATGAAGTTTTTCCATCTATCAAGGCAGAATTTACTTCTTTGTAAGATCCAGTCCTTACTTATAAATCTACCCTTTAAGGCCAACATAATAGACTGAGTCCTTTTTCCCAATAATTTTCCTTTCAATATTTGTAGACGACAATGATATTCCCCTTCAATTTCCTCATTTCCAGGCTTCCCATTCTGATTTCCTTTGGCCGGTCCTGATATAGCATGAACTCAGAGGAGAAGTAGTAGTGGTGATAGTAGTAGTAGTAGTAGTAGTAGTAGTAGTAGTGGCTTATATTTAAACAGCACCTACCATGAACACAGCACTGTGCTAAGGACTTAATGAATGTCATCTCATTTGATCCTCACAATGGCCGTATGGTGTAAGGGCTTGTATTTTCACCATTTTACGGTTGAGGATACTGAAGCAAACAAAGGTTAAGTGACTTGCCCAGGATCACACAACTAGTAAGTGAGTCTGCATTTGAACTTGGGCCTTCTGACTCCATCCTTCCCTGTACTAGATTTCCTTCTGGGTATTATCTGGCTTATTAATATCTCTCCTAAAAACTTGGTGCCCAGAATGGAACGTAATATCCCAGATGTGTTCTGACCAAAGCAGAGTTCAACAGGATTGTCACCTCTTTATTCCTGCAAGCTGTACCTCTCAATGAAGCTCAAGATCACATTATTTTTTTTTGGCTGTTGTACCATATTCCTTCAGCTTCCTGTCTTTTTTGATTAAATAAATGGTTGTCTCTCTGCACTTTGGTCATCCTAGACTTGTGGCCTTGATTTTTTTTTCAAATTGTGAGATTTTATATCTATACTTACTGCATTTTATATGAATAAATTCAGCTTATTTTTTTTTTACCTTGTCAGCCTTTTTGGATCCTTGTTTATTTATCATGCATCACGTTGTTTGTCCTTTCTAGCTTAGCTGTCTGAGAATTTCTAAGTGTACCGTCTACTCTTTCCTGTGAGACATTGATTAAAATGTTCAACATGATAAAACGAAGCATAGATACCTTGAGATTCAAACTTTCGACTTCCCTATAGATTATTGCCCTTTACTGTTTTTCTCTTTGTCTTGTCTTTTGTCCATTTCTGATAAATTAGCATAATTATACTGTTATCCACCCCACATTTCTCTGTCTTGTCCATGAAAATGTATCATGGAAAACTTACAAGGTCCTTGCTGAATTTCAGATACACTGTGTCTCCAGCAGTTTCCTGATCTGTTAGCCCTGTCTCTATGAATCCATGCTTACTTATAACGATTACCTATTATTTAGAAGCCAGCCTTTTGCCATGCTTAATTCAATTCAACATTTGTTTGGCAGAACTCCTGAACCAGGAAAAACAAAGCAAAACTGTGAAGGAGAGTCTATAAACATCTAGAAAAGATCAAGAAAATTTTTGTGCGAAGACTGCGTTAAAGGTGATAGTATTAGAAGACAAACTAGAGAAGATTGAAATCAGCTGAAATGAAAAATATAATTAGATGGTGAAGAGAGCATTAGGGTATTGATGAGCAGACATTGTAATAAATGAAAGAGAGAAAATGGAATAGCCTAGTAATTGAGGGAATAGATGTGATAATATGCCTGCGCTGCAATAGCTCTTGAAGGCCTGGGCATCAGTACTGTGTGTTTGAAGGTTGAATGGCATAGACGCTACCTGAAATTCAGTTGCTCCCCTAAAATCCTTATTGTGCTATGCTGAAGTGATGCCAGTCACTACATTTTGGTTATTAGGAGGCATTCAGAAGTTCTCTGCCTGTGTTTGGTTGGTGTCCCAAAATCAACAATTCCAAAATGGGAAGCATCATCCTTTCCTCAAAACCCATGCTTCCTTCAAATTTTTTTATTTTTCCTTTTGGAACCACCATCCTCACAATCACCTAGGCTTGAAAACTTGAGATCTGACTTTCTCAGCAGCAAAGTCCTCTGCAAAGTCTTTTCCTTCCTCTTGCTCCTGGACCTCATTACTTCCTGTATGGGTCACTGTAATAACATCCACTCTTCTCCTTGCCTTTTCTCAGATAATATCCTGTGCTGTCTGCCATCTTTGAAATGCTTTCATTTCTGTAAGGCTCAACTCCATGAAGTGGTTTTTTTGGTTTTTATTGTTGTTAACTTTTCATTTTTTTATTTAGTATTTTATTTTTCCCAAGTTACATGTAAAAAACAATTTTTAACTTTTGTTTTTAAAATTTTTAGTTCCAAATCTTCTCCTTTCCTCCCTCTCCACCCTCCTCATTGTCTATGAAGTGTTTCATGCATATCTTATAGCCATATAACACTTTATGAGTAAAAAGGACTTTCATATACTTTCTTCTTTGGTCTTATAAGCAAAATTGAGATACAGAACAAATATTCCTATGTTTAATATCTAGGGGAATGAATGAGTAAATTCCTCATATCTAACCCCAGACCACTGTTGGCTTACTTCCCATTTGGAATATGCCATCTTCTGTCTCCCCCTCAGGATGTTTTGTAGTGTTAGCTAGGCTGACTCTCCTGTTCTGTGGTGTTGTCATTTCCAGTATGTGGCTTTATTCATACTGATTACTTTATTTCCTATTCCTTTCCTTCTTTTACTTTTTTATGGAGTTTTTATAGTAATACTAGAAAGCATTTTTATAGTTTGGTAGTATTATGGTAGTATATTTTATAGTAGTATTAGAAGGCATTTCCATGTTTAATTTCAATCTTGAACCTCAATACAAAGATGTGTTTATATTTTGTGTCCTTCATGCTACTTATCAATCTTTACCTAGCACATAGTAGCAGTAATAACAGTAGTCCTCATGGCCATCCATCACATAGCGCCTACAGATTTGTGAAGGGTCATGCAAAGTGATGGGAACAACTAGTATTGTTCTAGAATGGGCATGATTTCATTAGTAAAGGAAATCTAGGGAGAAGGAACTTCCCCCAACAACGCACATTAGCATCTGTCTTATAGTTTAGAGGATTTGTTCTGTAAAACTGCGGGCTCAGTCAGAAGACAGCAACCAGAACCTACAAGGCCACAGCTGCCCCACCCCTGACTTAGAGTATTTGAGAGTTGCTTGGGCGTCAGAAGAGGTTCAGTGTCTTGCCCTAGGTAACTTAGAGGCAGTGTCAGCAATGTCTAGAGAGCTGCTCTTGGAATCAAGAATACCAGCATTGTTGTCCCTGTTTTGTAGGTGGAGAAAGTAACACTCAAGAGTGTAAGAGTTACACACTTAGGAAGTATCAGAAGTGGGATTTAAACGCAAATTTTCTCAACTCTAGGTCCAGCCCATGAGTTATGCTGCTTCATTGGAACTTCATAACAATTCCAAGGTAGATACTCATGTAGGTATGTAATAAATGTTGGTTAAATTGTTAAAATATACTGTCAACTTCTAGCCTGAAACTCCTGGTCAGTTTTGATAGCTAAATGTGGCATCTAGAGCCTTTCACTTCTTGCTGTGGAAGATTTTGTTGGTTTATTTTTTTCTCGATATAGTTTCAATAAAGTTGTGGTATCTGTGGGGTTTATAGCTTAACCCTGCTGGTATTACCGTATGTGTCAGGCCTATTGTCAAAATTTGATTTTTAAAATTTTATGGGCGATTTGATGTGGAGGACCTAAGACTTGGGATGGTCTCCTATGATAAAGATCTCTCCTTTTAACCTTAGTGTTGGTGCACTATAGTCACTCATTCGCTGTGATGATGCCTATCCCGTAAGTATCTATAGAATGAAGAAGAAGCATTATGCATTCATGAATGTAGTGGAATTCTTCCTAGGGTAAAATAATTCTTTTTTTTAATGATTGGTTTTAGTTTTCAATATATCACATTCTCAATCTCAATGAGTTTATTAATAAAATGCACAAGAAAACTGAGTGATTTAAATCAATTTTGCAATAGAAATAGAGGAGAGACTAGATCTTAATCCAAATTCATGTTCCTTTCTCTAATTCTAGTTTCCATTTGGTGAAGGGTGGTTGGCTACTTCATGCTTTCTTGTCTGATAATGTGTTACGTTATACTAGGAGATAACTAATTGATAGACTATACACAAGTTTCAAAAAAAAAATTAAGGAGAAGATACTGTCTTCTGTACAGTCAGCAACCACTTTTATGTGACTGAGGTTCTTAGTACTCGCTATTTTGGCAGAGGAGAAAATATATTTATTTCCCTTAAATTCACATGTGGAAGTCTTATGTAATGGCTCGGAAACAAGCCTCAGAGTTTAGGAAGGCATGGCTTCAAGTCCAGATAACTACTGACCCTATGCAAGTCACTTAACTTGTCAGTGTCCCTAAATCTCTCTCTAAAATTTTATGTTGTAGATCAGTATTGATGGAAAGAGAATTTCCTTATTTTTAATTTGTCTATACCAATGAAATCGCATGTCTAGATAATATATACTCTCTCCCCACATGTCTAGGTCTTCCCCTAATACAGAATCACATTTCCTGCCTAAAAATGCCCAGCCTTTTGGTAATCTGATCTAGAAAATTTCTAGATGTTCTAACACTTAATTTTTTTGAAAATTAAATTGGTGCTTTTTATTTTTATTTCACTCTCATTTCTGGATATATTACTCTCTCCACCTAGTATGCCTTCTTTTGTAACAAAGATGAATAAAAAACAAAAATAATTTTAAAACAACCAAAATATTAACCTTATTTGATAGTGTATTTAATATTTTACACCTATGTCCCCATCCCTGCTCCCACACACAAACAAGAAAAAGGACAAGCATTTTCTTGACTGTTCTGGGAACCAAGATTGCTCATTATAATTTTTTCTTCTGTTTATGTTGTTGTGGTGCTGTATATTGTTTTCCTGGTTCTACTTTATGCTACATCAGTTCATGTAAGTCTTCCTGTGTTTCCCTGAATTTTTTATACTCATTTCTTAAAACTCAATAATATTTCATTATATTCATGTATTGTAATTTGTTTAACCACTCACCATTTCCCAATCAGTGGGTTCCAGTTTTTTTGCTATCAGTTTTATAGCTAGAAGAAAGTTGTATCTACTTGCTGTTCTTTGGACACAAGTATTCCATATGTCATTACTGTGTCTTTTTTTGTATTGACTGTCCCTTATATCTGAAATGCCCTCCTTCCTCACTTTGACTTCTTAGAATCCCTGGCTTCCTTCAAGATTCAGTTTGAATGCCATTTTTTGGAGGAGTCTCTTCACAGTACCCCTGGCAGTTAGAGCCTTCCTTTTGGTTTTTTACTTTTCATCTTCTCTGTATGTATCTTGTATGTTCCTTTTTATTTATGTGTAATCTTCCCAATTAGAATGTAAACTCCTTGACAATGGGAATTGTTTTTGGTTTTCTTTTTATCCCCAGCACTTAGCACAGTGTCTAGCACATTGTAAGAGTTTGATAAATACTTTTGGATTAATATCTTAGAATATAGGGGGCATTTTTTTTTGTTTTTGACCTCCTTGGGGATAAACTAACGGGCTATCTCGGTGAAAGTGCTTGAAGATTTTATTCGCTTTTTAAATTTAATGCTAGTCTCTTTCCAGAATAGTCTGACCAACTCATGGATGTATTCATAGTGAATTATTTGTGTCTGCTCACTGTCCCTTCAACATTGACTCTTGTCATCTCTACCAATTTGCTAATAAATATGAGGGAAAACTTCAGTGTTATTTTAGTTTTAATTTTAATTTTTCTTACTAATGATTTGGAGCAGTCTTCCATATGAGTGTTATTAGGTTAAAATTCTCTTGAAAATTTTTTGTTCCTGACTTTTAACTAACATTTATGCATTGGGGAATAGTCCTTAGTCATTTATTTGTGTTATGTAACCAACCCCATATCTATATTTGTATCTATATCTACACCTCTCTATCTGTCTTGAATGTTAGACTCTTATCAGAGAGTTTTGATTCATTCTTCCCCTTAAATAACACTTCTACTTGCATTGATTTTGTTCCTGCAACAGCTTTTCAGTTTCATAATAATTGACATTCTTTTGATATCTCCTTTAATCCCTTATTTTGTTATGAATTCTTCTAACCAAGAAAAGAAAATTGCATCCATTTTTCTCTGATATTTTATGATGGAACTTTTTAATATTTATTGTATATCCATTTAGAATTCATTAATGGCATATGGTGTAAGATGCTAGTCTAAACCTATTTTTTTGTCCAGCTGCTTTTCACTTTTACCGGAAGTTATTGTCAAATTCCAGCAATTATTTTCAAACACCAAAATTTCTGCTCATCATTTCCAGTCTAGTACATTTGTTGACTGTTTCTATAGGATTTTGTTTTATCTTGCAAATAGAACATTAGAAAGTAGAATAGAGTACATTACATTTCCATTTATGTAATCTTTTTAAAGGAATATTTCTATTTCATTAATCAAGGGAATTAACATGGATTTTGCTTGTTTTCCTTCTAAGTAATTCCTGAGAATATACATACAAATTTCTCTCTCTGAATCTTCCCATTCCTACTTCAGGGCTTTCTGGGTTTTGCAGATTTGCATTATTTTGGAATCATTCATTTATATAATACTATGAATTTTGATATAGATAAAGAACTTTAGATGCTATTTCTTTCAAGAAATCTTGGATAATTTTGACAAAGATGGGAGATATCTTGTTGGGAAAGATCTTTCAAGGAGGCATTTTGCCCTACCAAGTCAATAGTTTTTTAAAAAGCTAGAAACAACAAGCATGAATCTTGTATTCCATACGTCTATCATGCAAGTGTATGATGGTAAAGTTGTGTCTTCTATTTTGGTGAACTTGTGGTCTGCTACAGAATATTACTGCAAAAGCTTGCCTTTTCTATGCTAATGATGTCATTACTGTGTGTATATTAGTCTCATAAAAATTTCATACAGTTGGAAAAAATAAGCTTATAAGTTAGTAGTAGTTTTTTTTCTTTAGCTATCAAGGATTTTCTCCTTTAGATATTTGTAAAGATTGACATAATTACAGTTAGATTTCAGTAATTAAGATTAATGGACCTATATGATAATCTGAATCTGTGAAAAATAGAGAATTATATTATTTTTAAGTATATTAGCTGAGGATAGAATTTTAGGGTAAGACTTTTGTCATAGCTATAAGTGGAGAGGACTCATTTTTAAAATTTCATGTAAATAATTCCTGTATTAATCTATTTAAGTAGCTTTTTCTTTCAGTTAGGTTGAACCAGTTCACTATGAATTTGCTTAGTACGCCCTTTTTACACAGATAGCATAATTGTGAAATTTACACTAGATAAAAATAAAATGCTTAATTCCCGAAGAGTGTTGGCCTTGGTGTTTGAGGACTATGTACAATGTGACATGGCAGACCAAAAACTAATGTTATTTCTGGCTGGATTACAAGAGGCCTTCTGTCTAGAACAGAAGAAACATTAACCCTGCTCTATTCTAGCCCAGTCAGATCATGTCTACAGGATTCTTGTCACTTCTGGGTGTCACATTATAGGAAGGTCATGGATAACCTGACTAATATACAGAGTAGGATGAATAAGATCAGGATGGTAGGAGACTGGAGATCATTTTTTTAAGTTATTGAATTATTTTATTCTCCAGAATTTTGAACTGTGAGGCAAATTACATCCTTTGGGGGCTGAGGAAAGTTACCATTGGGGAATTATCTTTGTTTGCATTGTAGAGTGCAAATACTAATTGTATTCGTTGGCTGAGCAGTGCTTCCTCAGCTCTAAAAGAGCCCTGTCCTCTCCCATATGAACCATCCTGAACAGTGGCTGTTCTTCTGTGAGCTTCTTTGTGAGAGGAAACCCAGGGGCAAGTAGTTCCCTCCTTACACATTAATTTTCAAAGGACTGATGGTCATGGAGTGTGCATTTGTCTCTTCTATAAGGTGGCCAAACAGAAAGGGAGACCTGAGAGTTTCCAAAAAATATAGAGAAGGGGAAGGAAATATGATAGGCTTTGGAGAACCACAGTCAAAACTCTTCCCAGCTGGTGAACAAGCATCTTCACTTGCAGTCCTGAAAATGGAAAGCAGGTCAGCATATGAGAAGCATTTGCTCACTGATAGCAGCCAAGCAAGAGTGTGACTTGAGGGGACATTTGTTATTCCATGACCAGTATTTCTCCTGTTCAGGGATTCCTTACAGATACTCAGATTTCTAGTCTTCCCCACAGTTTACAGAGAGAACTAGATATAGTACATTGGGTGCATTTGCATAGTGCAAATACCTGTCTTCAGGTATTTGAAGGGCTGTGAGGAGGAAGAGGGAGAATACTTCTCCTTTACTCCAGAAGAGCAGTTGGTAGGAGTTAATAAAGCTACATTTCAGATTGAGTTAAGGAAAAACTTCCTAACAATTAGAGCTTTTCTAAAATAGAATCTGTTAATTTGGGTGGCAGTGGGTTCCCTTTTAAGAGACTGAATGACCACTATATTGATGGGTAGAAAGGTCAGGTAAGTGACTCTTAAAAGTGATCTCTGAGGGCCTACCTGCTCTGAAGGTCTGTAATTGTCTAAAAGCATAGTAAAGTTTCCCCAAGTTTTATCAGATTTTTTTAAGCCACCCTTACTTAATTATGGGCCCGTGTCAGATAGTCTCTGTGTAGAATGCACATTTTTAATCTAATTCAACAAGCTTTCATCCAACAGCTTGCCATAACCTGGGTAATACATGTTTTCATCTACTTTTTAAAAAAATTACAAATGGCTAGATGAATCTCTTAGCCATTTCTGTTGATTTACTGAAAAAGGCATGATGCTCCAGGGCTCATCTTAGTGACCTTTAGTGGACAGTATGCTAGATCTGGTTAGAAGACCTTGCTTTGAATTCTAGTTCTGCTAGGCAAATCATTCCATTTCTCTGGACCTCAGTTTTCTCTTTTATGAAATTAGAAGGTTTCACTAGATCTTGTTGTATGATTTTTTAAAATCAGTTAATAAACTTTAGTAAACACCTAGTCTGCCAGGCTTTCTACTAGACTCAGGGATTACAAAAACTAACCTGAAAGTCTTTGCCTTCAAGGACCTAGAGTACTATTAGGGGGAACAACACAGACACAAGTAAACAGTGTATCAGGGGATTGATTTTTCACAGGGCAAGGTGCTGTGAGAACGGATTGGGGAGAGGAAGTGTCCAGAAAGGTCTTGTGTAGGAGATGGTGCTCAAATGGATGTCTGAAGGAAGCAGTGGATTGTGAGAGGCAGGGAAGAGGAGGAAGGGGTGCAGAGGCACAGAAGTAGGAGATGGAGTATCATGTGTGAGGGACCCAGGGGGACTGAACTAGAGAGTGTGTGAAAGGCAGTGATGTCTAATGACCTTGAAAAGGTTGTGTGGAGCCAGGTGGGGAAGGGCTTAAAATACCCAGCTGAGCCATTTGTACTTTATTCTACAGGCAGTAAGCAGTTGCTGGAGCTTTTTGAATAGGGGAATGACAGGACATCAGCTTCAGTAACATCACTTTTGCAGTTGTGTCGAATTGAGCTTTCACTGTTGGAGAATGAAGAGATTGGAGGCAGAGAGAACAAATAGAAGAGTTTTGCAGTAGTTCAGGCAAGAGGTGATGAATAATTGTAGAGAAGGGGATGAATATAAGGGAGGATGTATGAGTAGAATAGACAGTATTTGCCATAGTGTAATATGTGCTTAATTAATGCTTGTTGTCTTGATTGGATATGTAGTGATAGAGAGGAGAGTCAAGGATGACCCCACTGTTAGGAACTTTGGTGACTGAAATGGTGCCTCTCTTGACAGAAATAAGGAAGTTCTGGAGAGAGTGGGTTTGGAGAAAAGATAGTGAATTCTCTTTTAGATGTCTGGAGTTTGAGATATCCTATGGAACTGAAATGTCTCATAAAGAATTGTTGATACAGGACCAGAGATGAGGGGAGATAGCAGGGTTGTATATACAGATGAAAAAAATCCTACATATAGAGGTGATCCATTGGCATTTATAAATAATAGCATTGAAAACCTTTGCTATCAAGTGAGTTCTTTTATTTGAACTCTGTATATAGAACATCTTCAAAATTTGATCTCTTTATACAAAATATTGACACTGAAAAAATGGGGGGAAAATGTTTACTCTGTCAACGTTTACTAAAGAAATTTGGCAAAGGTAAAACAGTTGCCACAGTACAGAGGCTAAAAGAAGTCAGAAACTGCCTATAGCACTACACTTTGTCTCTTTTTCAACAGTCACTAGAATAAAGGGCAGCTCTGATTGAAACTAAGAGGCAGAAGATAAAAGCTATAAGCAGGGGTTATCTCTTGAAACAGTTGAGGAGAAAAATGAGCCTGTAGAGTTATAAAGAAGAAATCTGACTCACCTAG
This sequence comes from Potorous gilbertii, assembly GCA_028658325.1. Lineage (NCBI taxonomy): Eukaryota > Metazoa > Chordata > Mammalia > Diprotodontia > Potoroidae > Potorous > Potorous gilbertii. The sequence continues at coordinate 229,576,660 of CM053772.1, forward strand.
ATCATTTAGAGTATATTTTTACTTGAAACCATGAGGAAAGAAGCAAAATATAAAACAGAAGACATAACGTTAGTGTTGAATAAATGATTTTTTTTTATATCAATTGATCAGATTTTACCATCTTCATACTGGGTTACTGTGTGAGACACTGCCCATAGGTTAATGGCCAGTTTTGTAATTTAAATGTACAGTTTGTTATCAGTTTGTTCTACACATTTTTACAGGTGGCAATCTCTAGTGCATAGACCAAAGGGTCTATTCCCACCCCAGAATTCCCCTCCAAGGAAGTCTGCCCTCCTAGAGAATGTCTTGCTTTGAAATGTTTGTTCTTATGGTTTGCACTAATTACATCTCTCTACTCTTTTGACTCTCCTGGAAAGTTTGTATTTCAACTTGGCATATGAATTTTCTTGGGCTCCTTAGGCATTTTTCTCCACTCTACTTGGTAGATTTGACTGATCTTAGTTTGCTTCCTTCTGGCTTGCCTTCCTGACATTTGCTGGTATTTTTCCTTTACTGTCACATCTTTCAATCTTTTCCACTGATTGGAGTTAGTGGCTGCTCTTTGAGTACATTAGTTCCATATAGGTATCAAATGAGAAAATACCCATTTCTTTGCCATTGTTTGAGCTGACATGTTAGTGGAATAATATTGTTGATTTCTCTTCTAGTTCATTTTAACAGCTTTGTTACCTGTTTACTTCCTGATTTAGAATTTATTGATGAGGGACTAGTAAGTTGTTTCACAGGATATTTTAAAAAACTTTATGTAAATGTGTGTCATCATGAATGTGAAACTGTTAATGGTATTGATGATTAATCACGAACCCTTCAACTTCAAAATATTTTTTCCAAATAGTAACAACTCACATCCTAATATCCTTTTAATACAAATAAATTATAATATAGTGCTTTGACTTTGGGGAGTTTAGTTGCTTTAAGATCCTAAGTACTCCACAAACTTTTTAATCTTTTTAGTAGTGTCATAAAATTTCCATTTTGCAATGTTGTTATGTCTGGCTACTTGACAGAATTATCTGTGTTAATTAGAATATAGCAGCTGCCACTACTTTTTTTATTATAGAAGCTAGAGCAAGTTGATGGCTTTCATTGATGATTCAGTTGTATTATATTATAAGTTTATATATAATTATGGTGAATCATCATTGAGAGAGGAAACACCATATTTAGACTTAACATCTCAGTCCCTGAAGTGCTATGGGAAGAATTTAAAAAAAAATGTAATTTAGGAATATGGAATGCCAGCTGGACTAGACCAAGGATATTCAAAAGGAAATACCCTACTGGAGACAACATATAATCTGGAGAGCACTGAAGCTTAGCATCTCAAGTTGGGAAATACCAAAAGAATGGAAAAATTATGAACTAGTCCATACTCCCAAAATCTCTTTCTGATCTTTACAAAATCTTTATCTTAAATAGATTTGTGGTGTCTTGTTGTTATATTACCTAGTTTCTATTTTCCTGTCTTCCAACTACTCAGAATCCCATCCCTTATGAGACACAATTTTTAAAAAATAAAAAGAGAGAAAAAAGTCAGTAAAAACTAAACAATACGTCAAAAAAAATCTGAAATTTTATTCAGTATACTACATCTGTGGGCCCTGATGTCTGCAGAGGAGCAGGAGGAGATTTCTTTGCTATGTCCTCTTCTTGGCCAAGTTTGTTTTTTATAAGTATATGACATTTAGTTTCAGTTATTCTGTGGTTTGTTATTCTTTAAATTACATTGTCACAGTCTGTGTTATTATGTGATATTTCTATGTTGTTTTTCTGGTTATATTTTAATGTTTTTTTCCTTCCTCTGCTTATTTCACTTTGTTTCACTTCATATACATCTTGCCATACGTGCTCTTCATTTCTTAGATAATAACATATTCCATTATATTTATGTGCCACAATTTGTTTAGCCATTCCTCCAAAGACTGACATCTACAGTGTTTTCACTTCTTTGTGTAGGGATCATGAATCAATTAATCCTAGTTATCCATTTTATCTTAGTTAGCCCTGATAATTTTATCAGGTGATAATACCTCCATTAAATCAGTCAGAGGTATGACCCAAGTGTGAATACAGCTAGACATTCCTAGTCAGTCAGTCAGAGTTTTTATTCTAGGTGAGAAGAAATGGAGTGATATTAGGCAGGAAGTGTATTTGAATTATTGAAGACACTTCATTCCAAATTGCTTTCCATATTTACAATTCTACCAACATTGCATTACTGGATCTATCTTTCCTCAGCCCCTCCAACATGGTCTCTTTTTTTGGTTTTTATCATCTTTGCCAGTTTGCTGATTATGAGGTGAAATTGCATGGTTGTTTTGACTTGCATTTCTCTTATTATTGGTGATGTGGAATATTCTTTAATATTGGCTGTAATATTAATTTTATTTTTGCCAAGGCTTTTCCATTTCTAGCAATAAAATTAATCTATTTTCTTTTTAATTGCTTCTTTCCTTTGTTAATAATTCATCCCCTATCCATCACGGCAAGAGGATATAATCAAGTTTTCTTCTAATTTTTTTTTTGCTTTAATCTTTAACATGCAGGGCATATGTCTGTGGTATGTTTATTGGGCAAAATGGTGTGATACGTTGGTTTGTGCCTAATTTCTGCCAGACTGCTTTGCAGTTTTCCTAGTAGCTCCTATTTTAACTAAGTAATAATTTCCTAGGTGATTTATATTTTGGGATTTATAAACACTAGACTATTCATTCTTCTTTGTGTAGTCTTTATAAAATTCTGATAACAATGATCAGCGCACCTATGGAGAGGATCTCTCACAGATGATTCTGAGTAGAACTTCACATCATGTGGTCACAGAGTGAACTGAAAGGTGTGGAAAGTACCCTGTGCCCCTCTTATAATTAATTATAATTATTAATTAATTAACAATTAGTTAATAATTATTAACTAATTATTAATTGGTTAATACTTATTAATTAATAATTAAGAAGCACCTGACTCAGCAGAACACAGTGAAGCCTCCAGACCTTTTCTGTTGGGCCTCAATCTATCTTTCATATGTTAAGCTCATACAGGATTCCTAGGTGAATATAATAACCACAGAGATAACTGTCCAATGACCCTCTGTTTATTCCTATTAAACAGGGCATGAAACCAGGGAAAATATGTTTGCTATATGTGTTTGCCACAACCATGGCATGTGGGCTCATGCAGAGTCCAAATGAAAGAGGGTTCTGTATATAATGGTAAAATCAAGTCAAGAAACATGTTTCAAATGCCTACTGAATGCTAAGTGCTTGGGATACAAAGAAAGGCAAAAGATAGTTTCTACTCTCAAGGACTTGTAAACACTTTTGTTTGTGCTGATTATATCAAGCCCCAGTATATTACAGAGCATCTTCTATAAGATGTATGATTTTTCAAAACAGATCATCAGCTCAGGAATCCAGTTAAACGCATAAACAAAATGGTTATTATCCACATTTATGACATGCAGTTAGAAAGCTGATCCATAATGTTAGTATGTAAATAACACATATTTGAGATAGACATTGCAGGTATTCAGCGAGTCAGGTCCAAAATTGATTAGGAATAAGTAGGGGTGGATTACATTTGGGAAATTGTGCAGTTGTTGTTCATGATCCCATTTGGTGTTTTCTTGACAGAGATACTGGAGTGGTTTGCCATTCCTTCTGCAGCTCATTTTACAGATGAGGAAACTGAGGCAAACAGGGTTAAGTGATTTGCCCAGGGTCACCCAGCTAGTAAGTGTTGCAAACCAGATTTGAATGCAGGAAGATGAGTCTTTCTGACTCCAGGCCTGGCACTTTTATCCATTGAGCACTTAACTACCCTCATATATTCCTTAGCAAGGGCCTAATGCTCTATTTTATAGACAGGCCTAGGTACCCTTATCTTCTTTAAAAATCCTTTATGATAAGCAATATACTAATATGTTACTTAAGGTGTATATTAATTGATTTAACTGTGGTAATGAACTAATAACTGCATGCAATTAAATTTTATTTATCCTAAGAGATTCTCTACAGGGAAGAATGGCTAGTATATAGCAAGATACAAGCAAGCTATTGCAGAACAGAAAGCTAGAGCACCAGGGAGGGTCTTTTCCACTAGACTTGGCCAGGTGATATGGTGAGTCCTTTGGGTGCTAAAAATAAGATGGACTTAGCTAAACTGTTGAGTGTGAATCATTCATTCAATCAGCAAGCATTTGTTAAGAACCAGTTGTATGTCAGGTGCTGTGTAACCATTCAGACTGCTAAGATAGATTGAAAAAGCCCTTGCCTTGAAAGAGTGCTTATTCCTCTGGAGGAGGAATATAGGACACACACAAAGATCAGTCAATACCAAGCTACTGTTGAATGAGAGGACTTCGGGGGAGTCAAGGTAGACTTTATATAGGAAATGGCACTTTCTCTAAGGATGCTTGATGTTCCAAGAGGCAGAAGTGAAAAAGAAGACCAGTCTAAAAGAGATGGAGATGGGAGATAGCCTGTCATCTCTGGAGAGCAGCAAGTGAGCCAATTTGCCTAAACTAAGTAAAGAGTGTCAAGGAGAGTGATCTGCAGTAAGTCTGGAAGATCACCCCAGAGACAGATTATGAATGGCTTTAAAACACACGTGCTAAGTGATCAACAGAAAAGTTTATATCTTAGCCCAGGGCTTCTTGAGGAGAGTGACATCACTGGACCTCTGCTTTGTAATGATCAGCTTATTAGTTACGTGGAACATGGTTTAGAGAGAAGCGGATTCTGGAAGTGGGAACAGGAGGGAGCTTCATCTAAGACTGTCACATATGCTCAAATTATTCCAGGCTGGAAAGTAATGAGAGTTTGCTCTCTAACCCTATGACTAGACTGGAAGGCCTGCCACTAGGAGGTGCTTTCCCTGTTGCCTTCCCTTTAGTTCACCTCCTTCACCACACTCAATCCTACTCAGACCCCATCAGGCAACTGGGCAAGAGTGACTTGGCTACTCTCACCTACTAGATAAATTGGGAGCCATTAATCCTTATGGTGGGATGGAAAATCACCAGTCATTCCTGTCAAGGAGGTGGGAGGTCCTATGATCTTTACCACTTGCTTTAGTCTCTTCCTCTAGGCACAGTTATCTGACTTCCTGCTACATACTAAACACCTCAGATCTTGCTACCCTCCCCAGCACCTGAATTCTCTTATATATGTTGCACAGTAATTATTTAATAATTACCTGTTCAGTCATTCATCTCAGGTTTATAAGGTGGTAGATAAATACCTTCTGTTTTCATGGTGTATCATATTTTACAGTAGCCTTTTCCATTGTCTTCACTTGATCCTTCTAACAGTTTTATAAGCTAGGCAGAGTTGATATTTTTACTTTTAGTCAGTGAGGAAAATGAGGCCTAGAGAATTTTATTTGTGTCTCACCTAAGGGATAAAGCTGAAATTCTAATTCCATTTTCCTGACTTCTCTGGGAAAGTTCTTACAAGGGCTTATAATTCTTCAGCAGCTCAACTCAGTTGCCTCTCCCCTGTGATTCCTTTTATAGAAGGCTCCCACCCTTCAGGGCAGGGAGTAGCGCCCTTTTCTTGTTTGTATCCTTTACTCTTATTACAATGTCTGACACATAGTAGGCATTTTAAAAATGTTTATTGAATTGAATTGAATGTATCAAGTTGTCCCTCCCAAATTAACTTGGTCCTATCTGTGTTAAGCTTTCTGTAAATTAACTTAAATTTTTTTCCTACTTTATTTACCTTTCCCTTTTAACTTCCCAGGATCTTAGTTCACTAGAGTTGAACTATATAACCTCAGAATTTCCTTCTACTTTTCAGTCCTGTGATCTTCTTTTCCTTCTTTCTCAGTTCTTCACATTGGTGTCCCCATGTCCTCCTTTTTGCCTTCTAAACTCAGACATTAGCCTCCAGATTTTAAAGAGTAACTTATTCAGTTGGTTGCTTTTAATACATTATTTTACTGCATATTTTTTCTCTTTGATGTGTATAAACATTCATCCAGAACCAACATTTAAATGCCTGCTGTATGAAGAGTACTAGGATTAGGAGGGGATAAGATTTTGATAAAGATACATCCCTTGCCCTAAAGAAGCTTTCAGTATAGTAAGAGTATATATAGTTCACGTGCATAACCTTGCTTCACACTGTTATTGTCAGGGCATTAGTGGTGGGGATCGTGTCCATCCTTCATTGCCAAGGAAGACCATGACATCAGAGAAATAATGACATGACTTACACTTGACTTTGTTTTGAGTGAGGGAGGACTGTGCAGGTCACCAACCTCACTTCTCCTCCAGAGCCATCTGAATCCAGTGACCAGTTATTCCTCAGGATGACTGGAGATGGCCCAGGATGCACTGGGAGACGTTGGACCCTTTAGGCCAAGGTCTTTGCAGGTACTCACGTAGGGTGAGGCAATACCCATTCATTGAATAGGCCTGTTTAAGAAGTTGCCAGGGCATGGGCCCTGTAATGAGGTCAAGAAAAACAAAGACATCAGGCTGGGTGGGAAATAGCAACAGTTACTGTTGATAATCACTGTAAAGGTAGGAGCCATTGGCGTCCCAGATTCAGAGTGCAGTAGGTTTAGGGTTTTTGGAGAGGACAGGACAGGGGACAGGAGAGGAGAGGGGAGGAGTCAGTAAAATCCAAGTCAATTGAGCAACTTTTGGCCATCCAAATTTACCTTCCTTTGGAGAGGAGAAGGAAAAGGGGGAGGGGGAGGCAGGCAGGAGAGGAAGAGGTGAGGTACCCAGCTACATTCAGCCAGCTGCATCTAGTCACAGGATCGTGTTCATCCTTTGTTGCCAAAGAAGACCATGCCGTCAGAGAAATGATGACATGACTTGCACTTGACTTTGAGTGAGGGAGAAATATGCAGGTCACCAGCCTCACTTCTCCTTCAGAGCCATCTCAGTGAGAATAGAGATTTCCTTAAAGGAGATTTCAATTTAGGGTTTTTAAAATAGAAATTTGATAAAAAGCAGAAGGATTCATTCTGTGCCCAGGTAAAGTTGTGAGCAAAGATCCAGGTGTTTGAGAGAGCAGGGCATGTTGGAATAGGAGTGGGGAGCTGTGCCAGTCTTATGTGACTGGAGAGTAGGGTGTATGTAGAGGAATTATATGGAAAAATTGCCTGTTTGGGCTAGCATTAGATTGTAGAAAGCCTAGAATGCCAGGCAGATGAGGTTTAGCTTTACTCATTAGACAAAAAAGGGTCATTAGATATTTTCTGAGTGGATAAATGGCATGACTAGAGATGTAAGAGAAGTTATTTCAGCTGTGGAATGAATCATGGTAGTAGGAAGAACTGTAGGGAGGCTATTGCGGCAGTGCAGGTAATGGGGATTTGTATGGAGTGGGGCAGGGGGTGGCAGCCATCTTAATCAAGAGCAAAGGAGAGGTAATAAGAGATATTGCAGAGATGGGATCTATAGGCCCTGTTCATTTTCCCTAGGAGAATTGCAGGGGAGAAGAAAGAGTCAAAGATAAGCTTAAGTCATGAATGTGGGAGACTGCATGAATGGTGGTATCACAAGTGGTAATTGAAGTCAGACAGAAATAGTGCCATTATACTTGGCTAAACATTATTAATTAACCTTTGAATGAAGGGGCAGAATAATATGACATACTTCTTTGAGAAGGATGTATGTGGGATTCAAAAATGGTTAAAAAAAATTTTCAATTCATATAGAAATCTTTAAAAATTATAAGCATTTAGATTAGCACTAATTTCTTTTCCTGTATGCTTATCAACAGGACGGAGTGGAGCGCTTGTGATTTCAGTCCTATCAAGACCAGTGAAGGTCAGTATTATGCATTCATGTTAATAATGCTGCTAGTCTTTTTGTGTTCTATAGAAAGGTGAACACAAATGGCCACTGGAGAAGCTTATATGCTAGGCAGTTATCCATGAGACCTGCAGACTTCTCAAAATGGGATGGGATCAAGCATCACTAAGTGGTACAAAGGATGATTGGGCGAAAAGCTTCAAAGTACAGTAGTTTTTATTCTTATAGTTTCCAGGAAAGCTTTGCTTGTGTAAATCCTTTGTGTATTACAGAACTGCTTATTGTGATTAGTACTTGAAGCATTTCAAAGCAAATGTGAAAATTATTTTTCTGAATTTTAAAGGAACAATACTTTTTAATAAAATATTTTGAGAGGTAGATGAGGTACAGGGATTATGTGGCTACTGGATATATCTAATTTTCATATTAGTGTCACTTTAAAGTGAAAGAAGGATGAACAAAGCCAGGTATCTCTTGCAGAGCAGATCAAATGCTCCACTTGGAGTCTGGAAGATCTGATTTCAGATACTGCCTCATACAAGTGCTTGCTGTAGGACTCTAGGCATGTCACTTGGCTCGTCTGTTTTTTTAATTTCAGAGGTAAATTGGAATTCATTTTAATAGTAATTTTCACTAATTTTTCACTAATGTTTTTTCACTAATAATCTGAGTACTGAGTTTTTTTTAAATACTTTTTAATGGTTACTCTAAAGACTAAATGTTAATACCACCTGATAATACATCTTTTTTTTTTTTGTCTAGTGGAAAAGTAGCAATTATTGCCCTTAAAATATTAGGATTTTTTGAAAAATGCATGATAGGAAGTAATTTTAGGATGCAAGGATGTTATTGTTTCTCTTGGCAAAGAATTTCTTAAATGAATTGGATGACTTCAAAAACTAGAATAGCTCTTGGAGAGTCTACATCATCAGGCAATAAGTGATTTGGGTAGTGAAGTGTTGTTTCTGTTAGTGAAAGTGAGGCTTTGCCATTAAGTGCTTCACAGGAAAATTGTGAAACTAAGGGAGATGTTCCCCCTTTTTTCTGAAGAGTGGAACTCACTTTGCCAAAGTTTTCTTTTAATAGCTTTTTGTGGTTTGTATTCAGTGTTGGATTCTCAGTTGCCAGTGGTATTGCAAGTTGGTAAATTAGAAAGGCCTCCGATATTGTCATGTGATGATGGACTGTAGGTCTGCCATCCAAAGACTAAACTACCTGCATCTGGAGAGTATCACTGGGGATTGGCTCTAGCAACTCATGAAGTGTATATTTTGGAATGTGGAAGGGAAACTGGGATTTGCTTATATCAGGGGTTTTTAACCATTTTTGTGTCATAGAATTTTTTGACAACCTGGCAAAGTCTGGGGGCTCCTCAGAATACTATTTTTAAGTGTATAAAATGAAATACATAAAATTTTAAAGAAAACCAATTAGGCTAATGTAAAGTTATTGAAATATTTTAAATAATAAGGTAATAGACCCCAGCTTAAGACTCCCTGGCCTACATTGAGTCCATGATGTTTTGCAGTGTAACCTGTGTGGAATCTTCGGAAGGATTGTTGAGATCTTTGAAAAGATGTTCTAGATAAATCTAACAAATGATTATTTTTGTTAGTTTTTATTATGATTACCCAGAATTCAAAGTTCATTTACTGTTCAGAAGTTGAGCATTCTTCATTGAAAATACTGGGATATGCGAGCTTGTTCCTTTCATAGAGTTCAGAGAAATTTAACATTACATGTGTCATTTTTCTGCAATCGCTGCAAAATAGGCATTCCTCTTTATGAATAGAGAGGGTGTCAGAATTTTTCCAACTTATGTAAAATAAGCCACCTTTTTTTCAAGTGGGACCCCAATTTTGGTGAGAGAGGATGATGAATAGCTTAAATTAGTGATAGTATCCCTGTTAGTGTTTAAAAATAGTTTTTAAGGGTTGATCTAAAGAATATTTGACAGTGGCAAATAAATATATTTGAAAAGTTCTTAGAAATACCAATTATGGTTAAATATTAGCCTTTTGAGGGGTTAGGGGCTAATATATTTCCCAGTGGAAGGCTGTTATAGTAATGATACTTAAGTAGCATGGACCATTTGTCATTAAGTAAGAGTTTAAAAGAAAACTTACTTTTTAAAAAAAATTTCTTTTTTAAAACATTGGAAATCTGTAGTTGCTAAAGCAGAATGAAGAAAGGGCAGGACTATGTACAATGAGAAATTTAGTGAGCAGAGGAAGAATATTCTATGACAAAAAAAAAATAGAGTAAATTTGTGTCTCGTAAACAACCTCAGAATTTACCTAAAATTTTGAGCAGTAGATTTATTTTGGAGGTAAATACATAACTTGGCAAGATGAGTGCTTTGAAGGACAATAATTGTTTGGATGCATACACTGTAGTATGTTTGGTGTCTGTGTTTGAGTCTCATCACTTCATAGTCAGATTGCCCATTTTTAAAAAAATGGTTGATTAAAAATAGTTGCAAATGTTGTCATAGTGGTACAATGCAGTCTTATAAGGTAATGTACAGTACTTATGGCTGAGATGGTAAGTATCTTTCACAAATTTTGGGCTTGGGTCCTCAGCGCTGTTTGCCTTTGAGTTTGGCCTCCATTTAAGCAAACCATCTAAGATCTAAGACTGACAGAGTGAAGCAGCAACGTAATGACAGAGCAAAGGCTAGAAAATTGAGTTTTACCTCCTGCATCTTAAAGGTAGGTCTTGGATGACAAGAGTGCAAGGTGAACTGCCAGTGCTGATGACATGGCAACTTAAGATAGCAGAAGGATTTCCTACTTTATAATTTAGAACAAAAAACCAAAAACAAAAAAACTAGAACCAACAGCAAGCACAGCCAGTTGGTCCTTATTACTGCCACTTGCTGTAGGAATAAAATGAATTAACAGGGCAGTAAAACAGTCCTTAATTCCACTTTACCATTGCTTAATAAAGGGAGTATAGATCTATCACATATCACAGTTGATCGTTTTAGTCCAAACATGGGCATGCTAGTGTGGTGAAGGCCTCTAAGTTTTTGACTTCCCTTTTATATATGTGATCCTGTTGGATCCAGGCTATAAATCAAATGATGCATATCCTTGTAGCATAACTTGCCCAGTATCTCTTTGCATCATAAACTTTTATCCGTTATGTGTAACAGTCATGACCTTCTGAGGACCCCTTTATTTCTCTCAACCCTGCAATGATCTAAGAATTCTGATATTGGTATTTACAGAAGAACAGAAGTGTGGTGTCCTCCAGCTTCCCCTGAAATAATGCTATGCATAGTCTTGTTGCATAATTGCATGCCAAATGAAAAGACATCCCTGGATCAGTTTTTCAAAAAGCCATCAAGCCATTTCTTTCCAAGAAATCTCCTCAAAGACACCTGTCAAAGTCTACCCCAGAAAATATTTTGAGGGCCATGACCCTGATAGAAATACTTTCACTTTCTAATTTATTGAAGTAATGAGAAGACAAATTTAAAACCGAAATTTAACTAACAGCTTTGTATGAAACACTATGATGTATGTCAAGTGCACTTTTCATGTATTTAGTGACTATTGGCTTTTTAAATTATTTGATGTACACTTTAAAAAGCTTTATATGAGCATTTGCATTAATTTCTGAAATTCCATTCAATTCATTAAACATCATAAAAGGTTCAGATAAAGCATGGTCACTAACCACGGAACTATTTTTTTTTTTAATTGGCCATCAGGCCTCAAGTTCAGGATGCTACTTATTATTTTAATATTTTTTTTCTGGAAAAATGAACTTTACACAAATAATTTTGACTTAAAATCTCCTTCCCAGGAATATAACCTACTTTCACTGTGAGGACTCTTTGTACATTTTCAGTTTCAGTTGAATATTATTTGATATTTTAGTTTTGCTTTTAGTAGATTTCTTCATATACTTGATAAGCTTTTGAGAAGCCATGCTTTCTTCCTATTAAAGAGTATAGGAAGTAACTTTCTTTGTCTGTATGCCAAGAGAATTACTTACAAGAAAGAAATCAGAATTACAGTTCTTGGCTTCTCCTTTTGGAGAACCTTAAAATGGACACAAAATCATAGTTGGTGATCTGGGACCAGAGTGCAGGGGGGCTTGGGAAAAGAAATTCAAGGAAGCATTTTTTCTGATGAGTTGAGGCCTCTTTACTTAGGGGCACCTTTTCACTTTTTGTGCTCTGTTTGGTGAGCTTACCTGGAACAAAAGTTTGCCTTCTGCATGCTATGCGCATACCATAGGACTGTCCCTAGAGTGCTGCCAAGTTATATTCAGCTCTATAAAGTGGTTGGAAGAGCACAGAATAAATACCCCTTTGTATCTGCATATGTGGACCATGATATAATTTATTCACAAGAAAGTTTCATGTTAAAATGTTATTGCTATCCTTCAGGCTTTCGTTTGTTTCCTCTTCTCTGTTTTGGCTCACTTGAATCTTTCTGTCATTATCCCTGACACAGATCCCTTCAGCACAGAGTAGAGAAACTGAGAGGCAGTCCAAAGGAGAATAGCAAAGGTCACTGGGAACCTTGACTATGTTACTTACTGTCTGGAGATGGTATGTTCATTTAGCTCAGAGGTCACCTTGAGCAGTGATTTCAAGCTCATTTTGAGCAGACAGTTTATTATTGTGTTTCATCTCATCTTTTTTCTTCCATTGTCAAAGTGATTCATTATATATGGGGTTTTTTTTTAAGTGACTTGTGTCATATCAGAAAGTTATGCATTGAGCCAAAGGCCATTACAAGACATTCACAGAAAAGATGTAGGTATCATGTGATTGATTGCTTTAACAAACATTTAATATGCGTATAGAATATACAAAGTATGTCCCTTAGCAGTAGGGGAGATGGAAAGACAAGTAAGATGTAATTCCTGCCTTCTGGTCACTTACAGTTTAATAAGGAGATAAAGCATAGAAAGTAACAGTAACACAAAATCAGCATGACAAGTGTTATCTTTGGATAAATCATACAGAAAAAGCCACAACAAAGTTTGTGAGTTCAGGGTGCACAGACAGGTAACATTTTAGTAGTAATTTCTTAAAAGAAAACTGGGAATCATGTTTTTAAAGAAGGAAGGATACTTTTTTTCCTCAGAGCTCTTTTACATTTCTCTGTCTAGAGCCTTGCCTGCTTATCTGTCTTTTCCTGGCTCAGCATGTTTCCTCCAAAAACATGGTGACTCAGTTTTTAAAATTACTTTTGGCTGTAGCTATCTGGTGATAATCAAGGGTAACCTGACAAAGCACTTGGCTAATTCTGAACTGCTACCACTGGTTCCTAAGGGCAGACAGGTCGGTCGCACCAGTGCCTACCCAGGCTTCTTCCTGCAGCTGTACCTTCTGTTTCATCATCTGTGGTAGTTCCTCTGACCTAAGGAAGTCAAGCAGAACAACTTGTGTTTGTCACATCATTGTCAGAAAGGACTGGAAATGTCAACAGTAGAGAGAAATTTGCTGACTTTTTTACCTGTTTGCTATGTAAATTTTTACATGCTCAAAGTTATATTGTGTGTGTATTTTCTCGATCATATTACAATATAATTTTTTCATATTCTGATTTTGACCATTTAGAGGTTTGATAATTTGGGCTGGATTTTGCCTTAATCAGTGAAGGAAGAAGGAAACTTAAGTCAATGAATAGTGGTTTGTTTTTAAAACAGCAGACTGACTTTAAACATTTAGAGGTATTATTTACTCAAAAGCACTTATAAGCTGCTACCTACTCTACAAATGAGAGGTGTTGCCATCATCATAAGAAAATGTCATAAATATTTGCAATACAGTAAAACCACAAGAATGCTATAAAATAATCCCTGACTGACACTAATTAGAGGAAAGGTAAGCCAGAATTAATGAAAAAAAAAACCCTGAATTACAGACTTTTAAAGAACCGTAACTTTAATAATTTCCAAGTCTATACAAAGAACAGCAATCAGCCTAGAAAATCTTTTACCTGAGAGAGATGTCAGTTCAGTGAATAGCTGTGAGTGATTTGTAATGAGCATGTCATAAACCTAGATTGTACATGTTTCTGATTATGTGGGTTTTTACAAATATCCCAGGTTTGACATGTTTTGTTTTCATTTTGTTTTGTTTTTGGTAAATTAATCTCAGGTCATTCTTAAGACAAGTTTGTGGTTACCTTTAGTTTTATCTCAAGCTTCCATTAAGTGTAGAGGTTGGTTGAATACCAGACATTTTCCAAAAAAGATTAGTAAGAGATTTACATTTATTTATTCAGTAAATATTTATGGACTACATATTCTGTATAAGTCATTACTGAATACAGTGGACAATATAATGGATGACACAGTGAATGGAACTCTGTGTCTAAAGGCAAGAAGACCTCAGTTCAAATTTGGCCTCAGGCACATGCTTAACTGTGTGACTCTGGGCAAGCCATGAATTACACATCTGTATGTCTCAGTTTCCTTAACTGTAAAATGTGGGTAATAATGGCATCTATTTTCCAGGGTGGTTGTGAGAATCAAATGAAATAGTATTTGTTAAGCACTTAGTATAGTGCTTGGCATATAGTAGACACTTGAATGCTTGTTTTCTTCCTTCCTTCCACCTGTCCAGTGGTATTGTTTTCCAGAAATGTGTATTTTAGTATATAAATCAGCCTTTTAAGAGTTTCTCCATGTTAACAATGTTTCTACTTTGTCTTTAGTTTATTAGCATTGCCCTAGGGCAGCAGCAATGCCATCATCATTTGCATTGGAGTAACCCTAAAGCCAACAGGTCAACCAGCATTTTTTGAGTACCTGCTGTGTGATAGGCACTGTGCTAAGTGCTGAGGATACAAAGAAATCCAAAAAAAAAAAAAAATCCCAACTGCCCCTGTATAAAGGGGGAAACAACATACAAGCATCTATTTAGATGTGCAGGTGAGACGTAGGATAAGTTGGAAATGATCTCAATGAGAAGTTACCCGCATTAAGTATTGAGAAAGGCTTCTTGTACAAAGTAGGGCTTTAGCTGAAATCCCAAGGAAGCCAAGAGACAGAGATAAAGAGAGAGAGAATTCTAGCCTGGAAGTGAAAATGGTCTATATGCTGTTCCAGTAGAGGGTAATTGAGGCAAAGGTGAAGGTTAAGGAGGGCGATGGAATAACAAAACGAGAACCAGGTTTGGATTCAGGGGACCTGAAAATGCTTCTAGCTTTGTGAGCAAGTCACTTCCTCTCTCTAGACTTTGGCTTCCTTATCTTTAAAATGAAGAGGTTCAGTATTTTAAATGTATAATCCTCCAAACAATTTGATATTTGCTAAAAAATAGAGTAGTGGACCAGAGGAATAGCTTAGGTAAACAATACAGACCAGTCAATGACCATAGCGATCTGGTGTTTGATAAAAATAAGGATCCAAGCTTTTAGGACAGTAATACACTACTTGACAAAAATTGCTGAGAAAACTGGAAAGTAGTTTCGCGGCAACTAGGTATAGATCAGCATCTCATGCCATTTACCAACATACGGTCAAAATGGGCATAATGCGTGATATAAGCAGATTAGGAGAGCGTGGAATATCTTCCCTGTCAGATCTATGAGTAATATAAAAATTTATGACAAAATGAGAAACGGAAAGAATTATGGAAAGTAAAGTGAATAAATTTGATTACATTGATTATATTAAAAAGCTTTTGTACTAACAAAACCAGTGCAGCCAATATTAGAAGGAAATCAGAAAACTGGGGGGAAATGTTTACCTCAGGTTTCTCTATTAAAGTCTTCATTTCTCAAATATGTAGAGAACTGAGTCAAATCTATAAGCACACGATGGACATGAAAAGGTAGTTTCAGAAGAAGAAATCACAACTATCTGTAGTCACATGAAAAAGTGCTCCAAATAATTATTGATTAGAGAAGTGCAAATTAAAATAATTCTGACCTCAAGGTCCCGCCTCGACCTACCAGCTGCTAATACGACAGGAAAAAGAAATGGCGAATACCGGGGATATAGAAGACTTGTGACACGAATACGCTGTTGGCGGAGTTGTGAACTGATCCAGCCGTTCTGCAGAGCGATTTGGGACTGTGCCCAAAGGGCTACAAGACTGTGCTTACCCTCAGACCCTGCAGTTTTACTTCTAGGTCCATATCTCAAAGAGATTTTTAAAAAAGGGAAGGAACCTATTTGTACAAAAGTGTTTATAGCAACTTTATTTGGTGTGGTGGCAAAGAATTGAAGAGTTAGGGGATGCCCATTAATTAGGGAATGGCTGACCAAGTTATGGTGTATGATCGTGATGCAGCGTGTGTGTTCATCCTTCGTTGCTGAAGAAGTCCTTGCCATCAGAGAAGTAATGACATGACTTGCACTTGACTTTGTTTTGAGTGAGGGAGGGCTGTGCGGGTCACCAGCCTCACTTCTCCAGAGCCATCTGAATCCAGGGACCAGATATTCATCAGGATGACTGGAGAAGACCCAGGATGAGGCAGTTGGGGTTAAGACACTTGCCCAAGGTCACACATCTAGGGAGTGTCAAGTGTCTGAGGTGAGATTTGAACTCAGGGCTCTTGACTCCTGCACTGGTGCTCTATCCACTGCACCACCCAGCTGGCCTTGAGATGCGGCACTACTGTAGTATAAGAAGTGGTGAGCAGAATGCTCTCAGAAAAACCTGGAAAGGCCTATGTGAACTGATCCAAAGACAAGTGGGAACCAGGAGAACATTGTACACAGTAACGCCGCTACTATATGATGATCAGCTGTGTATGACTTAGCTATTCTCATACTGATCCACACAGTTCTGAAGGACTTAGGATGAAAAATGCTCTCCACCTCCAGAGAAAGAACTGATGGAGTCTGAATGCAGATTGAAGCTTACTTTTTTTTTTAAACTTCATTTTATTTTATATTTTTGGTCTGTATTTTCTTTCACAACATGGCTGATACGGAATATGATTTGCATGGCTACACATGTATAATCTATGTCAGATTGTTTACCTTCTCTAGGAGAGGGGAGGGAGGGACCAAGAGAATTTGGAACTCAGAATTTTTTTAAAGGATATTTAAAATCATTTTTACATGCAATTGAAAATACACGTAAATTTTAAAAAATAAAATTATTCTGATAAGGGAAAAAATTAAATGTATGATTTGATGTCTTTTTTTTTTTTGTAAGCTCAGTACATACCTACCATGGTCTCTTGAATGTTGTACCTACTTAATAAACTTATTAAAATGTTCAATTGAATCAAACTGGATTGTTCCGCTTGTAAAAACAACTACATCCAACTGTCACCCATTCACGTACATTATGCACAACCTGGACTCTTAGTTGTTTGCCAGAATTGCCATTCTGTTTTTAGTCTCATTCACAGATGACCACATTTCCCAAAACTAGAATACATTCCATTCCCTTTTCTGCCTCCTAGGGGCTTTCTCTTCCTTTTGGCCACCACCCCCAGGAGTGTTCCTTTCAGTTCTGAGACTCTCACTCTTCTCAAATTCCTGTGTATCCACACGTCTATAGACCCAGGGGTGTGTTACTGTATCATACCTTTATTGTCTTTTCCTCCCCTTTATACTCCCTGTGCCTTGTACATAATAAGTATCTAAATGCTTATTGAAGTGAGTTATTCTTCCTGCTCCTGCTGCAGTAGAATTAATGCTGGAACCAGGCCCAACCCAGAGAGTCAAACTTCCTCAAGGAAGTTCGAGGTCATTCCAGTAGCATCATAGGGGAGAGGGCTGTTCCCATGGTGGAAGACAGAGGCAGACTGAGATGGAATTCAAACTATATTGCTTTATAAGGAAAAGTTAACTTGTGATACTTTGCCATGTAAATTTCTATGCTGATGCATACCATATGGGATTCAAAAAGATGCCTCAATAGCAGTAGGAAAAAATTATCCTGTACTCTGAGGGAATTGTTTCTTTAATTTCAGTAGCTATTTGTAGTCCAACATTTGTGTTACAACATGGGAGTCAATTTAATCTTAATTTGTTCATTTCCAAGTTAATTTATGCAAGATGGCTACAGGACAGAATCTGTTTCAACAATTACATTTATCAAATTTCCCTAAGAAATTTTTCTATTATCTGATGCTCTTTGATATTAAAAAAGATCATAGATGTGATTTGATTGCAAAAGCATCTGACTTTAACTGATGGAATGCAAGTTAGAATGATGGTCCTGATATGATTTCTCCAATGGCAAGTCATTT
This sequence comes from Potorous gilbertii, assembly GCA_028658325.1. Classification (NCBI taxonomy): domain Eukaryota; kingdom Metazoa; phylum Chordata; class Mammalia; order Diprotodontia; family Potoroidae; genus Potorous; species Potorous gilbertii. The sequence goes on from CM053772.1 coordinate 229,594,642, forward strand.
CATCTCTTGAAGCTTCAATCTCTTCATCTATAAATAGAAGATCTTGCTGCTTGCACTATCTACCTCTCACTGCAAAATTGTTACTTTTGAAGTCATTCAAATCACGAGAGATGTGAGTTGTCACTATTTAGTGTCTCCTGCAAAGGACAGGCTATAAGACAGCCACCCAAAGGAACCTGCAATATAGTTGGAAGGTAAAACAAACAAACCAAAACCCCTGGGCTGTCATTAGGAAAGAATTAGAGCATTTTTTTTCCCCACTCAGCTCATATGCAAAAATAAGTTTCCCAATTGTAAGCTGCTAAGCAAAACATTGCTCAAAGACCTTAAGGCCACTACCTGCTGATGTTCCAAAATAATTTCTGTCGTTATTTTAAGTGGAATCACATATTGTATTTTAAAGTCAAGTTATATTATACTTAGAAGAAGAGATTAAGTTGATAAAGACTACACAGTGTCAGTTTGGTATCCTTTATGTGAACCCTAAAATCAAAGTGAATGCTTTATGACAGGATGTGAGACTTCTTTTCTGGCAGCTATCCCTAGAAAATAACTACTAGCCACATGAAAAGGCAAAGCTAGTCTAGTTTGGAGCTGAGGTGAGTCTTGGGCTCTTCTTGATGTTCATTTGGGCCACTGTGGGTCAGAGCAATCACCTACTGTTACTGACCTTTGAGGTACTAATTAGGTTTAGATATAATCTGGTTCCTCTTTTAACAACAGTGTTGCTCAAGTCTCTTCATAGCCATATACACAAAATACAAGCTGTGTCAGAACCTTTCAAGACTGGAAAAGCTTTGAGTAAATAAAGGTCTCAGGGACAGGAGGCCTGAAAACCAATGGTACAGTCTGGAGAGGCTCATCACCCAAAGGATGGACAGGTGGGGACTCACCAAACCACCTCCCAAGACACAGAAGAGGTACTCTCTGTATCAGTGGCATGAAGAGTGCATGCATAGATCTGTGTTTCACCTGCATTTGACCCACAGTTCTTTACATGTAACAAATTCTGATTCAATTTATCAGCCAGAGCTAGAATGTTTTAAAGAAACAATCCGTGTTTGCTGTTTCCACATCTTGCTGCTAAAATCATTAGTTCTTTTCATATGAAGTCTTTCCTAATCCCCAACCCCCTCAACTGCTAGTGCCCTTTTTCTTTCAATTTGTTGTTCAGTTGTGTGCTATTCTTCATTTGTTGTTCAGTTGTGTGCTATTCTTCATGCTCTTTGGAGTTTTCTTGGCAAACCTACTAGAGTGGTTTGTTACTTCCTTCTGCTCATTTTATAGATGAGGATACTGAGGCAAATGGGGTTAAGTGACTTGCCCAGGGTCACACATCTAGTAAGGGTCTAAGGCCAGATTTGAACTTAGAAAGTTAGTCTTCCTGACTCTAGACCCAGCACGTTATCTACTGCATCACGTTGCTGCCCAGGATGGCTCTAGAGTCCTCTTTTGGATAAAAGTATATGAGATCATATTGCCCTCTAGTGTCTGCCATCTATAGGAACATAGCACAATCAGATGAACCCGAGTTACCCGATTATTGTGGTGGAACCATGAGCAGAAGGCTTTTCAGAGGGAATGTAAGAACCAGCCTGAGAAAGTCTCAGATGTAATAGAAAGAACTCAGGATTTGAACTTAGAAGATGTAGGTTGGAACACTTGTCCTGCTTCTTAATATTGGATTGACCTTGGGGAAGTCACTTCCTTCCAGACTTCAGGTTTCATTTTTTCTTTAAGTTAAGAATATGGACTAAATGATTCTCCAAGCTTCTATCTTACTCAAAATCCTGTCATCTTTCGTATGAAGGGATGGGCTCGCCTCAGATTTGACTCCTTCCTTCCTAGGTTTCCGTTCACCATGTCTGTCCTGGCTCTACTCATTTCATTTCCTTGCATTATAGAACTGGCCTTCCAACACTGCACCACTGGAGACATGCTGTCTCCCTATATTTATACCACCCAGTGTGTAGAAATTCCTGTTCTTGGTGAATCCACAAGGCACTTGACAGGTTAATTTTTGTTATAGAACTAAAGGAAAACAGAATGGAAAATGAAAGTATATAAAGGCTCTATTTTAGCTGGATGAAGGTATAACTATGTTAGAACACTCCCAAGTATAAATTTCTGAAGCAATCTGCATGTTAAATAAAAAACATAAATCTTTATTTCTAGGAAACCTAGTATTGTTAAGCCCTTCCAAGAACTTCAGTTTTTACTCTAGGATCAGGTTTGCCGGCTCTTTCCCTTTTGCCCCAGATAACCAATACTTAGCAGACACTATTGACCACTCTGTGGGTCTGTCTTGCCCTGTTTCCATGAAATAGAGAAGACTGGGTTTGTTTTTCTTAATTTTTATACTATCTCAGATGTTACTGTGTTTCAGCACTCTTCTTGCCAGCAGTTCCTTTGTCCCTTTTGCAGGAATCTACAGTTGTAAACTCTAGAAATTCCATCCTCATTTCTTACTGATTCCTTTCTGATATTTTTTACTTTGCTTAAAGTATATTAACAAGCTAGTTATTGGTTATTTCTATAAAGTGAGGTACCTTGATCTGTTGTTGTGGGCTGGCCTCTTATCTAGACTCTCTGGTATCCATGTGGCCTTTGGTGGCATCTGTCTTTTCCTTAAGGGACATATCCAGAAAGAACTTTACTCATTTGCAAAAGAGATGTTGAAAATGGCCTGAACTCCCTAAGTAGTCTAACTGCCTCAGTTTATCAGTTCCTCCCATTAACCTATGGTGTTTCCTATTTTTTAACTCAATTTTACTTTCAGTTCCAAATTCTCTCCCACCCACTGAGAAGGCAAGAAAAAGAAAGATCATTGCAAATGTGTATAGTCATGTAAAACAAATTACAGCATTAGCCATTTTTACAATGAAAGCAAGCAAGCAAAAAAGCCTCAACTTGCACTCTGAATTCATCAGTTTTGTATCCAGAGGTAGATATCATGTTTCATCATGAGTTCTTTGGAATTCTAATTGGTCATTGTTTTGATGAGCATTAATAAGTTTTTATGGTTGATTATTTTTATAATATGGCAGTTGGGCAGCTATGTGGTGCAATGAGTAGAATACTGTGCCAGGAGTCAGGAAGACTCAACTTCCTGAGTTCAAATCTGACCTCAGACACTTACTAGCTGTGTGACCCTGGGTAAGTCACTTAACCCTATTTGCCTCAGCTTCCTCATCTGTAAAATGAACTGGAGAAGGAGATGGCAAAGTATCTTTGCCAAGAAAACCCCAAATGGGGTCATGAAGGGTCAGATCTAACTGAAATAGCTGAACACTATGACTGTTGCTGTGCTCGTGGTTCTGCTCACTTCACTTTGCATCAATTCATATAAATTTTCCAAGGTTTTTCTGAAACCATCCCCTTTATTATTTATTATAGCACAATAATATTTCATTACATTCATATGCCATATCTTGTTCAACTATTTCCCAGTTGATAGGCATCCCCTCAGTCTCCAATTCTTTGCCACCATAAAAAGAACTCTGTAATCATTTTAGTACATATAGGTCCTTTTTCTCTTTCTTTGCTCTCTTTGGGGATACAGACCTAGTAGTGGTATTACTGGATCGAAGGGCATAGTCACCTATTGTGGTTTTTTTGATGACTTATGGCTTGGGTGTTCTGAGGAGACTGTCTCTAGAGGTCCCCAATTACATGCTTCCAGGAGTTGATATTTTAAGCATTAAAACTGTATAACATAATTCCCAACATGAATAACTGCATAGTTTTAATGGTAAATCTGACAGTCATAATTAGATATATAGCCTTTTATTAACCATGAATCTTCATTTCAGAAACCAAGCCATTCAATCAATGTCAACATAAAGGACAAGAAGCCCCACAAATATATAAAATTAAAGCTGTTTCTGATGGCTTTAACTAAATGGAATAAACCTTCATGAAAAAAAGGCTTCATCTAAAAAGGCCGTCAATTTCAGAGATAGTTCTAGGAGAAACATAAGAAGCTGTTTTTTTAAGTATAGGTCACTTTTTAGCAGCTCAGTAATTTCCCAGTGGAACCCTCCCCCACCAAATGCCTTTGAAAACAGTGATGCAGTGCGACCAAACAGAAGCCTTTTGATCATATCTGACAGTGTATGCTTTATTTCACAACCATAACTTCCTACCTCTGCTGACATCACATGAGAGAGGAGGGAGATCTACCTCATTCCCAGTTCTTAGAGTCTGAGGACTTTAAGTGTTATATTCTATTACCTAACTGTGGTTATTATGTTTATTCTGTTGGCTGCTTGTTTTGTTCTACTTCAGTTTGTACAGACTTCCTAAGGTTCTCTGAGTTCTTCATGCTCATTTCTTTATGGTTCAATAATAGTACATTCAGAATATTACAGTGTGTTCAATCATTCCTCAGTTGATGAACTTCCATCTTATTTCTAGTTTCTTGCTACCTCAGAAAGTGCTACTATAAGTATTTTGTGTCATATGCTCATATTTTACTCATGCTTTTATCTTGAGTAGCCTGTTTTTGTTAGTGAGTGCCTCATGTTGACCTCTGATCTGCTTTATGATCTATTGGCTCAAGGTGCTAATTTGTCCATTAGGACAAATTTCTACCTGTAGAAGTGAAGCTAAATGGTGAATTAAGTGACTGCTATTGTTGTCACTATTGTGTAAGAAACTGAGTATTACCCTTATTTTGGGAGACTTCTAAGTAGGAAAAATTACGAACTTAAACATTAAGTATGGTTTATTATAATCCTTTCTTGAGTGTTAAGGTCTTCTTTGAAAGAAACATGACTGCTTATAGTTTCAGATGGGCACATTAAAAGTTCTACAGGGATCTTCTTGTACTTGTTTCTTATGCATAAGAAACTACAACCTTTAAAATAAATTCTTCCAAGGTGGAAATAGCTGCTTCCAAGGCAGTTCTATAGTGTCCAAGCTGCCCATTCTTAGAGAACTTCTACTTCACCATCTCATCATTTGTATATCATCTTTGGGTTAATTATAAGCAACAGTCCATCCTAAGTTTCCCCATCAAGCAACTACTTCTGAGCGTTTGATGCTGAAGTTATTCAATGTTGGTCCAGGTGGAATTGTCTCAGAGGCCCTTCTGAGGTCAGAACAGACTGTCTATGAATTAGGTATGTGTGCACTGGCCAGTTAATGTTCTGAAACCTTTAAACAATGGGAGCCCTACTGATAGGGAGGGTTATCAGAAATGGAGCTGCAGATCACACTCCTGCTAAAGAATTGTCCTCTGACTCTGATATTGATTCCAGAACTTATTTTGGAGTGGAGAAAGCTGGAAGTGGAAGCGAAGATCAACACACCGATCATTTGGAAGTACCTGAATGGTTATAGGTAGCTTTTCCAGTTTTGAGTTCCCTTTTGCTGCACAATCTGACTTGCTGTAATTCATGTCCTTCAATAAAACTTGCTAAAATATCATTGAATATGCCTTGGATTTTGATTATAACTTTGAGTAAATCTGGTCTAATGTTTGCCACATGACCCGATTTGGAGAGCATTTACTGCTGAAAGGAGAGGAGTAAGCAGAGGGGCCTTTCACTCTTCCAACTCTCGGAATTAGCCCCATGAATATAGTATAGTCATTCCCTCAAATTCTTTTTATTATCTTCTTATAGCTAGCCTTCGAGCACTGTGTCAAAAAGTTATGGAGGCAGTGGGCATTCTTGCTTTCACCCTCTTTTATTGGGAAATCTCCAGAAGTGTTTCCGATGAAGCCAGTGTGAAAAGTTTCAAAGCTTGCATTACCATAATACAGTTTAGAATACTTTAAATTAAAAATATGAAGCCCAAATTGGTTCTTTTTCTCTTAGCTAGCAGAATACACCTAGAATGGGGCCTTGATTTTCCCCTCATGTCAAAAGTAATGGAAACAATTCTTAAAGATTAAAACAATGAATTGAGAAAACATTAGGTTTCTAAATTCTTTTTTTCTTTATTTTTTTATTATGATTTTATTTATTTTCAGTGTTCTACAATCACTTCCATGTAACTTAGATTTTTTTCCCTCACTCCTTCTCCTTCCTCCCTCCTTCCTCCCTCCTTCCTCTCTCCTTCCTCCCTTCTTCCCCCCTCCCTCCATGAGACAGCATACAATTTTATATAGGTTCTACACATACATTCCTGTTAAATACGTTTTCACCTTAGCCATGTTGCATAGAAGAATTAAAATGCATGGGAGAAATCATAAAACAAACCAAAACATAATATAAAAGAAAATGATATGCCACATTCTGCAGTTGAATTCCATAGTTTTTTCTCTGGATGTGGAAGGCATTTTGCCTTAAAAGACCACTGGGAATTTTTTAAGTCTTTGTATTGCAATGAAGTTCTAAGTTTATCAGAAAAAATCCTTGCACACTGGTTGTTGTTACGTACAAAGTTCTCCTGGTTCTGCTCCTTTTGCTCAGTATCAGATCATATAAGTCTTTCCAGGCCTCTCTGAAGTCTTCTTGTTCGTCATTTCTTATAGCACAATAGTATTCCATTACATTCATATACCACAACTTATTCAGCCATTCCCCAATTGATGGACATCCCCTTGATTTCCAGTTTTTGGCCACCACAAAGAGTGCTGCTATAAATATTTTTGTATATGTGGGACCCTTTCCCATTTTCATGATCTCTTGGGGATACAGTCCTAGAAGCAGCATGGCTTCTAAATTCTTAAATTTGAAGCAAGGTATCTAAATATCTATGTAGTGGAACCATTTTCTCCGTAAATTCCTTTTCTACTTCTTTCTTGGTAATTTCATCCTGTGCTTCTGAGCTCAGCTGGCATGTTTTCCCTTCCCATAGTCAGGAAGTCATAGAATTTCAGAGCTATAAGGAACCTCAGAAATTGTTAGTTAAATAGGAATCTTCCCCCATCCATGTAATACTTGAGAAGTAGTCATCTGACCTCTGCTTAAAGACCTCCTGAACTAATCACTTCTCTTTTGGACAGCTCTAAATTGTTCAGCAGTGCTTGTTTATATTGAGCTAAAAGCTGACTTTGTGTCTTTCACTCACTCTAAGGAACATTCATAGAATCATAAATTTAGAGCTGAGAAGAAACTGTGATGGTCATCAACATGGATAATTTCACATATTAGAAAACTGATCCCTGAGAGGTCAGGTGACTTGCTCATGATGACATAATCACGTATCAGAAGCAGGATGAAAACCCCTATCATCTGAATCTAAGTCAAGGGCTCTATCCACTGTGGCACAGCTACTTCAACTCTCTAGAACAGTAGGACAAGTATACTATATAAACTCTCTTCTACACAATAGAATTCCAAAAGGTAGATTCAGATTGTATCTGAAATTGATTATTCTTAGTATTTTCTATCTGATTTGTGATAATTAACAGAATCATTTAATTTTAGCTTAGAAATTTAGTATACACCAACCCTTTCACTTTGCACATAAGGCTGTGAGAACTAGAGAGGATTAAACATGCCAGAGGTCATAAAGCCTTGAAAAGATAGAATCTCTTCTAGAAATTTTTCCTAGTAATGACACATGTAATTTGCATGTTTCATGAGATGACTGTTCTATGGTAAATTTAAATCTTAGTCATATACTGACACTCTTTAGTTATATCCCACAGAATAAAATGTGTATTATGATTCTTTTTCTAGATGATCAGACACACATGCATGCACATACACACATGTGTGTATGTGTTACTTGGGAAAAATGGGCATCTTTGAGTCACCTAAGAAGATTGTACATACCCTGACAATGCTTTTGATAAAACACTTTTGGATCTCCTCTTGCTTTGGATGGCCTCTTTTCCTGAAGAAATTCAGCACTAAGTTTGGCAAATAAACTGAATATCCAAGCTGGTCAGTAAAATTAAGGGTTAAATATAAAATGATCACAATGCCATGACAATCATTTTTTGTATGACTTGCAAAGAATGGCTTTGAAGCCCAGCCTATCAGAATCCTTGGTCAGCTGTGGTAACTTCACATATCTTCCCATTGCCATTCTCTCCTTTTTAATTTATCTGGTAAGAATTTCAGTTGACTACCTATTACCTGTGGAAAAAAGTTCAGACTCCTTTCTTTGGTGTTCAAGGGTCTCCAGGATTTGTCATCAGGTCCTTTTTCCAGACTAGTCTCCTGTCACTTCTCTCTCCTTAATACTTATTTCAGTCAAACTGGTCTGTTCTCTTCCTTTGGCTTATTCACAGAAGCAGGTCTCTTTATCCATGCCAATATTCTTTAGGAATGTAAGTCTTTGCTCTCTGGAACACCTACATTAGAACTGACTTGGATTCAGAAGGTCTGGGTAAATTAGAAATGTTGATTCACCCATCATTGCTTCATAGTTGCCAAAAGATATTAGAGAGATGTTAGGTCCTTTACTCCTCAGTGAATGTTTTTACACAATTATAATGGTGAAACTTTAATTTCTCGTTGCAGATCCTTTACAACACTGCACCCATATTCTCATTTTATGAAATATAATTACATGTGGTCAAATAGATTTAGTTAGTCTATCAATATGTGTTTCTTAAGCACCTTTTGTGTGCCAGGTTGCCAGCTAAGCCTTGGGGATATAAATGAAAGAACACAGTCCTTATTCTCTTGGATCTTACAGACTAATGGGGAAGACAACATGCAAACAACTGTGTACAAACAAGATATATACAGGATGGATTGGTCATAATCAACAGGGGAAAGGCACCAGTATTAAAGTATATGGGGCAAGGTTTCTTGTAGAAGGTGCAAGTTTACCTAGGATTTGAAAGAAGCCAGAAATCTACTTGAGCTCGGCCACCACCAGTTTTCAGTGAGTCAGGGGAACTGATATCATTTGATGGTAGATCTCTGAGGACATCTTATTGAATCTCTGAGTTTAACCTGTACAGAGAAAACATCTTTGTATCATATTTCAAATTGCATTTTAAATTGCTTTTATGAAATAGAGCTTTAACGATATTCTGAGAATGAAAGTTATGCCTTTTTTTTTTTTTGACTGAACCTCTGATTTCATTGGTATAAGAACTGCTATGTGAAGAAATTCCCACTACTATGTAGATCATTAACTTGTGGTCTAATTTACAGTCTTACTGAGTTGCCTGGGGGCACTGAGAGATTAAGGTGCTTTGCCCAGGGTTCATACTACCATGCAGCATCAGAGGTTGGATTTGAACCGTTGTTCCTGATTCACAGGCTCACTCTCGATTTTCCATACCACACTTATAACGTCAGATAGGATTATCAAGTGAGGGGAAATTGTCATCTGTTGTCTATTCGTTTTCCAGTTTGTCATATCACAATTATGTCTTATTTTAATATTCATTTTCTTTTGGTAAGACAATTAAGTATTTAAAATACTTTTCAGAATACGAATTGTTTTTCCTTCCTGATGATAAAATATCATGGTTTTAGGAAGTCACTTAATTGCATGTTATAACTGTGTATCTTATTAGGGTACTTTCATTTTTCTCTTTTGTTTGTTATTAGCATACTTCCATTTTGCTCTTTTGTGTAGCTTTTTAACAGAAATTATATCAGAATGAGTATCAGAAGAATAAATTTCCATTGCAGCAAATTCCTACAACATAACTAACTTAAAGAAAACTCAGTCTATGATTGTATCCTCCAAAGTTATGTAGTATATTACCTTTTTTTTTTTTTTTTTTTGGAATCTTTAAGATTCAGGTTTTTTTTTTAAGGGGATCTGTCTGCCAGCCAGGTGGAAGTTTCCATTTCCTTTTTTTTTTTTTTAATGTCAGAATAAACTGAGCTCCTAGACTTTCAGTTCAAAGGTCAACATGAAAACAGATTCCTTCTTTGGGGAGTCTTTCTGCAGAGTTGCTGATGCGAAGTACTTTGTTGAGTGCTCTATGTTTAGGATCCCCAACGCTAGTCCTGAAGCAGCTGCTAATGTTCGTGAGTCAGCAGGTGAATGTTCTTTTGCAGGAACTGGTTCTGGTTATCAAGTATTGGAGAAAGTTTGCCTCAGAGAGGAATGAACTTTCTCTCCATGTTTGAGGTCTTTCAGCCTCCCTAGTTCTGAAAGTGCTCACAGAGTAAGTTCTCTGTTTCTTTGCATACAAAGAGAGAATCCCTCTGTAGGTCCTGTGAGTGCCTGTTTCTAAGTTCTCAGGTACTCTGTCCAGAGTTATTTGGAAAACAAAGTGTACTCATGAATGTGAGATAAACCTTGTAACAGGAGACATCAAGCAATGTTTGGGTAGAAAGCCCATTAGCCTTCCCCAGTTCTCTCTTTATAAGAATTTGTATGAGACCTTCTTGATGGGGGATAAGTATCTGCACGTAACACTTTCTGGTAGAAATCAGGCTTCTGTAATTAGCTTCTTTACATTTATCATCTAGATTTCTCCCTCATTGGAACACTCTGCCTGTAGGACGCTGGACTATCTCCTAGCTGTGTTTTTGCCCTAGCTTGCCTCTGTGGCACTTCATGCCCATTCAGTCCCACCTACCAACTCAGGCCCTCCATCCTTTCTAGTCATCCTTATATTGTCTTAGAATTTAGAATAAAGAGAATGGCTGAATGAGTTGAAGTATATGAATACAATGGAATGCTATTGTGCTTGAAGAAATGATGAGCAGCTGGATTTCAGAAAAACCTGGAAAAGACTTACATGAACTGAGACTGAGTGAAATGAGCAGAACTGGGAGGACACTGCGCACAGTAACAACAGCAGGGATCAGCTTAGAAAGACTTGACTTTTCTCAGCAATACAGGGACAAATTGTATACAAAGACCCATGATGGAAAATGCTACCCACAAAGGACTGTGGAGTCGCAATGAAATTGAAGCATACTATTTTCACCTTTTTCTTTCTTGTGGTTTTTCCCTTTGATTCTTCTTTCACAACATGGATAATGTGGAAATGTACTTAATATGATTGTATAGGTATACCTATATCAGATTACTTGTAGTCTTGAGGAGGGGACAGGGAATGGAGAAAAAAATTTGAAACTCAAAATCTTAACAAAAATGAATGATGAAAAAATAATAAAAAAATTTTAAAAAGAATAAGAGCCCCTCAGGGGCAGGAACTGCCTTGCTTGTTTGTATCTGTGTTCTCCAGTCCTTAGCACAATACATAGCTACCTAGTAAGCGTTTGTAAGTGTTTGATCTCTCTTATCTATCTGCTAATTTGGTAAACCAGAATATCTAAAAGAAACATGACATTCTTGACATCAGTTAACCTATAACCTTTTATTAATAATTCTCTGACCCTGTCCTAGAAGTTCAAAGTGATGACAGCATGTTCTCATTATGTAGCTGTTACAGTTTAGAAAGTTCTTTGCTCTTAACAGTCCTGTGAGATAAGATAGTGGAAGTGCTAGCCCATTTTACAGTTGAAGAAACCCAGGCTCACAGATATAACACCTGGCTAGTGCTCCCCATCCCCTGGTGGCTAAGAATAGGGTTTGAAGCCCCTGGACTCAACCCAGGTCTTCTCTTCCCACTCCTCCTCACTTCTGTGAACAGTGAGCCTTAAGGGATCAAAAGGGCTATTTGTTACTGCTCTGTTATGCTAAAAGTACATTGAGCATGTTGTAAAGTTTGGTAACTCATCGCAAGGAATATTGACAGACTGGAGGGGTAGAGCATGAAATCTTAGTTGGAGTCCTATGCCTTCCATAATAACCACTAAATGGTCCAGGAGGATTTTCAAGTTGATAAGGAAGTGAATTATTTTGTCTTGTTCAAGAAAAAACTAGGAAACATGGGCAGAGATTACAGAGTTAGATTTCAACTTAATATAAGAAATGATTTTCAAGTGATTAGAGCTATACAGGAATGAAAAAGAAGACTGAAGTAGTGAGCCTCCCTATCCCTGCAGGGGTTTTATAGAAGCGATCCATGCTTTGAGTGGGTGACTGCACTACATTACTTCCTAATTGAAGAGTCCAGGTAATACTGCCACAGGGCTTCCCAAATAAAAGAACAGAGAAGAGGAGTGAAGCATAGAAGACGATCAGATATAAGAATCAGAATAGGAAGGTTTAGATGAAAGTAGTCTATCAGCTCATTGATGTTATGTGACAGAAAGGACAGGTACTCAAATTCGTTGCTCATTTCATTTATTAGTGTTGTTGGACAGATACTTAGAAAGGAACCTAAAACTGGGAAAAAAAAACACCCGAGGGTACTTGGAGTACATGTTATGTAATTCTATTGAAATGATTGTGTCTCATTTCTGACTAGTTTTACTATTTTATTCTTTCACAAGACAAAGAACTATTAAAAAATGATGTATTTGGGGAAAAAACTGTGGGTCCTGAATGATAGTTTTGATATCTCAGAGTTCATATTAAAGTTTAAAAAATTGTTTTCAATTGAAAATTGTACATATATTCAACTCAATTCAACGGATTTTATTAAGCACTGGTAGGTACTTGTAGCTGGTAAGTGTATACATGCAGCATTTGGCAGTTGGATGAGTCGATTGGAACACAATCATATGATCCTGAGGCTGCAAATTAATTCCAAGGACTTGCTGAACATGGTCTGTTCTCCAGACAGTTTTCCAACTTAAATGAAACTGCTGTCATGATGTTTACTTCAGTAAACCAAGTGCTCCCAGTTTTCAGCAGTGTAAGGATGGGGCAGCTGTTGGGCTACACTCTCAAGGTTCTAAAGCTTCAGTGTCAATGAAAACACAGTTGTTGGTCACTGGAAAATATTTTTCCTCAAACCCATAAAAGATATTAAACATGATATCATAAAAGTACAAGCCACTTCAGTCAAATTTTTTGGATTTTCTTTGCAAACTGTAGAATCTAGAGCCAGAGGACCTGGGTTCAAATATGTTCTATGGGATTTTAGTACCTGTGGGATCTTGGTTGTTACTGAATCTCTGTTGACCAAAGTTGCTACATCTTTAAAATGAAGAGATTGGACTAGATTGCCTCTATTTATCAACTACAAGTCAATGATTTTATGGCCTTGAACTTAAGGTGCTTTAACATATCCATTTGCCTCTTTTCCAAGAAAATAGACAACCCCCTCCCACCCCCCCACAACTCCAGCTTTTCCTCTTCATTTTTGCAGCTCTCAAGCATCAAAACCTTCAGGTTATATTTGACTCCTTCCTTACTTTCAGTACCTTGTCACTTATGTACAGTTAGTTATTAAATCCTTATTGATTCCCTTTTCATAATTCTTCATGCATGTGGCACATGATGGTCAAGCTCAAAGTCAGGAAGACCAGGTTCAAATTCTTTTTCTGACACATACTAACTTTGTGTCACTGGACAAAATCACTCAACCTTTCAATTCCCGGACAACTCTTAGATTTACAGAAGAATTGTAGATGGAGTTACTCACGTTGAGAGTTTAAAGAAATTGATGAAATCCCAAGTTCATTCAGAAAAAAATGGTCTCCTGGCAATCTTTTCTGTTGTAATTTCAGCCCTCATCATCTTCTGCCTAGACTATTGCAGTAATGTCCTAACTAGTCTGTTGGCTTGAAGTCTTCCCACTATAATCCAGCCTTCACGTAGTTGCCAAATGAATTATTCTGAAACATCATTTCTCTCTTTAGGAGTTTTTATTTTTAAATTGATGCCTTTTGTTTTTATATAACATTCATTTTCCAATATTTCCCTCCTTCTCTCCCCTATCTAGCAAGTCAACCCTTGTAATTTAAATGATTTAAAATTTTTTTAAGAAAAAAAGTTCAGCAAAAGCAATGAATACATTGACAGTATATCCAGTAATGTATACCCATAGTCCACTCACCTTTTCAGTAAAGGAATTGTATTTTTTCTCCACTTTTCCCCAGAGCTAAGCTTGCTCATTATAATGACAAAGCATAGCATTCCATTTCCATCCTGACATTCCTTTGGTTTCTTACGGCCTTATGGAAAAATCCTCTTTGTCTCTGAACCTGTATTCATAGTCTTCTTCCCATTCAGTTGTTCTCTTTTTTGCTCTGTATTCAACTCTTAGTTCAACTGCAAGGTTTGACTCAGTTCCCAACTGTTTAATAAAACCCTATTTAACCATGGTTACTGATATTTTGTTCTTTTGGACTCCTATTATTTATTTCAGAGAATCTCAGACTCCCTCCTTGCCAGGGGGTTAGTGAGTCTCTCTGTCTTCTGAGGCAGTCCTTTCTATTTGTGGATAATTCTAATTGTTCAGAGGTTTTGTCTTTTGTCATGCCTAATCTGTCTCTTTTGTAACTTTTACCTATTAATTATAGTCCTGACTTCTTTTGCCAAAGAGATCAAATTTAATTCCTATTTTACATGACAGTTTTTCAGATATTTGAAGACAACTATCATCTTTTTCCCCAGGTTAAATATCCTTAGTGCTTTCTACCATATGTCATGATCTCAAGGCATTTCACTGTTATTTGTGGGATTCCTCTGGATGTTTTCTGGCCTACTGATGTTCTTCTTGAATTGTAATATCCAGAACAGACCATAATAATCCAGGACTCTCACCTCCTTGAGTGTGCAAAGTGTGCTTTTCCAACTTTAATCTGAAGTTATATTAGCTTTTTTGATGGCCATACCACATTGTTAAGCAATAAAGTTTGTGATCCATTAAAACCTACAGATCTTTGTCAGAGGAATTACTATCTAGCCATGTCCCACTTATACCTATGACATTTATTTCTCGAACTCCAGTTTACTTTTTGAACTATTAAAGTTTCCTTTATTAGATTTAACAAAGGATTCTAACCTGTCAAGATATATGATTATAACTTTACATTAGCTATTCCCTCCAGTTTTGTGTCATACTTATCTCAACTGACATTTAGCCATGGACTACCATTTTAAAAATTTCATGGTTTTATTTGCTTGGCTAAAATAAGTGTGATTAATCTGATATCTGCTTCTACCACTTATTCCTCCATATTTTTGTACACCCTTCTCAGGCACCCCAGTTATAAATTCTACCTCCTTCTTCCTTTCTTTTACCTTCCTATCCTTTCCCCTCTTAAAATCTTCAGAACAGAGCCATTCTTGGATATCATTTTTCTTATTTAATTCACTCATTATCTTTTGAAGACTTCAAATTTCTGCAGTCATACTTGTTTCTTCCCCATTAGAATGCAGAATACATATTTTTTTAGACGTAAACCCATGTCTTTTAATTTGGGGAATATTCTAATATTTCTTTCTTCTTATTTGTAGTATAAATTTGCCAGGTCTTGTGTGTTATATACTACGGCTATAGTTTCTTGGTACTTAAACTGATCATTTATGGATGTTTATAGATACATTTTTTAACATGGAAGCTTTGGATTTTTGCTATGGCAATCTTGGGAGTTTACCTTTTGTAATGAGGTGATAGTAAACTCTTTTGATTTTTACCTTGCCATCTGATTTTTAACAGATGTGGGCAGTTTTCAGTTATGATTTATTGAAATATAGTTTTCAGGCTTTTGAAAAATTATACTTTTCAGAGACTCCATTGACTTTTAAAAGTAAACTTTTATTGATAGATTTTCTCCTTTTTCCTTCCAGATAACTCATTCATTATTCATTGATATTTACATTCTTTCTCCTTAATCTGCTTTCTAGGTTAGTTGATTTTGCTATAGGATATCGTAAATTTTCTTCTATTTCTTCAATCTTTTGATATTATTTTTAATTTTTAATATATCTTGCTGTCCTGTGTAGTCTCTGATTTGATTTATTCTAATTTTTTGGGAATTTATTACTTGGGCAAGATTTATCTCTTTCCATTCTGTATTTTTCCTTTCCCCATTCTTTCATCCAGGGCTTTTCTTTCTTTTTTTTTTACAATCTCTTGCTTCATTTCTTCTAGGTATTTATATAACACTTGTGGAAATTCTATCTTTTCCCATGGGTTCTGTTTTTAGTCATTATGGAGCTACTCTCTTCTTCCATATTGGATTTTTGGCCATCTGTGAATATATTATTGTTTGTAGTGTTCAGTTTACTCATACATGTAGCTTTAGTTCCCAAATTTAGGCTTTTTGCCAAAGCCATTCTCTGCCCCTGTTGTGTTTTTGAGTGGAATATTTGATCCTGCTTGTTCTTCACCTAAAATGTGAATCAAAAGTAAGGAGGAGCACTAATTAAATGAAAATGGAAATAAAATATTCTTTTTTTCTGAACAGCAAACTACACTTTATACTTTATTTTCAAAAATTTATTGGTTACTCTTATTTTCCAGTTTACTTCTTTCCCCAAGAAAATCATCCCTTATAAAAATGCAGTATAGTTCCATGAAAATTAGGGGCATGAATTTAGGGACAAGTCTGTGGCAGAGTAGATAGAATGGTGGGCCTGGAATTAAGTGTGGCCTTTTGAAAACTAGATAATAAATATTTCACAATGTAAAGGAATTTTGAGACCAAAGAGTTTAAGATGTTCTGACTTAGAGACATGTAGAATCACAGATTGGAAGAGACATTTGAGATCCTTTAGTATGCCCCATTTATATTTTTCCCTTCTAGTCTTTTCTTTCTAATATTTATTGTTTATTTTTAGTTTTGAACATTCATTTCCACAATTTGAGTTCCAGATTTTCTCCCCATCTCTCCCTTCCCCCGCCATAATACCTTGAATTCTGATTACCCTTACCCTCAATATGCCCTCCCTTCTATCACACCCCTTCCTTCCCTTATCCCCATCTTTTCTCTTTTCTTGTAGGGCAAGGTAGATTTCTATACTCCATTAATTGTATTTCTTATTTCCCAGTTGTATGCAAAAACAATTATCAACATTCGTTCCTAAAACTTTGAGTTCCGACTTCTCTCCCTTCCTCCTTCCCCACCCATCCCCATTGAGAAGGCAAGCAATTCAATATAGGCTATGTATGAGTAGTTTTGCAAAAAACTTCCATAATAGTCATGTTGTGTAAGACTAACTATATTTCCCTGTATCCTGTCCTGCCCCATTCATTCTGTTCTCTCTTTTGACCTTGTCCCTCCCCTAAAGTGTTTACTTCTAATTATTCTCTCCTCCCATTTGCCCTCCCTTCCATCATCCCCCCACCCCACTTATGCCTTTCTCCCCCACTTTCCTATAGTGTAAGATAGATTTTCATACTAAATCGAGTGTGCATGTTATTCCTTCCTTAAGCCAAATGTGAAGAGAGTAAGATTCACTTTTCCCTTCTCACCTCTTCCCTTTTCTCCTTCATTGAAAAAGCTTTTTCTTGCCTCTTTTATGAGAGATAATTTGCCCCATTCCATTTCTCCCTTTCTCCTCCCAATGTATTCCTCTTAGGATTTCTCTTTCCTGTTTACCTTTTCATGCTTCTCTTGATTCTTTTGTTTGAAAGTCACATTCTCTACTCAGTTCTGGTCTTTCAATCAAGAATGCTTGAAAGTCCTCTATTTCATTGAATGACCATTCTTTCCCTTGAAGTATTATACTCAGTTTTTCTGGGTAGGTGATTCTTGGTTTTAATCCTAGTTCCTTTGACTTCTGGAATATCATCCTCCAAGCTCTTTGACCCCTTAATGTAGAAGCTGCTAGATCTTGTGTTATCCTGATTGTATTTCCACAATACTCAAATTGTTCCTAACTCTTTGCAGTATTTTCTCCTTGACCTGGGAACTCTGGAATTTGGCTACATTATTCCTAGGAGTTTCTCTTTTTGGATCTCTTTCAGGAGGTGATCAGTGGATTCTTTTGATGTTTATTTTGCCCTCTGGTTCTAGAATATCAGGGCAGTTTTCCTTGATAATTTCATGAAAGATGATGTCTAGGCTCTTTTTTTTTTTATCCTGGCTTTCAGGTAATTCAATTCAGGCTTTCAATAATTTTAAAATTGTCTCTCCTGGATCTGTTTTCCAGGTCAGTTGTTTTTCCAATGAGATATTTCACATTATCTTCCATGTTTTCATTCTTTTGGTTTTGTTTTCTCATAAAGTTTGGTTTCTCATAAAGTCATTAGTTTTTATGTACTCCATTCTATTTTTTTAAATTAAATTTATTTATTAAACTTTTTACATTCATTTTCACAAAATTTTGGGTTCCAAATTTTTCTCCCCATTTGTCCCCTCCCCCCACCCCAATACACTGAGCATTCTAATTTCCCCTATCACCAATCTGCCCTCTCTTCTATCATCCTTCCCTTCCCTTGTCCCCATCTTCTCTTTTGTCCTGTAGGGCCAGATAACTTTCTATTCCCCATTACCTGTATTTC
>CM053772.1:229613274-229643541 GCA_028658325.1 Potorous gilbertii
CCCACTCCATTTCTCTCTCACTGTTTACCTTGATTTCTTTTAAGATATGATCCCATCCTATTCAATTCACTCTGTGCTCTGTCTCTGTGTGTGCGTGCATGTGTGAATGTGTGTGTGTGTACCCCTGTACATGTGTATGTGTACGGAAACACATGACTTTCAAGCATTCCTGATGAAAAGACCAGAACTTAATAGAAAATTGAGATTCAAGAGAAGCATAGAAAGGTAAACATGAAAGAATAATCATAATGGACTCAATAAAGTTAAACTGTTCATATCCTTATATGTTACTCCTAAGAACTTTATCATTATTAGAGTAGATTAAAGAAATTTACGTAGAGGTATGGGTATGGGTTGAGTATGTTAGAATGATCTAAAAAAATGGAAGTAGGAGAAAGAGGGATGTACATCATTTGATAAGGAATGGCTGAAGAAGAATGACTGTGATGGAATACTGTTGTAAATGGAAATGATCGGGGGGGAGTTCAGAAAAAAATGTGGCAGGACCTATATGAACTGATGCAAAGTGAAATGAGAAGAATTAGGAGATCATTGTATATATTGTGTTATAATGATGATTAACTGTGAAAGTCTTGACTACTCTGGTCAATGCAACGATCCAAGACAATTCCAGAGGACTCACGATGAAAAGGTGCTATCCACCTACAAAGAGAGAACTGATGAATTCTGAATGCAAACTGAAGCATAATTTTCTCATTTCTTGTTTTTTTGTTTTCTTGGTTTTTTTAAAATATGACTAATATGGAAATATGTTTTGCATGATTTCACATGCTTAATTGATATATTATTTGCCTTCTCAGTGGAAGGTAAAAGGTGTGGGAAGGAGGGAGACCTGGAACTCAAAATCTAAAAAGAAAATGATGTTAAAAATAAATATATAATAAAGTTTTTAATCTAAAAAATTTATAATGGAAAGTTACACAAATGGGATTTGATTGCAGCAGCTGAAGAAATGTGTTCAGAGAACACAGAGAAACTTGAGATTATTAGCCTTTCAGCTCAATTAAAATCCACCAACAATGCACTAGTGTTCCAATTTTCCTACATCCTCTCCAAGATTTATATTTTTTTCTATCATACTAGTCAATCTGATAGGTATGAGGTGGTACTTCAGAGTTATTTTAATTTACGTTTCTCTAATCAATAGTGATTTAGAGTATTTTTTCATATGGCTATAGAGAACTTTGATTTGTCTAAAAATGGCATGTTCATATTCTTTGACCATTTATCAACTGGAGAAGCTATCTATTTTTAAATAATTAAATGAAATGTCCCTAGGAATATAAAGAAACAAAATATGAGAATGTAGAATGAAAGAAAAGGACTAGAATAGTACACAGAAACAAACAAAAATCCAGGGTCACACAGCTAATAAGAATCTGAGACAGGTTTTGAACTGAGTTCTCACCACCGTGCTACCTAACTGCCTCTTGTGACCAATGTCATTGTAAAGTCTTTTGAAGAATCCTTCCACCTCTCACCTCGCACCCTCCCCTCCCCCCGTCCTGCCTCCCATGTATCATCCTGGACAACAATCATTCACATTAAACAAACCAATAAACTACACCAAACAGTGAACCAAGAAGTCAAAGCAAAAGGACAATGTTTTTAAAGTACTATTACTAAAGATTTAATTGCATTAAAAGAATCTGGGTACTTCTATTTATTGAACAAACTGAAACTGAAGAACCTCTTTAAATGAATAGTTCTGCTTTCCATCTGGTTTGTTGGATGTAAGATTTTATTTCTGTTCACTGATTTTCCCAAGTAAGAAGTTAGTTACCTGAAGGTTATCAAAAATATCAGGCTCATGGTGAGGGAGGAGAAAAGGAAAGACGAGGGAGGGGAGAGAAAAGAGAAGAGTGGGGGTAAAGGTGGAGGTGACAGGGAAGTGTTAGATGTGGGTAATGGGAGGAGGTGGAGGAAGAAAGGAGAAGGAAGAGAAGAGAAGAAGGGGAGGAAGAGAAGGGAAAGAGGAAGATATGGAGTGTGGTGTGGAGGTTCCTGAAAAGGAAAGCAGGGATGCCAACCCTCACTGCTGGATGGGTTGGGAACCGGTAAGGTAAGGCGGGTAGAAACCTTCCTGCAGGTGGCAGTATGGTTTTGTTTTCTACATGCCTGCAGAGAAATATTCTGCTAAATGTGAAGACCTTCGGTTGGCTCCTCTTCCAACTTCTCTCCTGTACGGAATGCAGAACTGGGAATATTTTATTGCTTCGGTGCCCCCCAAATGCCCCTGCACTAGTGGCATATCCTATGTCCTAGATTCCTACCTTTCTGCCTCTGCAAAACTCAGATATCTTCAACTGCCGTGGCCTTTGAGCATCAGCTATGAATTTCACGTATATAAAGTCTTCATCATTGGCTGGGATACAGTTGCAATAGAGCATGCAAACGTATGAATTTTATGTACTCAAGAGTTAGGAGCTCATGAATTCATATGGTAAAATTATGCCAAATAAGATGGAAAAGAACATTGAACCAAGACCCTAACAGGATTTTTCTTGATTAGCTGGGGGCAGGGAGAGAGAATGTGTCTGTGGGGGTGGAGCAGAGTAGAAAAAAAGACCAATGTCAGGAGACCTCATTTCAGGTACTAGAATTGTCACTAACTATTTTGTGGCTCCAGGCAAGTACTTCTCCCTCTCCCTCTCTGGGCATGTTTCCTTTTTTTTTTTTTTTTTAAAGAGGATCATTGAACCATAGGTCAAGTCAATCAACTGACAAGAATTTCTTCAATACCTACCTACTATGTGACAGGTACTATGCTAGATATGAGGGGTACAAATACAAGGCATGAAATGAACCCTGTTCTCTCTTTTTTTAATTGATTAATTTGTTCATTTATTTTTAACTTTCATTTAAAAATTTTTTGAGTTCCATATTCTCTCCATCCTTCCAGCCCCTCCTCCCACCCACTGAGAAGGCAAAATATCTGACACCCTCATTGAAATCTGATTTGCTTGCAAGTCATGGCATCACCTTCCTGTTGTCATGGTTCTCTTTGAGAACAAAGGACAATAATGTAATATCTATTATACGGATGAAGTCATGCAAAACATATATCTTAATAAGCTTATATTTTAATGGGGAGACAACAATAAATGCAAATATATGGCATAACTTAGAAAATACACATATGTTTACGTGTGTATATATGCATGTGCATATATACACACATATAAATATACACACAAAATAGTTAAATATTTTATGAGAGTGGGTTGCAGTTGGGATGGGGATATGGAAAGAAAGGCTTCATACAGAAAGTGATGCCTGAGCTGTGTCTTAAAGGAATAGGGAGATAAAGAAGGAATTCATTGCAGGAGTAGGAGAGAGCCAATGAAGAAGCCTCACCTCTGTCTGAGGAGGATGTGTCTTGGCTCTTTGCTTTGATTCACTTCCTCTGTGTATTTATGTCTTGTTAGGAGAATGTGTGTGTCCCTCAACCAACTAGCTGACACATGTAGAGGGATCCAAAGTTCCAGCTGCTCTCTGCTGAGAAGACTAACCCAAAAGCTTAATAACAAATATTTGTTTCTTTCAAAGCAGAGTATTCTACTTAACCTGTCAATTTAGCATTTAAATCAGGCAGACAGGCACTACTAGATTTCTGTCTGCTAGGGCCAGAATATGAAATGTAGGGACTCAAAAATGGTGGACTTGGGAGAAAGTGTGGCCATTTAACCTAACTTCCTCTGTTTTTATTTAATGCCTTTTACTGCCTTGGTATATAAGAGAATATATTGGATGGGGACCCAAGCAGAGATATGAATACCTGCTGATTCAAACCAATATCCACAAACCTGGGAAACAGTGAGGGTTCTGATGTATGGGGGTAAGGGAGATATTGCTAAGGGGCTTGAACAAAATGTAAAATGTAAAAATGCAAAAAAAAAAACTTCATACAGCAGGTAGAAGAAAAACATACTCTGTAATTAGACATGTATACAGAGAGGCAATTAAAGCAAAGTTAAAGCAGAGAGCAAAATGGATACAGACACAGCAACAGATACAGACACAAACAACAGACACAGATACAGAGGCAACACAGAAGTTTCAAGGAGTTTGATCCAGGCAGTGGAGAAGAAAGCTGATCATGGATTCAAAGGAGAGCTAGCTCTGCTAAATGGGAATATGGGGATCACCCATTACAATCATTTAAGCACTCTATCTGGCAGCAAGAGGGAGCTTTGTGAGGGCTCCATGAGGAAAGGCCATTGTGACCCTGCTATATCAGGAAGAGTTTCTCATGCATTCCCTACATAGGCGCTTCACTACCATTATAGTCTTAATTGGTGCCCAGTCTTGCCTTGGACATTGCATAGATTTGTGGGTATGATAATATTTTATAGCTCTGAGTTTTGCTATGTCTTCTCAGTAAATGCCTTTTATTTTAGCTAGTTGTATCTACTGGCTGACTGCTAAGGAAGAAACTCACTGATGGGGGCTTATGAGTACCTATATTTTAGTATTGACACACAGACTACACCCAAGAAACTGGGAGTAGACTTGGGGCAGACTGTGAGTGCAAGTTAGGGGGAAATAGGCCCCCAAAGGGGATTCCACATATGCTTGTGCACATATGTGTGTGTGATGCCCTTAAGGGTTTATCACATGATTCGGAGGCTAGGGTTAATTGTAGTAAAAAGGCCTGCATCAAACAACTTCCGGCACTTGCTAGCTGTGTGACCTTGGGCAAATCTCTTAATCTCTCTGAACCTCAGTTTCCTCATCCAAAAATGGGAGTGATAATATTTGCACTACCTAACTCAAAGGCCTATTGTGAGGGAAATGTAAGCATTAGAGTATTATACGTGTGCATTGTAATTATTGGCTCCATAGTAAACCAAAAGTCTGATCAAGACAGGATCTGTCTATCTAAATCCAGTCCCAAGCACAGGGCTAACAAAGATTTGTTGAACTGAATTCAACGGGGGCTCTCTTCTCACAAAGCCTGAACTTTTGTCAAGAGCTATAGCACCATGTTCCTCACAAATTCCCCCTCACATTGAGCCACAAGCTGCCATAGAATCAGCTACAAAAGTTACAATTTAATATCTGTGCTGCAATTTGAAACTATGCCCAAAGGGCTAAAAAACTGTGCATACCCTTTGATCTAGCAATACCACTACTAAGTCTGTATTCCAAAGAGACGATAAAAACGGAAAAATGACCCACATGTACAAAAATATTTCTATGAGCTCTTTCTGTGAGGGCAAAGAATTGGAAATTGAGAGGATGCCCATCAACTGGGGAATGGTTGAACAAATTGTGGTATATGAATGTCATGGAATACTATGGTTCTATAAGGAATGATTAGCAGGCAGATTTCAGAAAAACCTGGACTTACATGAACTGATGCTGAGTGAAGTGAGCAGAACCAGGAGAACATTGTCCCAGTAACAGCAAAATTATTCAATTTTCAACTGATAGACTTAGCTCTTTTCAGCAATGCAATCCAAGATGATGATCCAAGACAACTTCAAGGGACTTGTGATGGAAAATGTTGACTACTCCCAGAGAAAAAACTATGGAGTCTGAATGCAGATCAAAGCCTACTATTTTCACTTTTTTTTCTTTCTTGTGGTTTTCCCCTTTTGTTCTGAATTTTCTTTTACAACCTGACTAATGTGGAAATATGTTTAACATGATTGTACATGCATAATCTGTATCAGATTTCTTGCTGTCTTGGGGAGGAGTTAGGAAAGGAAAGGAAGGAGAAAAATTTGGAACTCAAAATCTTACAAGGATGAATTTAGAAAATTATCTTTAAATGTAGTTGGAAAAAAATAAAATACTATTAAGTTAAAAAAACCCAATAATATCTATGCTGCAGACTTAAGGGGCTCCCCAAAGGAGCATGATGGATCCAGGAGGCTCAATGGTGAATTAATGCCCAATTGAGCTGCAGCTCTCTGGTCAGTCCCAATCCCAGGTCCATTCTCAGATCCACTCTTTGCATGGGAAATAAAGGAGCTTCCAGGCAGACATCCACACAGCTCCCCCAAATGGGTGACCCTGAAGAAAGACTGTTCTGCTGCCTAGAGCCCTTATCTTCCCTTCCATTCCCTATACCTTGCTCCTCATTTCACAATCTATTCTCCAACCAGGGCTATAAATACTGAATACAGTCATTCTCATTTGCTCGCTAATGATCATTTGCCATTTAATGTTCTCACCAAAACTCCAACCTGGAGTTAAAGAGGTTTCTGATATTTATTTATCCCTTGGGCCCTTTGAGAGGAAGGTAGGATTAGAATCTAAGTGCTATGTGGAGATCTTTGAATGGGTGACATTTAGCATTCTCAAGAGTGAAAATAAGAGAAACTTAGGGAAAGAGGAAGAGGGAAGGATGGGGAGAGTAAGGAAGATGATTTTAATACTTCATGAGATCCATGCCACAGTAGAGGATGTAGAATGGGGTTAGGACACAGAAGTGCAAATCCCTCCTCTGTCACTCACTGCTCTACTCATATGATCTCAATTTTATTATCTGTAAAATAAAGGGGTTTGACTAGATGACTTCTGAAGTTCTTTCCAACTTTAAATCTATGAGCTTATGATGCCTTTTGTTTTGACTGAATGGACACTTTCCTGAAAAGACCTAAAGAAGCACTCCTACATTACCTGAAAAGTTTAACAGTCACCTGAGTGTGATTGGGATGGAGGATTGTCACTTTCCACTATTTTAGTTTATTAATTATTAACAGAAAGGAAGGATGTATATCCCTCTACTTATGCATGTTTTCTCTCCCATTTAGACAACCTTCAGGGTAGGGACTGTTTTCACTTTGGTCTTTATATCCCCAGAACCTGGGACAGTTCCTGGAGCAGAGTTGGCAATTAATACATGCTTGTGGACTGATTGATGCCTTAACTGCAATAGTGTGATACAAATAGTGTCCATTGCATTTAACCCAATTTTTGTCACTGCTGTATTGTTGACCTTTCTCACTTTGTGGCAGTCATCACACACATAGTTCTTTTGAGTTGGCTTTCTTTAAATCATCTCAGTGGAGTCCAACTCAAATAGAAATGTGGCTACCAAACCTTAGGATCTGGCAGTTTGCAAATTCACTTAAACACATGAACATTACTTGTGTTTTATTGTTTTCATAATTTTGTAAATATTTCCCAATTACATTTTAATCTGGCATGGTACACTGAAGAGGGTTGCAGGATATGTTTGACACTAATAATGAAAGACATTATTTCATTCAATATTCCCATGTTTTACTGAATAGTAATATTTGGCCACTGGACCCAGATGGCTCTGGAGGAGAAAGTGAGGTTGGTGACCTTATACAGTCCTCCCTCCCTCAAATCAAAGTCAACTGCAAGTCATGTCATCATTTCCCTGATGTCTTGGTCCTCTTTGAAAAGGAAGGACAAACACACAGGTTGACCCTTCATGAGTCATTGAGTGTTTTCATAGGTATTTTCCTTGTTGGATATTGATAACCTTCCCCTGGTGGCCAATCATCTGGTGATGACCATCTCTCAATTTAGTGAGACTGCTCACTGGGTGACATGTATGTGTTTGTCCTTCGTTGCCGAAGAAGACCATCCATCAGAGAAATAATGACATGACTTGCACTTGACTTTGTTTTGAGTGAGGGAGGGTTGTGCAGGTCACCAGCCTCACTTCTCCTCCAGAGCCTTCTGAATCCAGTGACCAGATATTCATCAGGATGACTGAAGATGACCCAGGATAAGGCAATTGGGGTTAAGTGACTTGCCCAAGGTCACACAGCTAGTAAATGTCAAGTGTCTGAGGTGAGAATTGAACTCAGGTCCTCCTGACTATTGCACTGGTGCTCTATCCAGTGTACCACCTAGTTGCCCCTACTGGATGACATACACATACACTGTTGTCAGTCCTTACTTGATCCCCTTCAGGATTGAAGCACAAATTTATGAGGAAAACATTTTGTGAACCCCAAAGCATCATAAAAATGGATCAAATGAGATGCACATAAAATGCTTTGTAAAGCACAAAATGTTAAATAAATTTAAGCTATTATTTTCATTGGTGGCAGTCCTAAAGACCTAGGTAAGACTAAGATATCTCTTTTTAATGAAAAACGTCTACAGGGAATTTCTTTTAGGTTAGATCTGATTTGCACTGTGCTTGTTAGGTAGGTATAGGGGGGATGCAGAACACTTTTAGCAACTGGGAACATTGATCAGTGAATCGTTGAAGGAAGTGAACTTGGAATTGGTCTTTGAGTGAGGTGGGCAGGGGCCGAGGTAGTCCATGATAGCATGTGGTTGGGCAAAGAGAGTTCTGGGATAAATGATATCTGCATATACCCCCTCTGTAGGAATCCTCAACACTTGGACTCATATTGGCAGATTGGGTCCCCCTTGGATGGCTATTCCTACGGCTATAGCTTATGAGCCTCATTAGTGTATTTCCCATTATCCATCAGTAGTTCTTTTGCTCATGTGATACAGCAAGTAACAATTGGCATAAAACTGGAGCACACTTTCCCAAAAATCACATAGATTCTCTGGGCAGAAAATGGGCAAAAACTTGAATACATATGACCAAAGTAATTCATAAACCCCAAATTTCAAGGTCTCAATGTCCTTTCAATCTCCTAAAAGTCATCCTGGAGTTCACTCTATGGGGATGGTGATAGACTGATTAACTGCTTCTTGGATGGACTGATTCCTCATTTTTACCACATGGGTGGCCAAGCTGACTTTTACACGACGCATATGGGTCCATCCCCTGGACTCCCAGGGCATGCTCCTTGATGGGCAACTGTAGTCTCCACTACTTCTAACTTCAAGCCCAAGCACAAGCCTCTATGGTGGTATCATTACTCTTGTTCAAAAAATGTAGCCTAGGATTGGCCAAAGCCTCTCTAATTCTCTAGCTTTGCTCCTTCAGGGCCTCAACTCTCAAGTTGAGAGAAGAGGGAGGGGAAAAGACACGTGGCCTCTCTTTCTGACAGCTCTTCTTGCTTGAGGGGTGGGTTCCTTTGATGAGGGATCTTTTCCTAATTCATGGTGACCATAGAGTACACTTCCCAGACTTGGCACTAAGCAAACGGAGGTCATTTGCCCAGTAATCACCAAACAGTTCTGGAATTCAGAGATTCTCACCTTTTTAAACTGCCCAGCCTATTAGTCTCTGCAAATGAACGGCCATATATAGTATAATGCACAAAAGCTTTCTATTCTCTAGTAGCAAATTCTATCTCTGCAGGCCACTCATCTATTTTTCTGGATTTTTCATATATAAATAATTTACTCAGAGCCTTATATCTTTATGAAAGGTATTAGAGCTTGTATCTCCTCATCTCTGTCCTTTGTCCTTACACATTCAACTACGATGAAGTCTAAAAAGGGCAACCCTTATGCTGGTAAGTATATTACCTGATAGGTCAGGAAAATGCTTACTTATTTTCCTAGTTTCAGCAAAGCATTTGATGAAGTCTCTTATGTTTTCTTTGTGGACAAAGTAAGGCGATACTTGGGGCCCTGAACAAGTTCCTGGATTTTATTTGACTTCAATTTGTCCATCTGTGAAATGGAGAAGTTGGACCTGATGTCACTATAAGGGTCTTTCCTACTCAGATATCCTATGAAAGTTGTGTCAGGGATTAAAGTGGAGCTTCTCTCAAACTCCAAGGGCTGTGCTGCCAGGTAAGGGGTTGTGAATAGCCCTATCAGGAACACAAACCAAGTCTGGATCTCTTTCTTTTAATCCTCAGTCTTACTCAAAACATTTTGTCTCAAACTCCTGGTTCTATTCTAATTTATTCCATTTCATTCCATTTGACACACATTAAGTGTCTACTATCTGCTATGCACTGGGGATATAAAGAGGACAAATTATTCAGTCCCTGCTCTCAGCATGAAAGTATAATAAAAGGTAGAATGTGATAGGGGCAAGGGAAAGTTTCAGAAAAAGTGTTCTAGGAAAATATGAGGATGGAGAATATTTTCAGTTGGGGTGGTAGAGAATAAGGAAGGCTTCACGGAGGAGGGGCACCTGGGCTGGGTCTTGAAGAGAGAATATTCTCAACAGGTAGAGAGAAGAAGGGAATGTCAAGCTACAGAGGTAGGAGGCTAGGGGCAGGGTGGGGAGTGAAGTAGAGGGGGTAGAGGAAAGTGGGATTCTCTCTTAGATAGTAGATTTCTATCGATACATAGTCATATAAGTCTGGGACAACTGTTGAAATGAGATCATGGCCAGAAATCTATAAGCCAATTCACTGGTGCCTCCACAAACAGAGATGCATAAACACTATTTGGACAAAGGTCTTTCTGGGATGTTACCTGATGGGATACTCCTTGATGTAGAAGTTCAACATTTGAAAACTTCTCAATCCAAACACCATACCTTCCTTCTTGACAACTTCTAGACCTCAACTTGTCTTCCTCCAGGAATCGATCTGCTCTCTCTCTGCTTTTGAGCTATTTGGGCTTAGATCGAGAAAAAAATGTAGGCTCAACTCAGCTAAGGGACATACATAATGACTGTTAAGGAAAGATGCCCAGGTAGCAGTAAGCCCCTGGCCCTTTATAGCTTGTTGGAAATTGATGGGGGGAAATTCCTATTAGAGCTGAGTAATTATTTGCATAGAAATTATCAAAGGTCATTCAACCAGAGAGAAGTAAAAGTAAAGGTGAGTATAACAAGCTGTGTCCTTTCCTCAGGAAGGCCTACATAAACCTTTCCTTGTACTAAATTTAATCTGGCAAAATGAGAGTTTTGTGTTGGTTAAAAGAAAATGTGTATGAGACAGGGTCAAGCTTTAGTTAAGACTCACAGATGGCAGACAATGAGTAGGTCTATGCAGTGCAGTCATGACATCTCAAACTCAAGAGAATTTTGTGGACTATTCTACAGTAAAGAACAAACATTTGCAAGTTGAAATAAGATGCACAATTTCAGATGTTAGGATAGATTGAGACTGGATCTTGATACTTGTGAGATTATGGATATCATCACTTGTGAAATTAGAAACACATTCCATTTACTAGCAGCTGCCATCTCCACTGAACTCCTCTAATGTTCCAGTAGATATGTAGCTGACCTTGAACTCTCAAAGGCTAAGTCAGCAGCTAGCACAAGCAGATCCTTCCAAGCAGGAAAATTTGGAGATGACTTGTGGTGTCCAGCAACAAATAAGACTGTGTGTCTTTCTGGTGGAGTGCTACCTAGATATCAGCAAAAAAAAAAAAATGTGACAAAGCCTCTCATGCTCTCTCTTGGACTATACATTGAGTTCTAAGCTATATGATGGTAGTTATGTTCAGAACTGACTAACTAGCTAAATCCAAAGAGGGGTCATTAGTGTATAAACATCAACTTGGGAGAAGGTCTGTAGTGGAGATCCCTAGGGATCTGTCTTTGGTAGTGTGATTTTCAAGATTTTTATTATTGATTTATATGGGTCCTTAGGAGATGTACCTGCTAAATTTTTAGGTGACACATACTTAGGAAGGCTAGCTGAAACTTTGAGTGATTGAGTTAGGATCCAGAAAGTTCTCAGCAGGCTAAAATGATGACTTTTAATAGGAAGAAACATAAAATTCTACATGTGACTTGAAAAGTAATCAATTTCACCAACACAAGATAGGGAGGTGTGACTAGGCAATGGTACCTATGGAAAAGATGCAGAAGTATCAGAGAACCACAAACTGAACGTGAGTAAAACAAAAGTGATACAGCAGTCAAAAGAAAAATCCCATTATCGCAGGCTGCATCAAAAAGATGTAGAAAGTCCAGAGAGAGTGGGGAGATAGCTTCACTGCATTCTGCCTTTCACATCATACCTGAGATAAGATCTGAATGCTGCATTTTAAGGACAGAGATAAGCAAATGGCAGGACAAACAAGATGGATGAAAGGAGGACTGGAGAATGTACCATACAAGGATGGGCTGAAAGAACTGAGGAGACTTCTCTTACAGAAGACTTGGGTGAAGGGAGGAAAAGGCAGCTATCTCCATGTATTTGAAGGGCTTGTGGAAGAAACATTTGTGCTGAGAAGAAAACTGCAGGCCTAACTCAGCTAAGAAACATGGCTGCTAAGGAGAGAGGTCAATGGGTGGTAAGTCCCTGGCTATGGGCACTTCCTTGTCCACCAAAGGTTAGAATGAGAAGCAATGAATGGAATTTGCAGAGGTTTGATTTAACAAACAACTTCCTATCAGTTAGCATGGTCCAAAAGAGGAATGGGATGCCTTGGGAAGCAATGAATTGCTTCTTACTGGCAGCCTTGAAGGGGAAACCCAAGGACTTGTACGTTGTAGAGGGGATTCTTTGTCACTTACGGGTTGGACTAGATGACAGCTGGGGCCCCTTTCTTCCTGGATTCTGTGCTTTGCACCTGTCCTTTGGGGTTCAAATAGCATCTTCTCCAGGAGTCCTTCCTTGATTTCTCCATTCAGTAATGACTTTCCCCGCCTCAGACCTCATATAACACTGTACTTTTATGCACAAGAAACACCTTGACAGAAGGGAATCCAGGAGTCAAAATACCCGAGTCAGATCCACTTCTGCTACAGGCTAGTTTTGTGAACTAGGAAAGAAATCTAATTTCTCTGTTTGTTGTAATAGGAATGATACTCCCTACCTCACAGGGTTTGTAAGTCTTCAAGTACTCTAGAAATGTGCATCGTTAGTACAGTTTGGGATTACCAGTTAAAATAAAATGAATGTACCTATTTTCCTCCCATTAGGCTTGTCTTATCTAAGCTGGGCATCTCTCCAAGGGTGGGGTTCTGAGCGTGGTAGGTGTTTACTAAAATGTTTTCACGAAATAGCCAGATAAAACAGGTGAGTTTCCACCTCTCTCCTCCTCCTTGTCCCATTCGAGTTTTTAGTGACTGTGTTCCTTGAGAAGGAGCTGGCTCAGGAGGCACCAGGAACAGGATCATTAACTTTAGCAGCTTAGGCATGAGCACATTCCTCCTCTATTAGTTGTGGCTCTCTGAACCAGGAAAGCTTCGTAACATTCTTTCTTGGTGGAAGTGGGATATAGTGGGGAGAAGGAACTAATGGATTATAACTTTGGAGCCTGAGAAGACATTTTACAGATGAGAAAACTGAGGCCTGGGAAAGTGAACTGGTAACTCCAAAGTCATGGAAGCAATAACATCATAATGATGCACATACATACTATATATACTTGTATATCACACAATAATATATAATAAGTATAAAAATTGTGACTTGAACCACATCCTCTGCCCCTGCGTCAGTGTTCTTTCTCCTATACCATGTTGTTATTGAGTCACTTTAGTCACCCTGACTCTTCATGACGCCATTTGAGGTTCTCCTGGCAAAGATATTGGAGTGATTTGGTGTTTCTTTTCCAGCTCATTTTATAGATGAGCAAACTGAGGCAAACAGGATTAAGTAACATGTCCAGGGTCACACAACTAGGAAGTATCTGAGGCCAGATTTGAACTTGAGTCTTCCTGACTCCACTGTGTCACCTAGTGGTCCATGTCTCTCAAACACTTCCACAAAGAAATTGCAAATCATCTTGTTCTCCAGAGGGAAAATCCTCCAATTTCTGAGCACATCTCTGGGTGGAGGTGAAGTCACCATGGAGCAGGGGAGGAAAAGAAGGGTGTGTGTAGGGATAGATGACCTGGCCCCAAGTAAAAATTCGTAAGAGCACTTGATTAGGGCAGAAAAGCCCACTTAGTGCAACCCTTCCACTTTCCAGATAAGGAATCTGAGACCCAGGAGGGAAAAGTAATTTGTCTAATATCATAGATATAGTGTTGGGGTCAGGATTTGACTCATACTGGTGTTTCATTTCCCCCTATATGACTGTGAACTCAGTGGAGGCAGGGATCAGGTCTTAGCTAAACTTTGTGTCTCTAATCCTAAATCTGTGCTCACAATACACACTTACAAAATATTTGTTACCTGGAAAAACTTACATGAACTGATGCAAAGTGAAGTGAGCAGAACTAGGAAGACATTGTACACAGTAACAGCAACGTTGTACAATGACCAGCTATGAATGATTTAGTTATCCTCAGCAATACCAAGATTTAAGACTATTCTGAAGGATTCATGAGGAAGATTGATATACACCTCCAGAGAAAGAACTTATGGAATCCGAATGCAGATCAAAGCATACTTTCTTTTAAAGTTTATTTTTGTGGTTTTTGTTCTGTTTTCTTTCACCACATGACTAATATAGAAATATATTTTGCATGACTGCACATGTATAACCAATATCAAAGTGCCTGACTTCTCAATGAGGGGGAGAGGGAATTTGAAATTCAAAAATTATATAAAAGAGTTAAAATTGTTTTTATGTGATTGAAAAAAAAATAAAATTTTTAAGTAAAATTTTTCTGAATAGAGTCGGTAATTCAGGACTTCGAGCTGGAGATCAGCTAGGTCAGAACCCTGACTGAAGACTGAAATGGGGATATCTTTGTCCACAAGGATCAGTTTTCTCTGTGTGTGGCGCCTTGGTAGAGCAGAATGCTAACCCTAACCCCAACCTTCTGAGTAACAGAGCTTCTAATGCTATAGGATCCCAGGCAGAGGGGAAGGTCTCTTTGAACTAACGAAGGTGAAGGGTGTATCCACATGGACCTTCATGGGGGATGAAGGTGAATCACATAGAGAGGAGCTCTAAGAAAACCTTTGCCCACAGTCACCAGGGTCATCACCCAAACCATCAGAGGAAGAACCCCCTGGAAGTTAGATTCGATCAGTGAAAAGTGAGGGACTTTTGGGGAAAGGAGGGCACTTAGCAAGTTTCAACATACAATTAGCCAGTTTCTGAGATGCCTAATTATAGCCTTCCATCACTCTCATGTCCTTGTTGAATCAAGGGCAGCTTTATATCCTAAGCCATGGTAGGATGATGGTGGGCTCTTGGTAAAATACAAATTTGGAATTAGATTGTTACAGAATTACAGCTGGAAGGGACAATATGCAAAGTATGTGTTGGCATATAGGATATAGAATGCCAGACCTGGCAGGAGCCTTTCAAGAAGAATATCAGAGCCAAGAAGGATCTCAGTAGGTAGAATGTCAGAGTAAGAAGAAACTTTAGAATACATAATATAGTATTTTCAAGCTGCAAGAGACCTGAAAGACTAAATATAGTCCATCCCACTTTTCATTTTACAGAGGGAAAAACTGAGGCCCAGAAAGTGATTTCGACCACAATTATACAGTGTTACTGGCAGAGTCAGGGCTTAAAGGCAAATATTTTGATTTCTTTGACTACAAGTTCAGTGTTCTTTTTACTAAGGTTGAAAGTTGGATTGTAGCATTAAAAGCCTCTAGGCTGTGACTTCCAAATATTTCAGATGTTGGGGGGAGGTGTAAGTCATGGACCAATCCCCTTAGCCAGCT
The DNA here is from genome assembly GCA_028658325.1 of Potorous gilbertii. Taxonomy (NCBI): domain Eukaryota; kingdom Metazoa; phylum Chordata; class Mammalia; order Diprotodontia; family Potoroidae; genus Potorous; species Potorous gilbertii. Next base: position 229,628,658 of record CM053772.1, read on the forward strand.
GATATGTATGCTTTTTCCATGCTGCTTGGACTATAGAGAAAAATATGCCTTCAAACCCAGGTAGAGGTCCTCCAAGAATTATGCCAGCCTTTGCCCTCATTCATGACCTTGTGTACTAATCACTTCCTTTCCCTGAACTTCTGTATCTGAAAAATGGGGATGACCATACCTATACTATCTGCCTTACAGTACTACTATGAAAAAAATGCTTCTTAGAACTTCAAATGTTACAGAAATGTGAATTATCACTATTATTTCTAACCACCTACTCTTTCCTCCCTTTTTGGTTCTCTATTCAAACACAAAGTGAGGAAAAATGATGGTGCACAGCATGTATTTATTTAATCATTTATTGCATTTATTTTATCACCTCATGCAGGTTCAAAGGACTAGGAATTTACTTTGGGGTTAGATTTGAATCCAGTTATCTTTGGGGACAGGTCTACCTTGTATCAGCTGAGTCTATGACCTGGCCGAGTTGTTGATCTTGGACGGTGGAGGGAGTATTGATATGATGGGGGTTCCTGGTGATACTGCAGTGGGCACTGTACGAGAGCTTATCACATCTCTCCTGTCATCCTGGTCTTAGTAGGAACAAGGATAAGGGTGGCAAATGGGTCAACAGGAATTTGAGGAATCAGAATATGAGAGCTGGAAGGAACTTCAGAGGTCCTTTTGTTAGTTTATGGGAGACATCTAAAATTCAACGTGCCTGGAATTTCAATTTCAATGAGCATTCATTACCTGTGTACTGGGCTCAGAGCCAGGGATTCAAAGACAGACACAGGCCAAGAGAAAAACACGAATAACTATGACACAAAGGAAAGTGAGATAAATACAAAGGAAAGGTTCAGGCAAAGTGTTAGAAGAAATTTGAGGAGGGGAGATCACCTTCATCTGGGGGTGGGTCTTGGAGGGAAGGATTTCATGGAAAGAGGTAGTAATTAAGCAGGACTTTGAAGCTCAAGGCCCTTGATTTGACACAAGTCTGGGAATATTATTCCTGAGTAAAACGACCATGCTAAAAACACAGATCTGACTTCTTTGCATGTCGCTCACATTTCTGTGACAGATACATTTCATTATCTGGAAGATTTGAGTGCTATGTCCAAAACCACATTTCCTTGTGCACGCAGATCAGTTTATAAGTATGTTCAATCAGGTATAGGTTAGGTTAGATGCCTACCACTTCCAAAAAGGTATCATTTTAAATCCACTTATCTTACGCTTTAGAAACAACAAGGACCACTGATTACACCCTCTCTTGCCCTGTTTAATTCCACTCATTCCTGAAAAACCAACTTGAAGCTATTTCACCTGAAAGTGGCTAACACACTACAAACCACTCAATATGTATGATCTTATCTGGGCCTCAAATACACATACTAATACTATATAGTACAGAAACTCTAGGCATTGTTATTTCCATCTTACAGATGAGAAGCCAGCAGTGCTGTGCCTATTTTCTCTCTGGAAAGTTTCCCTTTTGTTTGTAACAACTTTTCCCCTAAGACCTCATACAACATTTTGAACTTCTCTGATGCACTCATTATATAACTGCGTATCACTTAAAAAATTATCTGTTGAGTACCTGCTATATGCCAGTGTACCAAGTCCTGAGAATACTAAGAAAGGCAACCACCACCCTAAGAAAATAACCAACCTTTCATTTTCAAGGATTTCAGTCTGATGGGGGAAAATGACATACAAATAATTATGTATTAGCAAAATAACAGGAGAAATTGGATAACAGAAGAGGCAACAGCATTAAGGGCAATGAGGAAAGGCTTCTTGTAAAAGGTGGGATTTTAACTGGAACTTGAAGGAAGCCAGGGAAATCAGAAGGCAGAGATGAGGAAGGAGAGAGTTCCAGGCCCAGGATCAGTGACAGGTATTTGCACCCTCATTTCCCCAACCAGGCTGTGAGTTTCTTGTTGACAGGGATCGAGTTCTGATCCCTCCCAGGGCTCAGTATAGGTCTTGTGCTCACACACACAAGTTGCTTCATTCTTGTTGGATTTGAATTGGTTCCAAGGCAGCGAAGCCGGTTCCGAAGGGCTGAAACTGTAGTTCATCACAGCAGCCAGGAGATGGTACTCTAGGAGAAGGCTAGATGAAATGGATGTTAGGTTCTTAAGAGAATCACAACAGGATCTCTCATTAGTGTTCATGGGCACGCTTCATTAGGACAAAAGCCCTGACTGCTGGATTCTTGAGCTCCTTCTGACCGCTCTGGTGCTAATTCTTGGCATAGCAGAGGAAAAATTCATTAATTGGGACCCTGTGGATTCAGATTAAGTGTTGGTTCAAACAGGTCCTTTACTGAAGTTCACCTTTGTTTAGCAAACTTCTTTACAGACTGCAAGTTAACAGTATGAACAAGACTGCAAGGGAAAGATGTACAATTCTTTAGGGAGTGTAAAATACTTTTCATGTATCTCCTCTTGTGCCCTGACCCCAACATTTAGTCATGCATTCTCAGAGCTGGAAGGACACTCAAGGGGCCAGTCCAACGCTGGTCCAAAAAGCATTAATCTTATCCACAACATTGCCCACAAGCAGTCACTGAGCTTTTGGTTAAATTCCTGGAGGGGCAGAGAGTCCATATTGAGGCACTTCCGGATGTGAGCTCCCAAGTGGAACAAAATCCAAACCTTCCTTTCCAAAAATACTGAGGCTCTTTGGAAGACAAGCAATTAGAGTTTGCTTGATGTGAAGGCCACAGGAATTGGAAGTCCTCAGGTTGAAATCTGGCTCTGCCACTTCTTGTATGACCTTGGACAGATAACGTTTTATCTCTGGGCACCCCTTTCCTCTAAGAGATTGGACTAAGATGAGATGTGATACATCTGCACTCATTTCTCTTTGAGGATAAAACAGCCTAATAATCTCACTATTCTGTGGTTTCCAGATGGGTCTATCTTCCTGACTGAACATGTGGCTCACATTCAAGAGTTTGACAGTCAACTGTGGAACTTGGAAGTGAGGTAAACCTTGGTCATCAGCCACTTATTAGCTATGACTTAGGAAAATAGCTTCACCTGATCCTAGAGGATCAGTTTCCTCATCTGTAAGATGGAGATAATAGCATCTACTTCACAGAGTTGTGAGAAACAAAGAGGTTAAAAGTGCATTGCAAACTTCAAAATTAAAAATAATTATCATTTATTCTAAAGTTTCTAGATCTAAAAGAAGGTAGATGCTGATCTATTAGTCAGAAAGTCTACTTTACAAGCATTCATTTATACAAATCAACAAGCAAATTATAAATCTGTCCCATACTCAAACAAGTAGGGCTCCTGATTTTACATATTGGAAACAGTGGATAGGAATAAGCACTTTTCTAGACAGTTTTCCCTGTTTGCTCCCTCATTATGATAGTGAAGAACAATAGAAAAGATCTTTGCATTCATTTTTTTTTACTGACTCCAGGACTGTTAGAAAAAAAAAATAAAACCAACTCCTAGTAACCTGGTCCTGCTATGCTTGCTCTCCCATCTGTGAGCTCCCTTGTCTTCTCTTAACTACAAAACTTCAGTATTTTTACCTAAGGAAGTGGTGACCCTACTCCTGGGCAAGGCCAACTCTTCTAACTTTCCTCTCCTGTCTTTTCTGATAGAATCGTCCATCAATCTTCTCCTCTCTTGCATCTTCAAACACTTCTGTGGGTTGCTTCCTATTGGTTCACGAGCACATTTTGTTCTTAACCCTAAAATAACCTTCTCTTGACCCTTTTACACCATACAATTGTATTTCATGTATCTCCAACCTTCCATGACTTAAATTTCTTAAAACAAAAGTTATTCCCTCTACACCACCATTCAGAAATAGCTTTCAGGTTACCAACCATCTCCTTATTAAATGGCCCTTTTTTTTCAGTCATCTTCCTTTCTGTCATGATGATGCATTTCACAGAGCTGACCACTACCCTCCTCTTTGACACTATCTTCTTCTGTTTCCATGATACCACTCCTCCTGAGAAGCAGTCTGGTGCAGAGGAGAAGAGTGCTTGATATGGAGTCAAAGGAGAAGGGGCCCATCTTCTGTATCACCACCAGCAACACTGCTGACCAACTGACACCAACAAGAGGTTAAGCAGAGGAGTCATGACAGTAGCAGTACCCCCAAGACTGGCACTGCTGCTCCCAGCCCAGTCCTCATAGCCTTCAACAGGGGAAGCAACTTGTGAAGAAGGGCGTCAGCCATCCCCACAAACTTCCAACCAATTACCATACACAGAACAGGCAAGTCCACTTGGCAAGAGCAAGCAAGCCACACCACCACCACAACTACCGCTACATTAACCAACCTCTTTCTTCAGACCCTGATGGGGACAGACTAGGTCCCTGAAACCAAGGGCACTGGGCATAATGGCATTAAATAATGATGTTAAGGAAGAGACATTAACATCAGCATCTGTACCCTAGGAAACACTGGTCTTTTCATATGACTTGAAGCTGAAACATTCCACATGTGTAATCACCCCATTATAACTGTGGAACACGCTTATGTCTGCATGGGGAGGAAGTAGATATAATGGGGAAGACAACACAGACGGAAAAAACGTTGAGTTCTTCGAAAGTAGGGACTCTTATTTTTTCCATTAGCACAGTACTGGGCACATAGCAAGGGCACACTTTATTCACTCATTCATTTTACTCAATCTTCTGAGCAAAAGAAAAATGGTCAAAAATGGCTGTTGAAACAGAGAATCAGATCATGTACACTAAATCCATATGTGGTCAGAAATACAATGCTTTTGTATAAGTAAGAAATGGAAAACAATTTTTATTAACATGTTTTACATTTACAATTTTTTTTATTAGCTAATCAACATCAACATGCAAAAATAAGCGCTAAATACAAACCTCTACAATACCGTCTTGTTTAAGCTACAATGGTTGGTTGGTGGTTTGGAAAAGTCGTCAGTAATTGTTGAAGCTGAACTATTAGTTTCTGCAATGAATAATATTTAGACCCTAGACTTATGTTACCATCCTGGCAAGGCCTCTTCAGAAACTGTCCAACACTAGCTGATTTTCATGTGAATACATTCTCAAAGCAAGAAATAAGGCAGTAGCACTAATGATTTGATATTAACCCCTATGCATATAACTAAGAACTTTAGAAAGACTTTCACATGAGGAGGGCAAACTGAAAGAGTCTATAAAAACAAGCAATTTGGTTTGCTTGCCATGCTATGTTTTCTTGGTATTTTGGCAGCATCTTTAAGCTTCTGCTTGACTCTAGGATGAAGTCATCATCTCATGATCGTCATGTCTCTGGAAGTGCAATGTCTTAAACTCAGCACTTTCATTACCTCCCTATAAGATCCACAGCAGAGAACACAAGAAGCTCTCATGGAGAAAACCCCTTGTTTTTCCATGTATGATCATTAGCAAAAAAGGAGAATAACTGGAAAAACAAATGGGGAAAATTGAGTCACATTTTTAAGTGGGTCTGAAGGTCCCTCAGTGTTTAAGTCATTCTTAAAAGAAAATTTATTTTGAAAGATTAAAGTACTTTCCAGAAGCATCAAATTTGTGACTTATGTTACAAAATCCTACCAATCAAAATGTTGTTTTCAAGTACAAACTTATTAAGTCATATTTCCTCTCTTTCTAAGAGTAGTTATTGTTGCTCATTGATCTTTGGTCGCAAGAAACAACATTGCCACCGACAGGTCTGATTTTCACGATGGCACATTATGCTTCTTCGCCATACAGAGCCATGCCTACGGAGGCAGGCCACCTCCTACGCTGTGTCCCATTCCAGCTGGCTCTGGCACTCCCTCCTGGGGCCATGGGGATCTACATGATGTATACTTTCTCAGCTTGTGAGAAGTTGAAAACTTCTTTGGTTCTTGGGCACACGACTTTGTCATCTTGACGAATGGAAAGCAAGGACTGAAAAACAAGATCAACAGGGAATGAATGCAAGCAAATCAAATAAGACTGCACTCCACCAATTCCGAAACCAGGCTATGAAGGATCAAAATAAGCCTGTTTTGTAAAAGTTCTGCTGAGAAGACAAACCTTTCAAAGACAACTCTTAGACATTGTCTCACCCCAATGGAACTGAATGTCTAGAATTCTTCTTCATAATTTAGTTGAGATACAACTCCAAAAAGAAAATTAATGGAAAAACAAAGGAAATCAGAAATCCTGAACGTTATAAATTCTCTTCCTGCACATGCTGACAGAGAGATGCTTCAGAGTTTGAAGAGAACACTGGAAAAAAGCAGAGAACAAACTTACATTGTAGCCATACACATATCCATTTGGTAGCATCATGGGTGGATTGTTTTCATTCATGACATCTCCAGAAATCTTGCAGACTAGCCTGGAGTTGGCACAATGGGCCATAGGCAGAGGCTGGGCCAGTTTGTTCAGCGACTTACTACACACAGGGCAGTCTGGGTTCTTTGAACTTCCATCTTCTTTATAACACTGTCTGTTTCATGTGTCAAGAAGTTATAGCTTAACAAGGATTGCAATTATTAGGAAAAAAAAAGGCAACAAATGGCAAAGTGGAAAGAGGGTCAGTTTTGGAATTAGGAAACCTAGGCTTACTTTTTATCTATAAAATCTTAGGCACCTCAGTTGACCTCTAAACCTCATACTCTTACTTTGGAGAAAGGGAACATTTTTTGACAAACTATTTACTGCAATACATAAACTAGTAACAGTAAGCAACTTACAATTTTTACATTTCTGGTATTCCCTGTACTTTTGTACTTTTACTGGAATTGAGACAAAAAAGAAGATACTCTTCCCTCTCCACATACGTACTATGATCCAGGCACTGATACTGTCTTCCATGGCCACAATGCTCTCCTCCTGCCCATTTGCCTCCTGGCTTCCTTCGTTTGAGTCATGGCAAAAATCCCACCTTCTACAGGAAGTCTTTCTCAACTTAATTCTAGGACCTTCTCTCCAATTTATCCTGTATGTTGATTGTTATGTACATAGTTGTTTGCATGTCATCTCCCTCATAATCTGAGCTCCTTGAGAGTAAGGAAGGTCTTTTGTTTTTCTCAGAAGAACTAGCTAAATGTTTACTTACTGACTGACACTAGCGCAAACAGGTAACATAAAATTAATTTGAAGTGACTGGATATAAAAGAAACTCACCTTTCCCTTTGCAACCTCCTCCCCTTGCCTGCCCCCACCCAAATGAAAGCAACATAAATGTTGACTGGCATTGTGCTTCTCTATTAGGGGCTTGATCTGGATTTAGGGACCTGGGTTTGAATTTTGTCTTCAACACTGAATAGCACTGTGAACCTGGACAAATAACTTGGCCTCTCTAAAGTTCAGTCTCCTTTCTTATAACATGGGGACATCAGTAATCTTTGTTATGAAGATGGCATGCCTGTAAAGTCCTCACTATAAGAATGTCAGGTGTGATGAGGATCACAATCAGAGTCATTTCCCAGAGTCTGATCATGAGGTACTTGAAGGTGACGATGATTAACCATCTCTGTTTATGGAAATGACCTTCCATGCCAATGGCAGCTCAGGCAGGACCCAGGGATGTGTTTTGTGTATGCCATAAGAATCAAGTTAACTGACTTTGAAAAGTCTCATGACCAGAATGGCTGCAGAACAGTATTTGGGTCAAAGAAATTCTTGAAAATCATCTATTAAATCACACTGTAAAGCAATTTAACAAATCCTTTATGAAATTTCATAGTGACTGTGGGTACACGCAGAACAAGTAATATCATTATAGGTCCTAGATTGCGACCCAGGACAAAAAGGGTTTTCAGAGGCCATCTGGTCAGAATATCTCCCTTTACGAGGCCCAGGAGCTAGGGCACTCACCCACGGTTACAGAGGCAGAATCTGAACCCATGTATTCTGACTGCTGAGTCTCTGATAAATGCCCAGTCCGTGGTCATACCCCTCATGAGTTTATGACTTGGGTGCAATCTACAGACAAAAATGGAAGGGAACAAGAGTAAATTACATGGATAAAAAAGCAAAACAAAAGAAATTTTGCTTCAATTAGCTGGTTATTTTGAGAAAATCTATTTTAACCTGCATTATCTGAGTGAATGTTTAAAGTCTTAAAGAACTGGTTTTGTAGTCAGAAGATCCAAGACTGATACTTACTAGTTGAGGACTGTGGGCAAATAATAACCTCTCTGTGTCTGTTTGCTTGTCTTTAAAATGAGGACAGACTCATCACTATATCTTTCAGTATGACTGTAAAGAAGGTTCTTGGCAAACCAATGAGTTACAGAAAATGGGCAGTAATCATTAATTTACATAGTAATATATAAATTTATATAGTAGTAACAACGGTAGCTAGGCATTTATATAGCACTTTAAAGTGCTTTAAAACATCTCATTTTATCTCCACACACAATCCCTGTGATGTATGTGCTATTGTTATCCCTATTTACATTTGAGGATATAGAGGCAGACAGAAGTTCAGTGACTTGCCATTAGTGAGTGTCTGAGGCAGGATCTGAATTCAGATTTTATTGACTCCAAGCCTGGCAGTTCCTCCACTCTGCCATCAGAGTATAGAATGTATAGAATGTACAGAATTCCTTTCTTAATGTATAGAAACCTTTTTCCCTTGGGATTCCCTCATCTGCTGAATGAAGGCACATTTCATTATTTGTTCTCTATTACTCAATTCATCTTTAAAAAGGTCATGTTCACTTCCTATTATAGTACATTATGGATAGGAGAAGAATTTATGAATAAACAAGAGATAGCATTATGGGATATAAAGGAGGTAACTGATTATGTTAAATTAAAATTAAATTTGATTACATTAAATTATCAACTTTCGGTACAAATAAAATTAATGGAGATAAGATTAGAAGAAAAGCAGAAAATTGGGGAAACTTCTTTTATAGTTTCTCAATAAAGCCTCATATCTCAAATACATAGCAAACTGAGTCAAATTTATAAGAATTTAAGTCATTCTCCTATTGATAAATGGTCAAAGGATATGAACAAAAGCTTTTGGAAGAACTCAAAGCCATATATAGTCATATTAAAATAACTTTAAGATACCACCTCAGACCTATAAGATTATTTAAAATGATAGAAAGGGTAAATGTCAAATATTGGTGGGAATGTGGAAAAACTGGGATACTAAAACACCATTGGCACAACTGTGAAATGATGCAACAACCCTGGAGAGCAATTTGGAATTATGCCCATAGAGTTATAAGATTGTGTACATCCTCTGATCCAGCAATAACTATTAGGTTTGTTTCCCAAGGTTATCAGAGAAAAAAGAAAAGAACCCATACGTTCTAAAATATTTATAGCAGCTCTCTTCATAGTAGCAAAAAAGTGGAAATGAAGAGAATGCCCATCAACAGGGAAATGGATGAATAAGTTGTGGTATGATTGTGATGGTTACATGAAATAATGAGTGAAACGAGCAGAACCAGAAAAACACTGAATACAGTAAGCAATACTGTTTGAAAAGTAAATGTGAACGACTAGGCTATTCTGAGTAATATGAATATTCAAATCAACTACAAAGGACCTGCAAAGGCATATGTTGTCTACCTCTAGAGAAAAGACTGAGATATATACAAGTATGTAGCATTTCACATATAAATCTGTGTCAAATGTTGGCCTTCTCTAGTGTGGGATTGGGAGGGAAAGGCAGCTTTGAACTCAAAAATGTAAAAAAAAAAATAGTAAGTAAAAGAAAATTTTTAAAAAATAGAGAGCATTAGTTATTGAAGTATTATAGCTTCTAAATGCCGTGGTTGCATTATCACTGGCAATGAGAACATGCTGATTGTACACAGTAGCAAATTTATATTTTTTGTCTACTATTTCTTGTTTTAGTGTTAAATGCTGCTGATTCAGCTGAGTTTGTTTCATGCCCAGCTTTCTTCCTACATTGTGTTTGTGTATAATCCTCTATCACTTTCCTCTGTATTGCTTTGAAAACGAGTTTGTATGCCAAACTGTGGTTGCTATTATCTGTCAGGTTCTTGCTGGGAGAAAGTTATCCTGGATACTTTTCCTGCTGTGGCAAATGCTTTATATCAAATTTCTTTTTTTTAAAGAAGTGGCAATAATCAAAAAAGGTTCCCCACCTTTATCCATTTCCTCTTTTTCAGCACCAGTAGCTTGCCCGAATAGCTCATGACAAAGTTGTTATAACTGAACAGTGTTCTTCTCAACTTTATCTTTATAATTTGGAGTTTATTTAATTAACCTTTGATCTAACCTAGCTGGTGTTCTGACCACACATAAATCAGTGATTTGGAGATGATCCTCAAATTACCAATTAGTCATTTTCTGTCTGTTAAAATTCCCCACTCCCCAATATTCTTGTGGTCAAAGTATTTATATGCCTGAGAATCAGGAAATACTACAAACACTAAAGAATCAAGACTAAAGGTCAACCCACTGGTATTAGAGATATGTATGGAGGCAGAGTGTGCTAGACTCGGAATGTGCAAGACCTGGATATGAATCTCGCCTCTGACACTTACTGGCTGCCTATTTGTCTCCCTTCATCTCTCATATATAAAATGGGTATTTTGTTCTGGAGGACCTGAGGTCCCTTCCATCTTTAGTGGGAGCGAGAGAAGAATCCAAAAGGTGGCAGGATCATTACTCAGGAAGGAAAGGATGAAAATAATACATGATGGTTGTGAAGACTAAACTACTCAACTGTTTGTTTTATCATTTAAGGAAAATGTTCTTTATTGCTAGAAAGGAGGCACAAAAAAGGCTGGCAGGGAGAAAAAACTCAAGAAGTGTCCGCCTATTGTCAGTGAGTTCCAGATAAACTTGATGTTGCTACTCTTCAGTCATGTCTGACCCCATGAGATACCAGAGTGGTTTAGCATTTCCTTCTCCAGCTCATTTTACAGATCAGAAAACTGAGGCAAATGGGGCTGACTTGCCCAGGGTCACACAGCTAGTAAAGTGTCTGTGACCAGATTTCAACTCAGAGAGGATGCCTCCTAACTCTTATCTACTGCACCACCTCACTGTCCATAATAACAGTACTAATTAAAATAGAAAACTACTATCTCAGTGCTTATCCTTGTTGACCTCTGCAGTACCTGACAATGCTGAACATCTGGACGCTTTCTAGATGACAGGTCTTTGTTACACTTTCTTTTCCTGTCTAAACATTTCGACAATCTCCTTTGCTGATTCATTGTCCTTGTTATGTTTCCTAACACAGGTCCCCAAGGACCTATGCTGGTCCTTCCCCTCTGGCTCACTTGGTGATCTCAATGACTCCCATGGCTTTAATTATCATTGACATGCAGATAATTCCCAAATCTATCTTCAACTATCTAATGCATGTTTCAAACTGGATGTCCCATAGGTATCTCAAAGCTTAATATATCCAAAACAGAACTCATCATTTTTTTCTTCAAAACCACCCCTCCTTAAAGCTCCCCTATTTTTGTTTAGGGCACCACCATCTTTCTAGTCTCACCCAAGTTTGAAATTTTAGCATCATTCCTGATTCCTCACACAGTAAATAGAGCCAAGGTTTGAACTCAGTTCCTTTGGATCCAATCCAAAACTGTTAACGATTAATAGCTGAGCAGCAGCTCACATGTCTATGACACCTGATGGTTTACAAAGTATTTCCCTTCATAGCTGTGAGGTTAACATTGCTACTACCTCTATCACCACTTTGAAGACGAGGAAATCAAAGCCGGAGAAAGTAAAGTGATTAGTAAGTAAGCAGCAGAAAGGCAAGATAACTGGCCTTTGGCTCCAAGCTAAGTGTTCTTTACACTTCACTATCTTGCTGCTCATTGAAAGAGAGATCTTCCTTATGCTAGAGGCTTTTTTGTTCAGGGAAGGGTATGTAGATGAACCATACTGGGACTTTCAACTCTGAGGTTTATTGAGTTTGCGGCTACTCTCAAAACATGACAAAATTCAACGGGATTAACGGTTCAACTGAACTATTAGTTTCACTGTCCAGCTGAAACCTAAATCAAACCAGTCAACATTTCTGAACTGAGATGGTAAACTGATAATTACCAGACTGTATATCCTTAGTATCATTACTTAGGTCTTCCTTGTTTCTTTAGATTATAAAAAGAATAAACTTATTGCTACTAAAGGAGCAGATGCTGGAGAGAGCAGACCCTGGGCTCCATACTGACTGTTTAGAGACACCTTAGCATAGTCACTTCCTTTTCTGCACTTCAGAGTATTCATCTGTAAAATGAGATGTAAGACTAGCGAATTTCTAAGGTTTTCTTCTAGATCTAATATTCTACTATTTCAGGCTGCTTAAAAGCCAATTTAGAAAAAAATCAAGTTAAGTCCTTGAGGATATAAATTTGGTAGGAAAATATCATTCTACCATGAATAATGGGATGACTCTTGGTGTTCATCTAAAACCTAAGATAATTTTCTCTGATTAATTATTTCTTACATCTTTTAGAAATATGGCCATGAAATACTACCAAACAAGTATGTTCATTTGTTAAATCAAAACTAAGGAGCATCTTTGAAGGGTTTCTTTTTTAAGATCACAGATTTACAGTGGAAAGAGACGACGGGGTCCATCAAGTCCCATTTTCTCATCTTGTGCATGAAAAAACTGAGGCTCAGAAATTTGTGACTTGTCCTAAGTTACACAGATGTGGTGTTCCAGCACTAGGAAGAGCACTCAGGTCCTGTGACTAATTCCAGCGTGCCTTCTACTCTATTACACAAAACTTGGAGCAGAGAGGGACATCAGAAACCATTTTATAAATGGAAAAACTGAGGACCAGAGAGGGGAATGGTCCCCTGAATTTGAGCAGGCTGCACACCATGGTGGGAATGCATTCCTCCTGCCCCTCCTTGTTAAAATACTTGTCCTAAATCCCTTCGAATTTTGGTTGCATTGGGCTTGGTTGTGCAAAAACTTTTCAGTTTAATGTAATCAAAATTATCCATCTTGCATTTCATAATGCTTTCTATCTCTTCTTTAGTAAAACATTCTTCCCTTCTCTATAAATTTGATAAATATACTATTCCTTGCTCCTCCAGTTTATTCATGGTATCGATCTTTATACCTAAATCATGTACACATTTGGACTTTATTCTCGTGTATGGTGTCAGGCATGGGTCTATGCCTAATTTCCACCACATTGTTAACCAGTTTTCCCAGCAATTTTTGTCGAACAGTGAGTTCTTATCCAAGAAGCTGGGGTCCTTGGGTTTATCAAACAGGAGGTTGCTACTTACCTACTGTGTCTTGAATGCCAAGTCTATTCCACTTGATTACCCTTCTGTTTCTTAGCCAGTATTAAGTGGTTTTGATAACTGCTGCTTTATAGTACAATTTGAGATCTGGTAGCGCTAGGCCACCTTCCCAAGCATTTCTTTTCATTAGTCCCTTTGATATTCTGGACCTTTTGTTCTTCCAAATGAATTCTGGTATTATTTTATCCAGCTCTAGAAAATAATTATCTGATAATTTAATTGGTATGGCACTAAATAAGTAAATTAATTTAGGTAGAATTGTCATTTTTATTATATTAACTCGGCCTACCCGTGAACAACGGATGTTTTTCCACTTACTTAAATCTAACTTTATTTGTGCAAAAAGTGTCTTGTAATTTTGTTCATATAATCCCTGGGTTTGTTTTGGCCGGTAAACTCCTAAGTATTTTACAGCATCTACCCTAGTTTTAAATGGGATTTCTCTTTCTATCTCTTGCTGTTGTTGGACTTTGTTGCTAATACATAGGAATGCAGAAGATTTGTGTGAGTTTATTTTGTAACCTGCAACTTTGCCAAAGTTGTTTACTATTTCAAGTAGTTTTTTACTTGAATCTCTGGGATTCTCTAAGTATATCATCATATCATCTGCAAAGAGGGATAACTTAGTTTCTTCTTTGGCGATTTTTATTCCTTCAATTTCTTTATTTTGTCTAATTGCTACAGCTGACAGATTTGAGCGCATTTAGGGTTAGAATCAGGAAAGAATTTTTATGGCTAAGCTCGGGGATAAATAAAGGTCTCATTTCTAGAATATGTAGAGAACTGACTCAAATGTATAACTATCCAAGTTATTCCCCAATTGATAAATGGTCAAAGGATATGAACAGGCAATTTTCAGAGGAAGAAATTAAAGATACCTATACTCATATGAAAAAATGCTCCAAATCACTATTGATTAGAGAGATGCAAATCAAAACAACTCTGAGGTACCACATCACACCTATAAGACTGGCAAACATGACAGAACAAGAAAATGATAAATGCTGGAGAGGATGTGGGAGATTTGGAACACTAATTCACTGTTGGTGGAGCTGTGAGCTCATCCAATCATTCTGGAGAACTGTTTGGAACTATGCCCAAAGGGTACAAAAATGTGCATACCTTTGACCCAGCTACTAGGACTGTATCCCCAAGAGATCATAAAAATGGGAAAGGGTCCCACATGTACAAAAATATTTATAGCAGCACTCTTTATGGTAGCCAAGAACTGGAAATCAAGGGGATGCCTATCAATTGGGAAATGGCTGAATAAATTATGGTATACGAATGTAATGGAGTACTATTGCACCATAAGAAATGATGAACAAGAAGACTTCAGGGAGGCCTGGAAGGACTTATATGATCTGATGCTGAGCGAAAGGGGCAGAAAGGAGAATTTTGTGCACAGCAACGACCACAGTGTGCAAGAGTTTTTTCTTGTAGACTTGGAACTTTGTAATAATGCAAGAACTTATTAAAAAAAAAATCCCAATGGTGGTTTTCTAAAGCAAAATGCCTTCCACACTCAGAGAAAGAAATATGGAAGTCATTCGCAGAATGTAGTAGATCATGTTTGTGTATGTGTGTGTTTTTGTCTATTATGTTTTGATTTGTTATATGATTTCTTCTATTTATTTTAGTTCGACTACATAGCA
>CM053772.1:229643641-229660455 GCA_028658325.1 Potorous gilbertii
AATTGTATGCTGTAGTGGGAAGGGAGGGGAGTAGTGGGGGTAGCTGTGGGGGGGATAAAATCTTAATTTTATGGTAGTGATTGTAGAACATTAAAAAATTACAATAAAATAAAAAATAAAATAAAATAAAATAAAATACTTGTCTTTCAAGGTTTGAGTTGGCTGTCTTATCTTACATGAAAACCTTGCTTGATATTCTCATTGGAAAGTGTCATCTTTGCTCATATTTTTCTAGAGCACTTCAGATATCTTTTCTGCCCTTATCCCATTCTACCTAGTAGTGTACTTGCCTGTGCATGTTTTCTTCTCTGTTGCAGACTGTAAATGCTTTGCAGATGGGACTCAGATACTAGTTTGTTTGCAATCTGTATATCCTCAGATCTGAGCACAAGATCCTGGCCCCATATTTAAACCTCTGCCCAAGATCATGTAACTATTGGGTGCTGGGGCTGGGATTCAAAACCACATCATCTGACTCTCTATATCATACAGCACTACCCAACATCGACACAAATAACAATAAACCTGTGTTTCTTTATAAATCAGGTCAGTTTCATCATTCATTTCAACTCTTCTATCATATAGAAACACCGGCTTATTTATCCAGTGATTTTCAGGAATTATATGAAAAAATTTGATTCCTGTAAAATAAAATTCACCTTGTTATTTTGACGGGAACAAAATATAAAACCAGGTTTCAGTTTCATGTTATGCTTACAATTTGTAGCCAAGAAAGGATACGGTGTTTTTATGGCAGAAAGGCCTGCCTGGAGTGTGATAGTGAAGACGGAGTTGTTTCCCAGCTGATGTAGCCTGTAATTATCATACCTAAACTGCTGAATCAGCATCCTCCATCGGGCAGGGTCCAAAAGATCCTGTAAAGAAATAAAAGGAAAAAGACTAGAAACAAGACCCTTTTTTAGTTTGAAGATTCTAGATGAGAACTATTTAAACTCTAAGCAAAATTTCACAGACTATTCCATATTAATTTCTAACCAGATACTCCAATAATTAAATAATCTGATTATCAAAAAAAGGATTTGTTTAAAAAAAAAAAAGAGGGTAAAGAGGGGGTAGCAAGAAAAATTGCCAGATGGCAATTATAAGCATTTCATTGGAAGACAGGAGGAAATGAATTTTAAAATGAAAATTTTTTTTTTCAATGTAGGCATTTATAGTATTGAAGGCCATTATTGAAACTTGGTTATTTTTATTCTTTGATTTAAAATCCACCAATGTGACCTTAATATTTTGTGTTTAATTTTCTGGAATGTTAGCTTGGTTATGAAGCGAAATTAATACTCTGGAATGCCAGAGTTTTTCAAGCTACTGGGAATTAAAACACATGACTGAGCAAACTTCTGTCAAAGAAACAGCAATGTTTTAAATCCAGTCAGTTCTGCTGGATTAAGGATCCAACAGGACTCAAGCCACAGAAACAACAATACCTAGCAAAGTCAAACCTCCAAATCTAGTATTTTTAGAGCCTCACGTTCAAGAAGATAGAAGACTGAGGAATCCTTCATTTTAGAGAAAGACCTCTGTTATTTAAAAAATGTAACTCACTCAGGCTGAGAAAATAGGTTTAATCTAAATCACACTTAAATCTATGAGATTTTTAAGCAGAGGAAAATTCTGTTTAAATTAACCCTGTCCTAGAATACAAAATCAGTCTTTTTGGTTGGTTGAGATAAAATAGAGTAAAACTAACCCCCTAGGCCTTGGCTGCCCTGGAAGTAGAAGTCAGAGTAAGACTGGCTCTTGTAAACAGCTGGTTAGTTGTTTAATTCTAAATGGCTGCCATAGACAATCTTGTATTTGGGAAGCATGTCAATAAAAATCCACACACAACCCAAAGATTATTTTTTTAAATTAATTCTAGTAAAGTTTTCTTTCATTTCTCATAGAATGTCTTGTAGCCCATAGTGCAAATGAAATCACTAAACCAGGCATATGCACAGCCCACAGATTCTGAGTCACCACCAAGAGAACTATCTTGATTATGAAAAGGCCCTAGCTTGTGTCTTGGAATGGTATGAATTAATTCACAATATACAAAATGCACATATATAGACTTAATTAAATGTCTGCACCCAACAAAGAGTTCACAGACTTAACAATGTTTGCTCTGAAAAACTGCTTCTCTATGCACTCTCTGATATGCGGCTTTTGTAAAGCTAAGTATTTTGTGTTTTTAATTGCCTCTAGGAGTTGGTATGTACCCAAATCCCAACTCTACCCACTGTGGAGGATGGTAAGGATTTTTTTTCTACTGGTATTTTTTATTTAAAAATTTAATTCATTTTTTCTGGGGGGGTTACAGTTTAAATTCTAAACAATCCCCCTCTCTCATTCCACTAGGAAGGCATCATTTGACAAAGAGTAATAAATCTATGTAAAACTAAAATATACATACTTCTATTTATCATCTACAAGTATTTTTTTTGGAAGATGAAAGAAGAGATCTCCCAAGAGACAACTAAACATTGTAGTGCCTGCCGTAAGATTTAACCTTCTCTTGGTTAATGTTGGATAGTGTCCCTGTTGTCTTCACCCCACCATTGGTACTTACTCTCTGCTTTAAACATTCTTTCAGCACATATGCACACAACCAGTCTTATTTCATACTTACTAGGGGAATGGGAGGGGACATGAATGGCCTACAGTTTTCTGGGCTCCTCAGGGGCTTTACAGTTAGAAACAAATGGCAACTAGGGAATTTTTCTTTAACCAGTGAATGACAATAACACCCCCAGATCTCCATGAAGTTTCCTAAGAGTAATGGGGTCTGTACCCACCACTGAAGTAGGTGCCAAAGCAGATCCACTCCATGAAGGGATCGTTATCTGAGAGGTGTTTGTGTTCTTCACTCTAGTTTATAACCATGTGGGGCAAAGTTTATACACATACCAATAAACACATGCATGTAGAGGTGAGCTGGGACAGAAAGCTGAGGGCCTCATAATTAGGGGCACTAGGTGAGGTAGTGCTATCTCCTACCACAATGAGAAAAGGTGCATGAGGATAGGACTTGGAAGAAGATAAACTCAAAGGCATAAATTTATCCTTTTGTTAGAGGATAATTTTCACATTGATGTATGAATAAAAGGATGAATAAAAAAGCATTTGTTAAGGACTGGGTATGTATCCAACACTGTGCTAAGTGCTTAGATAAGACAAGAAGCATGATGATCCCTTCCCTCTAGGGGCTCAAACTTAAACAGGACAGTGAGGGAGAGGGACAATCTCCTGCGGGAAGTTACTGGGAAGATGATGAATGGCACCACAGGCAATACATTAACTCATCTTTACAGTGTAAACACAGAATGTTTACAGTTCTAGTTTTTCCTAGAGCTAGACATGGCAAGTAGGAGGTGCAGGGTAGTGAATCAGAGGGAATATATCAGGATTAGGCCAGAGAAACGCTACAATTAGAGTGACTTGGGAGTTACTCATAGAGTGATTTCAACAAAAGCAATAAGAACAGCTGAAGGACCCTATTGGCAAGAAAGTCAGGCTTGTTCTAGAAGAGGCTGCTCTATCATACTCAGAATGATTCTTTTGAACTGAAGCCAAAGAATGGCATTTTTAATCAGTGTAATTCAAGGAATCCAAAAGGTAAGGAATAAATAAAAAATTATATACAAGTCCCAACAGTGAGAACTTTAGCTTAGCAAAACTAAGGAGGGATGAAAGAACTGACTAAATATTTATGCTTTCAGGTAAAATTCCATCTTTGAAAGTTATGGAATTTTTTCTTATGCAATAGTGAGGCATTAAGAAAACAGGGGAAAAAGGACTATCTTCCTAACTAGGTTAAAAAAAAAATCCTGTCACATGAAATGAGTTGTCAAACCTTGACTTTTTTACTGGTCTTCACAAGACAGGTGTCTTCCTGCACTGATAAAAATGACAGCCATCTCTCATTTCATAAAACGCTGATCTCTTAACCATTTGGCTCTAGTCTTTTAGAAATCTTGCTGAATGTTTTTCAAAACTAGTGCCTCTGACACAAGGAAATCATCATCAAAGAATACATTCATTTTCTTTTACCATGGAAAGTCTCTTCCTAATGAGTTGTTGGAACAATTGCATGAGAATCAACTTACCACATATATGTCATGTAACCTACCACAGTCTGTAGTATCTTTGC
This sequence comes from Potorous gilbertii, assembly GCA_028658325.1. Classification (NCBI taxonomy): domain Eukaryota; kingdom Metazoa; phylum Chordata; class Mammalia; order Diprotodontia; family Potoroidae; genus Potorous; species Potorous gilbertii. The sequence continues at coordinate 229,647,795 of CM053772.1, forward strand.
TTGAGAAAACTCACATTCAGCCTAAGCAAAATCATGACATCTAAACAATCACACATCTCTTTTGCACACATCATGCAATAATAGGCTTGCATTCACTTTATGTTAAGTATCAAATTTAATTTTAAAGTTAGAAATATTCACAACGGGCTGTAGACTGTGTGGGTTCCATGCTCTCTCATTTCTGAGTACAGGTCGGCAAGACAAGTATGTAATTTTTCCCTGTCCAATATTACCCTACCCCCAGACAAAAACCCTATGTAGACAATACAAGACTCAAAATGCTCAAGTATTTAAAATGAGGAGAAATTCATTTTTAAACAGACAACTTTGTTAATGTTCTTAGAGGTTTAGAAGTATTTCATTATGGCACAAGATGAAGATGATTTTGGATTTTAGGCTGTATTTCATATATTACAGACCAAGAAATGCTGGGAGTTTTACTGAGAATCTGTTGGATCCTTCAGTTTTCCTGGATAGTTTTCTCAATCTCTTTCCTACTTTGAAATTTTCAAGTTGTGAATTTTTTTCTGTCTAAAATATTGCTGAATTGCTAACCCAGAAAACTTTATTCTATCTTTAGAAGTTCAATGATTAGCCTAATATTTATTTATATGGAAGATTGAATAATAGGACTTTAACTGCCAAAAGAGTATAACCCAGAAAGTTACTGTCCTGAAGAATTTGCTTTGATGAGCATGTATTACTAGGCATACCAAATCCTAAATTTTGAGCATCACGGGAAGAGTAACTTAAGTCACAAGAGTACATTATTAAAATTAAACACTGGTCTCGGCAGATTACTAAAATTCTTATTGCATAACCGTAACACAGTGAAATTCTTTTAGTAGGGCCCCAAACTTACATAAAATTCTTACGCAAGGAAGGGAGTAATCAAAGCTTGAGGTCTTAACTTCCACTTCCTGTTTTAAGAAAAATGTGGTATTTGAAAATGATTACCTGACTAACTGGAATCCTTAATAAACATGACTCAGAGCCTCCGGACTTCCTTCAATATCTGATTGGAAGGGAAAGAATTTACTAAGTTCTGGCTGACTTTTAAATGATGTGGTCAAGCAGAGGCCAGAGAATCACCACAGAGCTTGCTAGAGGAATGTGCTTATTTCTTGACCCCTCTCTGTCTCATTGCCTCACCTCTGGTGGAGAGACACCAGGATAATTTTTACTTCAGTTTTGCTTCTGAAAGTCCACTAAATTTCTGCTGAGTTAATAATGGCCACTGGGTGACCTTCCGAAGCCCTATGCCAGGAACTAGTACTGCATAAAATCAAAGCTGTACATCTGATTTGGTTTAGTTACAATGCAAATTCAGCAAAACTTTATGACTTAGGGTTGGTATTTTTTTTTCCCTACAAGGACTAAAACTTATTTTTTATTCTTTGGAGTTCTGATTGCATGGAACTCTTCCTATTTTTTTCCCTGGTACTTTTGTATTTGACTTATATAGTACTACCTATAGATGGGGATTTTAAGCTCCCTCATTTCAAAAACTACAAGTTTTTAGACTTTAAAAGTCCCTTGTCCTGTTAGTGATTTACTACCAACCAAACAGGCTTCATTTTGTTAACCTCACAATGCAGCATTGAATATTTTCTAGACTGGCTATACTTCCTTTTCCCATGGAGACAGGCAACTCTGGACAGCTCTACCAGGCTAGCTGGTCACTGTAAACCTGGTTGGGGTATATTTCAGAAGGCACAATGATTTCTGTGCCACAGTTTCCAAGGACTATTCTGAAGCTCAATGGCCCAACAGGAAAGTACCAATCAAATTTGAAAAGTTTCTCACCCTTCTCACTGGTTCCTTCTTTGATACCTTCCAAAACTAAAGTTTCTCCCTACCTTGCAGAAACTTTTAATAATCTTATTACTTTTCACTATTAGACCACTTCTTTTTCCTTTCAAAACCAAGTTTTTCCAAGGGCTGCCTTCATTTCCTCACCTCCCACATCTCCTTATTCCACTCCAGTCTGCTTCCACACCCATGGACTACAAACTACACTGAATATTCATCAATGGTCTAATCATCAAATCCAATGGCCTCTTCTTACTCCCCTCCTTTACTTCTCTGGTATATCTGGTCTTGCTGAGAGACATCTTGTATCATAATGTACTTTACAACATTGCAGCTAGTGATCTCCCCCAGCCCTGAGCCCCTCAAGTGGTGATCAGAATATGCTGTCTTACAGTGCAGTGTCTGAACAGGGAACAGTAATAGCATCATCTCACTTATTTCAGCTTAGAACCACAGTCACCTCTGCGTCTGCCTCTTCTTTGAACTCTCACATCGATTCCATTGTTAAGTCTGCTCAATTCATCATTCCAACTGCTCCTCATATTTGAAACTCTCATTACTGCTTGCACGGTTGATTACAGCCATCTTCTATTTGCTCTCCAAGCCTTCACATTAGGCTCACTCTTCTTCAGTCCATTCAGCACACAGTGGCCAAAATCCTTTCCCTAAAGCACAGGTCTAAGCACTTCACTTTCCTGCTCAAAAGGCCTCAGAGGCTCACTATTACCTTAGGGATAAAATAAAATCTCCCTAGCCTGGCATTTAAGGCCCTCTACAATCTGGCCTTAATCTATCTTCTACAGCTATATTTCATATCACTCCTTTCCAGCCAAGCTGGTATTCTTTCAGCTTGATCATCACTCTCCAGGCTGTGTACTCATGTGATTTGTTATGACTGCAATGAGCTCCTTGAATAAAATATTTGCTTAATTAAAGCTTGTTCACCAACTCCTCCATTCTGTGTTTAAGAATCCTTCTTTTCCTTCTTCTCTGTGAATCCTTCTCTGAGCCCCCTTAGCTAAAAGTTCTTTCCTTCTTACTCAAAACATTTTGCTTTTGTCTCTATTCATTCCCCACTTAATATTAGTATATTCCAAAAAGAATGTAACCAACTTGAAAACAGGGATTTAGTTTTTTTAAATCCCCAATGGCTAGCATAGTTCCATATTCACAGCAAGGGTTTAAGTGTTCTGTTGTTAACCACTAAATCCTTCACAATATCTAGCAGACATATGGATTACCAATAATAGCCAATATTCATATATAGCTTTAAGGTTTGCTGAACATTTAACATATCTCCTCTGATTTGATCCTCATCATAATCTACTGAGAAAGTGGGGCAGCTAGGTGGTGCAGTGGATAGAGCACCAGTGCAGGAGTCAGGAAGACCTGAGTTCAAATCTCATCTCAGAGGACACTCACTAGCTGTGTGATCTCAGGCAAGTCACTTAACCCCAACTGCCTCATCCTGGGTCATCTCTAGTCATCCTGATGAATATCTGGTCACTGGATTCAGATGGCTCTGGAGGAGAAGTGAGGCTAGTGACCTGCACAGCCCTCCCTCACTCAAAACAAAGTCAAGTGTAAGTCATGTCATCATTTCTCTGATGGCATGGTCTTCTTCAGCAACGAAGGATGAATGCACACACACTGAGAAAATACTAAAGGCATTAGAATCTCTTGGTGTCCCAAACCAATCTCTAAGATGGCAAGGGTCTATCTGTCCTAGTAGAAGGGATTTCCTCACTGGGAATTACCTAGATCAATGAAATCAAAAGTCTGGAATGGGAAAAAATAAAGAATCAACTATTGCAGAGTAAAAACTGCAAAACCAGAAAAAGACAATGACTTTTTATATAGTCATAGGCAGATCAAATGCAGTGACCACATTACTTACTCCTGAGGACAGAAGACAAAACAGAACTCCCTCTAAGTGGTGTTAGTAACTATGGCTAATAAATACTATCTATTCAGATGAAGGTTGTCTCTTGGTTGATTTTTCTTTGTTACATCAGAGTTAGGGATTGGGAATGGATACTGGGAAGAGACTGTAGGATAAAGAATGAAAATTTTAACAAAACTTTAAAAAAATATAATAAAAAGTATGATCACACATATAAATATTGACACTAGCTATCCGTCAAAAGAAAACATTTTATAGTCATTAGAAAACCATGAATAGCCACAATCCTATTACATAATAGTTATCTCATTTGGTTGACTATCACACAATTGTAAAAGTTACCTTATAAGGAGAGATATGAGTGTCTGAGGGAAAGGCTAACATTCCCATCACTTGTCGAACCTCATCCAACTGACTTCCTTCAGCTTGACTGAAGTGCTTTCTTGCATGTCTAAAAAACAATTTGGAATATTTCAATTTACTTTATTCATCTTAATGAATCTGAGATAAAAATAAAAGTGTTTGTGTAATCTGTATAAAAAAGATTAGAAAAAGGAAGGCTTAGTTGCAAACTCTTAGGGATTCTAGACACAAAACGAACAGCAGCATGCATACACTAGACGTGAAGGGATAAATTATTTTAATATTAAGAGAATATATCACATATCTGAAGCTCTAAGCTCAAAAACAGTAATGTATATTCAATTTATTTGCTCATTACAATCTATCATAGTAATACCTATCATTTGACAGAAAACTGGTAAAGCAATCAAGAAGTCAGATCTCTGTCTATTCTGTTAGATATAAGGCTGGACCTTTACATGCAGGTTCAAAGATGGCAAAAGTAGTCATTAACTAAATCATTTCATTTACCAAGATGCAAACCAAGAATGAAACGAAGCAAGTACGTGTATCTTTCACAGGATAGACTAAAAACCAAATTAATCATTAGACATGAACTTACTCATTTACACTTTAGTTTTCTAGTCATCTGTTAAAAAAAACCAATTCATCACAGGTTTATAAAGCACTCTTACAAAACTGTAAGACCCTTCAGTTTCAAAACAGAAACAAATGAGTTCACTTAAATTCACAAATATCTTCAAGACTAGCTATTCTTCACTTGTCTAAATGTTTTAGACACAGAAAGTGGGAATAGGATGTAGTTAATGGTCTATTAAATTTTTATTGATATTTTAAAAAAATCACGATAATTTTCCTCAGTATTTCCCACCCTCCTCCTACCACAGAATCATCCTGTATAACAAATAATATTTTAAAAGTAAAAAAAAAAAAAAGATGGAAAAAAATCAGCATAACTGCTCAGAACTTCAACAATGCAATGGACCAACCTATTTGTGGGATTCCCACCTCTGCAAAGGAGTTTCACATTTCTTCTTTCAATTCATTTCTGTGCTTTGAAATTTTGCAACATTCATTCATTCAGTTGTTCTTTCCATTAATATTGCTTTCGTCACTGTGCACATTGCTTCCTTAGCTTTGCTTATTTCACCATGTATCAGGTTCATGGAGACTATTCTATAGTTTTTCTCTTCATCATATTCACCATTTTTTGGGAGCACGGTAACATTCCATTACCATAGTTTGTTGTACGTCATTCCCTAATTGACAGACATCTACTTTGTTTCTAATTTTTTGTTATCACAAAAAATTTGCTATAAAAATTTTTGTGTATATATGGGGACTTTCTTCCAATTAATGTCATCTAGAAGGTGACATATGGAGAGGTGTGTGTGTGTGTGTGTGTGTGTGTGTGTGTGTGTGTGAGCGCATGTGTGTTTAGTAGCAGAATCTCTAGGTCAAAATACAGGGACATTTTAGTCACTTTATTGGCATAATACCAAACTACTTTTAAAAAATGGTTATGCTGATTGACAGTTCTGTCAATAATGCACCTAGTGTACCTCCTCTTCCCATAATATCTCAAACAATGAATATTCCCATTTTTTGTCATGTTTATCACTTTGTAAGATGCAAAGTGAAACCTCAAGGTTGTTTTGATTTGCATTTCTCTTATTATTAGTTGTCTAGAGCCTTTTTTTTTAAATAGGGCTGTTAACAGCTTACAATTCTTCTTTTGAGAACTGCTGAGTCAAATCCTTTGTATGATCTATCTTGGAAACCACTACAATTATGTCACTAGAGTGCAAAGTCTAGAAGTTACCACAAAGCTGAAAAGGTCTCAAGTATAGTCCCAGTGGTAGCCTGTGTCTGCTGTCTGAGAACCAGTCTTTCTACATACAGGAAGACAACACTAGTAGCTGGCTCCTAGGTGAGAAATTCTTGGCCAGGGCAAGCCATGAAATAAGGAAAAATATAAAATGTTTCTCTGACCTGAGCAGTGCCCTTCTGGCTCCTCCAGTGGCAAAATGGTAACAAAAGAGGCAAAAGCTACAAAGAATCAGTATTTTTACATGTTGTAAAAACATTAATTGTATGATACTTGTTCAATAACAAGTCTATATACTTCTAATGGAGAAATTAAATCATTCATATTGACCCTGTTACATAAACAAAAGCATTAGTGAAAAGAAAGCTGCAAATAGATGGGAGGACAATTTATAGGTAGAGGCATATAAAGGAGTTGGAGGAGATGATTCTGTTGGGCATCCAAAGGCAACAAAAACATCATTTCATGGGATATTATTGGGTCATTCTACCTTGTAGTGCTCTGAATGAGTACAAGGAAAAGGCCACAGTAAAGATAACAGTGGCTTAGATATAGACATCAGCATCAGAAGATAAGAAGGCGGAGAAATTCTATGAAGAACCGGGTAAAATTCTTCAAGTTAAATCAACATACACTTCAAGCCAACGAAAAGTATATTGAGAAAAATATGACTTAAGATCAGGAAACAAAAGAGGCCAAAGCTTTTCAGACAAAACAGATGCTACATATTCACTGTGAATACCGTTTTCAAGAAGGAAGTGAAACATTTTTCCTTTCTGTTAAAATGGTAAGTAAGCTGCAAGGGATATGGACTATTAGTTGCAGTTATTCTTTTAAGAAGTGTTGTTTAACTCTTCTTAAAGAGTTACTCTGTGGAGGATTTGTTTCTTTTTTGGGAAGTCTCTGGATGTCAAAACAAAATGAATCTTTTTTTTCTTAAGGCTGAGAAACGTTAGCACTGAACGATATCCAAAAACTGAAACTGAATATATTGAAAATATCTGTTTACAGATGGGGAAGTCATTTCTAAATCATCTGGTTGTGTATCATAGGACTAAGGACTTGTTAAAGCAGAGATAAAAATTACCAGTAGATAAAAATAAAAGAAAAAGATGAGAAGATACGGTATACAAACAAAACATGACCTAAACTCCAAGCTGACATGTTTAAATAAGCCATTGATGTTGAAAAATAAGAAATGGATAAAGGAACAAACAATACCACACACTATAGCTATTTCACACGCATACACACACACACACGCGCGCACACATGCACGCGCGCGCGCACACACACACACACACACACACGATAAAGCATTAGATCTGGAATCGGGACGACCTAAGCTGAAATCTGGCTTTCAAACACTACAGGTCCCTGAGCGTCACTAAATGCTATCGACCTCAGTTTTCCATCTGTCAAATGCAGACAACAGCACCTCCCTCCCAAGCATAAAATGAAATATTTGTAAAGTATTTTAGAAACCTGCGAGTGTTACAGATGCTATTATGATTATTCTCTCCTTTCTTGAATTCCATTTCTCTTGTCAGTCCTGCTCTTCACATTTTAAAGCTTGTTCTACTTGGCTGAGAAGACAGAAACAAAATAAGAAGGGGATTATTTTGCTTTCTGACTTCTTTGAACATGCTATATTCCTCAAACTGAAAACTTTTCTCCTTTGTACATGTTCTTGTTCAGAACTCGGCTGGAAAAAAACCAAAACCTCACCTCATTCTGAGTTTCAGCATTCTTGACATTACTTATCACTATTTCTTTGTATTTATATTCTTAGTTTTAGGTTCCTTTTGTACATGGGTCTTTTAAAATGGAAGGATTTTATATCAAAATTATATAAGAAGCAAGAACGCATTTAAATAGGAATGTAAAACCTGTCTCTAATCCAGGGCAGCTATGTTAAACTGAATGAGAAATTATGCAATTTCAAATGTCAGGTGGCCTTAGCAAAACCATTGATATGACTTGATAACAGGCCTCAGGTTGAGATCCAAGAGAAGAAAGTATTTTAAAATTCAGGGGCTCTGGAATCAGAAAGCCCTCATTCTTGCCTAGATTTGGAAGTAATTTTTTGAATTAAATTGATTATAATTAAAAGAAAGAGGAACCAAATGTTAGGTAGTCCTTGATCTTTTCAAGAATAAATTCTTTCAAAACCTTTGAAGACACAGATCAAAGTTTTTAAATGTTTGTCATTTTAACTAAGTTACGGCAACAGAGACTGCCTTCATCTGGCAGTCTCTGACTTTCTCAATGTTATGCCAGCATTTCATAACACATTTCTATTATAAGCAGAATGATATTTATTGATAAATTTTGTATAGGATATGCTTCTTTTGCCATTTGACTGAGAAAAGTTATTTCACATGGAATTTGACTCATATTGACTAAACTTAGGTCAAATACTATCAAAAACTTCAGGAGGTTAATACTAGATTTGTTATAGGCCAGAGGAACAACTTGTAGTCTGTGTCACAGTTTCTATCAAGGGTACTGACCAAGCCTTGATCATCAGAAGACCTGGGGGAAATTAATTTTGACCCTCAAAGTTCAGAAGACTACTAAGCACATAGATAAGTTGGGAAGTAGCTTTGCTAGGCAAATCTGCGTCTCTTTCTGTGGGGATGGAGCCATGAATGCCAGACTATCAGGATTTTCCTCCTCTGCAGCCCTTCTGCTTCCTTCACTCCTTTTATACTCCGTTCTCCATGGGTTGAATCTGAGGAACTGCCATGACAGTAATAACGACTCGTATTTTTAATGATACTTCATGGTTTACAAGACACTTTCTTCCCACGAAGCGCCTCAGTTCCAACACCAAATGGAAGACGTTCTCTAGGACCAGGCTGCCCAACTTCTTCTCACTGACTAGAAAAAAAGGGTGGCCTTCAAACTGGCTGTGAAGAGATACATGAAAGACTCATCAGTTAGGTCTCATTTTGCTGCTGAGAAAAGAGGATCATCAAGTAACCTCAAAGAGATGCCAAAAGGTCAGTTCTTCAAGTTTGTAGCAGGTTAGTTTTATACCCCCTAAGAAAACTCAGACTAGCAACTTCATCAAGAGTTACTGATTTTAGTCTTCGCTTAACCTAGTTTCCAAACTTACTAAGAGTCATGCCAAGAACTATGAAAATCCCTGCAACACAAAACAAGATTCCCAAAGAATCAGGGTAACTGGATAATACAAGACCTGGCAGACTCTACTAAAAAGAGGAGATTAATGCTCTTAGTCATGCAGACCTCCATTGGTTTGTTGCTATTCCAAAAGCAGAAGAAACAAGTGTTGCTTCAGAATCATAACGTAATCAAAGGCTACTGAGAGAGTTAATTAAGAAAAATAGAGAATTTGAAGGTCTCAGGTTTTTTTTTAAATGAGGAAAGGAAAGAAGAGGTGAAAGGAATACATTAACTTAGTAAGGAGAAAGAAAGGGGTTAGAACTTACTATTTCTCACGACTGGGGTGCACGACAAAGGCAAATAAACCCTGAGAAAGGGATGGGGGAAATGGGCATCAGATGAGCCTCATTCTTCTCTGAATGAGACAAAGGGGGATCAAACATCACTTATACACAGAAATATAACCATCCAAACAGGGAAACAGGCAAGCATAGGAAGGAAGGCTTTGGGGAAGTAAAAGGGGACAGAATAGTTTCAATCAAAAAATTAAAAGGGGAGAAGAAGGAAAGAACTGGAAACTAAAGGGTACTCATCAACTGGGGAAGACCAAATAAATGAAGTATTTTAATGTAATGGAATATTAACGTATATATTGGAATTTACTGTAAGAAATAATGAAAAAGACAATCCTAGAGAATTCTGGGAACTAAGAACTAAAGCCAAATGAAATGAGCAGAAATAACATTAAAAAGAAAAACAAAAGACTTAAGATCTCCGATCAAAGCAAACTTGCAACTATATCCATAAAGGACCTATAATGAAGCATCTTAGTCACTTTCTAAAAGGTGGACTTAAAGCAAAGAAAACGTACATTTTGGATATGGGACTCTGTCTGGGGTTCTCTTCTCCTTTTATACTACTTCATTTGAAGATTTCATCAGCTCCCATAAATTTAATTGCCATGTCAATGGCGATAACTTTCAAATATACCTACCTAGCCCTAACCTCTTTGCTGACCTCCATCCAATCTCAAATCTCCAGCTCCCTTTCGGACATCTGGAACTGGATGTCCAAGCAGACATCTTCAACTTAACATATCCAAAACTGAACTCATTATTTTCCCCTCAAACCCTCCCTTCTTCAAAACTTCCCTATTATGATCAAGGGCAATACCATCCTGCCAAGGTCTCAGGCTTGCAACCCAGATGTCATCTTTGATTCCTCACTATCTTTCATGCTCCATATTTAATTTGTTGTTAAGGCCTTTTGACTTGCAACATCTCTTGACTATGTCCCCTTCTATCTTTTGATACTACCCCTACTCTAGTGCAGGCCCTCATCACAAGTATTGCAACAATCTGCCTGCCTCAAATCTCTAGTAAATCCCCCATTTAGTTGCCAAAATGATTTTCCTAAGGCGCAGGTCCTACCATGTCAATCCACCCTCTGCTCAATGAACACTGGTGACTCCATATTGTCTCCAGAATCAAATATAAAATGTTCCATTTCACACTTAAAGTCCTCCATAAATTAGCCCCCTTCTATGTTTTAGCCTCCTTACACCTTACTCCCTACCACTTTTTGATCCAAAGACACCAGCCTTCTTACTGTCCTTTAAAAAAAATTTTTTTAAATGTAATTTACTTTTAGTTTTCAATATTCACTTCCACAAGATTTTGAATTCCAAATTTTTCCCCATATCTCCCCTCCCACCCCGATCCCAAGACAATGTGTACCCCAACCACCCCTTTCCTCAATTTGCCCTCTGTTCTATTACTACTCACTACTCCCACCCTCCTCCTCTCCATTTCCTCCTTACTATTCTTGAACAAGACATTCCATGCTCTTGGCATTTTCTCTGACTGTACTCCATACCTGTAATGCTCTCCCTCCTCATTTCCACCTACTTGTTTCCCAATTAAAATCCTATTTTCTACTGGAAGCACTTCTCAAGTCCTCAATTCTAGTGCCTTTTTTCTCTTAATAGTTTCCTATTTAATCTGTATGTAGCTTGTTTGTATATATTTGTTTTCTTTGTGGGCTTTACCATTAGATTGTGGGCTCACTGAGGGCAGGGATGTCTTTAGTCTCTTTTTGGTATCCCCAGCATTTAGCACAGTTCTTCGCACATAGCAGACACTTAAATGTTATTTTGGCTATTTTTGTTAACTTTAGATGATATGTAAAATTAACCCAATCTTCCTCTACCCCATTCTGTTTCCGCTGCCCTCTCCAGACTTCCTTCCCTCTCTATTCCAGTCACGTTGGTCTCCTTGCTCTGTCCTCCCTCTAGGCCTCTGTACCGGCTGGAAGGCAACACTTTTCTTCTCTGTCTCTTAAAATCCTTCGCTTCCATTAAGACTCAGCTCAAGTGCTAACTCCTACAGGACACCTTTTTTTGGATATCCATATTCACTAGTGCCTTCTTAACTCAAAATTACTTCATATTTATTTAGTGGGGTAAATGTTGTTTTCTTCCAGTGGAATGCAAGCCCCTTGAGGGTAGGGGCTATCACTTTTTGTCTGTCTCTCCACACTTAGCAGAGTGCTAAATGTGCTAAGTCTCTTTTTATTGTTACACCAAGGTAACAAATGCTGTGTTTATTAGTTCTATAAGGTTATACATTGTTCAAATAATCTATAAATAAATGCACACTGAACTAAATAAAACCAATTACAGAATATAGTAATATTGATCACAAAAATGAGGAAGAACTTTTTAAAAAAAACAATTATGGGAACAATACTCTCATCAAGGCAATACTGACACTGCCAGTTTTAACATGTTTTTAAGTAAGTCTCTCTGTAGAACTCTGGAATGTCCACAGTGGAAAAACAGTAGGTACTTAATAAATCTTTACTGAATGATTGCCACGGAGAATGGCATACTAGGGTTGAAGATGATGGTTAATTCAGCGTAAGGATAGGAGACAAACTAAAGTGAAAAGATGGTGAATGAAGAAGCTATAATAGTGCAGGCACAACATTATTTTTTTTTTAAATTTTTATTAATAAATTTATTTATTTGACTTTTTACATTCATTTTCACAGAACTTTGGGTTCCAAATTTTCTCCCCATTTGTCCCCTCCCCCCACCCCAATACACCCAGCATTCTAATTTCCTCTATCACCAATCTGCCCTCTCTTCTATCATCCCTCCCTTCCCTTGTCCACATCTTCTCTTCTGTCCTGTAGGGCCAGACAACTTTCTATTCCCCATTACCTGTATTTCTTATTTCCTAGTAGCAAGAACAAAACTCAACAGTTGTTCCTAAAACTTTGAATTCCAAATTCTCCCCATCCCTCCCTCCACCCATTCCCTTTGGGAAGGCAGGCAATTCAACATAGGCCATATCTGTGTAGTTTTGCAAATGATTTCCATAATAGTCATGTTGTGTAAGCCTAACCATATTTCCCTCCATCCTATCCTGCCCCCCATTGCTTCCATTCTCTCTTTTGATCCTGTCCCTCCCCAAGAGTGTTGATTTCAAATTGCTCCCTCCTCCCATTGCCCTCCCTCCCTTCCATCATCTCCCTCACCCTGCTTATCCCCTTCTCCCCCACTTTCCTGTATTGTAAGATGGGTTTTCATGCCAAAATGAGTGTGCATTTTATTCCTTCCT
>CM053772.1:229660955-229733138 GCA_028658325.1 Potorous gilbertii
GTGTTATTTTCTTCAGCATTTTTTTGGGTCTCCTTTATCAAGGTATTGACTTGTTTTTCATGCTTTTCTTGCATCTCTCTCATTTCTCTTCCCAGTTTTTCTCCACCTGTCTAACTTGATTTTCACAATCCTTTTTGAGCTCTTCCATGGCCTGAGCCCATTGGATATCTATTTCAGATGTTTTGGGATACAGAGCCCTGTCAAGGGTCCTATTTCTTTCCCTGATGTTAAGCATTGTTCTTCCTCATCAGAAAGGAAAGGAGGAAGTATCTGTTCACCAAGAAAGTAACCTTCTATGGTCTTACTTTTTTTCCCTTTTCTGGGCATTTTCCCAGGCAGTTACTTGACTTCTGAGATTCCTTTCCACACCCACCTCACCTCCAGATGCGCCCAGCTAGTGCTTGGGGTCTGTGATTCAAATGCTGCTTGCCAGCCTCAGGGCTTTCAGCAGGGTCAGGGCTGCTATTCAAGTAAGATTAAATTCAGGTGCTCAGGTAGGGCCAGGGCTGCAGCACAGGGCTCAGTTCCCTCAGGGGGTTTACGTGGAGACCTTCAAGCACGGATCCGGGCTCCTGCCTGCTTTGGGAGCCCCTGTCAGCTGCTGCCTCCCGAGGAGACCCAAGTTATAGAGACACCCCACTCCCCTCTCAGCCAGCCAAACAGGCCCTCTCACTGACCTTTGTTCCTGTGGGAGGAGGGAACCGTGCAGCTGCTGGAGATTCCATCCCGGAAGCCCGCCTGGATCCACTCCTCCTGGGGCCACGTGGCCAGGGCAGGGCTGGGCTCTGCTCCGGGTCCAGTGTGCAATGGACCCCTGGTGTCGGGTTTTTCTGGTCTCTCTGGAACAGAAATCTCCTCCACTCCATTGTTCTGGGGCTTCCTCTGCTCCAGAACTTGTCAGGAGTTCCTCCTTACAGGTATTTTTTATAGGCTGTGGGTTCGGGAGCTAGCATATGTGTATCTTTCTACTCTGCCATCTTGGCTCCTCCCAAGTACAACATTATTAAAAATAAATTATTGTTGGAGTGATAAAAAAGGGAGAAAGTACCAAGATTTTGCATCAGAGTAAAATAAATGATAGCTTGCTTACTTGGAGGGACTACCCTTCTACTTTTAAACCAAGAATACGGGGTAAGGTAAGGGGTGTGAAGATGAACAGTCTGACTGTCATATTTAAGGAGTGGTTCTGTTGTTTCATATTTATGTCTGAGTTGTTGAAAGCTTCATTATAAAGTATCTTTTAGTTATGCTGGAACCAGTTAGTTTGGCTGATTAGAGAATGGTGCTAATGAAGGCAAGACTACATTCTTAATCTCCACACAGAGCAGTTACTTCATAAAATTAAAACAAAGCTGTTATATGAACACAGACTGCAACCCAAAGCATAACCATCGGTCACAAATGTATGCTGGTAGTCACAATGGGGCAAGAGGAAGTTATCAGCTCTGTGTAGTAAAAGTAGCCCATCACCTGAAGATAGAATGGAGAGGAAACACAATGGGCAGAAACAAACTTAGATATTATGTCTACAGGGAGTGAGATGCAAGAGACTGGCAAGTGGACTTGGTGTGCCAAAAGAAGAGTGAGAAATAGGGCTCCTCAAATAATACCTGAAGGATATAGATTGTGGAATGAAATAGAACTTAAAGATTCAAGTGTCATAAAATTTAACGATGAAAGGGTTTACTCATTTTATGGAGAAGTAAACCAGTGCCTACATAGGACAAATGACCTATGTTGTTAGTAAGGAGCTGAACTAAGATTTGAACCACAGTAGAACCAAGATCAGTGGGTGAAAGGTGCAAAGAACATCTTGGCTGGATGCAAGGAAAAGTTTCTTAACAATTGGAGATAATCAAATTAGAAGGAGCTGTGTAGAGAGATGGTTAGTTGCCTTTCCCTGGAGGTCTTTAAGCAGAGGCTGGAATACCACTTGTCTTGGTTAGAGAGGATTCTGCAAAGATTCGTTATAAGTTTAAATTCTGTGAATCCATGTCTTCTGACTCAGTGTCCAATGTTCTTCCCATTATAACACACAGCAGTGGTGAATCTGGATGGGACCACATCATGAAAGTCAAGGTCGGAGAGAGTTTCAAGGAGTGAGGCAATTTAAGTGAGGAGTGAGTGTTTAAAATTCTCTGCAGAATGGTCAAAAAAGGAGAAATATCATTCAATTTTGGCACAGGCTCAAGAGGATGGAGGGGGCTAAAGGTTTTCACTATTGATTTGTTTATAAAACTCTGAGGCCTTAGTTTAAACCTAAGAAATAGCATAAACAAAAGGAGTATCACCATAAATTTAAGACATGGATGATGGTGCTATGCTATTTTTTTTCTACAGCAGTCATGGGAAGAAAAGTTTACAAAATAAATTTAACAATCCCCCTGGCCCCACATATCTCCTTGCTTAAATCACCTAAAACTAAGCACTCTCTGCTGTTAGTAAGCTTCTCTCACCTTCTACTTTGCTTGTTAAGAAGGCATTCAAACGAAGATCTCCTTAAAAAAGTAGAATTGGTCAAATGGAAAAAGGAGGTACAAAAATTCCATGAAGAAAATAATTCCTTAAAAATCAGAATTGAGCAAGTAGAAGCTAATGACTTTATGAGAAAGAAAGAGACAATAAAATAAAACCAAAAGGATGAAAAAACAGAAAACGTTTAACATCTTGTTGGGAAAACACTGACCTGGAAGGAGATCCATGAGAGATAATTTAAAAATTATTGGGCTACCTAAAAAAACATGAAAAAAAAAGCCTAGGTATCATCCTTCAAAAAATTATCAAGGAAAACTACCCTAATATTCTGAAACCAGAGGGTAAAATAGAAATTGAAAGAACCCAGTGATCACCTCCTGAAAGAGATCCCAAAATGAAAACCCCCCAGGAATATTATAGCCAAATCCCAGAGATCACAGGTCAAGGAGAAAATATTGCAAATAGCCAGAAAGAAACAATTCAAGTATCATGACCACAGTCAGGATTACACAAGATTTAGCACCTTCTACATTAAAGGGATCAGAGGTCTTGGAACGTGATATTTCAGAAGGCAAAGGAGCTAGAATTACAACCTAGAATCACATACCCAGAGAATGGAGTATAATCCCTCAGGGGGAAAAATGAATATTTAATGAAATAGAGGACTTTCAAACATTCCTGATGAAAATACCAGAGCTGAATATCAAATCTGACTTTCAACTACAAAATTCAAGAGAAGCATCAAAAGATAAACAGGAAAGGGAAATCTTAAAGGGTTTAATAAAGTTAAACTGTTTTACATTCCCACATGAGAAAATGATACTTCTAACACAAGAACTTTCTCATTATTAGGACAGTTAGGAGTATATATAGTCAAAGGGCACAGGTATGACTTGAGTATGATAGGATGGTATCTAAAACAATAACATTAAGGGGTAAGAAGGAGTGCACTGGGAGAAAGGGAAAGAGAGGCAGAATGGGGTAAAAAAAAAAGACAAGAAAAAGCTTTTACAGTGAATGGGCATATGGAGGAGGTGGACATTTCTTTATATTCATGGACTATAATCTGTTCAACCATTCCCTAATTTATAGGCACTGATAGTTTCCAGTTGTTTGCCCAATTAAAAAACAATCGTCATAAATGTGCTATACAATCTGGCACATATAGATCATTTTCTTTTTTTCTTTGATCTTTCTTTGCTGGCATAGTGATAGCATCACTGAGCCAAAAGACATGTATTGTTCAGTGACTTGGAACATAGTTTCATATTGTTCTTCATGAATCTGCATTTCTTTCATAATATTTTATTTTTCTCTTTGCAAATCTGATGGGTATGAGGTGAACCTAAGAGTTGCTTTATCTTCAACATTTCAAAGTGTTGTCTGTTTATTGTTATTCTTATCACCATTGTATGATTCTTTTCTACTCTGGCTTTCATTCTTACTACTTGACTGAAACTGCTCTCTCTTAACTCACCAAAGAGCTTTCTTGCTAAATCCAGTGATATGTTTCTCTTCCTACCTGACTGATCCACCTTCTTAGTCTCCTTTGAAGGATAATCATTCATATCTCAGTCTTTGCATAGGGGTTTCTCCCAGGACTTTGTCCTGTGTCCTTTCCTTTTCTCTCCCCGTACTCCTCAGTGAGTTCAATTCCCATGAATTCAACTCTCACTTCTATGCAGGCAAATTTCAAATCCTAGCTTGCCAAATTTATATATTCACCTCCAATTGACTGCCTGTCATCTCCAATGGGATGTCCCACAGTATCTCAAACTTAGCATATCCAAAACAGAATTTATTCTCATTCTCCACCTTTCACCCTTTGCCCAAATGTCCTATGTCTTGCAAGGATACTACCTTTGAGTCTCTCAAGTTCACAACCTGGGCGTAATCCTTCTCTCCTTATCTCAGATCCAATCAATTGCTAAACCTTACATTTCTGCATCTACAACTTCTATCTTTGTCTGTCCTTTTCCTTGTTACTTAGACCCTTCTCACCTCTCACTTGGGCTCTTAAAGTAGCTTTCTAATTTGTCTTCCTGCACCCACCTTCTCAACTGTCCTAAAGCACAAATCTGCCCATCTAACTCCCCTACTCAAAAAGTATCAGTGATTCCCTACTGCCTCTAGAATAAAACACAAACATCTCTATTTAAACTCCCTCATGCTCCGACTCAAACATCTCTTTTCCAGGATAATTGCATGTACTCTACAGTAGAGCCAACTGGCCTCCTTGTTTTCTGTACACAACAAATATGTACTATCTTCAAGCTCCTGGGCCTGGGCAGCTCCTCCTCCTCATCCTGGTTTCTCAGAACCTGTAACTCCCTTTAAAGCACTTCTCAAGTTGCACCTCATCCCTCCTTCCAGTTGTTAGGACAGACTCCTTTATCTGACATTATGTTGTATTTACTACTTTGTATATATTTTATTTTTACTTATTTGTGAACATGATGGTCTCCCCAAAAGAATGCAAGCTTCTTTAGGGCAGGGACTATTTTCTTTTTTGTTATTGTATCTCTAGCACCTAGAACCGTACATGACACATAATGGGCATTTAGTGGTTGTTCAATTGCATTGATACAACCTTGTCTGGGATATCACCTCATGAGGGTTTTCTGTCCCTCATGTCTTCTCTTACAAGTTTATATTATAGATAGCCTTAAGAGAATTCTAAATACAGTTTGCACCATCTGTCACTCTTTTCAACAATCTCAGTGTCTTGTTAGTTTTTAATATGTCAATTCCAAGTCTGTTAGTTTAGCTTCCAGTGACCTCAGAACCAGACACCTCTTATCAAATTTGTCTCTTTCCCCATTTCCCCCTGTATAGACAAGCATTCCCTCTGTGCCTCTCCAAAGGTTACAAATGTGAAGTCTTTATTTCTTTACCCAGAGGTATACTTAGATCTTCCGTGGTTATAAAAATTGTACACCAACGTGCTTTCTTTTCATGACCAGCTGCTATGACTAACTTCCTTCCAAAAAAGGTTCAAACAGGTTGTGATACCGGATTGCACTGGAATATTACTATGCTATCAGAAATGATGACTTCAGAAAAACCTGGTAAGACTTACGTGAACTGACACAAAGGGAAGTGAACAAAAGCAGGAGAACACTGTACGCAGTAACAATAACACTGTATAATGAACAAATGTAAATGATTTAGCCATTCTCAGCAATACAATGTAATAATCCAAGGCAATCCTAAAGGACTCATGATGAAAAATGCTATCTGTCTCCAGGGAAAGAATTGATGTCTGAATACAGATTGAATCTTTCTTTGTTCTTGCACAAAACAACTCATGAAAATGTTTTACATGAATGTATATGTAAAATCTATATCAGACTGCTTACAGTCTCAGTTGAAAGGGAAAGAGAGGGGATGGAGGGATAGAACTTGGAACACAAAACAATAAAATTGTCAAGAATCATTTTTACATGTAATTGGAGAAAAAAATAAATTTTATTTTAAAAAACAGGTTAAAAATTCAGTTTCTTTTAACACTTGTGTAACCGTATTTTTCCCCAATAACTTCTCTTTTTATTAGTCTCTAATATTACATATTGCACACTTCCATATTTTCTCAGAAAATGAAAACTTAAACAAAATCGTGAAAGATCATTTAGCCCAAACCCTCATTTTATACCAGGGACAATGTAACTTCAGAAAAGTTGTACTGTTACCTGGAGTTTCTTCATAGAAAAGTATCCCTGTCAACTATGCAAATTTGGTCATGATATAGGTGGACATCAGAAAATAAAGACAGCTAAGAACTATTATGGGATTCTAAGACCCTTGATATCAGGAAGAAACAGATCACTGGCCACATAAATTGACTTGAAAACATCCTGACAAAGATTGTGAAGAGCTGTGGGTATTATTCGATGTAAATATCAGATAAGTTGAACTGAACAAGTGAGAGTCTATTAGTAGGCAGCTGATGAATGACTCTGCCTAAAGGAAAAGATAATTGGGTAAAGTTTGAGTGCCTTGGCCTTGAGGGTCAAATGGTCTGGTAAGAAGGAAATAAGCTATTGCAGGGAAAGAGCCTAATATCATATCATTTCCCATTTTGGGAATCACCAAGAGGGTCCTGAGGTCTTACCCTATTCATCATTTTGGCTAAGAAGGATGGA
This sequence comes from Potorous gilbertii, assembly GCA_028658325.1. Classification (NCBI taxonomy): domain Eukaryota; kingdom Metazoa; phylum Chordata; class Mammalia; order Diprotodontia; family Potoroidae; genus Potorous; species Potorous gilbertii. The sequence continues at coordinate 229,667,573 of CM053772.1, forward strand.
CGGTCCCTGAATCCAGAGAGGAAGGAAAGACATACCTTATATATGGTCCACAGATTGCTGAGGTAAGGAAAGTGCTGCATGATCTTTCCACAAGACATGACGTAGTGGAAAGAACAATGTGATCGGAGTCACATGACCCAGATTCAAATTCCAGTTTTACTATGTTTTAGCGCTGTGACTGAAGGCAAGTCATTTAATCTCTTGGAGTCTCCGTTTTCTCACCTATGACATGATACTAATGACACCTTTCTGGGCCACTGGGACTAAAATATTTTGTAAATTTTTAAAGTGTTCTATAAATGTGAATTCATTCATTAAAATTCTACTATAAATCCTTATTCTGGGGTGGAGATAACTCTGGATTAACGATGCTCTGACAGACCTTTTATATAAAATATATAAGGCTCTGATTATATGCCAGATAACAAAAGGTTGCCCAAGGAGTAGACTGGCTAAGTTTGGGAAGTCTTGTCACCCTGAGGTTGGCTCACAAAGGTGATGGGTGTTTCGGCAACAACACTGAAAGATCAAAAGAGAATTATAATTTGAGCCAATGGAGAGAATATTCAAAGCCAATAAAATTATGGGTCTTTGATGAAGAAGAATGAGTAGCTATGATTAGAAAGGGCATCTTCACCAGAATTGGGGTAGTTTATAGCTGTTGTAAAAGCAGGAAAGTTGATCTTCGCTGTCCCTCTTTCTGGGAGATGATATCTCCTTGATATTTGGGATATGTACACTAATCTGTAGGGATTTATAGTGAGGTGACTCCAGAAATCTGCCAGCCTCTTCTATGTCTATTCTTGGTTACTTTAATGTACCCAATCTAAGAAGCACTGCTTTGTACTCAAAAGCAGATCTCAATGGCAGGGCAGGGGAGGGGAGAGAAGGGGAAAAGTAAATGTTCCTTTTCTTCTTAATAGAATGGGGAGGCCACGTGGTCGTCTGATACACTGAGACTCTTTTAATCTGTCTAATTCTCTCTGGGGGCCCTTAGGGACAATGGAAAGGCTCTACTAGTATGTGAACACAGTCAGGCTTTTTCTTGACAAAATCAAGTAACCTGGGTCCCCAAATAACTGATGTTTGTATCTGTTTATAGATGAGTCTATAAGAAATGCAACAACTGTCATTAGACTGGTGAGGGAAGTCTGCCATATTATAGATCTTTCCAGATATGTGTAGATCACCAAAACATAGTTAATTATACCTGAAAGTTAAGGAGAAGTAGGGTGAGGTGGAGAAATGATATTAGAAGGCAAGAAAAGAATTTCTTGCCTATTTCAGGAAAAGTGAATGAGTACTGAGTGAAGAGGGAATGAATTGGCTAGAACAAACAAAGCAGAAATATGGGAAAGTTGAAAAAGTCCTAGACTTGGGAATTAGAGACCCTGAGTTTAAAACCAGGACTCATGCATTTCCTAGAGGGCTTTGGGCAAGTAAGTTTATCTACAAGGCTGTTTCTCTATCTGTAAAATGAGGCAGCTAGATGGCTATGATCCTGTAAATCTTCTCATAAGATGGTGTTTAAAATGGATGGGGGCTTGAGAAGAAGGCCCTACCAAGCAGGAATCTTCCCTTGTTATACTGCTCCACTTTGATCAATTAATTAATAAGCATTTATTAAATATACACTTACTTTGTACCAGGCACTGCACAAGGTTCTGGGGTTAAAGTACAAAAAATGAAACAATCCCTAACTAGAAGACAAGGAACGTAGATCTATGGGAAAGACAGCAAGCATACAAAAAACTACATAAAGCATAAATATAAATTTAACAAATACAAATATATTTGGGAGGGAAGACACTATTGGGGAGATCAGGAAAGGTTTCCTTAGAAGATGGTGTTTGAGCTGTCATCTTAAAGGAAGAAAGGGCTTCTACGAAGTAGAGGTGAGGAGGAATGCATCCTAAGCGTGGGAGAAATGTGCAAAGGCATAGGGTTGAAAGTGTCACAGGAAATTGTGGCTAGACTGCAGATAATGTACAATGAGACTGGAAAGACAGCCTGGGACTAGGGACAGGTGACAAAGGTTAGATATACAGATTTTAAGGATACGAATAGTGAAAGACAGATTAGAGAGGGAAGAGACCAGAAGCAGGGAGCCCACTTAGGAAGGGACTGTAATAGTTCAGGTAAGAGATGAGGGGCTTAAAACTAGGGTAGAAGCTGTGTGAGTGGACAGAGCAGGAGACAGACAGCATTGATAAGGTATTATGCCTTAAAACAGGCAAAGTGCTTTACATAAACTGTCCTGTTGGAGAGGTTGAGATAAAATTGACAACTGGTAAATGATTGTATGCTGGAGACTGGGGTGGGGGCAGTAAGAAAAGAAGATGAAGTCAAGGAAGACTTCAAGGGCTTGAACCTGAGTGCTCAGACAGGTGGCTGTATCCTCAACTAGTTGAATCTGAATTATTGATGAGGGAAACTAAGCCTGAGTAGCAATCACATAATTGGTAATGTAGGGGCTCAGTAGAAAAACTAGGGTTGCATAGAGCTTTTACAGTTACCTGAGTAAATATAACTGAACTCCAGGAGCAAATGAACTCATCAGGAAAAAAAAGTATGAGAAAGAAAAGATCCCAGAACAGAATGGTAGGGAATAACATGCTTACTAGAATGGAAATGGATGATGAGCCACAAAAAGCTTACTATTTTGCCACTGTTTCCTCCTTTTAAAAATGGGTGAATGTCAAGGATCTATGACTTTATGGTGTGTTCACACTCTCCAATGATGACAATCTGAATCCCTTTGTAATCTAAGTAAACTTTCTTTATGGGTTGCTGTGCCCCAAACCATTCATTACCCAGGGACCAATCTTCTGGCAATGAATCTTTGTGGATTCAACTGGATGAATACTCAGACACAAGATGCACAGTCTTCTGCCAATTCTCTACTTGAAGTCTGAATCCAGAGTCCCCTCCAGACCACAAGATGACAGACAATGAAAGTTGACTAGAACTGAATGAATTGGAGAGGAAAGGGGGACATAGGGTTCAATTGAGTTTTCATGTATTTTTTGTTTCTATCCCAACTTTAACAATAAACACATAATTTCTGTAATTTCTTAAAGTTTGTACTTTCAAAGCTGCCCTTGGAAACTATTGAAGAGCCACTCAATGAACACACATCATGCTTTTAAAAGCGTCAGATATTTAAACATTGTTATTAAATAAGATATTATATATATTTTAAAGCTCACATCAATTATAAGCTAAAAGCAACATGTCACTTTGGAGGTTCTCAGTAGGCAGTAAGTAAAGCTTTCAAACTTATTTAAACACCAGCTGCGTTTCCACAAAATGTCAGCTCTCCCAGTTCCACTTATACAGGAAACTACTTGGTAAACAGCCTCTTTCTCTGCTTCCTAATGGATGCCTGACCTATTTACTGCACCATGGACACAATTCTGAAAGAATCCTGCCGCAGGCACTTAACACAAGCAAGCTAATAAAAACAGAAGAGGAGATCTGGACTGGCTAACAGCACTGGGAAATTTACACACCTAGCCAAAATAATCAAACAACACTCCTTTCTCTTCTCTCTCAGACCTTGATAAACCACAAGGTAATTTTTCAAGCACTGTGTGGTCATGAAAATATTCATTAAATACATAAAATGAAAAAATGCTGTTTAACTATTACATGATTCATTGCACTTCTGAAATGTTACTTTTTTTTTTTAAAACAATAAGACTAGAGAAGAAATAGTGAATATAGGCTGTACTATATAATCAGTTGATCACTTCTGTCAAAAGCACAGGGTGAGGCAAAAAAGGGTAGCTTTTAATTTGTGGAAGCAAATCAATTAAGTGAAGTATCAATATAGTTAACACTTGAGGAAATAGAAAGGTTTTAAATTTTTAGACACTTCTTTGAAAACTCCTAGCCACTTACTCAGTTTGGAGACTTTTTGGAAAAGCACAAAAAGGACAACGGTATCACCAGATTTAACATTCCATTTCAAATCTCCCTTTTATTCAGCCACAGAATGACTGCAACCAACCCAGACCTGGCTCACGTGTTCTTTCTCCTTCCTGAAAAGATCCTGCTCAAGTAATCCTTTGCTTCTGTAACTGAGCTTCTATCAGCACTGTGTTTGTATCTTTTCAGTTAATATCCCGTTAGCCACGGAAATTAGGAATTCTGCTCTTCTAATTCTAATCCTGCTCTTTTGTGCTTCTCATTCTCCCATTTACTCACTAACATCTCTGCTTTCAAAAACTCATGGAATGTCACAGCTGGAAGGGGGACTCTAAAGTAACATATAACTGTGGGTTGTGATGAGGAAATTAAGGCACTAGGACATGAAGGGACTTAGCTACAGTTACAGAGAAGTAGAAGAGCTGAGGTTTTACTGTTCTCTTTGCTTCTGTTCAATTACTTGGAACTTTCTGATGCAGCTACCCTGAGTGTTATGAAACCATCTCCTTTTTCACAATATCTCAGATCTCATTTGAGAAACTATTGTTATAATCCATTTGTGAGTATTACTTATTTTGGGGAAAATCTCTTCTCCTCAAAATCCTGGCAACCATTTCAGCTGGGACATATTACGTGAAAACTGATACACAGGCCCACCATGAAAGTTACAATGTATACAATGGGGGCTGTCTACCTTTCACTTGTTCTACAACCCAGTGTAAACTGTCATTCAAATGATAACTTATACACGTGATGGAGATGATGAAGAGGAATACAGGAGGCTTGAGTGTGGGACTACTTCCTTCCTCCCCACCCTCAGAAAAAGGCCCCTTAGGTCAATGACACCCTCTTCCTGCCCACTATCTGTAAGCAGCTCTCCATGAGGCAGGGCGAACTTTGGTCCAACTCAAATTAGGCTCTTGATGGGAAACTGGCAAGCGCCAACAACAGTTCCACTTTTTTTTCCTTTCTTGCCCTTCCCACACTCCTGCTTGTTTCATTCATCACTGGCTTAAAGTTCAATCAGGATACTTTAAAACTAGGTTTCTTATTTGTTGTGGGGAGCAGGGAGGAGCTAGGTTTTGGCTCCCTTTATATACATTATCAACAGCAATATGGTCAGTCCATGAGCAAAACTCAGTTACAGCCAGACCTTATTGGTACAGCCAGAGAGCCAGAACAGAGTGGAGTGGTTCAATGACATGTTCTCTTACTATCCTTGCTGAATTTCCTCTCTCATTTAATCTAGTAACCTTAACTGAGGGTATGCCTGTCATACTCAAGGCAGTGTGGTGTGGGGAAAAGAACACTGAATTTGGAATCTAAAGACCTGAATTATAATCTTGTCCTTGCTTCTTGAATGTGGTATGGGTCTCAATCTTTTTGGGGCTTATTTTTTTCCCTTAACACTGAAATGAGGGTATTGGACTAGCCCTAGATAATTTCAGATTTCTCTGAACTCCCCCTATGAATGCTTTTAACAAAGATCAGTTTTAATTTTATGCATTTAGTTTGTGTGTGTACATATGTCTGTGAATAGATATATGAAACTCATATGAGACCAAGCTCTTTGATATTAAGCAGAACTTATTTTTAAAAAATTTTCCTTTGAACATAAACTTTTTCAAACTTAGGCATTTAAGGACAGAAACAATTCAATTGTGGAACATGCACATATGTTTACATATAAACATACATAAATACATTCCTACACACACACACACACACACACACACACACACACACACACACACACACACATATAAAAACATTCCCAGGCACATAACACTCACAGTTACTTTGTTTACTGCAAAGGACATATTTTAGTCCCTGAAGCACCATTACTTAAAAATCTCTTCCCTGGCCACCAGCTACCCATTCCTTCCTCATATAGTCCTCTTTCCAACCATGGCCTCACACTGCCCTGAGAGAACAGCTAAAGAGAGAACACTTCTCTTCAGAAGTCAAATGAAACAAGGCATTAGGAGGCAATGAATCAGGAGGTAATGAATCTACATAGCAAAAAGGCATCACTGTCCTTACAAGCTGTTTACAGCATATCCCTGAGGAGTAAGTACTGAACAGATAAAGCTGAAAAGCAAAGAATATTTTTTAAGGCTCGAGCATGTCACAACTCCTCCCACCCCCAATTCAAGTCAAATGTCACAACAACAAAAAACCCACTTGGGTTATTTTCTCCCTTTAGAAAGATAGCCAACATCGTAACCGGAATGACTCTAATATTAAAGACAAAGGTTTTATGGACCACAAAAAAAGTGGTATTTAATGTGCTAATTCAAAGTAATGCTGAAAGAGCACAATGAATGAGGGCACATGTTCTGTGAGATGAAGATGGTGTAAGTGCACTGTTGCCTGAGAAGGAATGCAGAAATGTGATTGTCACCTTTAAGTATCCTTTCAGTCCCAAGACCTTGGAAGTTTCAGAAGATATTTCAGCTAGAACTCTGCTCGAAAGAAAGCATTTCCTCCAACAGGACTCTGCCCCTCCATTTTGATTTCAAACCTACTACTTTGCTAAGTTGTTCTGATTCCCCACGGCTTTCTAGATACCTCGTGTGGGTCAATCTGTATCCCTCTGTCCACTCCAGCTTCTGCTCTAGTCATTCACACTCTTATGCTAATGGAGCTAAAGTTCTTATTCAGACTAGATAACAATGTGTTGGGCTCATCTACTGGCCAAGAATTCTCTTTTCTTTAAACAAAAAGTAAATACTTTCACATAAGCAGTTTTCAGCTATGTAAAAGCCTGATTTTCACAGCTCTTCACTCACCACAGAAGTATGCATTTGCTCTCATCTGCTTCTGTCTACCTTCCAGCCCTTAGCACTGTGTCTGGCACACAGTAGGTGCTTAATAAATGTTTACTGATTAACTGTTCTGTTCAGCTTTGCTTTCTTCTCTAGCTCCACTGAAAGTTCAGCTCAGGTCCTGCCAACTTCAAGAGGCCTTTCCCTGTTCCCCTTCCTCATCTATGATATTTTTCCTCAAGTGTCATTTAACCAGCATTCTAGCAGAGCCTGACTTAGGAGAAATGAAGGGAACATCAATGTTAAATTAAAGGACTTGAACAATAGAATCTCTTCATTTTTCACAGGAAATTAAGGTCAAAAAAGTGGAAACAACTCACCCCAAGATCACAGACAACAGGAACAACTAGAATTTCTCTGGCTCTACTTCCACTGGTTTGTGCAGCTAATGCCTGAAATATGATTGCCTTTTGGTGCAAAGGGATCTCTTGTTCTCAAAAGTTACTAAAGTTCCATAAAGCCATGCCCTACCCAACAAAGCACCCTATAATATATCACTACAACAAGTAAGGCCATGAATAGCAACAATTAAGGGAAATGAACTGTAGAAAAACGGAAATGCTATAATGCATTCTTTTGTGCAGTATAAAATTTTTGTGAGTTCATATTTATCTATTTTAAAGGAGGAAGGGCCTGGTATTGTAGGAGGGGGTGACATGATCAAACATCATACTTAATATTATGTAATCAGAATTTAAATGAGTACTAATGCCCCTTTATATTTCATTATAATACATTATAACCCAAATTGCTGGACTGAGGTATTACAGCTGCTAAGCTGTCTACTAATTATTCAAGGCTCCCACCAGTGATACCTAAAATTTTTAGATTTTTCTTTAACTCCTACAGGAAAGAAAAAAAATCTTAAGTAGGAAAAAAAAGTAAAAAGCATTGTGCCCTTGTCCCTTTCCCTCAATTTGGTCTTTGAACACTTTAGAATAGCACTCCGCTGTGCTAAGCCTTGGGACAAAGCCTGTCCACTGCTTATAATGACCTTGAGGCATGCCTCTTTCCTCTTCAAGCCGTTCTTGCTATTTCTCAGTGCTTAAAATTCATCCAACAGGTGCCAAACTGTTACGTTTCACAAGTGGAGATCCAACATAATGCTCCTTGTAGAGGGAATGCTTTCTTTGCACCTCTGTTTATTTTAGCATTTTTTTATTTTTATTTTCAGCTCCAAATTCTCTTTCTCTGTGCACTCCTCTCCCACCTACATTCAATGCACTCATGTAACACTATGTTATATCTTCCCTGCTTGTGTACTTCCCTGGAGGATGCTCTGCAGAATGTGCAAATGGAAGATTCCTGATGCCTGATGAGATTCTCTATGGGTTGTTCAAATATGACATTGTAATGATGGCATCAGTATTTGCTGATAACTGATAACAAAAAGTATTTGATTTGATTGAAGCAAAAAGCACCCTTGAAGGGGCTCCAAAGGCATTTGCATAAGCTGAGATCGGCTAGCACCTGGAACAACGCCAGGCCTTGCTTGAGGCTAGCAATCGTTGCCTGCTTGGGGTACAGAAGAAGAAAATGGGCTATTTGAATCTGAGCTCTCACCAGATGCATCTCTTGCCCTTCTACTAAGTCAGGCACAATTAGTGTGGTAGTTAAAATAACACCTAAGGACAAAATCACTTTTGATGAAGGGAATCAGAAAAAGCCTCTTGAAGATGGCAAGACCTGAGCTGAATGTCCAGTGGAGCTAGAGGTACCAAGAGGAGTTGGTGAAGAGATATAGCAACAAACCAAATGGAGGCCTGCATGACTAAGGGCATTAATTCCATGACTGAGCTGCTAACAAAAAAAGGAAGGAAAATGTAAATGGCTTTCCCATGGGCCATTATCCTAGAAAAATGTTTTAACAGTGGTTCTGAAGTTTCATGCCCCAAATTTGGGCTTGTTAAGTTACACAGGGAGTAGGAACTCTTAGGTCAAGTATGGAAGATTAAACAATGAGCTGAAATGGTGGGTAATAGGAGGGGAAGTGGATTTTGAATTCTACTAGTTAATACCTAGAGATATTTGAGTAACACACATAGGAGTGGCTTCCAGGGTCCTTAGTGTTTAACACTGCCTTGGCTCTTCTCTAGAACTTAGGTGAATGACTAGGATCAGATGAAGATGGAGTGTCAGACATGAGGAAAATTCAAAGAAATTCCATTTCCTCCTTCCTATTCAATTATGGAATTATCTAAGTATTCATTTGCTCAAATATTCAATGAAGTCTGTGGGGTCACCAATTTGGGAGACCCAACAATTCAGAGTGCAACCCAACCAGTCATGTGTGACTTATATTCACTTTCTCCCAAAAGTTCTTGAAGGTCTCTCACTCAGAGAGAATCTTTCCTTGACCTGGATTCTGTGCTGATTTCCTCCATTATAGTGGCAAATACCTCTTATGAGCATACATCTCTCTCTTTCATGCCTCACTTGATATTTATAAAGGGTCACTGAACAGTTCCAATACAGTCTCCAAATTTCAATTAACTGTGAGATGCTAAGGACATTGTACATTGTTGATTGTTGACTATTGCTTATAAAAAGCCTACTCATCAAGGATGCCCTTAATTCATATATGGATGACTCTCAAAAATTCTGTATAGCTGAGAAAACAGGCATATTAGGTAGTTATTGGTGCTTTCTCAGTCACATTTATGCCTTTGGAACCCTGGCCTCTTGTATTATTGGCAATACCCTCACAATCACATCATTTCCAGAAAGGATTACTTATCTTACAAATACATATATATGTGTGTATGTAGGCATGTATGTATGTGTATATATGCATATAAACAAATACTAGGTCCAATTTGGTTGCTTTTCCTGTCTTTGTTCTATTGTAATTTCTACTTCTTCCACAGGCACCCCAGTACCTGTGCTGTTAGGCTATGAGTGTGATGGTGCCAGTATTCTTGAGCAAAGTTTGTTGAAATTGTTTTTGCAAATCTTTTGATTTTTCTTTTGTTTCTAGCCCTAGCCCTTCTTCCACCTTCCAGATATCTCTATTCCAGCCATCTTTCTCAACCCCCTCCCACCAAAATTATCTGGATTGGGGCTGACAGGCAAACATTTGCTTTATATCTTGCATGAAGCTACATCTGCACATAACTTCTCAGGCACATGCAAAACATAACCCCACCACCCCTTCATTTTTTAGCTCCCTATTATATGATGATATTTTCCATTAGAATATAAACTATTTGAGGACAGGGACTCTTGCTTTCTTGTGTATGTATCCTCAGAGCTTGGATCACTGCCTAGCATATAGTAAGAGCTTAATAAATCACTGGTTATCACCATTCTCATTCTTGAATGTCCTTGGGATGACTGTTTAGTTGGATTTCTTGCCAAACTTTCTTTCTTTTCCCTCCAATGCTTTATGACATAATACTGCTCATAATGCTCTATTATCCTTTTGTAAGATTTCACAGACTACATTCGAAGCTGGGGTTGTTTGGCAATCATCTCTTTCCATATGGTAAATCAGATGTTTACTGACTAAGATGATTTCTGGGCTTTTCTGATCTCCTTGTAACACTTAGTTTACATTGGCTTAACTCCTTTTATGCCATGAAACCAAGATATATTTTTAAAAAATTTATTCTCATTCCTGTGTTTGTTGAATATGAATCTAAAATTGTAGGAAAGTGGGCAAGTTACTTTGTTATTATGTAGGTGGTGCAGTGGGTAGTGTGTTAAGCCCTGGAATCAGAAGGACCTGAGTTCAAATCCAGTCTCAGATTTACTAGCTGTGTGATCCTGATCAAGTCACTTAATCCTATTTCCCTGAGCTCTTCAATTGCAAAATGAGCTGAAGAAAATGGCAAACCACTGTAGTATCTTTGCCAAGAAAACCTCAAATGAGGTCATAGAAAGTCAGATATGACCGAAACAACTCAACAACAAAAATTCATCTAAGGCAAAAGAAGTATTACATTCTTTGAATGGATGCTAAAAATCTGCAAAATTAGGGAAACATGGGCCATGTCTTTAAAGAGACTTCTGAAAACATATAAGAAGCTCACGCCATTTAATCTTCATGAACATGAGTTTCCTCTTCTGTAAAATGAGGATAAAAATATTTGTACTATCTAACTGTTAGGGTATATTGTGAGGAAAATAAATTGTAAATCTTAAAGAATTATCAAAATGGAAAATATTGTGATAGCTGTGATCAGTACCTTAACATAATTTTAGCATTAGCATTAAAATGAAGTTTTCCAAATATTTTACTTTAGGTTGTATGTCTTTAATTTCAGTTTTAATGAGATCCAATGGTCAGCAATGAAACATGTAACCAAAAGAGCCAACATGATCTTGGGTTACATTAATGAAGGCACGGTCCAGAAAGAAGAGGTGACTAGATCCACTAACTCTGGTTTAGTTAACACCTGGAGTTCTGTGTTCTGTTGTTGGCAATGCATTTGTGGAAGGACATATCCAGAAAAAGGCATCCAGAATGCTAAGAAAGCAAATGGTAAGAGGACCACATGATGAGGAACTGGAGATGCTCAGTCTTGGGAGGACTGAATGGGGGTTGGGGGGGGTGTTAGGAGGAAGCAATTAGAATTACAGTAAACTTTTTAAGAACTGTCCCATTAAAAAGTAATTAGACTTACTCTGATTACTGAGAGAACAGAACTAGGTACAACAATAGACAAGAGTTGTTGAAAGGCATTTTCAGCTCCATAGGAAAAGTATGCTAATGCCCAGTTGTCAAAAGTAAAATGGGATATTCGGGGAAGTAGCAAGTCCACACTATTGGAGGTCTTTAAAAAAGGCTGGGTGACACCCTGCTGTGGGTGTTACAGAAGGGATTCCGTGCTCAGGTATGACACAGATTACTTGTCTGCTGAAATTACTTCCAAGCCTTAGATGCTGTGAATTTATTTTCATACAATTATAAGAAAACACATATGTAAACTTTATATTATTCTTTTGTTTCATAGCTATATGGAACATGGAAAAAGATGGCAATTACACACCTAAGTAATCTTCCCCCTGGTGTCATTGGCTCATCTGCCAGGGGACTGGGTAGGTGAACAGGGTTCACCTTCTATAATATAGTAGTCTTCAAATTTCTTTGATTTGCACTCCATCAGTAAAAAATTTCTGAGTATGTATAGCTAATATATGTATACAAATATGTATTATGCATCTTTATATGTGTTATTGTCCTAATAGGTATATTTTAAAATATATCAACATTTTAAAAAAAGATGAAACAAAAAAAAATTAAAGATATTTTTGTATTTTATGTTATTTGTTGAGAAGTACAAAAATTCACGGACTAGAAGATGTCCAAGGCAAGTCCTGTTACTGTGGGGGATTTATGGGCTAGGGAATTATTGCTGCCTACCTATATAGTAGGTACTTAAATTCTGGCTGACTAACAGATTGCTGCTGCTGCAGTGGGAGTGAAGGGAGGGAGGACAGAGGTGCTTGCTGACTTGCAAAGCTGGGTTCAGGACCAGTAGAGTATGGCTGCCAACTCATCTGATGAGGAATGTAGGGGGACAGGTCAGACAGAACAGGGCAGAGGCAGGAGGACAGCAGCAGAGGTAGATGGTGGCAAACAGCTGAACAGCTGTCCTAATATTATATTAATATTTTCTTTTGTGTATTTCACAAGATCACTATAAACACCTTACTCCCTGGTCCTTCCCTCTGAGATGTGCACACCCACCTTTGGAGCTCACTCCTTTAAGGCTCCAAATGTCTCCAATTTTCTTTGTCTTTTACAGTTCTTGACAATGCCTACCTGTTATCTAAACCACTGTGGCACAAGAGGAAAGAGTCCTTGCCACGCCAAAGTGTCTCTACTGATAATTACTGAGTATATTGATGAAAAGATGGCTATGATTTGCACAATGTATATACCGACGTTTTGTATATCTCCTTATGATGGCTGAGATAAACATTATTTAACATTTACAAAGCACCAATTTGTTATATTCATGTTAGGAATTGATGAAATAACTCTTCCAAGTACAAGTCCAGTACAAGTATTTTTCCAATACACAAAATAACTTACAATACATTAGATGAGTTAATTTGCCTTTATGTGTGAGTTTATTATAAAAGAATAGTTCACAATAATAACATGCCTCAAAAAATAACTTAGTATGTCATTTTTGTACACAGTCTATAGTTAACACTTTGGACATTAAAAATACAGAATTTGCAAGACCTCAACATTTGTCTGAAAAACAGGATCAAACCAGACCACGAGTCTATTGTATCTAAAAAGAAATTAGCCATCCCCTAGCTGTTTTTCCTGCTATATCTGTAATTATGACTATTTGCCCTTAAAAATAATGGCCACATTAAAACTTGCCTCATCACTAGATAGTCTTCTAAATCTGAAGAAGAGCCCTGTCATCTAGAGACTACAGTCTCTCCACTTTCTCATGACTCAAGATGCTTCCATGAGACATCAGGAAGTAGGAGGAAATAAGGGAAGAAAGGTTAAGGAAAGCAAGCATCTTCCTTAGCTCTTCCATAACCCTTGATATTAACAGGCCATAAATGAGGAAAGAAGGGAAGGGCAGCAGTGTCAATCGACAAAATTATTTATCCTTTTATGCCACTGCTAGTAAGTGTCTCACACAGGGGCTACAGATTGTTAGAAACTTTATTGCAGTAAATGAGCCAGGGAGAACTATTTTTTTTTAACAAGTCCTGGCAATAACAATATTTAAGGATCACAATCTTATTAAGAAAGGTTCTTTTAAGTATCTTAATTCCATACCTCACAGCATCCAGTCTCTTATTCTGTCGAATGAGTTCAATGAACTCCTGAATCCTGAGGCTGAACTCCAGACAGCTCTGAGATTAAAGATAAGACAAGAGCTTACATACTGCATATCATGTGCTTTGATGACAGCCAAACCCCAAATCCACATAAAAGAACACATATATACATCTCCCACAGGCATTCACACACTGTCAGCTAAATCTTCTGCAGGAAAGGAAGGCCACTTGTTACCTGAGAATGTGAACTCTTAGAATTCTGGCCAGAAATTCAAGCAAAAAATGTCTATTTACTTTTCCTATATGGTAAGGAATAGAGCCTAATGCTGATCAACTAACTGGAGAAATGAATGTCTCCCTCTTTTCCTTCCAGCAGTAAGAAAACAGGGTGGGGGTGGGAGGGACAGCTCTTGGTTATAGACGCTCCATTTGTGGTAGAAAGGCAATTTCTTAATGAGGCTATTATTAAAGCAAAGGAGCAGGATTCCTTGATGTCTTGGAATGAGAATCAGAGGGAGTAGTTCAGGCTCTGGATAACTCAGCTATGCTTAGCATGTTCGTATGGTTGTGTTAATATGTCATTAATATGACAAGAAAGTCAAAACAGTATTTGAATCTGGAGGTTTGGATTACTTAACAAGGGCTTTTTTCACTCAACTCCAGAAAACGAAAAACAGCAGGAAAATTCTCTTCCAACTCCTACAAAAAAAAATTCTAGAAAGCAAACTAAAAATAATAAGGATTGAACAGACATCCACTCACCCTTCCATAAGAAACCCCCAAATGGTTTAAGCTTTTAAAGGATTCCCTCTGAGACTTAATGATATAAACAGGTATTTCTTTAAAGAAACCCATCATTAGGTCACAAAATATATGAAACATAACCTGATGAAAAAAAAATACCCACAGCAGCAATCTTATTAAGTTATAATCCATTATTTTAAAAAGTCTTAAGAAAATGGAAATAATCCTTGAATCTTTTCACCATTCAGTTAAACATTTTTCTTTCTTCACTTCTCAAATGGAGTCTTATTCATCCTTTCTTTACCTGCATGCTAGTTCTGAAGTACTGCAGATGACATCAATAGAAATTTCCAAGAACTTGTGCATTTGAAAAAAGTAATTAAAAGAAAGTAAAAACCCTTAACTACTTGGTTTTAGTGAATCAAGTGACTTAAGGATCCCAAAGGAGGAATCAAGGCTGATGGACCTGGAAAATAATACACTGACAGGTCATATTCAATGAAGTCAGGGTAATCTACCCTTCAATTAATTTGACTTTTGAAACACACGTGTTCATATCACAACATAAGAGAATGTTTTTCTTAAACCATGCCATTTCTCTAAAGGACTGGGATGCTTAAATCCAAAATTCATTAAAAAATGAGAGATCATCCAAAAACTAAAACTAAAACCTGAACTTGTAGTTCAGTATCTTAAAAATATTTAATAGCATCCTATCAATAAGCGCACCAATCTTAACGCTTGAAAAAAAGCATATAAATTCTACATCGCAGCTTCAAGTCATTAAAAGTCTGCTTCTAGATATTACTAGAATTAAAATCGATTTAGGTGCTGGCTTCTCTTTGATGCCTTAGTATATCCCTATAATGCATTACCATTAGACTCTTCAGTGTTTGGGGAAGGGAGAGGGAAAAGAGTTGGCCATAAAAAAACAAAAAGGCAAATCCTTTTTCTGCATACTCAAGTTGAAGGTTGATGCTTCAACATTATTTATAAGCTAAATGATAAAGTTTGAATAAGATAAGGTATTTATTTATTGAATGATCTAGTGGGGGGGGGGTCTCTGACCCCACACATAGGACTTTGATAGCAATCTGTTCAGTAACTCCTCTATTGACCCCAATTTTGCCACTAGTCTATTCCTAAGGCTTCAAACCACAAATAAGCTGGGGGATTCTGAGTGAATGTGAAATACCCTGCATCTCAAGTGTGTGCTGTTGGTCTGGCTACTACGGGCTATTGCAAGCCTGACTACATCTCTGTCTCATGTGCTTTTGCATACTGTGATGTACAGAATGGCTTACTTTTCTTCAATGTAATGATTTTAGAATTTCAAGGCACTCTATGTAGACTTCCAGTCTATGTGACTGCTTTTCCACTTTGGTTTTCTGTGCCTATTTCCTGACTTCCTTGGGATCCTACTGGTTTCAACTTTATTTCCAGAGGAAAACAAGCAGCAAAAATAATATCCATTTTCAAAATATATAAGCCATCAGTATTATTTGTTGGAGTTCATCTCCAAATTTTCCCAAGGTAAGCTCTACCCATCAGCAGCATTTATAGAGTGCCCAATGTGTACTGAGCACTGGACCCCATTCATGGCCTTCAAAAGGCCTAATGGAGAAAAGTCAAAAGGCCTCCCTCTTAGAAGGTCTCTACTCCATGTCTCTGGGGATCCAAGAGGCCAGCCTGTTACATCTGGTATGCCTCTTTGCTGATGCAACCTTCCTCCACAACCCAGCCCCCAACATTGAACTAGATGCTCATGAAATGAATCCAAGAACAGAATTCTTCTTGTTGTGGATGGTGAGGATCTCCATCCTTAGAGGTGATTACAAGAGATACTTCTTTCAGTAAAACACAAGCTCACTCCCTCTCCCACACCAAACCCAGGTTAACAGAAGATGCTGAAAAGTGAAACATTTATTTAGACAAAGGTATGGTCATACTCAGTTGCTGTGCTCAGTTACTGTAATAAGAAAAAGCCTCCATATCTGATTTATACTCTGGCAAGGATTTGGAAAGGCAAGGGTCATTTTCATGTTTGGAAGTGGGGAAGTATCTTATATGTTGACAATATCCTATATGTTGAATAGGACTGGAAGGAACTCTTTGACTGCCTCCTCTAAGCACCGTATCCCTTGCTCTGTACTCCCTTCTGTTCTCTCCGCATGTCTCTAGTTACACACACCTAGGTTTCCTTGGTTGAGTATTATATTACAACTAATATTGGAATAGGATTGAGCATTATATAAAAATGAGAAAGGACAAACTTGTGAGGTTTAGTAAGACTCATTTTAAAGAATGAGCAGAAATTATCTTATTTAACTACAGTTATGATTTAATTTTTCTCATAATTTATGCCAGTATTTAAATAATTGTTGCCTATTTAAATTATAACAACTTACCTAATCCTTAAATGAACAAACTTTCATATATGTCCAAAATGTATACATAATCTTGGATGCAGGATCATCATCTATGGCCACGAATGTACATTTCAAACTTCTAGTTCTAAAATTCTACAATTATAAACTGACTTATGATCTCATATGATCCTTCATGAAATATAAAATCTTACTTCTGCTTCTATACTTGTCTAGAATTCATACTGAATTATAGAAATCACTGGATTGCAGATTTAGAGACTGTCTAGTCCAACCCTCTCATTTTACAGATGAGGAAACTGAGGGACAGGGAGGGGAAGTGCTCTGTCCAA
This sequence comes from Potorous gilbertii, assembly GCA_028658325.1. Classification (NCBI taxonomy): domain Eukaryota; kingdom Metazoa; phylum Chordata; class Mammalia; order Diprotodontia; family Potoroidae; genus Potorous; species Potorous gilbertii. The sequence goes on from CM053772.1 coordinate 229,684,553, forward strand.
AGTCACCCTGTTGTAATCACCAGAGGCAGGACTTGAAGAGAAGTCCTTTATTGTACATCCCAGTTCTACCCATTTTGTCATGCTGTTATTAACCATCTTATTAGATTAAAATTATTTTAAAAGTATACTTTAGGGCTTTTTGCAGTGTCTTCACTTAGGTAATTTTGTGAATTAAAAAGTTATATTTTAGAAGGGGAACAAATCTGCAAACCAAAAATTTAGTTTTAACTTGATTTCTATGTTGACTTACAATTTCCTTTCAGCTTTGAGTACAAATGTCTATGTTGGGCATTCATGGAGCTCTGTGGGGATTTAAATACTCAGCTTGAATGAGAAGGGCATGGGTATCCCACAAGCTAAGCTGAAATTTGCCCAAAGCAATCAAGTAAGATCCCCCTTCTCCCAACCCTGCTCGTTCAGAGCTTTACTTAAAAGATAATTAGGGCTTGCAGAAATAGCTTATTTGGGGGAGGGACATTTTATTTTCTCTTCCAAGTTTTTATATTGTAAATTGGTGATGTGAAATGAAAGCCTTGAAAAGCCAGGTTCTTCAGGTAACTGCCATTTCTTATTGTTTGTATATACTCTAACATGACATAAGGGTTTCTTTTCTTCTCTTTTTTAAGCTGTAGAAGGATGCGATAGTATTTACATACCAATTCTGGTTTTCCTTTTAGGGTTTCCATAACAAGATCATCATTCTCTCTAGGGGAATCACTGGCCGATTTACTTTTGCGTCCCATCTTCGTTTCGCTCTCGTTTTGACGGCCCTGAGTGACAGAGAATGTCACTCTTTCCTTGTCATAAGTGCACTCAGACAATGCTCAGACAATATTTGGGAGCGGGGGGAGTAGGAGAGGGGTTAAAGAAGCGCTTAGTTTAAAAAACATAGAACAAAACCTTTCCAAGGGAGGCAGGGATTTTGGTTAATGTCAGTTAAAAACAGATTTCTGCAAGCCCTAGAATAACAAAGTAGTTTAAAAAGCAAGTTTAAATACTAAGGTTTGATTGTAAATGACAAATGTATCGTTTTTTATCTTCAGCTCTTGGTCTTGAGAAAGTGTACTTTGACTACTACCAGGCTACAGAATTGGTATTCTTGCTTGACAATTATATTTTAAGTTCATTTTCTAATATTTAAGATTACTCAAAAGCCACAGAAATATACTATGTATAACTTGAGTGCTCAGAATACCATTTTTCCATAGGTGTTTTGAAAGACTGCCTAATTTACACACAGCATACAGCATATTTGCAACATAATAATAAACACTGTACAATGCCTCATGCTCCTAGAAGAAACAGTGCTCTTGAGATTTAGTCAAGCCTTGGCAAAGGGAGGGATAGGGTTTTCATAACATTCAATTATCTGCCAACAAAAAGAAGAAAAATGGAACCAAAAGAATATATATACATTTGGTCCACACAGATACTGTAACCCTCCTTCTTCAAGTTCAGACGGTATTAGCCACAAGATAGAGGCATTAAGGGTATTATTTAAGCCAACAGAAGATCTGTAAGAGATCACTTTACCTTCATTTTCCTGAGTCTTGATTTGTTATCATGACACCAAGCCAAACAAGTCATAGTCTCCTGTCTTTCCAAAGATTCTTCCACCTCTTTGGCTGTCAAGAACATCTCAATGTTCACCAAGTCCTTAAAATAAAGAAAGGATTTTCATTAAAATAGCAAGGAAAAAAAAACACTCAGAAGTAAGAAGAAAAACAAGGTGAAGTTTAGAACAGTACATGAAATCCATTAATTTACAGTTACATCTCCTAATAAGCATTCTTCCCTAGGTAGTAATAAACATCTTTTTTTTAAAATGAACAGTTTGATGAGGAAAAAAAAACTATTTTAATTGATGTTAGCAGTTAAGTATATTCAGGCTTGATAATGAGTCAATTTTTTTCACTTCACTTATTTCACAACATTCAGGGGTGGGAGGTACATTAGACATCATCTACTTTAACCCCTCACTTTCCTCACATTTACCCTGTGAAGTGAGTAGTGCAACTATGAACTTTGTTTCAAAGAAGAGGAACATGCAAGGAAACAATCAAGTGACCAGCCCATAATGACAGAGAGCAAAGTTCCAAGATGCTGTTTAATCCAGAGTTTTTGGCCTCAGAATTCAGCACTGTCTCCAACACACCATTTGTTTTCTCTAGACTTGGCAGCTCTTAACACCCTGTCCAATGCTTTGCTGTATTAATTTATTTATTTAACCTCTGATTATTAAATCTGCCCATGGCCTGAACAATTCTCTCTTAGTAGGAGGTCAGTTAACTGATGACTTCTATTTCTGAATAAATAAATAAAAATTTAAGGAACACCGATTAAGCACCAACTTTGGCATTGTAGCAACAAAGATAATATCTGGGAACTCTCAGCTCAAAGAATCATATTCATGAATTTCTCATTTTGATGAGTCAGTAGATGCTCAATAAATGCTTTTTAAGAGTCTAAAATGCAAATATTTTCATGACACACAAAGCAAATCCAATAAATTAGTCTTTTAAAAAAATTCTCTTTAACAACCTAGGTTTTGTGATTATTTAAGAAACAATTTTAAGTGCACACAGAATCTCATTCCATTATCTCTGCTGTTTTCCAAAAAAGAACACATGGAAATGGTGGCTTTTAAGGATTCCAGCCTTTGGGCATGAAGTGTTTCAATTGGATCTTTCTTGCCCGAAGGGCAAATAAGGCCAGGCCAGTAAATATGAGTCTTATTTCCACAAGAGAATTTCATGTGGAAAATAGCATGGATGCTTTTAAAATGGAGAATCAAGACCTTCTGGGAGGAAGTAATCATAGTCTTCCTAGCATAGCAATGGATGGTGGAAAGAATACAGAATTTCTAATCGGGGGACAGAAGTTCAAATCCTAGCTCACTTACTACTTGTCTGACTAGGGGTACTCACCAATATCTCTGGGCTTCAATTTCCTTACTCGAAAAATAAGGTTTGGACTAAAGTAAGACTGACTCTAATTTGGGCTAGAGTTAGACTAGCTATAAATCTGAAGCCCCTATGATCCCAGGTATTATCATGGTCCCCCACAGTCTTCACTCTGCCAGTTCTTCCCAATTATCATTTCTCCTTCTCTCTACCTAGCTCCAATTTAGAGACCAATTCAATTTATGAAAAGAGTGAAATAGGTAAATAAAGTGAAAGAAAACTTTATTTTGAGAGGGGAGGAAAAGGGGGAACAGAGCTTGGAAGAACAGAGAAGCCTCCGGTTATAGAGTAAAAAGACTGAGAATGTCATTTTGGGTTGAGACTTTTGCTTGGCACTCTTGTCATTATCAAGATGTAGTTTCCTTTGACTTGAATGTCAGTCTAAAATCCTGTCAGACACTTGTAATACTTCACATTGCTGGCTAGCATTCAGGAGAAGCCCTGTGGTGTGCTGTCATTTGAATAAGCAGGAGATAAGGGGACGGGAGAAAATGTGCTGGGGGTAAAACACCAAGCAGGACTGGCTTCCCTGACATGACTATTACTGTTACAGCTGTCTATCCAATTAGACACAGGTACCATGTATTAGAGTCAGGATTCTTAATCTAGGGCCTGTGAACTATTTCAAAAATATTTTGATACTTCCATTTTAACATAATTGTTTCCCCTTGTAATCTTATGCATTTTGTTGTATCCACTTAAAAACATTATTCTGAGAAGGGGTCCATAGGCTTCCAACTGCCAAAGGCACCATGACACACAAAAAAAGGTCAACAATGCCCAATATTAGAGAAAATATATTCATAAAAAATTACTTTTAATGCCTGGCTGCTGAACTCTACTAACCAAGGTATAACTGGAAACTTATTGCTGTTACTCAGTTAAAAGCTCGATAAGGACAAGGTTAAGTAAATGGCCGATCTTGGGCCAGGCTGGACCATTACTGTTATGTGGGATTATAATGTTATCTTGTATTGTTATCCAGAAATCCACTGTTGACCTCTTCTTTAGTTATTTATACTACAAAATATATTATTTTTCTACATACTTTTATGCAATTATGAATTTATATAGTTCTAATTAATGTCCTGCTAAAATTCATATAGGCCAACAGGCAAGTTTCCTTGCCAACCTTGGCCTATTGATTTTACCTTTGCAATATCTCAACAATACATCCCTTCCTCTTTTCTTGTACTGATACCACTCTAGTGCTAGCCTGGATTATTGCGAGAGCTGCTGGAAGGTCTGCCTGCCTCATGTCTCCTCCTGCTCCAACCCATCCTCCATTCAGCCAATAAAGCAATTTTCCTGAAGTACAGGTCCAACCATGTAAATCTCTAGCCCCAATTCTATATATTAACTCCAGTGACTCCCTATCACCTCCAAGATCAAATACAAAATACTATTTGTGATTCAAAGGTCTTCATAACTTAACCTCCTTTCCAATCTTCTTACACTTATTCCACCACCATGATGATTCAGTGACAAAGGTCTCCTGGCTATTTCACAAAAAAGACACTCTATCTCTTGACTCCCGACATTTTCTCTGGCTGCCCCCCGTGCTTGGAATGCTCTCTATTCCACTTACTGACTTCCTTGGTTTCCTTTAAGTCCCAACTAAATTTCCACCATCTACAAGAAGCTTTCCCCAAACCCTCTTAATTCTAGTACTTTTTCTCTGTTAATTAGTTTCTATTTCTTTAGTATATAGATTGTTTGTACATATTTGTTTATTATTTCCCCAGTTACATTGTAAGCTCCTTGAGGTCAGGGACTGTCTTTTCCTCCTTTTGTATCCCTAGTTGTTTAACACAGTGCCTGGCACATAGTAGGTCCTTAAGAAATATTTTGTAATTGGTTCAGTTATTTCAGTCCTGCCTGACTCTTTGTGAGCCCATTTGGGATTTTCTTGACAAAGATATCAGAACTGTTTGCCATTTCATTCAAGCTCATTTACAGATGAGGAAACAGAGGTAAATAGGATTAGGTGGTATTGGTTGGCAGTTGTCGTCCTTTGTTCTTAAAGAGGACCAAAATGACATCACTATGCTAGAGTCAAGTCTTACGTGTCCGACTGTGGCTGATCAGACCAATACAAGCTCAGAATGTTTTATCACAGGCTGGGCATAAATAGTCTGTGTGAACATTTGGGGAGGATTCTCTAAATTTGTGTATCTTGTGTTTCTTTTGAGCTATTTCAATCCTATTTTGCTCACAAAGCATGGCACCTTCTCAGATGTTGGGCACACCATGCCGAGAAGTCCTGTGACAGTGTCTCCCATGTCACAGAATCAATTCTAACATGAAGGCCCAAGGTCATATAGCTAGTAAGTATCTGAGGCTGGATTTGAACACGGGTCTTCCTGATTCCAGGCCTGGCACTTTATCTATTGTGCCACCTAGCTGCCCTTAAGAAATGTTTACTTGATTGACTGATTATGCACAGGGATCATTTGTCTTATGCTTTTATATCTCATATAATTTAATACTGTTATTTATACATTAAATATGTGTACTCTCTAACTACCTAGATTGAATTCTTATTACTCAAGACCTCATTCAACTGTTGGCTTGATGATCCCCAAAGCTTATCTCTTTGTATGCTTTTCTTCTAAGTCTTTACTTTGGGCCTAAGACTAGTTCACAAAACTTTTGCTAAAAAAAGCTTATGTATTACTATTTGAGAATTTTTAATAGCAGCAGAAGTAGGAGTCATGCTTTGTTAGAGGGTATCAATACTTATAATCACTTATAGGTCTGAACCTTCTTTAACTAGGAGTGCAAAAAAACCCTACAAAACTGTTTACAATTCAATAACATTTTATCAATTTCAAAGTTTAAAATCCTTCAAAATGTTGGATCACTTCACTTGTATGCCACATTACCAGGTGAAAACCCCAAATTTTCTTATCATCCCTTTAAAGAATAATCTACTTCTCTCTGAAATAAATGGTGCCAACTTCCCTCTTTCATGCTGCCTACTTCCAAAAGGTTACCAAATCAACTCAATTCTGCAAGCACTGATGACTACTCAAGTCACAAGTCAGTCAACAAGTATTTCATTAAGCACCGACTATATTTAAGGAACCATGTTAAGCGGTAGGGATACAAAAAAAGCAAAAAATCGGTCCTGTGGTCAAGTTCACAGTCTAATGGGGAAAACAACTATGTACACATAGGATACAGAGAGGACAAATTCAAAACAACTGCAGAGGGAAGGCACTAGCAGGAAGGGAGATTGGACAAGGTTTCTTGGAGGTGAGATTTTTGCTGTGATTCTCCAGGCTGTCCCGTACACTTCTTTTACAATGTCCCAACTCTTCTTCCTCACTCTAGCCTCTCCTTCACACCTCTCCTTCTGACTGCTCCTTCCATAACCTCCATCTAAGGAAAGCTTCCAGGTCAAGCACGTTTTCAAGGCTGTACTCTGGACTTTCCCTCCCCATTAGGATGGAACGTCCTCGAGATAAGCACCATCTTTCTTTCTGCTTATGTTTGTATTCTGCTAAGGGGTTCCCTGAACTTGGCTTTTAGAATTGCCATATTTTCCAGAAACACTGGACCCAGAGTATGCAGGAACCCCTGAAGGGGTCAAGGACAAAGCCCACCTTCCTCTCCCCCCACCTGACACAGTATGTTGTCTGCATCCCAAGATAGACTCCCAGTGTGTCCCTGGGAATCAAGAGAGCTGCCAATCAGTCTGCACTAGGCTGAGAAATTTCTATTGCAGTTGGGACCCTTACAGGTAAACAAACCATCCTATATTTGGGGTTTAGCAGTCCCCAAGGGAAAAAAATGGGGCTTTTGTGGCTCTTGCCATCACCTTGCTCTTTCTCTTTGGGAGAGGCTCTGTCCTTTTCTTACCTTAACTGTACCTTCCTGCCATGCTATGACCCTTTAGGTGGAGATTTCTGTTTTCTCCTCCTTCCTTTATCCTACTGTAAAAAATATGCAAACTTCTGTATGGATTGTGAACTCTATGGGTTCCACATGCAAATGCATTTCTCTTGTAATAAACCTACTTTTCACCTGAGTTTTGTTATACTTTCCTGTTGACAATTCCCAGTGCCTGGCACAAAACAAATGATTAACAAATGTTTGCTGACTGACTGAAAGAAATTAGGGAGGCCAGAAGTTGGAGATGAAAGAGAATTAGCGGCAGGGGGTACAGCCAGCAAAAATGCACATAGCTGGGAGAAGGAATGTCTTATGCAAGGAATAGCAAGGAACCTAGTATGAATGAATGGCAGGATATGTGGAGAGGAGTAAGGTACAAGAAGAATACATGTCAAACAAAAGATTTTCTCTTTTATCCTTCCTGAAGGCAATAGAGGGTCACTAGAATTTACTTAGTACAGTGGTGACATAGTCTAACCTATGCTTTAGGAAGATATACTGACAGCAGTGTGCAGGATGCGTTGGATTGGGGCAAGTCTGTTGCAGGAAGACTAAGGTGATTAGAAGAGTCTAAGAGTGTGATTGGAGCCTGTGCCAGGATGGTGGCAGCGTCAGAGGAGAAGAGGGGGCACATAAGAGAGATGTTATTAAAGCAGAACTGACAAGACTTGGCAACAGACAATGTGGAGGATGAGAGAGTGAGGAATCAAGGGTGATGCCTGAGCTGTCTTTCATCACATATTTTGTATGTTGTTTTCATTCTTACTACTACAAGCCTTGTCCAGGGCTTTGTCATCTCACTTCCAGATGGCTTATAATGGTCTTCTAACTATTATCTTTGCCTCTAGTTGTTCCCCCTTAAATCCATCCTGCTCATTATCACCAAATTAATCTTCCTAAAATTTTAGCTAAAGGGCTCCCCATTGACTTTAGACAGAAGAGAAGTCCAAAATCTGTTGTCTGGAGTTGAACATTCTCTCCTCTGTGGCTCTAATCTCCTTTCTAGCCTACTTCCCCTAGGTTCCTACAACATCCTCTGGTCTGCCCCTGCCTTCCACTTACTCATGTCATCATACCATGAAAATTCCCACCTCTCATTTTTGTTTGTCTCAGCCCCAACCATCTTTAGGAGTCTATATTCACACAGGCTTCTGTAAGGACTTTCCTGAACATTCCAGCCCCATGATTGCTGCTTCTGCTGGATGACTTGGCTTAGTCAGTGTTGATATCAAACATGTGGTACTCAAAATCATTAATAATTCAGGGCAAAACATGGTTTTATGAATTCTGTCCTCAACAAGATGGTAAACTCTATAAAGTGTGGCAATTCTTGGCATCTCTCCCATCACTAAACACAGTTCCTTGTATTAAAACTGATGCTCAAAAAAGATTACACAACCCATATAACAACTATGTGTATGGTGAAGAATGAAATTTATGTATAATGAGGGATCCCCGGACTTTGTGCTTGCACTAGGCTTTGATATCTGAAAAGTCTTGACTGGTTCTGTCCTATTCATCCAGTCATTCAATGAATACTCACTGAATACTTACTACTATGCCTGGCACTCTTCTAGGAACCACAGGATGTATGCACAGAAAATTTAAAGCAATCTTTGACATAGGATCATAGTGTTTAGAGCAGGAAGGAACTTTAGAGGGCACTGAATCTAATGCCTCTATTATACAGATGAATACATTGAAGCCCTTGAGGGGTTAGGCAATTTGCCCATGGTCACACAGCTAATAAGTACCAGGGTCAGGATTTAAACTCAGATCTTCCTGACTCCAAGTCCGGTGTTCTGTCCGCTACAATGCTCTGCCTGAAGGGCAGATCCTAGAGCAGAGCTGGGTCTGAATCTCTGTTGTCATACTGACCATGCATGTGAGCACTCACAATTCTAGGGTCATGTCAGATTTGAAGGAGGGCTACTCAGTCCCCTACTATAATTTAAAGCCTCATTCTTAATTCTTTGTGTACATCTTCTCTCACCAATTAATTCCAGCACCCTGAAAACGTGCTTTGTAAAATAAAAGTTATATAAGTTATTCTTTGTAGCACCTTCAACATTACCAAACATTTACAGTGGGCTTTCAATTGTCTGTAGACCTTACCTGACTTTACCAGACACTAAATAAAACATTCAAATTAAGAAATAAGATGTCATTACTACTAAACTGTATTTGGTGATTCTCATCCTTTTTTTTTCTTCTAATAATATAAAGCAGATTACAAGGTGGTTGTAAATAGGAGGCATGTATCCGATGTCTGCCTTGGGCATTTACTACTTGGGTGGTCAATAGCAAGCCAATTAAAGTCTCAGAACTTCTGTTTCTTCATCTGTAAAATGGGTATAATGTGGTATTTAACTCACATGATAGTTGTGAAGGAATGCTTTAAAAACCTTAAAGCACTATGGATATGGGAAGTTATTTTTATTGGAATTATTATAATGGTTAAGAAGCCCCTGACAACATATGACCGGATACCATTCACCCAGAGTACACTATTAATATATATACACACAAAAGGATTTCTGTAGCCCATAGATGAAAGACCTTTTATTGTCTTTGTACTATGATATTCACTAAAAATGAATCTTGTATTCCTAGAGTCCTTAGAATCCTAGATCTTGAGGTGGAAGGGAGTCTATGTGTCATCCAATCCAACCCCTTTATTTTACAGAAAGGATACTCCATGGGGTATCCTTGGCCAAGGAACAGGGGCCAAGAAAGGGTTACACAGGTTTACACTGGAAAAGTGGGTTTGGATTTCAGAGCCAGCATTCTTTCCCCTGGACCCATCAACAAATGTCACTTCCTTTAAAAATGTCCTCTTTGATGGTTAAGACCGGTACTTTTTATATTGCTTACATGGCATTTACTTCCCATTTTCTCTAGAAGGGAAAGCCTACATTGCAGCCTTAATGTTTCAATATGACAAACAGCTCTGATACCAAATGAGAATTAGCCTTAACTCAACCAAAGGCAGACAAGAAAGAGCAAAGTGACGTTCAATAATTTGGCATTAACATATAAACCCCAGTGACTTTCTCTTTATTCTTCAGCACATTAAGAAACTGTCCACCTGGAAGTAGAAGGACACTGGGGCCCTGACAATGATGTCATCAGCCACATCCTATTCACTAGTCTCCAGAGAGGGAGTCAGTGACACAACATTAAAATGCTATTTCCTTGAGGGACAATATACATCCCACTGGAAGTGGGAAAGCCTCCTAAAAATTCAACCTAACATTAGCTTGCCTGGGGGCAAACATTTAACAGTGCTTATATAGCTTCACATGGTAATTCACTATGAGCTTTCTGTATTCAGAGACAAGTCGAAATGTGACTGAATATAATACTTTTCAAGACACACAGGAGCAGGTTATTACAGGATTTCTTCATATACTTGTAGTGAAAAGATTCAGAAAGGTGTTTTCAAACTAAGATGAAATGAATCCATTTTGAACTGGCATCCTCAGAGATTATTCTGAGCTGCATAAATGTGTCATGCTGTGACAACTCATATTTAGAGGGGAAAAGAACACTCAGTGGGGAACTGCACAATTCAATGTACTGCAAACACAATAATCCAGTGCTAAGAATGTTTGTATTAACATAAAAATGAACTTGTTCCCCCAAATTTAAAGTGTATGTATTTTCTAAAGCAGGGTACTGTAAGTCATACAATTGAAATATGCTGAATATGACAGATATTCAGAATACTCCAGAATGAACAAAGATGCTGTCAGAGCAAAAGATGGTGTTTTAGCTGTTTAAGGAGAACAGCTGAAAAATACCAAGACAATTGAAATCTTAGTTTCTGTTGCCTCAAGTGCTATCTAGAGATTGTCTTTCCTCCTTTGGGTGGAAAGCAGGAAGGTCTCAGTTTCATTATTATTAATAATGCTCATATAAATGCAAGTTCAATGGCTTGTGAAGTGCTTTATATACACTATATCCATTTGAGTCTAATGCCTACCTGTGAATCAAGTACCCGAGACATTATTCCCACCTTGCAGATGAGGAAAACAGACTCGGGGAGTCCAAGTATCTTGTCCATGGTTGGTCACAGTTAGTATCAAGGGTAGGATTTGGACCCAGGTTTCCTGACTCCAGTTCCAGAATTCTTTTGACTCCACCACACCATGCTACCTAATTTCATTCAACATACTTTTTAAAAAAAATTACCATATCAGGTTTTAGGCAAGTAGTGCTGAACTGACACTGGCTGTTCATATATGCACTACTTCTACTACTTCTTTCTAAGCCATTCTGCCTTGTTTCACTATATGCAAGTTCTGCAGGGCAGTTCCTTGAGGATATTGGAAAACTGTTCTTTCTTGTGGGAAAACACAGGTTTTTCCTGCAAATAATAAAGCTGTCTTCTCTTCTCTTGCTTCAAAAGAACAGTGGAATATACGAAGAAATGGCTTCACCGGGGCAGATACAGTTAGTTAAAAACACAACCAATCACCAGTGCTGTTTGTTGTATTTAATTGAAGAATGTTTTTTTTTCCTTGATGAAAGAAGTTCATTAATATCTAGGTATCCAAAATTATTTTCTGAACTACTCAGCATTTTATAAATCAAATAATTTTATTTCCTGATATCACCAATGATTTGGTTAAGTAAGATTGTTATTTATTGGCTTAAACATGGTGTAAATTAACAGGATGATTCTATTTCTACATTGGGTTGGTTAATTTTTCTGTTTTTTTATTTTTGGCATGATAAACACATTAGCTGAAAAGAAGTGTGATGATTTGAAAATGTATTAACAACAAAAAGATGCAGGTTGATGGTTACTGCATTATGATTTCAAGGTTATTTGATCAAAAATGTCACTAATAAAATAGCCTTTTGGAATGTAGATATCATGAATGTCACTTTTTTTCTTAGAGAATACATACTTAACAAGTGAACGCTGAAAAACTGGGTAGAATTCATTATGTAGCAAGTAGAAATTTGTGGAAGAATAAATGAATTGGCTTGCAAGGCCTGGAAAGAGACTAGATTAGTGCCCACCTTTGTAACAACAGCTAACTCCCAGTGGAAGGATCATCTAAAACCACTGCGCCTTAAACCTCCAAAAGAAGCCAGCTGCAGCACAAGAGAAAAATAGCTTCTTTGGCCTCAATGGGCAAAAAAAAAAAAAAAAAAAAAAGAAGAAGAAGAAGAAGAAGGAAAAGCTGCTGGTTCATCTCTCCCTGTAGCATTTTTATAACTAGTAATTAATTAAGTCTAACCACAACAGGAAGCTCTGTTTCTTTTAAGGAGCATGAGATTACTATTAGAGATTTTAAACTGCCTCACATTTTCCTAGGTCTCAATTACAGGTGTCAAAATACAGACCAAATCCTATTATATGAAACCTATTAGGAAGAAAATTTTTCATAACAAAACAGTACCAGTAAAAAGCCATTTTTCTCAAACAATATAAGCTATAAGAAAACTTAGTACCACTAGAGAACCTGAGCAATCTCCTGCATTTGTGTGCTTAATTTTAATAAATTCAGGAGAGACTTTTTTTTCTTTTTGTTCCCCCCTCCCAAAACACCAGTATTCCATACCCAAAGTTCACTGTGGGGGAGGGGAACAGGAGGAAGGAAAAGAGGAAAGAGAACGCAAAAATACTATTAACCATTCAGTGAACCTCTTCTAAATCACTATTTTAAAAACTGTTCAGTGAAGTAACAGGGAGGAAGGGAAGGAGGACACAACCCAGGAGAGAGTTCAGCTGAGGCAGATAAACTGCTGTTGAGGAATTCCCATTTTACACAGACACTACTATAATATATAGGGTAAGTTCATAAATCCATATCCTCGAAGGGGTTGAAAGGTTCTAAGAAAATGTGAAGCTGCTACTAATGAGGGGATGAGGGATAGACTGGTAGATAAGGTGGCAGAATAGGACAGCAGGAGAAAACAATATTCCAGGCACAACTTTAGCTGTATGGAGGAAGGATAGTGCCTGTTCAGGGAGCAGAGACTTAGTTCAAATATTGCTTAATTAAAAACTTCCCAGTCACCCTGGCTTGCAATGTAAGCACCATCCTTGACTCTGCACTCATTCCAGCCCCTCATTTTCAAACTGTTGCCAAGTCTTGTCAATTCTATCTTTGTGATATCTCTTGTCCACCCACCCCCTTCTGTTCTCTGACTCTTCCATCATCTTGGTTCGGACCTTTATCACCTCATGCCCGAACTACTGCAGCAGCCTTCTGGTTGGTGTCCTTACCTCAAGACTTTTCCCTTAAAAGTGGTCTATCTTCCACTGTCTGACCATGTCACCCCACCCTCACTCAAATTCCAGTGGTTCCTATCACCACCTCCCTCCAGTCTTTACACCTTAATCAACCCCTCTCCCACCATGTGTCCTCTATGACAACGGCTTTGCTATTCTTACATCTCCCAACTCTGGCTGTCCCCATGCACATCTCCCTCCTTGCTTCCTTCAAATCCCAGCTAAATTCCCATCTTCCACAGGAAGCTCTTTGCAGTCCCTTTTAATTCTCCTGCCTTCCCTCTGTTGACCACTCCAAACACCCTGCACAGAGCTGTTTGCACAATTATCTGTACAGTTTCCCCCTCAGATTGAAAACTACTTGAGAACAGGGACTATCTTTAGCCTTGTATTCAGCACAATGCACAGCACACAGAACACTGTTTAATAATGTTTATTGACTGTAGACCAGCCCAACGGCCCAGGCACCACTGAAACAGGATCACACTTGGTCCTTCGTAATTTGTTTAATACAAACAAAGTACAGCCAAACCACTAGCTGTAACAGAAACAGCTGGAGTTAGAACAGCAAATACAACTAGTTTTCAAAGGAGGACTTTGCGAATTTGAGGGATACAAGGACTTCAGTGGCTGCTGAATCCAACTCAAAACACCAGGAGGGTTTCTTCTATGCTGAAACTATCAAGTTTGTCTGGTGTCTCTGCTGGAAGCTGTTCAAAGGAAATGGAGCAGGCCACCTCTCTGGGCAACCCATCCCACATTAGCACAGCTTCAATGAGCCTCTCTGACTTCCACCCACCGTTCTTGGTTCTGCTCTCAACCTGGCTCTCCAGAATGCTCCTCCTCCTCCCCAGCCACCATGGCCACCTTTGAGAGGTCCCATTCTCGTAACTGGTCCCCCTTCCTACCTGAAGTAGCATTTTGGGGAGGCCCCAGCATTACTTTGTTCTTCTTGCTCTTCAGATCTCATTTTAAATTTATGAAGCTGTGAAGGCATCAAAGTGGTCAGATTTGGAGTCAGGAAGACCTGAGTTCAAATCATGCCTCCAGACACTTACTGAGTGACCTTGGGCCAGGTTCCTTCACCATTCTCAGCTTCAGTTTCTTCATTTGTAAAACAGGGGTAACAACATCCCTTGCCTATCTTAACTATATTTAGAATGTACAGGCTGGATTTAAAGTAGACACAATTCATAGAGCATTATTTTCTGTTTTCATATGCTGAAAAACCTTAAATAACCTGAACCCAAATATCCAAGCCCCCCAAATTCAGCAGAACAGATGATGCCCCCAAAGACTTTAAAGAAATTTCCTCCTTTAATCTTCTCTCAGAAAACCCCAAGACTGACAGCTAAAGGGAATGCATGTATATTTTTTGTCTTATCCATTTATTAGACTGAATTCCACAAGGGAGGGGTACAGTGACTTATCTAAAATCTTTTATTCATTTTTCAAAAATTTATTCATTTTTAGTTTTTAAGATTCACTTGTATAATACTTTGAGTTCCAAATTTTCTCCCCATTTTTTCCTTCCCCCCAACCCCATCCCCTAATTTCATATAGGCTCAACATGTACATTCATATTAAATCTATTTTCACATTAGTCATGTTAAAAAGAAGAATTAGAACCAATGGGAGAAACCACGAGAAAGAAGAAACAAAAAAGAGACAGAGAGAGCGAGAGAACAAATAATACACTTTGATCTGCATCCAGATTCCATAGTTTTTTTTTTCTGGATGTGGATAGTATTTTCCATCATGAGTCTTTCAGAGGTGTCTGAGATCCTTGCATTGATAAGAAGAGATACGTCTACCAAAGTCAGTCATAACACAATGTGGCTGTTACGGTGTACAGTGTTCCCCTGGTTCTGCTCATTTCACTCAGCATCACTTCATGTAAGTGTTTGCAGGTTTTTCTGAAGTTGGCCTGCTCATCATTTCTGACAGCAAAATAGTATGCCATTACATTCATATACCACATGTTCAGCCATTCCGCAACTGATGAACATCCCTTCAGTTTCCAGATCTTTGCCACCACAAAAAGAGTTGCTATAAATATTTTTGTACATGTGAGTCCTTTTCCCATTTGTATGATCTCTTTGGGATACAGATCTATAAGTGGTATCATATGGTCAAAGGGTATGCACATTTTTATTGCCCTCTGGACACAGTTCCAATTTGTAAAACGTTTTACTTTCACAGGACTAACTGTTCCCTGGGCTGCTCTGTACACACAAGAGACACTTTACGTATGTCTGTTGAATTCTAAAGTTTCCTTCTTCTATGAATGCATTTTTAAGAGAAGGTTGGGCCAGGATAAATTAAGCCTAATTTTCCAAATGACTGGTGAGGAGCAACTTTTTAATTGCAATTATTCCAAGAGCCATGAAAGTCTTACGTCACTGAGGGTCTGACAGACACATTAGCCCAAGCTGAAAAGGGCAGTGAAATGTATGAGATTTCTGAGGCAGTCAAGAAGGGAAGACTCTAGTTATAAAAGACTGGAGTTTATTCATTCTAGATAAACAAGGACTGGGTTGCCCCAAATAATAAACAAGGAAATACAACAACCAAAACTAGGTATTCTAAGAGGAAAAGGCTCTATAGTTAGTGTAGTGCAATTTAATTCAACTTGACAGATATTTAGTAAGCTCTTATTATGGGGAGATTCCTTTGCTTAAAAATTGTACAGAGATGAAAAAGTAATACACTCTGTCCAGAGGGAATTAACAGTCTAGTAAAAGAGGTAAACACATGATCATAATAGGGCAGAATGTGACAGGGAAAAAGAAGGGACTGAAGAAGAAAGTGCTCCAGGAAAATCTGCGGTGGGAAGTGACACATTTAGCTAGAGACAAGGGAAAGAATTTACAGGAGATGGAGCCTGAGTTGAAACTTGAAGGAAGGAGAAGATTCCAAAAGGTAGGGATTGTGTACATTCTATATTTTGTAGAAAGAAGCAAATTATCATAATAATTCAATTATTTTTCAACCTCAGCCAAAAACCCAGGAAGGAAGCAATAAAGACTTTGTAAGAGTTAATATAGATGTCACACAATCTTGGAGCAGTGCCTGCTCCAATTCTTAACTAGCACAGGATTCACTGAGCATTTATTTACTTATAATTGTGTGTAAAGTAAAACTGGTTTGTACATTCTTCATTCTAGATTCATTAAAAAGGGGACAAGGACAATACAGGCAGATACACTAAATGTAGTAAAGAATTAGGAACTGACTACTGGAAAAACAATTCTAAAAGAAGGTGTAGAAATTCCAAAGAAATAGCTGGGGCCATTCAGTGTAGAGAAAAATGGCACTATATCACCCTGAGGGTATCATGCTATAATATCACAGTAAAACATAGTAACTGAAGTTTTTAATAATTTAACTTTAAAGATGAGGGTTCATCATTTTTCCTATATCTTACTTACAAAGGCAGAGGATTATGCAAAGTTTTAATTTTTTTTCATGCTAAATGGTTAAAATAAAGTTTTCATGATTAAAGGCTCTCTTTTCTCAAACTGATTATTTACATGTTTAGAATTCTTTATTCCCTAATACTGGGTAAATGAACCACATTCATTATAGTTAGTTAAAAAAAGCTGAACACAGAACCAGATAAAGAAGATAACCTATTAAGAGTTAAACAATGGGAGTTATAACTAGATTATCCCTCTGCACCTGTGAAAATCTGTAATTTTTTTTCTGCTTCAGAACATGTTTGCCTCTAGAAGAAATGTTGCTTTTTAAAAATTATTTTCTTCTGCAAAACTGCTCCTAATTCCTTGTATCAAGTCCAACAGCTTCAAGACAGAAAGGATACTTGAATTAAGAAGACTGTCTTTCAACACAATTAAGCAATGAGACATGCATTTAAATGACACTACTAAAAGGCAAATCCATTTTCCATAGTGACTGGACTAGACTTGTAAGAGAATAATAAAAACATATCAGTGAAGGTCAGTTTTTGAAGAGATAATAGGGTAGATACTGCATTAAACATTACTTAAATTTAAATATGAAGTTGCATAATGCTGAAATAACAAGTTAGAAATAACAAAGACTAAAAAAAGCCTTCAATTTAATTTGAAGTGAATTCCTAGGCTTTTTGAACAGCTTTCAACTAGCTGCAAAGAAAGGTTTAAGAAACCTCTCCCATTCATACTAGGGGACTTGAATAAACATGCGGATGTCCCCTCAAACAAAATGGCTTCCCAATCAATCCATCAGACTCAATTCCGATGACCGATACCTTCACTCCTCCTCAACCACACACAAGTACTGGGCACATATTCTTTATCAACATCACTCAAACATTTGGCCTCCATTCAGAACTCTTCTATCAAAACAATCAACAAGCATTTATTAAGTGTCCACTGAACTCTGACACTTTCCTAAGTGTTAGAGATAAAAACAAAATGGTTCCTGCCTTTTGGGTGTCTATAGTCTGAAAAGGAGAGAATATATATCCACAAAGGTATATGTAAAATAAATAAATAGAAGGTAGTGCTGGTGGGAAAACTAGAAGTAGGGGGCAGAGAATGAAGGAAGGCCTCATGGGGGAGGTGGCATAGGGTCCAAAAGAGGCAGAACTAAACAGGGCTAAAACTCCAGGCCTGGGGGCATTCTGGAAAGGCCTCTTCCAGGAAGTACTGAACCAAGAGGGAAGTGAGAGTCTCCAAGGGGCAGAGATGAGGAGAAAGAAAATTCTAGACATAGAGGGGGCACACTCTGTTTAAAGCATAGAGATAGGAAAGAAAAAAAAGTCTGGCTGCATCAGTGGGGAACAAGGAAGAATACATAATAATCCTGGAAAGGTAGGCTGGAGTCATATCATGAGGGGCATTAAATGCCAGAAGAGTTCATATTTTATCATCAGTGTTTGTCATCCTTTGTCCTAGAAGAGGACCAGTGACACATTAACTGTGCATGATCAGTCCAAAATGAGCTCACAAGGCTCTACCAAAGGTTAGGCACAAACAAGACATTTGGGATGGAGATGACTCTAGATTTGTGCATCTCATCTTTCCTTTGTGATACTGTGATTCTGTTTGGCTTACAGAACATAGGGCTTACAGAACATAGTGCCTTCTTTGGTACTTTGACAGGAGGTCCTGTGCCAGTGTCTCTCATGTCTCACAAATGATTCTTCAGAGAAACCTTGAGAGTATTTTTGTGCCTCTTCTTCTGACTTCCATGTGAATGCTTGCTTTGTGAGAGTTTTCCACAAAATAGTCTTTTAGGTAAACATACATTTGACATTTGGGCTTCATCAGAGTTGTGTTTTCTACCATAGTTTCAATGCTTGGCAGTTCAGTTCAAGGGAGAACCTCAGTGTCTAGCACTGTGTCTATCTTACCAGGCAATCTTCAGAATCTCCCTAAGACAATTCAAATGGAAGTGGTTCAATTGTTTGACCCAGGGCTGGTCAGACTGTTCAGGTTTAACAGGCATAGAACGATGCAAGTTAACACAATGGCTGTGCAGATCTTCAGTTTGATATGTAGCCTAATACTTCTCTCCCATACTTTCTTGTGGAGCCTCTCAAATGTTGAGCCAGTTCTGGTAATGTGTGCAGCAACCTCATCATCTATGTAAAATGCATGGAAAGTACACTGCCAAGAAAGGGAACATATGCACAGCATTCAAAATTTCTCCATTTGTTATGGTTGTTGATTGCTCCACGTATGGTGTGGTGCTGGCTGGTGGAGAACCTCTGCTTCCATTGTCCATCTCTATATAGGAAAAGGAAACAGGTTGTCCTGCAACAATCACAGGGTCGGGGTGGGGCTTCTGTGTATGTGTGTGTGTGTGTGTGTGTGTGTGTGTGTGTATGTGTGTGTGAGACTCTCAGCAAGATCTTGCTAGAGTATTCCTTAATTGGTTGATCTTTTACCTAGAAGATGCCATCTACCTGAGAGCCAATGTGGCTTTGGTAAGAGCTGAGGAATGATCAACGTGATGTTTGCAGCTGGACAACTCCAAGAGAAACGTTAGAAGCAGAAGAGAGGTCTGTATATAATATTCATCAACCTAACCAACCAAAGTCTTTGATACTATCAGGGGTCATGAAGGATCATGGCAAACTTTGGTTGCCTGGAGAAGTTCACCAGTATTATATGTCAGCTTCATGATGGCATGTTTGCAAGGGTTCTGGATAATGGATGATACTCTTGCACTTTCCCAGTCACCAATGGAGTAAACAGGGCTGTGTGCCTACTCGCATGCTATTTTTAGCATAGCATTTTCTGACAAACAACTTCAAAAATGACAAAAATGGGACAAAGGTCAGTTACCGCACTGATGATAAACTAAACTTCTTATAGAGGTAACAGGAAGTCACTGCAGCTTTTTGAGTGAGGGTGTGACTTTGAATGCTCCTACTGTGCTTCAGGAACATCACTTGGTAGCTAATATAAAAGCAGGATTTGAGAGGACAGAAACCAATTGGGAGTCTACCACAACAATCCAGGCTGAGGTGATAAGGGCTTGATGTGAACGTAGAATTCAAAAGATGTGACAGCTGAATGGGTATGTGAGGCAAAGGAGAAAGTTGGTTTTCTCAGAAAGATAAGTAGGTATAGGAAAAAAGAGAATTCTGTGTTTTGCACTGAGGACTTTGAGATACCTTTGGCACGTCTGGTTGGAGAAGAGACATGTAGAACTGGCACTCAGACGACATATGCATTTGGAAGCCATATGCATAGAGACGACATCTGAATGCAAGGGAAGTAATGAGTTGGAAGAATGGAGAGAAAGAAGAGGAGAAAGGGCCCACAACAGAAGCCATGAGTTGGGGCTTTGATGATGATCCTGCAAAGGAGACAGAAGGATGGGAACCATGACCTGGGATTTAGCTATAAAGAGATGATGGGTACCTCAGAGAGGGGAGTTTCACGAATGCTAGGAATCAAAGTCAGATTTCACAGGACTGTGAAGTTAGAGGAAGATGAGAAAGCAGAAATGATCAATGGAGACAGTCCTCCCCCTCACTTTTTTCAAGAGGAGCTTGACTTTGAGAGGGAAGAGAGTTACAGGATAAGAGTCTGAAGGGGGTGGTCATAACTGATTCTTTTACAGATAGGAGATATTTGGTCATACCAAAGTGGGAAGAACCAGTGGGCAAGACGGGCAGTGGCAGCTGCAGACTAGTGATGGAGAGCAGATGACTGAAAGGACAAGCTCTCAGAGAAGGAAGGAGGAGATAGACTGCAGGGTACAAGTAGGGATGGCCTCAACAACAAGGTCATGGGTCATTTTTTTCCTCTAGAGACTGGAGCAAAGGAGAGAATGGGGTATGATGTTGCAGTGATTTCAAGTGTGGAAATGGACAGAAGAGCTCATAATGGATGGATTAAATTTTTTTGTGGTGAAAAATGAGGCAAAATTCTCTGGGGAACATGAGGGGATAAGACATGGGGTAACTGTTCTGAAGAAAGAAGAAAGACTTTGGAATAGATGTCCTGAAGAACTGGATAAAGTATCAACCAGGAACAAGTAAACTGGGATGGTAGCACTAAGGGCTCAGGTTAAGACTGGTTAAAACAATTTTAGGTGGACAAAGTCAACACAGCTCTATGACTTCCTCTAGAAAGCTGGCTATATATAGCAGTGTAGGAATAAATATATTGCTGTCTGGAGCCATTTAGTTTTGGCTACACTGATTTTGAATACACTGATTCACTCAATGGGCCCTAAGGGCACTTCTGTATTAATGACATATCACAACCATTGATATTTAAAGTGATGACTCTGATCAATTATATTCATTAATTCAATAATTATGTTCATTATATCCAACTTCAGGAGGTAACCTGCCCAGAGAAAGAACTATAGAATTGGAACACAGAATGAAACAGACTATTTTCTCTTGTGTTATGTTTTGGTTTGTTTTGTTTTTTCTCATGGTCTTTCCCATTCTTTATAATTCTTCTATGTAACATGACTAATGTGAAAATGTATTTAATAAGAATATATATGTAGAAACCATATAAGACTGCATGCTGTCTTGGGAAGGGAGGGGAAGAAAATTTAAGACTTATGGAAGTGATTGTAAAAAACCAAAAACAAATAAGTTTATAATTATAAAAAAATAATAAAAGGTCAAACACACACACACACAGGTAGCTCGCTCTTATACAATAATATTTAGAAATATTTCCACCTAATCAAATGGTTAAAATTTTAAAAGTTTTAAGTGCTTAGTAAAAAAAAAAGTTTTAAGTGCTTAAAATACTCAAGTACTTAGAAAGCTTGATTATTTAGGAATTCTAAAGGAATTCTAAAGAAATTCTAAAATTAGGAATTAGCTAGGAATTCTAGCTAGCCTAGCCTTATGGAACATCAGCTAGCTCTGGATTTCTTTTAATGCCAAAATTATTTACCACATACCACGTATGTATAGGGGATAGTACTAAGCATTTTAAGATTTGTGGGGCCTTTGGCAAATCTTTAACCTTTCTGGATCACGTTCCTAATTGATGAAATGAAAGTAATGGACTGGATGACCTTTGAGGTTCCTTACAGATCTACATCTATTATTTTTATTGAGAAAAATGAATGTTTAAAAATGGCCCTGAAAACAACATTACACTGTAAAATGCTATGGTTGTAATAAGAAAATAGTGAAGGGGCTTATGGAAGTTTAAAGAGCTAAAAAAAAAAGGCAAAAGTAAACTGAATGGATAAGTTAACTCAACTGAAAAAAAATCACCAATGCTTAGGGGGAAATTAAAAAATTAAATTTCCAATAATCAGAGGTAACATTTAATAACACTAACCATGTTTCTACAGCATCTTTGGGTCTTATATTCTTGCAACTCCATGAAATAGGTAATATAAACATTCTCTCTCCCATTCTGTGGCTCTCTGAGTTAAGTAACTTAATCTCAAAGTCAATTAGTGAAGGAAGACAAGCCTGCAAAACAGTACAAAGATTCTAAGACAGGAAAGGGCTCGGACAAGTCACAAACTGGACAGATCAAAGTTGACTACACTCAGTTCCTAGCTTGTAAAGTGAAGTTTTACAATTGGCTTTAGCTTTCTAGTGACAGATAATGAGTTTAAAAGATTTGGTTTTGTTATTTTTTTATTTCAGATAACCTCATGGTGGTTTAAAAATCATCGCTGGCTCAATCTTTCAATATACAAAATATTTTCAAATCTCTCACTCCACTCTAGGCACAAATGACAAACAAAACAAAAGCAACCTGGAAGTTTAAAGTTTTAGGGTTTCCAATATTAAGCTTCTAACTTAAACAAATACTGTTTGAATTGGCAACAAAAGTGAACTCACTGAAACTGCAAACCAAATTTATCAAAAACTACCTTGTAAGTCAGCTTGAAGACCGCCTTGAGTTAGAAACTTATGATCCACCTCCCTCCACTGCCTAAACACATCGTTGACTAAGCAGTTGTGTGTGTGTGTGAGAACATAAATGGGGGAGCAAGCTTACTTTGGATGAACAGACTTTACTCCCCTTTCTCTGATGTCAACTTGTTTGGTAGGGAATAGGATTGGGCGTGGATGGCTGTGGGTGTAACAGACGTCAAGAGGAGCCTCTAGGAGTTAGGAAAACAAAATCCCTAGTTCTGTATGAAAACAGAGGCCAAAGAACGGTAGATTTAAAGATAGAAGGTCTTCAGAAATCATTCTAGTCCAATCTCCTCATTTTACAGAAGAGGAAACTAAGGCTCCTGCAAGGTCACTTCGTCAGTAAATCTGTACTATACCACACTGCTTGGATTTAGACATTTGTTTCCATTGGAAAAGCACCATTTTAGCTCTATCTTATTAATCCTTATGTGGTTCTGTACAAAATCATTTCCCCCAGCTTGGGCCTCATTCTCCTTACCCATAAAGAGAGGACTGATTAATAGAGTTAATATACAATTTTAAATATCAGAAAACTCACCTCAGCAGTACAAAGAAGAAATCTTGGAAAGTAGAGAATAAAATTGAAAATAAAAGGACTAGAACTGATAACACAAAATAAAAATAAAAACTTTGTAAAAAGACTAATAAAAGTTTTAGGAAATTAGCTAACGATTTAAAAAAGGAAAATAAAGTTATCTAGATAAAAAATGAGTATGGTGCATTTATAACAAATTGGAAAGAAATATAGCAATGTTCAACCATTCTTGTCAGTCTTCCTCAAACAGTCTCTTAAACTCTTTCCACTTTCAGTCCTTCCTTTCTCCAAGTAGTTCTCCACAAACTAATATATTAATTCTTTTTTTTTTTATAAGGAACACATTTATTAAGCCATGTAGTTCAAGTCAACAATCAATAAACATTAATTAAGCACCTACTATGTACCAGACATTATGATAAGTGCAGCAAAAGGCAGTTCCTGCCCTCAAGGACCACACAATCTAATGAGGGAGAGAACAAGCAAACCATATATACAAACAAGCTATGTACAGGATAAAGAAGAAAATTTAAAGAGGGCTTCTTAAAAAAGGGTTAACTTTAGAAGATACTTATATAAGTTAGGGACCGTACAAGCACGGGGGAATAGGCTGAAAAAATGCCTGGAGCAGAGAGACTGAGTGTCTTGATCATGAAACAGCCAGGAGGTCAGTGTCACTGGATCTAAGAACATATGGTAGGTAAGAAGTTATCAAAAGACTGGAAAAGTAGAAGGAGGCTAGGTTATGAAGATGCTGACGGCTAAACAGAACCATTATAGTTTGTTGGGAGGGGGGGGAATGACATGTAATACATTAATTCTTAAAATAAAACTCACTCTCCTACACACCACAATGTTTTTAGTGATGCCCTGATGCCTTTAAGAAAAAATACAAAATCTCCACACAACACTGAAAAGCTTCCATGATAAGGCTGAGTGCCCCTCTTTAGTCACTTCCTGCGACTCCTCCTCATGGATTCTGTCTGTCTCAGTCACACTGATCTGCTGGCAGGTTCCGTCACTTGCCTTTTCGTGTGAAGTCCCAGTCTGGAATGCACTCCACTCCTCACCTCTCCCCCTACTAGATGATATCTCTAGCTTCCTTCAAAGCAAACAGCAGCCGCTGATCTTCCTTGCTGTTAAAGCTTTCTACTCACTGAAATGACTTTGTATAATTGTTATATCACTTTGCATACATTTATCTGTGTATATCTTCTTCCTTCTAGCATGACGGCCAGGGCTCATGGTTCTGTCTCTGTATCACTCCCTAGTGTTTCTCACAGAGTATTTTGCACAAAGTACGCACTTAATAAATGTTTGTTGAACTGAATTGCTGTATCACTGAATCAAAAATTTCTCTCTATTAACTATATGCCCACAAGAATGAGACTTTGAAGAAGGATGATTAACAAAACGGAAAATATTCCATTTAATAAAGTAAAAAATGGAGATCTTAGACAACCCTAATCTCAGTGACATCAAGCAAATGATAAATGGGGGAGAGGGAGAAGGGGGGAAGCCATGGCCCAGATGAACGTACAAGTGAATTCCATTAAATGTTGAGGGAACAATTAATATCTGAGCCACATAAACTGTGCTCAATAACAGAAAATAAAGCATTTTATCAAGTGATTTGGAGACAAAAAATGGTTCTAATACCTCATGCAGGAGGGGATAAAGCAGAGACTTACAGATCAATTTCATCAATAAAGATGATAGGGGCTGTGGAAGGAACACTGGTAAGGACTGTGGCATATACTACAAGATGTGACAGCTGTATCTAGTTGGTTTTGCTGAACATTTTGGAAGTATGTAAATGAGGACTGTTTGCAAAGAGGAGTATATTGAGAAGAGCCTGAGTATAAAAAAATAAACCTTCAAAAACCAATAATAAAAGGAAAATTTAAAAAAATGTTGGTAGGGGTGTATGTGCTATAAATGAATCATCAAGCCATTTCCAGTTCTAAAGCCTTCCCATTATAGACAACAGAAAACTAGGACTCAGTGTTTGTCAAGGCAAAATGGCAGCCAGGACAAGAGTGAACGAACCAGAAGTGCCCCCAGTGACAGGATATCCCCACTACTTACCTTGAGGAATATAACAGATTTGTGCAACTGCTCTCTAAGACTGAACACCTTTTAGGGGGCCTGTATAGATAAGCTTTATAAACACTTCTTTGAATGTTAAGTAAAACATACTAATTCTGCTGTTCTATGTTTACTAACAAAGTGAACAGATTTTTAACAAATGTCAAGTAAAAAGGATCATATTCATGAGTGGAATTGGTGATTAAAAGAAGCAAAGGCAGAGATGTATTAAAATGTAAAATGTGTGAATGTAGAGATTTGAACTAAGACATTTCAGCAGCTCATAATGTCAAGGGATCTGAAGACCATAGCCTGAAGGATTAACTACAACCAGATGCTTAAAAAGAACCTGGTCATAGACTTCTTGAACAAATGAAAAACAAAAGAAAAAACATACACTTGACAGTGGAAAAGTTCTAAATAAGCATGTTTTTATTGCTGAAAGACAAATGTAATGCACTTCCTTGTCTGGGACTTACTACATACAGATATTTAGGACTGAAAAAATTAGTCACTTACTACATTCACTTCAAGTCTTTAGGAAAAGAATGGAAAAGATAGTGACCAATTAACAACATACAACCATCATTTATTAAGTGCCTACCATGTATAAAAGTGTTTAATAAATAGCATTTGGTCCACTCTTAATATGCTGTAATGAGGGCTGGGACTACATGGATCACAGGATTTGGAGTGGGAAGGCACTTCACAGACCACCCATATTTAGAAGTATCCAGAGAATCACAGATTGAGGGCTGCAAGGTGCCTCACAGGCCAACTAGGTCAACTCTCTCATTTTACAGATGAGGAAACTGAGGATCAAGCAAGTTTAATTAATAATAACTACTTCCCAGGATTGCTACAAAAAAAATAAGATATTTGTAAAGAGCTTTGCAAATCTTAAAGTGTTACATACATGCTATCATTATCACTGCAGTGAGAATCTAGTTTGAAGTTGGATCACATGAACTTTTAGTAGACCTGGAAGCACTGCTACGTGAATTCCTCTAGCTCTAATTCAGTAGTATTTAACCAAGTTCAGGAAAGTGGAAGAGGGCTGAGGGCTTACAAAGAATGAGAAAAGATAGGATCAAGGACTAAAAAAGATTTGGGAGTTGGTGACAGAGTGGGGGTGACTTGGTAAACTATGGGATCAAGACTAGGGAAAAAAGAGAGTGAAGATAGAGTAGGGCAAAGTCCTGATAAAGTGGGCAAAGAAGCCATGACTGCTGTAGATACTGGGTTAAACTCGATGCAGTAGGTAGGATTTGAGCTGGGTCTTGAGCGTTGAGTGGCTAGAATGGTTAAGGGACTTGCTCACAACTACCATGTGGTAGAAATGGGATCTGAACCCGCATGACTTCTCATTAATTATCTGACTTAGTTACCAAGTCAAATAAATTCTTCAAAACTATCTTTGAATTTGTCCTTGCCTTCCTATTCCCACTACCAGCTACCATAATCCAGGTCGGGACTGACCTTTATCAGGCCAAATACAAAGTCCACCTTCTTTGCATTATTGACTAATTCCATAAAATCTTCTGTGAGTACCATCATTTCTGGTACCACATCTTTGCAGGAAGTGGTCAATGAATTCCTGAGAAATAGAATCTTGAAGAACAAAAGATTCTGAACTGAAGACTACCCAAGAGGTAGAAGATTAATATTCTCAGTCTTTAGGATTTTCTAGAAAGAAATATTCAGGTAATAAGCTAAATATTCATATATGGCAGTGTACTGTAAAGTTTGACATTATACACTTTGATCCTATTACATGCAAAACCTTGTATTAAATACTGAGAAGAAATAAATGTAGTCAATGTGCTGTGCTCCTTGCTCTCCAGTTGATCCACCTAATTAAGGAGGCATGAAAAATAAAAGAAATGCTTAAGGATGGTAAGTTACAGCTTTCTGTTTCCTGATCCATCTTTTGTTCACTACTCTCTCTCCATGTCCTTCACAGCTGCCAGAATCATCTCATGATGACCTCTAGGCTGATCATGTCACTTCTTTGCTTATAAATCTTTAGCACCTTCCTAGATTTGTTTTGTTTAGGTCTGAACCTGTGACTTCATGGGTGAAGGAAAACTGGTGAGAAAAGTCCCTCCACCAATATAGATGAATGACTATTCTGCATTTTAAAGTCTTAGAATTGCCTGGAACACTCAGAGGTTAAGGGGTCTGCCCAGGGTCCTACACAGGCAGCATGTACCAAGGTGGAAAGGCTATGTGGGGGAGAGGTGGTTTGGAGCTAGGTCTTCCTAACTCAAGAGGTCAGGCCAGCTCACCATCTACTATGCTTTGCTGGTTCCATCTTTCCTATAGAATAAAGACCAAAATCATTTGCTGGGCATTTAAGGTTCTCTATAATCTAACTTCAGCATGACTTTCTAGGCATATGTGATTACTCTCCTCCACATACTACACTTCATCTAAATTGGAGGACCTAAACATTTCCTGGATTCTCTTGATGTCACACTTTTACTCTAAGATTGGGATGTTTGCCTTTCTCTGGTCATCTGCTTAATTCATAACTATTCTACAAAGCTTAAACGAAAGGCTCCCATGAAGGCTGCTAATACCACAGGCAGTGATCAAGGTCCCCCCTGCAATTTCACTCAATACTATGGCTCTTTGAGCACAGGACTGAGCACTGCACAGAGCAGATGCTTAATGAATGTCTGGTAGAGGAAAGAAAATAACCTTTAGTGCTATAGGACATAAACCACAGATCCAAAAGGGGCTGGGAGAACTCAGCATACAGGAGAAAGAAGATTTAGTGGAAAGAGCTCTTTACTTGGCATCAGAAAACTTGAGTTCAAATCCTAGCTCTGCCACTTACCAACTATGCGATTTTGAACGAGTCATTTTATAAGTCACTTTTTCCTGTGCCTCAGTTTCCTCACCTATAAGTAGACTAAACTACATAAGCTCTAATTCTTTTTCTCTGCTATAAATCATATAAGCCTGTAGATGAACACAACCATTTTTTTCACATAAAATATTTTATTTGTAATTTAAATTTCCAAGTATTTCTATCTAGGTCTGGGGAATAAAAATATTTTCATTATCAGGTCCTCTCAATCTTTCTGGATAAAGGGCTGGGTGCTTCTATTATTAAACTTCCCCTCACAGGACTGGTTCAGAAAGTCACATTTGAATGGAAGAAAGTTTTGGGTTGTTTCAAAAAAAATGCTTTAAGCATTTTTAATATAATACTTTTGTTCACCTCTTATTGTAAATGTCACACATATTATTGTAAAAGGGATGCATAAAGAACTAGGAGGATGGCAAGATTAATTTCTTAAGAACCATTTATCCTAGGCTGGAAGACCCTTAGTAGTCTTCTAGCCTCGCACTACAATTTTATAGATGAGGAAACTGAGGCCCAGATAGTGGTACTGACTTGGCCATAGTTACAAACTCTAGGCACTTTGACTCTGGATTCCAGGATCTCACTTTTTCTGTAGCATCCTGTTTAAATGGCTTAATATTTAAATATATAAAAAGTTGCTTAGCTAAAGCACCACAGTTTATATAAATTCTTTCCTATTCCCTTTCCTCCTACCACTGGCACAGTTTTACTGGAAAGAGGGTTGCCCTTGGAGGCACAAAGACCTGAGGGTCAAGGCTTGTTTAAAATTTATCACATACTAGCTGGGGGTGCCACAAGCAAGGAACTTAATCCCTCAGTGCTCTAAGCAACTCTGTAAGACTTGAAAGGGCAAAGAAAGGCCAAACGGCAACGGTAAAAGGAGTTTCCCCACCTGAGAGCTTCTTTACCAATGAAAGTCCAGGTCCAATCCTGATCCCACCCCAAGATATGCACAATCTGTTTGTCTCTCTCTCTCTCTCAGGATCTATCATTTTTCTCTTTGCTATCTGAGAAACTTGCACAGTAAAGCCAGTATCCTGGAGTAAATGTTTGCTGACTGACAAACATGCCCTGAACCTGCAGTTCAGGTTTTAAATTGCTCACTTTTGTTTAGCTAACTGTATTAAATAATGAAAATCTGGCTCTTTTGTTATTGCAATTTCAAGAACATAGCTGATGAAAGTAAAAGGTAGGTTAACATTCTGTGAAGTTAGAAACTACATGAAAAACAGATTAAACTAGTAAACATATTCGGCATATTTTCCTGCCCGTCAATTGTTGAATTTGTGCATGCTGTTTATTTTCCAATCAAAAATATAATTAAGGGGTTCCCAGGTTTCTACTTTCCTTACATCAATAATTTACCTACTCAAGAACAAATAAGGGCAAAGTTATCTGAATCCTGGGTAATTGGAAATTTAAAGAAGTATTTAAAAAACACACATGAAAGTGGCTCATCAATACTGGACTAGAAATAGCCCTGAGCATTCAAACCTTTCTTTTCAGAACATATTTCATTTCTTTTCATCAGCATGATGTCTATGCATTAGGAAAGGGCATCAACAAGGCTGAATTGTGGATGCCATACTGTACAAAGCCAGCTTATTGTTGGTGATCTATCCTATTACTGCTGCTTCTCTTCTGGAGAGTAGATGGATCAAAGCTAGAAGATGCAAAAAACCTGGGATTTGAAGTTGGAGGATCTGCCTTCAAGTAACAGCTCAGCTAATTACTACCTGATTTTTGGCAAGTCACTCGGTTGGTCACCCCCAACCCACAGGATGCCCAACAGTGCAGCAAAAGCAGGTAAAGGGAGCCACACCCACATGGATGCTAGCTTCCTCTCCCTCTTAACCCAAACCCATGCTTCATACTGACTCTTAGGTTTACTATCCCCACTTCTCAACAGTTACTGGTTGAAAATATGACTGCTTTCACTCCTTAAAAAAATAAGAAGTCACCAACTATTTTACTTTCAGTAAAAATAGTTGGCAACTGGGCTTGTCTGCCCTGCCATTACTCCTCTAAGTTCACTGTTTCTTGCTATCCACTTAATCAATGTGCCCTTTGGATTCCTCCTCCCCCCAAATGCCATATGATCTGCTATCGTGCCCTATGGATCTGGGAGAAGCCAGGGACAAGCAGGCCTTTCTACCTGCCTCCCCAGCAGTTAAATCCTCCAGCTTGAACTGTCTTCCCTAACTAGAGTCGGCTCCTTGGGAAAATGACTGACCTGTTTTTCTTTTTGATTTTGGAGGGCTTGGCTTAGTAAGAGTTTAGATAAATCCTTTCTATTCTGTCTCCGTTTCCTCATCTTTAGAATCAGTTAGACGGGGTAAAGAGAAGTCAGCATTTATGTAAACGTGCCTGCAGGTGTCCGTGCCTTTGGGATCCTCGCGACCACCTGGTCAGGCAGGAGCTATTATTACCCTCAAGCTGAAGAAACTGAGGCAAACCACGACAAAGGGACCCCTGACCTCAGGGCTTCCTGACTAACTGCTCCACCACCAGATGCCTCCAAAGGTAAGATGACTTAGAAGATTCCTTTCATTTCTAAAGCTACCCTTCAATGCTCCTACTCATTGTCCAACTTTGAATGAAGCTGAAATCTTGAACTGGAATTAAGGGAGCTTTTTCCCATAAAATTAATGTTAGTTTGGACAGGGCCATCAATACTACCCTGAGTAAATTATGGATAAAACTAAATTTTCTAAGCTGACCTGGTAACTTAATCACCACTTCTAACAATTTCTTTTGAAAAAAAAATTATTTCCAAATTGTAAATAACTTCATGTGGTCTGTACTGGCAAGACTAAATTGCAAAGGCATCCTAAACAAGATCAGGAAAGCAAAGTAGCAACAAAAAACTAAATCAAGCATGAGCTGAGTATGAAAATGACTGGAAAAAATATTCAAGATTACAAAATAATGGCACAGAATTATCATTTTGTTCAAAGGTATACGAATAATGCTAAAGGTTTTCTGAAAAATTATTCAGTTCCTGACACACTCAAAGCAAACTCTGAACAAATGGGATGTCTTCATTTGAGAACCAATTATATGTGAAAGCTATTAAAATTAAAAAATAATAAGCATACAAGACTGCTGATAATCTAGCCAAAATACATGAGAGAATCATATACGTAGGAAAGGACTGGTAAAACAGAAAGCTTTACTTGGAGAATCAAGAACCCCAAACTATAGTTCCAATTTTTCACTTTTATTAATTATGACTGTTGTTGGGCAGCTAGATGGTACAGTGGAGAGAGCCCTGGGCCTGGAGTCAGGAAGACCTGAGTCCAAATACTGATTGTAATATTAACAGCCACACGATCCTGGGCAAGTCATTTAACCCTGTTTACCTCGGTTTTCTCATCTCGGAGACAAGTTGAAGTAAATGGTAAACTACTCCAGTATCTTTGTCAAGAACACCCCAAATGGGGTCCTGGAGAGTTGGACAGGACTAATGACCCACACAGCAAGGACTGTTCTGGTACTGAAATGATTCTCTTTCTTTAAGGTCTGGATCAGATGCCATTTGTTCCATGAAGTATCGCTTAAACCATTTTTCTAATTTCCTCACCCATGTTCCTCAAAGCCACTTTTCCGGTCTCAAATTTCTCACATCCCTTTATCTGAAACTTTCTTCAAAGTGACACGATTCTGTCCTTTATCGTTGTTATTTCTGTTCATGGCTCATCTCCCTTCCCCCACCCCAAATACTGAAGTCTAAGACTTTCAGAGAAAGGTGTCAAGCTGCGGTCGGTAGAAGGAGCTTCCTATGCTGTCTCAGTCCTTGAGGTCTGGGAAGATGGATTCTATCTTTGTTTTCCCAGTACAAGCTGGCAGAGTTAGGGCCTTAAATGTAGAAAAGCGCTTTGAAGTTTAGAGAATTGACCTGTAATTGCCTTCCTTATTATGGAGCTGTTGAAATGTTACAACAGATAAAAAGTTCAGTCCAAGTCATGTTCCTGGTTCCTTTTAAAGATTCAAATAAAGAATTGAAACACACACACACACACACACACACACACCCCTTATTTCTGCATCATCTTTTAATAACAATATGATAAAGTCCAAACTAAGTAACAATAGAAAAGGAAAACCTGCATTGCTGCCCAAATGCTCTCATTCTCAGAAATAAACAAGAAAATTAGGAAAGCCCAAAAAACAAATGCTTCTATTTCATCCATTGCAGAAATTAAAACATAAACAAAAACACAAGCCCACACATAACTGCTTGTGTTCTCCAAAGCACTTTTACCTTAAGGTATTACAGGAAAACTAAAATTCAATTGCAATAATTTTTCCAAAGTGACTGACTCCAAAATTTTGAATGCTTTAATTTCTTTAATGATCTTTAATTTTTCTTGTGTGACTATTTCCTGCACACTGTTGAACATCACCACTTGCCAAGAATGAGCAGACACTACAGTCAAATGGGGGGAGGGAGCAGAGCATCTTAAGGAGTAACTAGGTAGAAGTTTGGACCACAGGTACAAAGTCCAAGACTGGCCTTATTAGATTCTAAAGTCGTCTAGTTTTGAGTATCTATTGGAGCTCAGACTCCACAGGTAGAGTCATCAGGTCACCTCCATACCACAAAAAGATAAGAAAGACTTCTGTGATTTTATAGCAACACCATTGCAAAACCTGAATTCAACACTGTCTAAGCAAAATCTTTAAATACTGTAGGCCGCCAATTCTTCAATATGGGGCTATGTGGCTGCCACCAACCCTAATGGCATACCAGAGGTCTAGAATGTGAGGCTAGACTGAAGAGGGATCGACTTCTGTTTTCTGCTCTACATTAATGAATTTCAAAACAAGTTCTAAGGTAAACACTCACCAGTAAATACAAGCTGGATTTGATTATCCTGGTAGCTTCCCTAAGTGATCTGACAGTTCTCCAGTTTACTCCTGCAACTCCATGGATATAAATGGACTACAGAACATATCCTTAAACTTTTCTTCTTCCCCAACTCCACAAAAAGACAAGACTAACTATGCAGTGGGTTCCCACAGAAGGAAGCATAGAAAAGTGCTCCTGAACTCCAGCCCGGCAAGATTAACTAACTGCCAGCTACATACCTCTACCTGGAAATCTCACTGGCATTCAACAAGTTCAAAACAATCCCCATTATATCATCCCCCAAACTTATCTCACCTTCAAATTTCCCTGCTCCTATTAAGGGACTCATCATCTTTTCAGTAACGGACACCTGTAGTTTCAGTCTCCCTCAGCCCCCAAACTGCTCAGTTACCAAGGCTTGTCATCACTGCTACCGCCACCACCACCACTCTCCACTCCCAGACTTAGGCTCTCATCACTTTTTGCCTAGACTACTACCAGCTGTTCCCTAATTGGTCTTCCTGCTTCCAGTCTCTCCCCTCTCCAACAGAGCTGTCACACTGAGATTTCTAAAACAAAGAAGTGAACTTATTTCCTTATTCAAAAACTTCGATAGCTTCCCTTAACCTTGAGGATAAAATATAAAATTTCCACACTGTCCCCCAAATCTGCCTCCTGACTCCTTTTTCACTCTTATTTCCCACTACTCACACATTCTCTGTTCCAGTTAAATTGGTCTAATTAGCCATCCTCTGCACATGATTTACCTTCCACCTCTGTGCCTTTACAATGGGTACTCTTTGCCCAGGGTCCTTCACCCCTACCTCTCAGAATGAGAAGGAAGCATGGTTCTATAGAAAGGCTGCTACATTTGGAGTCTGAGGACCTGGGTTCAAATCCAAGTTCTGGGCTGATCAGTGGAACAGATCAGACATAAGATACATGAAGCAAATGAACCTAGTAACCTAGTATTTGATAAACACAAAGACCTTCAGTTCTTGAAGTAAGAAATTACCACTTGACAAAAACTCCTTGGAAAATTGGAAAGCAATCTAGCAGAAATTAGACACAGACCAAAACTCTACACCATATGCCAAGATAAGTTCCAAATGGATACACAAATTAGATATTAAAGGTGACATCACAGGCAAATTAGAAAAGCAAGGAACAAATTACCCTTTCAAATCTAGGGATAGGGGAAGTAAGGGATGGAAAGATTCACAAAATAAAAAGGACAGTTTTGATTAAATAACATTTAAACGTTTTTTGTAAAAACAAAACCAGTGCAACTAAGATTACAGGGGAAATCGTCAAGTGGGGGTGAGGGAGGAAACCTTTCTAGCAAGTTTCTCTGATAAAGGTCATTTCCAAGATACATAAGAATCTGATTCAAATTTATAATAATAAAAGACATTCCATAATTGATAAATGGTCAAAGGATATGAACAGTTCAATAGTCATACAAGAAAGTGTTCTAAATTATTAATAATTTTTAAAAGGCAAATTAAAGCATTTCTGGGGTTCTATTCAGAGCCATTAGATTGGTAAAGTTGACAAAAATGGAAAATGACAAATGCTGGAGGGACTAAAAGAAAATAGGAACATTAATGCACTGTTGGGTAAACCATTCAAGAAAGCAATTTGGAATTATTCCCCCAAAGTTACTAAATTGTGCACTTTCACCCAAGGATAACCTAACTAGGTACGTATGCCATGAACAACAAAGAAAGGAGGAAAAACACTCAAATGTACGAAAATATTCATATTGGCTTTTTTTTTTGTAGGGGCAAAGAACTAGAAACTAAGGGAGCACCCATCAGGAAGATAGCTGAACAAATTATTGTACATGAATGTAAAGGAATGTTATTGTGCTGCAAAAAAAATGAGAAGGGATGGTTTCAGGGAAACCTAGAATACTTTTTTGAACTGATGCCAAGTGAAATATGAGCAGAGTGAAAATATTTTTTACAATGCTGTTTCTATAGTATATAAATCAAGCAATTGTGAAAGACTTAAAAGCTCTAATCAATGTAACAACCAACAACAATTCCAGAGGACCAATGATGAAGTGCCCCCCAAGAGACAATGGATTCTAGATGTAAAATAATGAGATATACATTTGGACACTGCCAATGTGGGCCATGATTCTGCTTCACTCTGCATATGTTACAAGTGTTTTGTTTTTCTTTTCACCTTCTACTTGGACATGATGGAGAAGAGAGAAAATACATATTTGTTAACTGAAAAAACACTAATTTAAAAAATCTTATCGCTGTACCTTATAACCTACATGACCTTGGAGAAATCATTTCACTTTTCTAATCCTCTGGTAGCTCATCGATGGGAAAAAAAAAAAAAAGGGCTGAGTAGGTAATCTCTCTGGGCTTTTCCAGTTCTAATGTATGATTCTATGAGAATTTCTAGCTTCCTCTAAAGTTAAGATCGGATTTTACTTCCTCTGTAGAAACTTTTTTGATGCCCTGCTCTCATCCTCCTGAAGTTATTTTGCATTTAATTAAATGTGCGCACACACACGCACACACACACATATATGTTTATGAGAATGATACACACTATAGGAACAATATTGTAAAAGCAAACTCCTTTAAAAGATTTAAGAGCAATGATCAATATAATGACTAACCACAATTCAAGAGGAACAAGATACAGTACCCTGAGAGATGACGGATTCAAGACATAACAAGAGATATACATTTGGGAATACATACATATGGACCTGTGTGTGCATTTATGTATGTGAACATCTAACAGAGAGCCTACGTGACAACAAGGTCTGTTTTGTTTGCATTCTAGTGTCTAGTACAAAAGAGCTTAACATTTGTTCAACTGCATTAAATGTGATTTTAAAAAATTATTATACAAAAATTGTCAAACCATGTAGAAGCAGCATACTTGTAAGATAAGATATAACTCATAATCTAGGAATATTACAATGTCGCAAATTACAAAAAGAAAATACA
This sequence comes from Potorous gilbertii, assembly GCA_028658325.1. Classification (NCBI taxonomy): domain Eukaryota; kingdom Metazoa; phylum Chordata; class Mammalia; order Diprotodontia; family Potoroidae; genus Potorous; species Potorous gilbertii. The sequence goes on from CM053772.1 coordinate 229,720,370, forward strand.
CTTTAGACATTTATTAAACCGGGATTCATACTGCCCATAATTCATCATTGCATACTAGACAAGTATTTACAATTATTACGGGGTGGTAAACAAAGAACACAAGATTTGAAATCAAGAGACCTGGGTTTAGAATCTGAACCCTCATATTTACTTTTTATCTACATGTCACAGAGTGTTTACAAGGATCAAATAAGAGATACAGTTCATTTTAAACCTCCAAGTATCAAATAAATATGCCATTTTTACAGCAAGCACAGTGCTTCTCCCAGAGCTGTTACTTAATGTTTGTTGATTTGTCACAGAATTGTTCTATAAAGTAACTTGTTCATGCAGCAAAGTAATTCTTTCTTAAGTACTGGTTTTAACGTAATGTAATAAGGCAGAGACGGCTAAAACTACCAACTGGTTGATTCTACTTCCCAAAGCAGGAACAACAGTATATCCAGAAAAATTAATAGTTCTATAGTATAGAACAAAACTATAAATCATTTGAATAGCTTTTCATCCTCTAATACTCAAATCTGATGCACATGCATTTTTTTGGGTTGATGTTCCTAAACTTAAATCATCCGTTAAGGCTGGCAACCATTCTCATTTATAAGGAAGCTTACCAATTTCTAAGGCCAATTATACTAGGCATTGCTTTGGGCCAAATCCTACTTCCAGCCCTGTCCTCCCAATTAAAAGACAGGGATGGAGGAGAGAAAGAGAAGTTAAAAAAAACCAAACCCAAAGTCAAAAGAATTTATCAAAAAGAAACAATCAAGAAAGAAGTTTAAAAAACCTAAATCAAGTCATTACAGGAATTTATCAAAAAGAAAGTCAATTACTTTTCTAGTAAAAAGAAAAGTCAACAAATATCTTTAAAGAGAAATTTTTTATCTACTTGTATGCATGATTATAAACAAAATTAAACAGTTACTGATGATCAAAGAGGCAAAGGATTTAACAAAACTAGGAGACTAGACTATTTCCTGTTCAGTTCACAAGGTTCATTTGCGAAAGTTCAGTTCATTCTTGGCTTGCTGAACTAGTAGAAACCTGACCCTTACTGACTCAGTCCCAACATTTACAGTACTGCTCTTCAGTAGGGCCCTTCAAGTGCTCTGAGCCGGGGGAGAGTCATCACTGAAACAATCTACCTCTGTAGGAGCCAACTTAAAAATATAATAAGAGGTAGGAAATCTAATTCAAGCTTGGACAAGATACATTAACTCCACATTCGTTTCTTTACCTTAAAAAAAAGAGGTATTAGCATTCCCTAACCCTAAATGATGAATTGTAAATAGAAAAAAGATATAAAATACAAATAAAGAAGCATTTCTTTTCCAGTCAAATCTAACACACCATCCAAAGAGGCAAGTGTGAGTTAAAGAAACAGTTCTGAGGACAATGGAGCAAACTTTGCTAAGTTAAAAGGAAAATATTGGAGGTGCTGAACTAAACTTCCCGGAAGTTTCTTTGATAAATGATACTTTTCATTAAATAACTGGAGACTTATAAACATGTTTTTGCATAAGAGCATAATATGTGAAAAAGCATGGCTCAGTAAACTGAACCTAGGCCTAGGAATCAGAAAGCATTAAGACCTCATGTCAACTCTGACCCCAACTACAAGGTGAATGAGTAAATCATTATCTTGTCAGGGTTTCAGTTTCTTCATTTGTAACACACAGGAAAATTCTATAATCCCACCTGCTGATGGAAGGGGGGCTGTGGTGACTGAAGGAATCTATCTCAGGTACCAAAGTTTTTCTAATTCAGCAAGAAAATCTAGTCTAGTAATCTGATCCAAAAGCATCATGTAAAGTAAATATCATATATTTATGCTAATAATTTGTAAGCAACATAAAGCTGGAGAAATGCTTTAAAATTTAAGTTAAAATGCAACATGATCTTGAATGTAAAAAAGGTTGGAAATATTCAATGATGACAAATAAATGGTTCATGGAGGGACGCTTCATCCAACATATAAAAATAGAGTGGAAGAAATGAAGGTCTAGCACTGTGGCGACTGATGAATGGAATAGGCTTCCAGAGGGAATGGGGAGAGACAGTCACAAAGACAGGAATAAAAGGACGGAGAATTAGGTTTTTTAGTTTTTATATGAAAACATGTTATTTTTGCTGGAACCATCACTACAGATGAAAGGATATTAGCAATATTTGGGCAAAGTAAGGTTTTAATTTGTGAAGTGTATAACTATGTTTCATCTTTAATATCCAACAATCAACTTGGAGATTTGTCTGACCTCTAATACCAAGTACTCTTGGTTTTGAGGGTCACTGTTATTGAAACAATGAAATGCCATCTATTGGGTAAAGGAGGGATTTGACAACAAGCATCTGTTGGAATGAAAACAAGGTATCAAGGCTGCTCATCCCAAGAAGGTTGAATAACTACCGTATAAAACAGGAGATCTAATATTACAGAGCTCAACCTAGAAATTTTGTATCACTTTATTCCTTTGCACAGGGTGGAGGGCAACTACCATTTTCTTTATTCACCAAAAGAAGTTAAAGAACTAAAGTTAGCTGGCAGAAAACTAGGAAAAATGTGGTTGCCCTCTAGATAAGGCTTAGGCTCTGAGTATGCCAAATAGCTTAAAGAAGAGAGAAACCACAATAAATAAACACAGAAACAAAATTCACTTTAAGTCAAACATCATTCAATCTTTTGTTAGAGCTTTAATTAAGAAGTGAGGGGATGATGGTCTTTACATAAAAAAATGACTAAGATAATACAGGTATTTTATGTCTACAAACCACAAGAGCAATATGTGTTTCTGCTGAAATGCCTACCATTGATGAGAGATTTTTGATTCAACTGATTCTTTTCTAAATACTTTCACCAAATGGATTTTACAACTGATGAATGACTGAAAAAGTTACAATATATAATATAGCAGAACACAGAAATATCAAGTATAAATTAATGGATACCTCTGTCATCAAGTTGGAGCTAGTTGTATTTAAATTTGCAAATAAAATGTTGAATTTATGATGTGCATTTTGCAGCCCAAGGTCATAACAGAATCAAAGGAGATCGTTACTCAGTCTAACAAGCTAATACTGATGAGCTTCATTTATATGCCATTATACCAAAATTGTTTCTTAAAATCCTATTCATCCCTCCACCTAAACTATGCTTATCACCACCTCATTAGGAAGTCAAAAATATTAACAAATTATCTAAATGAACAACTCTAAGTAGTATAGATCACTCACAAGCTATACTGACATATCAGTCCTTGATTATTTTCAGGACATACTTTTCTTATTAACCATCCTTCAGGTTAATCAAAGTAATGAAACTGAACAAAAGACTTTTCAAAAATATTATCTGTTACATTTATACTATCTTAGGCATTGAAAAGAAAATACTACATTATTCACAAATATTTTAAAGAAGAGGTCAACACAGACTAATAAAATGACAATAAGGGACTTGAATCGTGAACTACTGAACATATTATATGAAATCCAGCAGAATTTGTTTTATGCCGCTTTGTAGAAACTATAACCAAATTCCCAAACCCCTGAGGTTCAATCCCTTTTAATTTCTCCAAAACATTCCCAGTAAACAATGCCTAAAAAAAAATGATAGGAAATGGGATTTCTTCACTGTAAGGTAAAAGTTACAGGAGAATCAACAAGAGTATTTGTGAATGCATGTGCAAATAGGGAGTAGAGAAGAAACAGAAGGCAAGAATAAAAGCCTAAAACGATCTTCGGCCTTTTTTGGGTCCCGCAGTCCTTCTGTATTCAAAAGGACAACTCTGGCAGCCAGGTTGCTATGGTGATTGTACATTGATGCAGAAGTTGTCAGAGCAGTCTCTGCTAAGACTTTAGTTGCAATTATATAGCAGCTCAAAACAATTCTTCTGTTGACCATACGGAAGCCAAAGAGCTATGAATTGCCCCCAAATCATGAGCAAGTGGATGGATGGAGGCTGTCTGCTCTTCCCCGTGTAGGCAGCCACAGAGCTAACACAGCCCTTCATAAGTGAAGGCAAAAATCATTTTTATCAATTTGGAAACTATCCAATTAAGTGAGCCTCTAGCATTCTTTTAAAAGTTATTTATAACATTAGTTTTATTTCAAAGAATCCAGTAAAATCTCTTTTAAAAGATCTTCACTGTGTTCCATGTTCTGATGCAATTATACAAAACTGTATTCACGTCAGGATTCTCAGCCATAAGACTCAGCCACAAATCCAGTAAGAAAAGCCAGTTTCTGAGTCTAGTGATGACAATGGATTATTACAGTAGAGGTTTTTAGGAAAAAAATGAATTCATCCCCCAGCCATTTACAAACCTATTACAACATCAAAGTGACAATTTTTAATCAGGTCTGTGCTTGAAATTCTGTTAAAAACAATATTAATGCGGGCTTTAAAAAACCCTTCTGACTTAGCAGTGTTTTACAAAGTGATTCGTGAGGATTAGAATTTTCATAGTATGCTAATTTTAGAAGAAAAGAAAACTAAGGGGAAGTGTACTAGCATGTCTAAGGTCATCACAAACAATTAAGTACCAGGGTGGGATTTGAACGTAAGTCCTCAAACTACCCTTCAGGAGCTCTAGCAACAGCAACAAGATTTAAGTGTCTCTATGAGGGCACTTTGAAAGTGAACTATTCTAAATGGAGCAAGAAGAAAGTGACAAGGAGGGAAGGAGGGGCACATGGTGTTCAGCCACAAGGCAAAGCATATAGAAAATGGAGAAAGAAAACAACAGCTACATGGAAGGTGAAAAGACCCAACTTTAGCCTGCAAATCAGTAACAAATTCTTTGGAAAAAGTAGTGAGTTTACCTTGTCTAGGAGGTCACACACTGATGTTATCTTTTAATGGAAAAGAACATGTAAACCCCAAAGCAATGTGACAGACATTCTGTAAGACAGTAAGTTCTAGTGTTTCTCTCCCAGTCAGTATCCTTGCCATCCTATGTACTGATTGCAGTATCTCCAATTCAGTCCTTCATGTCACAGAAGCTACATCATATCAACTAGCTTCTGGTAGGAAAACCATACCCAAACTCAAACTCCAACCCATTCACAATTCAGAGTTTTTATAATGAAGGGAGAAAGTGTGATATGGTGGAAAGAACACTAGAGATTCCTAAAGCCTGTATGCCATTTTTGGTATCCTCATTCATATAACCAACCACGAGCCTAAGTCAGGCTCTTTCTACCTCTCACCCTGCCTGCACTAACATGTTAATTCAATGTGAAAAGAGCACCACCTCAAGAACCAGAGGATTTTTCTGTGTAGCTCTAATTGTTATAAAGACTTTCTTCAGACACTGAACTTAAATGGACTCTTTGCAGTTTTAATACTTTACTCCAGGCTCTGTTCTTGTGAGTCAAACAGAAAACGTCTAATCCTGCCTCCACATCATGGGTATTCAAATACTTAAAGACAACTAGTTTATTCAAAATCCTGACAAATTAATCTTCAGATTCTAGGAATAAGAAATCAGAATTTCACCCTCAGCCTCTGTTCTCTTAGCTCAGCAGAGGAAGCCCCATCCAGAAACTCAACATGTCTATTTACAAGACCGAGGCAAGAGAGATCTTTGACTCTCGTGGAAACCCTACTGTTGAAGTTGATCTCTATATTGAAAAAGGTCAATTCCAAGCTGCTGTGCCCAGTGGTGCTTCTATTGGTATCCATGAAGCCCTGGAGCTGTAAGACAATGATAAGACCCGCTACATGGGGAAAGGTGTCTCAAAAGCGGTTGAGCACATTAATAAAACTATTGCCCCGACCCTGATTAGCAAGAAATTGAATGTTGTGGAGCAAGAGAAGATTGACAATTGATGACAGAGATGGATGGCACTGAAAATAAATCTAAATTTGGTGCAAATGCCATTTTGAGAGTGTCTCTGGCTGTTTGTAAGGCTGGAGCTGCTGAGAAAAGTGTCTCCCTGTACCGTCACATTGCTGACATTGCAGGCAACGATGAAGTCATCCTGCCCGTTTCAGTCTTCAACGTGATCAGTGGTGGCTCCCATGCTGGTAACAAGCTGGCCATGCAGGAGTTCATGATCCTCCCTGTTTGAGTAGCAAGCTTTAAGGAGGCCATGCACATTGGAGCTGAGGTCTACTACAACTTGAAGAGTATGATTAAGCAGAAATATGGACAAGATGCCACCAACATAGGGGATGAGGGTGGCTTTGCTCCTAACATCCTAGAGAACAAAGAAGCTCTGGACCTGCTAAAGGATGCTATTGCTAAGGCTGGCTATACTGATAAGGTCATAATTGGCATGGATATTGCTGCCTCTGAATTCTTCCGATCTGGGAAATATGACTTAGACTTCAAGTCTCCTGATGATTCCAGCAGCTACATCTCCCCTTCTGAGCTTGGGGACCTCTACAAGAGCTTCATCAAGGATTATCCAGTGGTGTCTATTGAAGATCCCTTTGACCAGGATGACTGGGAAGCTTGGAAAAATTTCATTGCTACTGCCGGCATCTGGGTGGTAGGAGATGATCTCACAGTGATCAATCCCAAGCGAATTGAAAAGGCTGTGAATGAGAAGGCCTGCAACTGCCTCCTACTCAAAGTGAACCAGATTGGCTCCGTGACTGAATCCCTCCAGGCGTGCAAGCTGGCCCAGTCCAATGGGTGGGGAGTAAGGATTTCCCATCATTCTGGGGAGACTGAAGATACCTTCATTGCAGACCTGGTGGTGGGTCTCTGTACTGGGCAGATCAAGACTGGTGCCCCTTGCCGATCTGAGCATCCGGCCAGATTGGGGAAGAGCTGGGCAGCAAGGCTAAATTTGCTGGAAGGAACTTCAGAAACCCTCGGGCCTAGTAAGCTCTGTGGCTAGGAGGCCGAAGAGCTCACAGGTGCTAGTCACCTCTATAGAAGTCTGCTCCTGTCCTAAGAATGGGCAGCATCAATACTAGACCAGTCTTGTTTTGGGGGCAGCTGCTTAACTTCATTCTCCCTTCAACCTTTCTATGATGTCCTCACTGCTTCGTTAGAACTGTCTTATACCGGCTCTTTGTCAGAAGACCCTTTATCATCTTGTGACTGGGACAGATTAACCTGTTCTCACCCCCAACCCTGGTGTTGATGTGTGGAGCCATGACCTTGTGACACAGCCCGACAAGCCCACAGGCCAGATCCTTAGTGGCTTCTATGTGCAGAGTAAAAGGATTCAGTAATCACCCCCCTGCCCAAATCAAAATTTCTAGGAATTTTCAAAACCATATTTACACACTTTTAAATAATGTTACTATAACAATAAAGTGACTCATTTTTCTGTGATGAGGTTACACTAAAAGTTTCAGAGGTTGTTTATAAAAAATGGATGTAATAATAAATGCAGGGTTCATTATTAATATTAACCAATATGTTACGACAGTGATTTAAAAATCACACCTAGCAATGAGTGGACTGATTTCTTTCATCTTTTAAAAAATACTTTCAATATTCTTTATACTTATTAATAATGACTATCTAAGAATTTTGTTTAAAAAACAATTAATATTAAGTTTAATACTATTTACAGAGAACTGTAGTCTAGAGTGAATACTTAAAAACCGGAGAACACCAGTGAACAATATTGGGAAAAATTAAAATAACATTCAGATCTCCTAGTAAATTTAACAGTACTACACAGAATCACATGCTGAAGTGGCCATTTTGCTAACAAAACTTCTTACTTCTTGGAACACCATTCACAGAATCTGTATAAAGTACATTACATTTATAAACTTATTAATATTTATTTTATTTGCAAGAATGACCCAACAAACCAACAAACACACACTTATAACATGGCAACAACTACAAGCTATACTGATGAGATCATGCTTGCTTTCCTCCTACACGCTCTAGTCCTGGTTCCCAGAAAAACCAACTTTAACCTTTGACTTCACAAGTCAATGTTTTCTGCTTCTGCTTTCTGCTTCATGTTGGTGAATTTCTTCTAACTAGCTTTGTTTCTATGTTAGCTGTTAGCTTTTCATTCTTACAGGAGAAGCATAATATTCTTTCCTAATTTCTCAATTGATTTTTCTCAGGATTTGGAAAAATAGGAATTTTCAGAGAAATACTGGTTAGAAATTTCCACATGGAAACACCAAAGACAACTATTATGTCTCCCTCTGAATCTTTTCTTTTCCAAGTTAAAAACTGCTCTTCCATGAATTCAAGATTTTTCAATATCCCAGCTACCTTCCTCTGGGCATGCTCCATTTTATCAATGTCATCTTTAACCGTGGCTCCCACAACAGTATTCTAGATGATGAATACGGAATTTTCATTTCCCTGTTCTTGGAAGCTATGCCTCTCAATAAAATCCAAGAAATAAAGGATTAGCTTTTCTTGACTGTCTCATTATATTGCTTTATTCATGGAGTTGGTGGTCCACTGAAACCTCCAGTTCTTTTTCACAACAACTGCTAACTATGTCTCTTTTATCTTGGACTGCTAAAGCTGGTTAGGGTTTTTTTGTATTCAAGTATAAAATTTTACATTTGTTTCTACTGAATACCCTTCCATCTCCAGATCCAGGTCCAAAGGCCTTTCTGCCTTTGCAATGTCCTGTATGAGCCTTCTTCTCAGTTTCTCCCACCATTCTATTCTATATCCACATAACACTTTATTCCTAGATTCTTTCCTCTCCTATCCTCTTTATTTCTTGTCAGATTAACTTTTAAAAACAAACAAAACCATCAGGTATATCTCACCTACTCAAGAAAATGCAACAGCTACTTATCTCCTATATGATTAGGTTCACACACTGCACCCTGGTATCCCTCCATGATGCCATCATCTCACCCATATGACATCTTTTCTTCCCTCTCAACATTTACTTGTCTGTTTGATAAAACTCCACGACTCTTTGCACTACTTCATGGTATAACTCTATTTCCATTATCTTAGTCTACTACCCTTTCTGACTTCTAAGGTTATTAATCTCTCCATTCATTCTTTTGTAATGGATATATGAGAAGGAGTGTGAGATTAGTAGCTAGAGAGCCAGCCACGAAGCCAAGATCACTGACACACATGAGCCATGTGACCCTGAGCAAGTCTCTCAATACCCTAGGCAAGTCTCTAAGATGAAAACGCAGAGAAGCTGCTGACCTACGTTAGAAAAGAGTCTCCCTCGTCTAGCAGATCCCTATACCAGTGAAATCACAGATGCAATCCACACACCTATATGATACAGGTACATCATCTACTCTCTTAGAGGGTAAGGGACTGAGGATTATATTTCTGAATGCTCCACAGCACTTTGGACAAACCTAGGAATATAGCAATACAAGTTTAGTGAATTCAAATGTAGTCCAAGGAAGGCAGAAGAGATTAAACATTTATGTACATCACTTGCTCTGTGTCATGTACTATATTAAATGCTTCTCCAATGTTATTTCAATTGACAGTGGATATACAAGTAGGGATCCTGAAATACTGATCTCTAATGAGGTGTCAACAATGTTCTAACATACTCTGTGTAAACCTATTTATGAATAGGATTACCCAATCAAGTACTATTTCCATAAATACTTCTGCTAGAGCTCTCTTCTAATATACATTATTTCTTCATTTTTTTTGAAGCAACAAGATTTCAAATAAATCAGTGGAAGTTTTAAAGGACCAAGTCAATGAGTCTTGCACTTTTATGTTTCTTGCATTCCCAACCCCCTCATTTTGATACATCTCCTGTTCTGACTTCTTCAGTTTCCTTCCCATCAATGATGAACTATGGTTGGAATAACTCTTGGGATATGTGTTAGTGGCTCTTGTTAGTTATCAGAATTGAGGAAGTCTGTGCTAACTTCCTTCTCCTACCTATTCCCACTCCTGCCCTTTCTCTCTCAACAATTCCCAGAATTAACTGTACCAGTTAGAATGATATACCAGACATAAGATAGTTTTTTCTTTACCAATTTCCTCCCTTTTATTCCCTCTTTTTTAATTCTCTACTAAGTCTGACAATCTTCCTTCTCTTACTTCTTACATGTTTTCTCTTACTGCATCTTCTAAGAAGTTTTTTTTATTGTCTTCATTATTTCTCTTCCCTTCTGATATTTTGAAATTTTATTTTCTGATGTAGACTATGCCTTTATTTAATCTGTGTCCCTTATGGTGGTTAAAACTTTTGGAGGACTGGGTTTGAGCTTACTCTTCTAACCAAATTCTACATGATTTCTTTTAAGAATCCATCCCCTCATTTCCCTTGCCTTTTATTTCTCCATGTTTCACTCATAAAAACAGTAATTTGTGAAGGAAATATTTTTGGACAGAAGCTGTGTCTAATGGTCAAAATTTACCCATCCAAAATTCAGCCTCAATTATATCCCCAGTCTTCACCTTTGGGTCGATGATGCCCTTCATCCTCCAACTATTCTGAGTGATATCTGACCATTTACAAACCTTCTTTGGTCAGGACATTACCTTTTGGAGGCACAACACTTTCAGAGAAGGTGACCTCCCAATGAATTAACATTCTCCAGACTAAAACCATCATGGGATTTCCTTCCATTTCAAGAGAATGCTGGATTCCTTTGCTTTATATTTGGCTCTTTTTATTCCTTTGCTATTATATTTTGGCCACTTAAAATTATTTTGGGGGGATCCACTTCAAATTGTTAATTTTAACCACTGTCTTGATTTGAAGCAAGGATTCTCTTGAAGTCATTCTTCAACCCCTATCCACCAAGACAACTTGTAGATTCTCTCAATTCATGCTTTGTTGTCTATATTCAATAATTACAGGTAATTTTGCTGATTTCCTGCATTATTCCTGAGTTTTTCAATGTTACAATAAAAACTCTCAAGTTCTAACCAATGTTCATCAATCACTTCATTTTTTTTGAACCATTTTGGAGTTTATCATTGTTGTTCCAGACTTTCTTGGGAATCTACAGGATTCAGAATTTTCATTAAGTATTAGTTCAATTTTCTTTGTATTATAACATTTAAGAGAACGTAGCTGTCTATGAAGACTTCTTCGTCATCCTTTCCTCTGGTTTTAGGATCTTCTTTATGTTTGTGCTCGAGGCTTTTAAAGAGTCTTATTTTTCCCCCTTTGTTTCAGATTCTCTTATCATTCACTCTGGGCCTTCTCCTTTTGCTGGTGGGTGCTCTCCTAAGGCTGTGCTCCACATTCTTGTCTACACCTTCTTGTGTTACGGAACAGAGAATTCACTGGCCTTAATCCCTACTGTGATTACTGGGAGTACAGCTGAGATTCAGGCCCTTTTCCTTCAGACCTGGTACAAAGCCACTTGCACTAGCGTATCTCTTGAGGTTTCTTCCTCCGCTCTCCTTATTTCCTGTGTATCTGCCACTTGGTGGAAAAGGCAATAAACAGGTGGCCTTTGCATTTGCTTGCAATCCTGCTGTGGGCATGCATATAAGCTGATGGTAGAAGGATGTTGAGTGAGCTCTTTAATGAACAGAGTTCTCTGGATGTTAGTTCATTATGGTGTTTTATTTTATTTGGGTTTGTTTTCTTTCCTTTGTACATTGGGCTGCAATTACCCTGTATTTGACACAATTACTTGTTTGCAGCGTTGCCTTGTAGAAAGTAACAAATTTGCAATTCTCTGCTCATGTGATTAGGATATACCACATTACACATGACAATCACCTTAAGAAATAGGTGTGTGCCTGAATCAGTTATATAACTCACAGAATAACCAAAAAAAAAAAAATCAAGATTATATCTCTAAATCTTTGATTTTTTTTGGTTCTAAACTTCCAATGCCACATTGCCTCAAAAAGGAAAACAGTATATTAATAAGGATTTTCTAATAGCGAATCAAATTAGTAAGGAAAGAGGAAAAACTCTTATTTTTTCTTTCCTTTACTCATTTACGTACTTTCTTCCCAAGTCATTTCCTTCAGACCCTTTGCCAACTCTTCTGTAATTTTTGCAAGGTGGACAACATTCCTGCACTGGACAGTGCCAGTCCCAATGCCTAGGGCAGGAGGGTATGTCCAATTAGGAAAGGAAGCTGAGTGAGAGTGAGACTTCATGAAACTTATTCTATCTTATAAAGTTCACATGGCAGTAACAGGCCTTTGATCAAACATTAGATGCCAAAAAGCATCATGGTAGGATAGATACAAAGACAAATAAAGAGGTGTCCCATGTCCCTGTGTCTTAGCCTAGGGACCTGGCACACAAAACATGTTTAATAAATGCTTGTTGATTGGTTGATATAATAAGATGAAAGCAAAAAAAATACTGATTTCTTCAGTGGAGGGAAAACACAGAATTAAGAGTCTGAGGAAATTAATTATATGAAACCAGTATGAAAACAATTCATAGGTAGCCATGAGAAATAGCAGTAATAGCAAAAGGCCTGTCTGTTAGGAAGGAATAGAGCATCTTTTCTTCCAAGTCAGTATTTATAAAATAATTACTAATCACATGTTTTAAAATGGACATTATTCCTCTCTGGGCCCCTAGGTTGAGAGATATCTCTTAGGTTACTGGGCAGGGTTGGATAACTTGCCTAGTAACAGGTTTTTTGTTGGGCCCCTGTCAAAACGTTATTCCCCTTTGGTTTGTGAAATATCTGATGAACTGTTAACAGTCATTTCTTGTTTAGTCCATTTGCATGGTAACAACCGATGGTCCCCTAATGTTAAACCCCCATTGCCAAGTAACCACCTTCTGCTGAGCACTCCCCCTTCCTGACAACTATGACAACCAGTCTTTGATTGGGTACCTCTCCTGGCACCTGTTTTCTGTTGGGGTCCTTTACCTAGCAGTACCCTGACAACC
>CM053772.1:229733638-229755690 GCA_028658325.1 Potorous gilbertii
CTGTACTGAGTAGCACCGAAATGCTTAAAATGCACTCACCCACCTCAGTTCGGGGCTGTCTCCTCTGGGTCTCTCCATGAGGCAGCCGCCAGCCTGGCTAATAAATGATGCTCTCAAAATTCCTAATTGACTTGCCTGTGAATTATTCTCGGTCTGTCCATTTCAGGTTTATAATTAAATTCACATGAAACAGGCAAAAGAACTAGTTTCTTCACTTTGTTGTGCTGTCATACTTTTAGCAGATTTTTGCACTTTCATATTTACATATGTGTGTCTGTGTGTGTGTATACACACACACTTTACAGAATGAAATGAACCTAGATCCTTCATGGCTATACCCATGAATTCCCAAAATCTGGCAGTTTCTTCCGAAATGGAACAGTAAACCTCAGAGCAATGGCTCAATTACAGGTAGCTAGGCTTGCCCTCAAAGGGCAAAGTCCCATTGCCAGGTGATTTTTCTTGTGACCACAGCAACTCCTGAAATCCTCATCCAAGGCTTATAGTTTATACATATGAAAAGGTGGTAATCTCCCAGCAACAGGGCATAGCCCCACCTGTGTAGTCACAGAAAAAATACAGAGCTGAAAGGTTCAATTCTGTTGATGAAATGCTGCACACTTCATTAAAGAAGAACATGGAGGAGGAGGCAGGAGGACAAGAAAAAAAGACCACATGGTAATTCTGTTGTATATTTGAATGGAATAGCAAGCAGTGAATAGGAGATTTTAAGTTTCATGTGCAATCATCTTTTTTATTGTACTATGTTATAGAAATACTTGTCTTACTCCATAAATTAAAAATAAAATTAGGGAACGAACTAGGAAATACCATTTACAATTCATGGTTCAGTCAATCAATAAACATGCATTAAGCACCTAAGAGACTTGCAAGCACCAAACTAAGTGCTAGGGGATACAAAGGAAGCCAAAAGACAATCTCTGCTCCGAAGAAGCTCTACCTAATGCCAGCAACAACGTGAAAACCAGCAGGTAGGTACAAAGAAGATATATCTAGGATAGATTTTGGATGTAGGGGACTAATATTAGGGAGGACTTCCGTTAGAAAGTGTAATTTTAATTGGCACTTAAAGGAAATCAGAAGATAAGAAACGAAGAGGGAAAGGATTCCAGGCATGGGAGACAGCCAGGGAAAATATCTGGTCTGGAGATGGGAGTATCTTGTGAAAGAAATATGAGGGGACTAAGATGTAAGAACACTGGAAAAGAATGAGGGGGGTACAAGTTGTGGAGGTCTCGGAATACCAAAGAATTCTAACTTTGATCCAGGAGTTAAGAGGGAACAACTTTAGTTTACTGAAAGGGAAAGGGGCCTATGATCAGACCTGCACTTTAGGAAGAGCCTGAGCTGAATACTGAGTGGAGGACTAACCAAAAAGGAGACTTCAGGCAGAAAGACCAACCAGCAGGCTACTGCAATAGTCTAGGCATTCAGTGCAGCAGCATCAAAGGAGAGAAGGTAGTATATATGTGAGAGATCTTACAGACTGGACAGAGGAGTAAGAGTGGAAAATCTGAGAGGACACCTAGGTTGGGAACCTGGGTGGCTGGAAAAAGAATGAGGCCTTCCAGAATAGGGAAGTTTGGTGTCTAGGGAGAAAGATAATGAGTTCAGGTAGGGAATTAGAATTTTCCCATGACATTGCTAGTCTATGACTGCACATTTCTGTGCTACAAGCCACAAAATGCCTCAGATGCAATCAAGTCTGTTCAACTGTTTTTAGAACTTAAACAATGAAGCAGAAAGTCATTCACTTCCAAGTTTTGAGTTTGTACTTGCATTCTACCCAAAATTTACAGGTCTCTTAATTATGGAAAGATACAGATACATGTAAGCTCCTAGAGAGCAAGGACCCAAGTTAGTTTCTCTTCCTGAACTTCAGTGCAGTACTCTGCACACAGTAGGTACTCAACAAATGCCTGCTAGATTTGAACACTTGATTTCTCCCATTTCAGTGAGTTTCCAGTTGTTGAAAAAGAATGTAGTCATTCCTTTCAAACTTGGACAACCTGGAAAGAGCAAATTACAGATTCTCCAGGAGTGAAAGGACAAGTCTCATTAATTTAGGGATCCTTTTGTTCAGGAGTACTGAAGTCTGTGATGCCAGGAGGCCTTCAGGCATTTAAATTTTCCAATGTTATCAAACCAATAGTGATTAGGGTAATTCTTTTTCAAATACAAAAATAGATTTTCTTTAAAAAGAATTTCAGATACTGAAGCTCCAAACTCACGTAGGAAGTTCAAACAAAGCCAAAATATAGGGATGATTTCTTTGTGTCAAAGATGAGGGCTACATCTAGGGGTGTGACCATAAAAGCCTTGCTTCTTATCCTCTCTCAGTTTAGTTTCAGGTGCTTTTCGCACCTTGTTACTATCACAAGGCCTGCTACTAAAGGCAACAATGTGTGGAATTCACCCAGACCAGTTTCAAGGATGTCACAGGATTTTGAAGTTGGAAAAGATCTTAAAGTTCATCGAGTACAACCAGTCACCCTTGGCAGAAATTCCTTTCTGCAGTTTGCCTGACAAATAACATTCTTTCTTTGGAGAACAACTTTTCTTTGGTCTTCCAAGCATAACCCACCTCAGAAGTAGCCAAAAGCAAACTTCCCATCCCTCAGGTAACCTCTGTCTTTTCGAATATGGGCAGTACTTGTTCTCACTGATTTTCAATGAATCTGTTTGGCTCCCACACTATCACAAAAAGAGCTAATTCAACACCTGATTTTAGAGGCGTTAGGCTTGTTTAAATTACAATGACTACACTTCACTGGGTGATCCAATCTGGTCACCTCCAACCCCAATTCTTTCCGCTCTATTAGTTCCCTAATGCCTCCAGGCAGAATTCTTTGGCATTCAAAGCTCCGTCCCGCTCTCTCAACAGGTACTCTTTCATTCAGCGACTCTGGCCTCTGGGCTATTCCACAAACACTCCCGGATGTCTCCCATGCCTGCAATGCGCTCCTCAATTCTGCCTGCTGTCCTAGCTTCCTATAAGTCCCAGCTAAAATCCATCTTTTAAAAGAATTTTACCCCAATCTCTCTTATTTTTGGTTCTTTCCGTCAATTATTTCCTATTTCTCTTGTATGGAACTTGTTTGTATACTGTCTTGCCTATTAGACTGTGAACTCTATTCTCTGAGTATGTCTGATACATACTAAGTACTTAATAAATATATACTGACTGACTGGTCCCAAGTATCAAGTGAGATAATACCTGTAAAGTGCTCTGCAAATCTTAAGCAGCTTTACACTAGTAGCTTTTATTATTGTTAATTCTTGTTGTGATGACCCCAGCTCTGAATTCTTTATTTTAAATTGTCAGGGAGATATATAACCAAAAATTCTACATAGGTAGAGGGAATGTTTATCCACAATGTTTCAGTTATATTGAGAGGCAAATAAATTTTAAAAATAAATAAAATAGTGTGTCATTTCTGATGTCTATATTGGTATCAGATGTCTATATTGGTATCATATTATCAATATTAAAGGATACATCCTTTCTATCTCTTTAATCACTAAGAACATAAAAACAGACAATGTCAGTCAATGTTGCTCAACAGTTTTCAGAGGATTTTTGGAAGGGGGAGGAGAGGGGACACTAGGAGTTTGTTGGTGACTTGAGTAAAAATAAAATGGATCAATATACTTTTAAATAAATTTCTTTGTCAAAACAGCTCTGTGAAGATAGACTTGATATGGGAAAAAAAAATCTGCCCTTCAAATTACAGGACATGTGTTAGTTGCAGGAGAATTCATAAGTCTGTTACCATGATGAAATGAGATAGTATATATAAGAAGAAGTTCTACTGTGAAATGAAATGATGACTGGCCTTGACGTCAGAATATAGCATGACCACTTCTAGCTCCATAACTCGATCTCTCTGAAACTCAAGTTTCTTATTAGTAAAATGGGGATATTTGTACTTCTTTTACCTCAGTTATGAGAGAATTATTTCTCTCTCATATTAATAACCAATTATTGAATTAGAACTAATGTTTTTCCCCTTTTCTATTTTTTCATTTATAAATCAGTCCCTGTAGGTTATTCAGGCAGTCTTTGAAATGTAGGATTGATAATGAAAGGAAAAATTCAGATCTGTTCAGAAATTAAGAAATTTTAGGTTAGGTGAATTGATGGATTTTTTCCCATTGTGTTGTACTCAGATCTGGGAAAAAGTGGATGCTCTTTTTTGTCTAGATGAGTATATAGATAAAACTCTGAACAAGATCGAGTGATCAATCATGTCCTCTAGCCTCTAGTCAGAATAAGCCTACTTCTCAATATAATATTCATTCTTCTCATTGTTAAACCAATCAGCATGGATTGTCACCCTCAGGTACACCCACTCTTCCAAGGGCATGTAAGTGTTGAGTGGGTCCCATGAGGAGTCTCTGGCATTTGAGAGTGTTACTGATCCCTTTTATTAATGCTAGCATGATTAATAGAATAATTAGTTATCCAGAAATTATGTCTCTCCAACTTTTTATACATTACAGTTATCCTCAGGTCCAACGCCATATGGAACCTTAGGAATGTAAAAACACATTAAGTGTTACATTCAAATTTTCATTATCTAAATAAGCTACACATGAGCCTTTTGCCACACTTTTTACTTCAATATTTCAAGTAATCTTCAGGGAATGAGTCGCTTCATATAGCTTAGTTTAACATTTTAAGCACAATTTTAAAAATGGTTCTTAATAGATACCTTTTGAAAATGGATTACAAGCTTCCCAGTCATTTTAAACATAGTATACTGAATATAACTTAACCATTGCTTGATAATTCTGGACCATGAACACATTTAATACAGCTAGAGCAGCGCATAACTAAAAGATATCAGGTTCTGCTGTCCAAGTTTCTGTAAGACAGGTTCTGTTTTCTTCTTTGCTGACAATAAACAAGCATGACCAGGTATTTCTCTCCTTCACCCCCTCTGCCTCTCCTGCCCTCTCTTCTCTCTTGTGTCACTTTTAATCCTGTACCTTCCTTATAGTTATACATATCTTAAAACTCCTTTCTCCTCCATTAGACTGTAAACTTCTTGAAAGCAATGGCTGTTTTTAAATTCTACATCCCAGTGCCTAGAACAGTACTCTGCACGTAGGAGACACCAAACACAAGTTGGATTGAAAATGTCAATGTATATTAAGATCCTTTTAACATAATCTAACCAAGTTTGATAGAAATGTGTATCAAGTAAGAACAGCTAATATGGTCAGTGAAGTTTAAGAAACTTTCCTATTAAGTAAAGTTATGAACATAGGTTTTGTCACAGTTACTTTGGCTGCTTAAGGTCTGGTTCTTAACTTTCACTTGGTCTTTGGACAAAAGCATTTCAGATAAGTAAAGCATTGTTTTAGTCTAGAAAGTGTAAGTTCAATCGTGAACTTTCAGAAATTATCAAAATATAGCTTTGTTTTTTAACTTTACTTCATTTTAAAGAAACAGAATTCCCCATTCCCATTGGCATGGAAATTATATAATTAAAATACAGGAGGCTGTAATCAGATTCTGCCTGATTCAAAATATTTTAATCTGAAAATAATTTGTAAACTTGCTGAACATCATCTCTGCAACAACCAGAAGTAGGAAATTATGAAGCTTCACAAAAAAGGTATTTGATTGCAATGCTCTAAAACACTGCAAGATCACTCCCGTTATCTTCCTAATAGCTTCCTATATCTTCCTAACAGCTATCTATGTTCATAGGAAAAAATTAATGTTAGGCTTTTCAATTTGATTAAACCTGAACATAACTTATTTAAAAGAACAGCTCTCCCTTCTATGTTGGCAGAGTATGTTGGCAGGGTGGGAAGCTACCACCCCTTAGATTTGGCCTCCTCCTTTCACCAGCTTTAGTGGAACACATGTAAAGATATGCAGTTTATGGATAGCATTGCAAAGCTGCAAAAAAGGCTGTCAGTTCTCAGTGACAAGAGCTTGCAAGCCCACAAGAGAAGATTATAGGTCCATTAATTAGCCGTCACAGAGAAAGAAAATAAATCAATTATTTGTTTTGGTTCTAAAATAGTTTTATATTACTCTTTTTAGTTTAAAAGCATCTGGCTATAATATCAACAAATAAAATTGCTTTCACTTAGGCTGCCCTTGAATGATTTCCTTTTGGGGGTACGCATGGTCAGTTGGGACTAGGTTAACAAAGTAGAATACATGAGAAGTATGAGAACGTGCTGCTATTTAACAGAGGAAAGGGAAGTCAGGAAATATGGCTGACTTGTCAATCTCAGTTAATAACCTAAGTAAAATAAGGAAATCTCTATTACCACTTCCCACTATTTTCTCAGAAGGCAAGGCTTTGATTCAGCCTCTCCTTGTCTTACTCCCTCCCCGATAATGAGAGTTTCACCCTGAAGGAAGGAGTGGATGACCTGAGCAAGGTTCCTTTCAACCTAGACTCTAAACTGGGATATATATGTCATAATAGCTAGAGTTTAAATAATGCTTTAAGGTTTGCAAAGAGCTTCGCACGTATTTTCTTATTTCTCTTGTCACAGAGCAGGTGCTGTTATCACCCCCATTTCTGAAAAGAGGGAACTGAGGAAGGTGAATTAAGTGGCTTGCCTAGGATCACACAACTACTAAGTGTCTTGAGGCTGGATTTGAATTCAGGTCTTCCTGACTTCAGGTCCAATGCTATTTCCACTGTGCCACTTAGCTGTCTTAATAATGATGGAAGCAAATTCCTTTTAGAGACTTTCCAGTCAGAGGAAATTCCTGACATATAGTGTCTAATCCAGGAGAGTTTGTGCAACCATGTGCAGATTTTTAATGTTCATTGTGGTTAGCTATTTGATTATTCTATAAATTCTGAAGAAAGGCATGAGACTTTTTCATTAAAAATAATAAAAATGTATTTTCGAGAGAGAAATAAAAAAAAAACATGGAAGCAAACTAAGCTATAGTTATTGAAATTCTTCATTCAGGAGAAAAATAAAGCTCGTAGATTAACACAAAAAATTCTTTAAGAGCAATATATTCAAATAACGTATGTCTAGGATAAGATTTCCATTGCACTGCTATAGAGTATTTTGTGTATATTTATACACTTAAACATATATTAATCTATGTGTATATACAGACATGTACATGCCTATATGCATACATATGGTTCAATAGTTTATTGCACTCTAGTTAATGGAGGATGCACATGTAACTGAATACTTGTTCAGTTAACATATGTAACTTTTCTTTCCAAAATATGATGAGAGGATTAATTTTAGCGTGGTATAATAGTAAATTCCACATCCCTCTACGAATCAGTAAAACTAGATTCCAAGTTTGGCTTTGTAACAGGCTGGATGATTTTAAGCAATCAATTCACCTCCCTTTCTTGGGTCTCAGTGTTTTCATTTGTAAAATGAAAGACTTGAACCAGATAATACGCAAAATGGTTTCCAACTCTAAAATTGCATGCCTATTAATTCCTAAATCATGTGAAGAAAGGTTCTGAAATGGTCATGGACAGATTCACAATACAGTAATAAAAGAAGCTCTTCATCACTATCATTACTGCTGTGGTGGTGGTTGTGAGCTCATCCTAATTTTCATGTGTCATAGAAAGAAATAATGCCCAGAAACAGACAGAAGGCTGAATTGATTGGATCTGCTCCAGCACAGCATGTCTTAAGATATCCTCTTCTTATATTATGGAGATTATAGAGACAGGGATGGTGCTCACTTTCATTATCATAGTTTTAAAAAACAGTTTATCTTCCACCTACAAAAATGGAAGCCGTTTCAGTTTATTTTTTGAAAAGTCAGACATCAAAATGCAGATCAAATCTCAATGAATAAAATTATAACAAAACTTTTAAAAATTTTAACTGTAACACTACTTTGACCAACTAGCTAGCTGCAAGGGAGAATAAAGAAAATAAAGTCTGATGTTGGAACTGGGAAAAAAAAATCTTCTTCTACAATTTTCTTTAATCACAAACTCTCAATTTTCAAAAAAGCAGGAGAGAAAAGTTCATTAATAAATACACACATCACCTGTACAAAAGATATTCCTTCATTATTAACTAGTTACAAAACAATACTAATATTGTTATATTCATTAATAATAATATTATTAATTATAATTTTAATTATCTTAATTATTAATTATAATATTAATATATTATAATATTCATTATTAACTAGTTACAAAACAATACTAATAAGGAAAAAATGTAAACTTCGTAAACTTCCAATACAGGGGAAAACACCACTAAATTTCCAGAGGCACACCTACTAGTTCTTGGGTCTTTTAATTCAATGTTTACTTTAATCAACAGTTTTACCATAATGAAAAAAAGTACTCCAAGCAAAAAAAAAAAAAAATTCAATGCATTCAAGAGAGGATAGAAAATTGAAGAATTTAATTCTTCTACATCTCCCTCAAATTAATCAATAAAGTTCATTTAAATATAATCAGTTCATTCTAACTTAAAATAATCCAACCAGCCAAGAGAAGGATTGGTCAATGTGACAAGACAGAGACAGAAATTTAAATCAATGTTTGCATAATGAAAACTACACAATCTAAATTCTACATGTTCTTACTTTCTGTTAACACAGAATTGAACTAATAACTGTCCTTGTTTATATTTGTTGACACCAAAATGTCTCATTAACAAGCACTCTTCTGTTTATGTTGATGCACCCTACTAAGATCTTGCTTGATACAGAGGCATGCTGACCATTTGACCCTCTGTCCAGCAGCTGTCTAGGCTCTGTAGGTCCTTTGGAGGGAAATGAGAAGCAGAACACTAAGACTGAACCTGTTAAGAGCTGGGCTCTGGGAAGGATGTACGTCTGAGGAACATTTTCCTTTCCAAGCAATCCAGACACATTATCTAATGTACTAAATACCACTAATATGAAGAAATGACCCCTTTCTCCCTTTCTACAAATCCCATTTGAGAAAATACTCCTACCTCAATGCCACTTTGCCTGGCGAGTTTGACTGCTGTGTTGTAGTAGCCGCAGCGCAAAAGATGCTCCACCATCATGCGATCCATGCGTTTTTTTTTCCACATGTTGGCAGCTGCTGGCTGATCACTGCTGTGCTCTTTAAGGTGTTCAATTCTGCGTTTGCACAACTTTGCACTTTCATCTTCAGCTTGGATCGATTCGACTGCCTAGAATGTTAGAATAAAAACAAGAGCTAGCCTGGGCATCGCAAATACAGCTGACACATGACACTGCCTCTCATCACAACTGTTTAAAGTCAATTAAAAAAAATCAATGTGGCACATACTATTCTTTTATATTGTAAAACCCAGACAAAATGTCAATATAATGAAGTCTTTCAAAAACAGACACCAAGGAAAATTTCTTAAGTGAAACTAAAATGAATTCACAGGTACAACTAGTAAAAATTCATTATTTAACTGATACAAAATCTGACTAAAATGCAGGACAAACACACTAATACCCTGCTGATGGGGCTGTGATTGTGTCCATTTTGGAATGCTATCTGGACTCCTGTCAAAAAAAAAAAAAGGCTAAAAGTTCATATTGTTTGACCCAGGAATCTCCGTGTTAGGCATGTACTCCAATCACAGGACCACAATATTCCTGGCAGCATTTTTTGTGGTATCTAAGAACTGGAAACAAAGTAGATACCCTTCATTTTGCATGTTAATGCAATGGACTATTACTGTGCCCTAAGTAGAAAGGTAATATACAGTTAAACCGTAAGTATGAAGAATTCAAAGAAGAATGATGAACTATTCCAGGAAAATGTAAGTAAAAATAGTATACCCAGTGACCATAATGTACATGGAACAAACACAAAAACTAAGTTGCAATTATAATGACCAAGAAGGGCTCAGAAAGAATGACATAATTTCATACCTTCTTAACAGAACTATGAACGTGGAATACTGAATAAAATTCCATTAAAAAAAATCATCCTCTCAGAATTACATAGTGGGTAAATACAACAAGCCTATGGGGTAGGTGGTAGGAATATAATTATTCCCATTTTATAGACGAGAACCCTGAGATGAGTTCTCATAGCAAACAGTTTATCTAGTCCCAGATAGGACATAAAATGTTAAGATTTAGAACTGAAGTACCTTAGAGATAATCAAGTCTATTCCTTTTACTTGAGGACAGCTTATAATTCCAAATATAGGACCCCCCACCAAAAACATTAAACAATAACAAAATGTCTGTTTCCATGACACGTTATTTTAGGGGAGAAAAAGGATGAGAATTGTTTAGGGTACACACTACCATTACAGCTGTTGTCATTACATTCCATCAGATAAAATGTCAGAGAGCATTCTACCAACTGGCTGCTTAACTTGCTACTCTATTATTCTGTTGATTATATCAGTTATTATCTAAGTTCAATCTAATATAGAATTAAGTTCAGAAATTTTAGAGAAAGTGAATCATCCAGAACAGTAGCTCTCCACTTAGGGCCCCTTTTGGAGCAGGTTTCTTATGGATAAAAATGGGGACACGAGTCTTTGTATTCCCTAATTGGGTACTTGTGATAAAAGTGCTATGTCAATGGGAACTCTGCTACTCCCAATGCTCATGACCAGAAGGGGTGGCCGCTCTTCTTTCCATGGTCAAATGATACTCAATGTCCTTGGCTTCTTGGACCAGGAGTTGAGCAGCACATAGAAATGGAGAGCTCCTGCTCTTGGATCCTGAAAAGGGGTCAGGTTCTTTGTTAACCCTAGAGTGTATAGGAGAAGCTTTGATTCAAACATTTCAGGTCCTTCTCTTCTAATCTTTATGATTTGGTAGGTACTATAGGGAAGTTTTATGGAAAGACGTTACGATTTTATTAGGTTTCTGTTGCTAACTTATGATGCAATGGGAAGTGTGATGTATTTAGAGTTAGAGGAGCCCCACTCAAATCCTGGCACTGTCCCTCACTGCCCACTGTCCATGGGCAGGGCCCGGGGAAGGTCACTTCACCTCCACAGACCTCAATATTCTCATGTTCTAACAAATGACATCCGCCTCTCATTCTACCAGCTTCTACTCTGGAGTTTTGTGAAGACAACATAAAAGCATTACACTTTCTTGAAGTAAATGGAATAAGGATCCATA
Organism: Potorous gilbertii; assembly: GCA_028658325.1. Classification (NCBI taxonomy): domain Eukaryota; kingdom Metazoa; phylum Chordata; class Mammalia; order Diprotodontia; family Potoroidae; genus Potorous; species Potorous gilbertii. The sequence goes on from CM053772.1 coordinate 229,744,749, forward strand.
TGGTTAGTAAAGTGCTATTTTAAAACATCCATAACTGAAAGAGTAACCAACATAATTGTGAACACTGGAAAGAATATTCTAGATTGTAGGATCCTACTTTCAAGCTTGAAGGATCCTGTCTGACCAGTTTCATTTCTTAAATGGTTAACACTCAATAACTGGCAAAATTCCATCAGATAAAATGTCAGAGAGCATTCTACCAACTGGCTGCTTAACTTGCTACTCTATTATTCGTTAAAACATACTCATTTCATATCATCGCAGGGACTTAGCACACCTTATGAAGTAAAACAAAACAAAACTAAGATTCGTTTTGCAAATAATTTTATTGTTTTGTTGTTTGATCATTTCAGTTGTATCTGACTCTTCATGATCTCATTTGGGGTTATCCTGGCAAAGATTCTGGAGTAGTTTGCCATTTCCTTCTTCAGTTCATTTTATAAATGAGGAACTGAAGCAAACAGGGTTAAGTGCCATACACATACCTTGCCAGAGTCACATACCTAGTAAGTGTCTGAGGCCAGATTTGAACTGAGGAAGTTCTTTTCCTGATTTCAGGCCTGACACTGTATCCACTGTGCCACTTAGCTGCCCCTATTTTACAAGTAATGACTATTTTAATTCTGATCAGATCTAACTTGCCGCTAGTTGCACTTTTAACTGAAACAGATACAGAGAGTAAGAAGAATGAAAAAACAGAACAGAAAAACCACATTTTGTGTGTTCACCAAAAAGAAACCTTTACCACTGCTTCTGTAAATGTGTCCTCAATAGTTATAAATGACTTAGCAATTTTTATATATACAAGCATGATTTTTGAAATAACCAATGTGACAATTTTTTTCTACTGCCAAAACCCTGTTTTAAGGCAGAACTTAAAAACAAATAAAAATATTTAAAATACCAAAGAAAAGACAGTCTAGTTGCCATAGGGCAGGCAGAAAATTTCCTCAGGTTTCCATAATGCTAATTATCTCATCTCTAACAAATATCTTAAAACCAAAACTCCTCCAAATCCCTAAAAACGATCAACCTTTTCTCTCATCTTCATGCATTGCCACCAACCCCATATAGGTAGACTCCAATGTGGAAAGGCATCTTGAATGAATTAATTCCTTGGCATGTTCAAAAACTTAACACTATTATTGTTACACTGTTCAGCAGGAACAACACAGAAAAATATTTAATTTTTAATATTTCTAGTAATTTATGAAGTACTTTGCTTCTTTTATTAGAAGAAACCTTGTGCCATGGTGGCAAGAGCATCAGACTTAGTGTCATAGGACCTGGGTTCAAGTCCTGGCTTTGAGGACCTGGAAGCCCTTCAGGCCACATTTGGTATCTTGTAAAGCTACCATACATCCTGAACAAACAGAAAACAACAAAAAATTATTCTCTTAAAGCAATAATTTAAAACTATAAAACATGTTGAAATCCATCTGGCTCTTCCATCTTAATGGATGCAGCCCTGACCTGTCTACTACATGTATATGTATGGATAAATCAGTCATGTCATTTCAGCAGGCTGATATATGCCTTTAAAAATGCATATACATCTCTAGTAATTCTTTGGAATTGAATTTTGTTTTGTTTTTTACTGTAAGAGTAGATAAATTAGATTCAAGACTACATAATAGAAGGTGCCACTTGTCCATCATTTCATCTTGCAAACAAATCCACAAAAAATTGCAAAGTGCTTCTAGGACACGGATACCCCTTCCCTTGACCCAATTATAGCTTACATAAAAGCAGACCATAGCATATAAACAATGTTGTTGTTTCTTTTTCTTCAGTTTGTTGCTATGTAAATTCAAAGAAAACTTTTGAGGAAAACTTATATTAAAGATTCGGTAAATTTTATTTTTGTGGGGGGAAAGGGAAGTTGCATAAATTTAGCCTTATATAGTATGTCATGTGAAAATATTCCACAAAAATATTGAAACAGTACTTACCTTTCTCTTGAGGACACTTAACTTTTCAACTACTCCATCAAGGAGACTAACAACTGAATCAACAGCAGGACAACTGCTCAATGTTTTTTCTAATTCTGCAACTACCATTGTGACGTGGCTGGTCTCTCGGTCAATGTTTTTCTGTGCAGCTCGAAATCGCTTGTTCAGTGTTTCATAGGGTACCTGAAAAAAGTTACAGACAATAGTGCATCATAAGTGACTGTGACTGAAATGTATTCTATGAAACAAGACATCTAGACTAGATAAATCTCCATCAGGACCAAGTTTTTTTTTTTAATAGCAAAAAACAACACAGAGTTCAGTTGTTGGAAGGTATCTTAAAAGGCATATTGTTCAAAATGTGCATTTACAGGAATCCTTGAGGTATTCGATCTCAATCCACTCACTCTCTCCTCCTTTACTAACACAGATCATGTCCCAACATCTAGAATATATTTTTTCTTTTTTCCTTTTATTTTTTACCTGTTGATCTCAATGGTAGTATTTTATATTTTCTAATTACATGTAAAGATAATTTTTAGCATTCACCTTTTACAAGATGTTCAGTGTCAAGTATTTCTCCCTTCCTGCCTCCCTTATCCCTTCTTCCTAAAATAGCTGGCAATTTGATATAGGTTACATATGTGCAATTATGTTAAATATATTTCCATTAGTCACAATTATGAAAGAAGAAACAGACCAAAAGAAAAAAATGACATAAAAAAATAAAGTGAAAATAGTATGCTTTGATTTTCATTCAGAGTCCTTCAGTTTTTTATCTGAATGTGGACAGCATTTTCCATTCTGAGTCTTTTGTAACTGTCTTAGATCATTGTGCTGCTAAGAAGAGCTAAGTCATTCATAGTTGGTCAGCACGCAATGATGCTGAAACTGTGTACAATGTTCACTTCATACATGTCTTTCCAGGTTTTTCTGAAATCTGCCTGTTCATCATTTCTTATAGCATAACAGTATTCCATTACATTCATATACCACAACTTGTTCAGCCATTCCCCAATTGAGGGACATCTCCTCAATTTCCAATATTTTGCCACCACATGAGGAGTTGCTATAAATATTTTAGGTCCCTTTCCCTTTTATATGATCTCCTGGGATCCAGACCTAGTAGAGTTATTGCTGTATCAAAGGGTATGTGCATAATTGGATTGACCTTTGGGCATAGTTCCAAATTGCTCTTCAGAACAGTTGGATTAGTTCACAACTCCACTATTAGTGCTTCAGTGTCCCAATTTTATATTTTCTCCCTTCTTCATTTCTGTTAAAAAATTCTGTTCTTCCTTCAGGGCTCAACTCAGGAGTTACATCCCCCAAGATTAAAATTTCTTTTAACACATTCACATTAAAGTATTCTCTTTCTCCCTCAGCTTTCCTAGAGGATTCTGTGGGAATTCTGTCTCTCCTAATACACTATACTATTATATCTCCCTACCATACTCTATTATCTATCATACTTGTGTACACAGATGTATAATGTCAATCTCAGTCCCTCCAAAACCTACCTGGGAATCAGATACAAAACATCCCATTTTTTTCAAAGTAAAAAAATACAACTATCTTTCTAATTTCCTGGGTTAATGGATTAAGTGTACAGCTAATAAAAGAATCAAGGAACATTTAGTTTGGGTGGATGTGGCACTGTAAAAACTCATACAACATCTCCCAAGCCCTTTACCCTTTTTTAATCTTAAACCCTGACTGCTGATGGTTCCAGGACTACAGAAGGGCAGTTTCCTTTTGCTCCTACACCAAGAAAATAGAAGAGTAAATGGGAGGTTCAGATAATAACTCCTACAAAATTTGCCTTAAGTTCTATGTAGTTTAACAAACGAAAGAAAAAAGCCTACAACAACTGACCCAGATAGTGGCTCTTCCACTACTTTCCTTCTGCCACCAAGGAACATCCCAGCCCAAACCTATCCCACCCTCATGTCATAGCAATGACAGCTTTATCTTATGTCCTCTATAAAAGTGCTGCTCTAGTGGCTCATCTTAGTCCAGAAGAGAGAGCCCTGGATTCTCAGATGCAATGCCAGTCATGTATGAGCTCTGGCAGGTTATACCAGGTGAGGCATTTGGGTTCATGAGTCGTATCTGCTGCCCAACGATGACCTCAAAGTCTGGAGAGAGATTCATCATCTGCTGAGTGGGTGACAATCAGTTGATTCACACTTTGAGAGACAGCTCATCACACAAGCATTAAGGGCCTACTATGTGCCAAGGGCTATACTTGGCACTAGTATAAAGACACTAGTGCAAATGACCTCAAGTCTGTGCTGCCACCTTCGGCTTTTGGGGGGATGGTAGTGGAGTGGCAGAGGCCATCATAACAGGCAATGGTGCTATCAAGCAGCTAAAAGGACATCTCTCAACTTTCTGTTAGCAGTCTATAAAAAAGTCTAAAGTGACAAGTGTGATCAATCATAATCACCACTAAGTTGTTTTCCACAGCTCTCTGGGGGGCAAATGCACCCAATCAATCATTACATTTGAAGTGGGATGGGATACTTGTTCCAAAGTGTGTTCTCACAAAACACAATGAGGAACAGGCAGTGAAAATGCACAAAGTGTAGAGAGAGAATATCTTGTGCAAAGAACAGCAAGAAGGTCAGTGTCACTGATTTGGAGAGAAGAGTGTAAGAAGACTGGAAAGGCAGGAAAGGATAGATTGTAAAGAGTTTTAAACGCCAAACAGAGAATTTCACATCTGAAGTTCACTGAGAAGGGAGATGACATGGTCAGATTCATGGGTTAGGAAGATCACTGTGGCAGCGGAGGATGGACTGGAGTGGAGAAAGACTTGGGACAGGGCGACCAAGCAGCAGGCTACTGCAATAGTCCAGAATCGAGGTGATGGGTGCCTGTATCTGTGTGGTGCCTGTGTTAGAGGAGAGAAGTAGACATATGACAGACGTGAAGATAGAAATAAGGACTTAATCACAGACTGGATATGAGAGTAAGCAAGGGTGAGGACGCAATGATAAGTAGGTTGTGGGCCTATGTGAATGGGAGGATACTGGTACCTTGGGCAAAAATAGGATTTGGGAGTGGAGAAAGTGGAGTGGAGAAAGTGGAGAAAGAAAAGAAAAGAAAGAAAAATAATGAATTTGGTTTTGGATGTGTTGAATTGAAGGTATCTACAATACATCCAATTCAAGATGTCCAACAAGCAACTGGAGATGATTAAGGTTTGATAAACAGAAGTGAGAAACATCAGCAAAGAAATGACAATTGAATCCAAGGGGAAGGAGAAGCCAGACGAGGTGTGAGGACAGATGAAAAGACTTGAAAAGGCCACTGTCATGATTGGTAAAATCAACTGATTAGGGAGGTATAATGACTGCCTTGCTGCAGTGCAGGTCCCCTTGAGAATATGTAACGTAGATCAGTCAGCACAATTTCACGATTTTCTCCAACTTCATCCAGCAGCAGACAGTGAGAATACTCCAAAGCTGAGGACTGACAAGGCAGGTGACAGGCCATGGGGTCACCAAGGGTTTGAGACAAGGAAAAGAGAGCACAGCTTGTGCAGACATAATGGTCTACTGAAGAAATGAAGAGTGGAGGGACTAAGGTGACAAAGAGGATCAGCAGCAGAACTGGAGGTCATAAGAGCATGGGCAAGATTTAGCACTCAAAGATTATGGTCAGATAAAGGAATTCCGGAGTTTATAAACACGGGAGTGGGGCACTTGTGGATGATGGGGCAGATCACAGGCATAACCATCTCTTGTGGGCAGCTGAGGTAGAGGAGGTCATGGAAAATAAGGAAATGGAAAGTTGGGGGTTTGAGGTAGTATCAATATGCAGGCTGAATTGTGCTAGTGTGAGGAAAACCTGTGAGCAAGACACTGAATTTGTTGAGAAAAGAAAGTTTCTTAGAGTTCAGTAGAAAACAGCTAGCAGACTTCTGATTGGGTGATTAACACAAATTGAATGAACTTCAAAGGAAAAAGAGGTTACTACAAAGTGAAAGTCTGAATGTCTAACAGGGAGTGAGGAATATTTGGACACATCTACACAAGCAGCAAGCTGGAAAATATAAAAGAAAGCACAAATGGTATTGAAAAAGGGGGGGAAGGATACTGTGCTACCACAGGAAAGACAGATCTCAGAAGGGCTCCAAGCTGGACAGCACAAATCTTTCTGGAAAGCCCAGTGGGAGGGGTGAATATATTCGAAATGGGGTAGGAGGAAGAGGGAGGGTTAGAAGAGTGAGAGCCAAGGTTCAGAATCACCAGAAGACAAAAAAGAAGTTGCAGCCAAAGGAAAGGATAGCTCACAAGTTCTCAGCAAATAAGCTGAGTCTCACCTCGGGCTAACGTACAATAAAAACATTTCATGAGACACTTGGTCACCTCCACTAACAGTGCTTACAAGCATTAAAAACAAAATACTATGAAGACAATAATAGCAGCTGATGAACAAACATCTGTTGAAAAGGATGAAGTACAGAAACTCCATGAAGATTACAAAAAGATTTTTCCAATAAATATATACACTAATATATAGCGACTCCAATCCAGAGGCACCGAGTCATACAAGTGAGAATGGTAAATGATGATGAAAATGTGATTTGGGAGCAAGAAAGTAAAAAGGTCAAAATGCTTGATGACTACTAAGAAGCATCACATCACATATAATGAATACTTTAAGAGGAAAATGCGAAAGAATTGGACTTGCAATTACTGAGTGATATAAAAAAAAGAAACACTGCTACACAGGAAAGGACTGATTACCAATGTGGAAGGTCATTTCTGAATTACCTATTCAAGTTTGGTCAAATGACTGAATAATTAGAGCAAAGGCCAGAATAATCTCTCCTTTATTAGGTCAGAAATTAGAAAAAAAAGGGATAAAGACAAGATATCTGTATACTTCTTTAACAAGCCAAAAAAAGGGAATAAAAATATTGATTCTAATAATCACCACTTCCTATAGAAATTTAACTAACAGAGTAGTCACTACACCACCAGAACATGATAAACAGAAGAGCTCACAAACACTTCTATCCTTGCCAAGAGGAGAAGACTTGATAGCCAAGGACAATCATGAGACACAATATAAATTCATTCACAAAACCTTTAAGAGGAGCATAATGGAAGATTATGAGTATCAAAAGTCAGCAAAGTATAGTACAATAGAAAAATCTGTCTGCAGAAAGGTTGAGACCTATTTAAGCCATGTTAGCCCCAAGAGCATTTGTGGATGAAAATGTAGGGAAAAATACAAACAGATAAAACGGAGTTTTGTTTTGCTTTTTTAACCACTGAAGACAAAGTAACTACCACATCTGGACTACCTTAGACCAAATTTGTTTTATGAAGAAGTAGAAATGGCACTTAAGAAAAAAGTTGAAAAGAGGTTACAATTCAAATACGTAGAGAAGAAATGATCATTTGAAAAGCTCAGTGATTTTCAGGATATATGAAGGGAAGATTCACTCAAATTACAGGGGACATTATTACCAAAAGAGGCTTTTCAAGAAGACATCAGGAACTTCTGATCCACCTGAGATGAAGAGATCTCTCACAGCAAACATATGCATGATTTTTCACAAGTAGCCTCCTAGAGCAGTGACATGAATGGTTAGATATAAGAGAATATGACATTCTTCTTTTGGTACTGTTTATTGATTAAAAAAAACAACATCAAAACATTTATCTTTGGAGTAAAATTCTGACATAAAGCTATCCTCCAATAAGTTGTTTCTACACTTACTGACATCATCAAAGTGTTTGTGGGGATATGAGTAGGTAGCCTAAGAATAATAAAGGGTCTGGAAAGAAGAGGACTGTTGTAAGAAGGTGAAGGAAATAGAGATATTTAGTCCAAAGAAGAGAAGATTCTGTGGTGGTGGGTAGGGTAAAATCTGCTGTCTTCAAATATCTGAAGGTCTGTCATGTGTGAGAGGAATCTGATTTGTTCAATGTGGTTCCAAATGGCAAAACTGGGAGCAACATGTGGAAGAGGCAGAGACTCTTTCCCTTCTTTCTCTTCTTCTCTCTCTGAACTCCCTCCCTCCTCCTCTTTCTTCCTTCTTGTGAGATAGAATCTCCCCATTCTGCATCAACTGGAAGTGCAACAGCTACTGAAAGGCCTGATCTCCCTGTAGATCAGTCTGGCACTTCTGACCTGCTCCAATTCTATCTTGGGATGGTTAGTTCCTCCTTCCTTAATGCAGGAGATTCATAGTTTGTTCAGCCATTCCCTAGGCAACAGGCACCTTTGTTTCCAGTTCTATACTACAAGAAAAAGTGCTGCTGAAAACATGTATGTAGCGGTGTTCTTTTTATCAATGACCTTGGGGCATATGTCTTGTAATGAAAGCTCTGGGATTAATAGATGCTTTTTGACAGATTGGGAGGATACTATAATCAACAGAATCTATCATGGAGCCAACTTTCCTAGACCTCACATTCCATGATCATATCTTATCAATTTTATCTCCAAAGTATCTCCTCCATCTCAATCCCTTCCGCATTACTTCCACTGCCACCAACCTAGCTGGGACTCTGCTTTACCTAGACCGCTGTGAATAGCCCAACAGATACTTCCAACTCTATCTTCTTCTCCCCAATTCATCCTTCACAGTGTTGCCAAAGTAAGGTTCACAATAACTCCTTACTGTTTAGCAAACATTTACAACCTCCTTCTCCTTACATTCAAAGTCTTCCACAATTTTATTAATCCTTCTTTCAAAGTCTTATTTTATACTGTTCTTCCCACAGACTATTTTTAAGGTCAAATTATATCACACCCCACAGACACCACTTCCATTCACCCCCTCTGGCGAGGCACCACCTCTAACACTCAAGGCCCCTCTTCTCAACACTTCCCTCACATACATACCTTCAAATATATGAACAAAAAAGGAAGGCAAAAAAAACCTACAATAAGATTGAATTTCTGGCTTTCATAGTTTTTAACAAGAAACAATTAAATGTTAAATTAACCCCAAACTTTCTTACTTGTTTACATATCATCTCTCTTCCTCTTTCTGTGTAATGTCTAGATGTTGCTACTATTAATGTTACTTATATAAGTTGTATTCTGTATGTTGTTCTTCTGGTTCTACTCTCCCCACACATACACTGTGCATTATTTCACATCTTTCCATATTTTTTGTATTCATATTTGTACTTTATTAAGGAATAATAATATTCCATTACACTAATCTACTATAATTTATTCAACTATTCCTCCAATGAATAGAAATCTGAGCTGTTTCCAACTTTTGCTATTACAAGTAATGCTGCTAAAACATCTTGTACAAATAATTCTTTCCTTTTCTCTCTATGACGCTGACTGGGGACAAGGATACCTCTGTAATGGCCTATGTATTCCTGCATTACTTTCCTAAAAGATCATGGTCATTGAGAACTCCACTAGCAGTCAAGTAGTGTTTTCCCTACCTATTCTTCTGAAGCACCTCTGATAAGGCAGCACCTAAGAGTTTGATTGCAATTCTCTAATTCAGAAGTTTGAAAACTTCTAGAGATACTAATATTTGGCTAAAGAACTATCAAGAAATTTCCTTTCCTCCACACTTATACTCTCACTGACATTCTAGATCTGAGTTTGAAGCTTTCTCTACCTTTCTTTCAATGGTAAATTCTTTCAATAGTAAATGGGAAAATGCGAGGTGCCTCGCTGACAAGGCTCCCTCCTTTCTTTCTTCCCTCCCTCCCACCCTCTTTCCTTCTTCTCCCTTTGTCCACTTAGGGTACCATACCCTTACCTATGGGTGCTCTGCCCAAATGAATGTAAATTTTGATGGCTAAAACCTAGGCAAAACATCTTGAAGCTTAAGAGCTAGACTTCTTTTTCTTTTTTGTTTTTAATATAAATTTATTTATTTAACTTTTTACATTCATTTCCTTTTTTTTTTTTTACTAAATTTATTTATTTAACTTTTTAGATTTGTTTCCACAAAATTTTGGGTTCCAAATTTTCTCCCCATTTGTCCCCTCCCCCCACACCGAATATTCTAATTTCCCCTATCACCAATCTGCCCTCTCTTCTATCATCCCTCCCTTCCCTTGTCCCCATCTTCTCTTTTGTCCTGTAGGGCCAGATAACTTTCTATTCTCCATTACCTGTATTTCTTATTTCCTAGTAGCAAGAACAATACTCAACAGTTGTACCTAAAACTTTAAGTTCCAACTTCTCCCCATCCCTCCCTCCCCACCCATTCCCATTGGGAAGGCAGGCAATTCAATATAGGCCATATCTGTGTAGTTTTGCAAATGACATCCATAATGGTTGTGTTGTGTAAGACTAACTATATTTTCCTCCATCCTATCCTGCTCCCCATTGTTTCTATTCTCTTTTTTGATCCTGTCCCTCCCCGAGTGTTGACTTCAAATTGGACCCTCCTCCCATTGCCCTCCCTTCCATCATCCCCCCCACCCTGCTTATCTCCTTCTCCCCCACTTTCCTGTATTGTAAGATAGGTTTTCATACCAAAATGAGTGTGCATTTTATTCCTTCCTTTAGTCAAATGTGATGAGAGTAAACTTCATGTTTCTCTCTCAGCTCCCTTCCTTTTCCATCCACTAAAAAGTCTTCTACCTGCCTCTTCTATGAGAGATAATTTACCCCACTCAATTTCACCCTCTCTCCTCCCACTATATTTCTCACTGTTTACCTTGATTTCTTTTAAGATATAATCCCATCCTATTCAATTCACTCTGTGGTCTCTGTTTCTGTGTGCGCACGCATGTGTATGTGCGTGCACATGCATGTACATGTGTGTGCGCATATGCGTGTGTATGTGTGTGTGTAATCCCACCAACTACCCAGACACTGAAAAGTTTCTAGAGTTACAAATATTGTCTTTCCATATAGGAATGTAAACAGTCCAACTTTGGTAAGTCCCTTATGACTTCTCTTTGCTGTTTACTTTTTCATGCTTCTTCTCATTCTTATGTTTGAAAGTCAAATTTTCTTTTCAGCTCTGGTCTTTTCAT
>CM053772.1:229756190-229773654 GCA_028658325.1 Potorous gilbertii
TTTTGATCATGGCTTTCAGGTAGTCCCATAATTTTAAAATTGTCTCTCCTGGATCTATCCTCTAGGTCAGTTGTTTTTCCAATGAGATATTTCACATTATCTTCCATTTTGTCATTCTTTTGGTTTTGTTTTGTGATTTCTTGGTTTCTCAGAAAGTCATTAGCCTCCATCTATTCCATTCTGATTTTTGAAGAACTAGTTTCCTCAGTGAGCTTTTAAACCTCCTTTTCCATTTGGCTAATTCTGCTTTTGAGAGCATTCTTCTCCTCATTGGCTTTTTGAACCTCTTTTGCCAATTGAGTTAGCCTATTTTTCAAGGTGTTATTTTCTTCAGCATTTTTTTGGGTCTCCTTTAGCAAGGTGTTGACCTGCTTTTCATGTTTTTCTTGCATCTCTCTCATTTCTCTTCCCATTTTTTCCTCCACCTCTCTCACTTGATTTTCAAAACCCTTTTTGAGCTTTTCCATGGCCTGAGCCCATTCAATATTTATTTTGGATGTTTGAGATACAGAAGTCTTGACTTCTATGTCTTTCCCTAATGGTAAGCATTGTTCTTCCTCATCTGAAAGGATGGGAGGAGATATCTGTTCACCAAGAAAGTAGCCTTCTGTGGTCTTATTTTTTTTTCCCTTTTCTGGGCATTTTCCCAGCCAGTTACTTGTCTTCTGAGATACCTCTCCACCTCCACTTTGCCTCCAGATCCACCCAGCTAGTGCTTGGGGTCTGAGATTCAAATGCTGCTCCCCAACCTCAGGGTTTTCAGCAGGGTAGGGGCTGCTGTTCAGTGTGAGATTAAATTCAGGTGCTCAGGTGGGGACAGGGCTGCTATTGAGTGTGAGATTAAGTTCAACTGCTTGGGTAGGGGCAGGGCCCCCTCACAGGGCTCAATTCCCTCAGGGGGTTTATGCAGAGAGCTTCAACAATGGATCTATGCTCCTGCCTTCCCTGGGAGTCCCCATCCACCACTGCCTCCTGAGGTGTCCCAAGCCATGGAGACACCCCGCTCCCCCCCTTGGCCAGCCAACAGACTCTCCCATCGACCCCCACGCCTGTGAGTGGAGGGACCTATGTCCCTATAGCCTGCCTGGATCTGCTCCCCCCGGCACTATGCAGCCAAGGCAGGGCTGGGCTCTGCCCCGGGGCCCAGTGTGCGATGGACCCCTGGCACCGGCCCCTCAGGACTCTCTGGAACAGAAATCCCCTCCTCCCCTCTGCTGTGTGGCCTCTGCCACTCCAGAACCCATTGGGAGTTCCTCCTCACAGGTATTTTGTGGGCTGTGGGTTTGGAGCTAGCATATGTGAGTCTTTCTACTTGCCATCTTGGCTCCTCCCCCTATTTGATTCTGTTTTTTAAAGAACTATTTTCCTCAGTGAGCTTTTGAACCTCCTTTTCCATTTGGTTAATTCTGCTTTTTACAGCATTCTTCTCCTCATTGGCTTTTTGAACCTCTTTTGCCAATTGAGTTAGCCTATTTTTCAAGGTGTTATTTTCTTCAGCATTTTTTGGGCTTTCCTTTTACAAGCTGTTGACTCGCTTTTCATGATTTTCCTGCATCACTCTCATTTCTCTTCCCAATTTTTCTTCCACCTCTGTTACTTGATTTTCAAAATCCTTTTTGAGCTTCTCTGTGGCCTGAGACCGTTGCATACTTATTTTGGAGGTTTTGGATGCAGAAGCCTTGACTTTCTCTGACGTTATGCATTCTTCTTCCTCATCTGAAAAGATGGAAGAAAATACCTGTTCACCAAGAAAATAACCTTCTATAGTCTTATTTTTTCCCCTTTTTTGGGTATTTTTCCAGCTGGTTACTTGACTTTGTCCTTTGTCAAGAGGAGCCTATATTCTGGGGACCTCCAAGGTGGCACAATCAAGAAAAAGGAATTTACTCCTCTCCTGGCATGCTCACTTGTCTGGGAGCAACCAAAAACTTTTCTGCCCAGAATATGGGAGTAGAATTTCCTTTCTACAACTGCCTCCAGCTTCCCCATGCCAGTGCTCCTCCTCACCCCAGGGCCATGCTCAGGACTGAGATTTAGATCAGCTGCTCAATTCCCACAAGCACTTTAGGCAGAGGGCTTCCAGGGCCAAGCTCAGGGCTGAGATTCAGATCAACTGTTCAGTTCCCCAAGGGGCCTCAGGTGGAGGACTCCAAAAATGGATGATGCTGCTGCAGTGGCTGCTGCAGGCAATCCAGACTGTGTTCCCTTCTCCTGGGTGAAGGAGCTTTCTCACTGACCTTTGAAGCTGTCCTTGGCATTTGTGGGTTGAACAATATGGGAACCGCTACTGCCAGTGGCTCCTTGAAGCCTGTTCCAGGTCCCATCCCTGCTGTGCCCCATGGCCCATGTGGGGCTGTGCTCAGCTCCACACCAAATGCAATAGACCCTTTCTGTTAGCCTCCCAAGCTGTCCTGGGCTGGAAATCTCCTCCTCTCTATCATTTTGTGGTCTCTGTTGCTCTAGAACTTGTTTAGAGTTATTTTTTACAGGCATTTTCTGGGCTATGTGAGGAAGCTTCTCCAGGTCCTTCTTTCTACTCCACCATCTTGGCTCCTCCCCCTCCCAGCATGCCCCATTTACTTTACAGATGAAGAAACTAATTCTTTGGAAGGTAAAATCTTTTGTTCTAGTCCTCACAGGGCAGGCAGTTGGTACAGTAGATAGAGTCCTGGATTTGGAGTCAGGCATTCTTGCCACTAGTTGAGTGGCCTTAGGTAAGTAGGACCTGGATGTGCTTTCATTTCCTCATCTATAAATGTGGGTGATAATAGCATCTCTCTTGAATGATTGTTATGAGGATCCAATGAGATAATGTTTGTAATGTATTTTGCAAGCTTTAAATATCTGTGTGAATATTAGCTATTATTATATATCAGAACTGGTATTTTAATCCAGATTTTCTGGATTGTATTCTAAATACACTGTTGTATTGTATTGCTGTTGGACTTGTGGTATATCTTGTCCTCTTCAGGTTAGGCAAGGACTGTATCTTAATTTTGTATCTGGGTGTTTGGTAATTATTGGTTGAATGAATTAATAAAGAAAATTTGTCAATGGAGAATATTTTTCTCCCTAATAGATTCATTCTGTTTCATCCCTACAATAAAAGATGTGTTCTGTTTTTTTTTTTGTATCAACAATGGTTTATCTGAAGTCTGTTGTTAGATGGTTGTGAAGGTTACGCCTTATGAAGTAGAGTAAATGTTTAGTGATAGATTTTTTTTTTATCTTTCTGCTTATCATTGTTTCTCCATTCATTCACCCTGTGGACCAAAACCTAATTCAGCAAATGAAACGTTATTGCAAAAAAGATTTTTTGACAATGTTGATCCACCATACATGTATTTCAAACTCACATAAAGGCCTTTCAGTTTCATAGCAAAAATACAGCTTTAATGTTGTTAAAGCCTTAGATGTTATTAAAAAAAAAAAGTAGAGGGTTAAAGGAGCATTGTTGAAAAGAAGTGGCTTCTAGTCACATGCCCAGAAGGGACTCCTTTAGAACACTGGAAGGCAGCCGAACACAAGGGAGTCTGTGGGGGTTGATTATCAGAAGAGTGAAAGGATTCTCTTTATAGTCAGCAAAATGAATGATAGTAGAATAGATGAAAGGTATTAACTGATCATCGTATGTTTGTTTCAAGTTTGAAATGCATCATTTTCATCTTTTTTTTGATAGAAAAATTGAGTTAAATCACTAGTTTTTGATAGATGGAATAAATTGAAGAAGCCACATTATTATTTTGCTTTTGAAATTCTGGTATTCCTTATACATTCTGGTATTCCTTAGACATAGAATGGAAATGCAAGTTTCATATTCATTCTTGTTTCTAACAACATTTTTAATTTTTAATATCACAAGCATACCAATTGTTTCATCACAGGTACAATAAAGAGAGGATGTTTTGTCATCCTGAACTCACTGAGAAAATCAGGGAACTGTTTCAAAAGTGAATGAATTTTGAAAATGCCCTGACTGAGCATTTTCACTAGTTGCCCTTCATACATGGAATGTTCTCTCTTCTCATCTCTGTGTATTGCCTTCCCTGGCTTCCTTCTTTTTACAGGAAGCCTTTTTCAATCACTCCTAATTCTAATGCCTTTTCTCTGTTGATTATTTCCAGTTTCTCCTGTACATAGCTTATCAGTACACAGTAATTTGCTATCTTCCCATTAGATTGTGAGCTTTTCAAGGATAAAGACTGTCTTTTACTCTTCTTTGTATCGCCAGCACTTAGCACCGTACCTGGTGTATAGTAGGCATGTAAAAAATGTTTATTGATTAAGTAACTTTATCAACTTTCTTTTGACACCTCTGATTAAATGTCTGTTAAGCAACTCAAATTCAACATGTCCAAAACTGAACTTACCCTTTACCTGGAACTCTCTTCTTTTCCTAATCTTCCTTTTGCTGTCATGAATACCACCATCTTCCCAGTCACTCAGGCTCACCACCCAGGTCATTTTTACCTCCTCACTCTCATCCTACACATCCAATCTTGCAATTGTTTTTTCTGTAGCATCTTTCACGTACATCCCCTTCCCATTCATATAATCATAACCTTGATACTGATAGACCTTCATAACCTCTCATCTGTACTCCTCCAGTAGCCTTCTAATTGGTTTTCCTCAATGAGTCAGCAGATCTGCTTGTGATTTCTAGATCTCTTCCTTTTACTGTCTATTAATTTCTTCTGTCATTAAAGTCTCTCTTATTTCTCTCCATCTATTCCTATTTTTCTTCTCTTTTTTTTCCCGCACTTTTTTCCATGCTTACTTTTTGTGCTGGTAGGTCTTGGGTTTTGTAGCCAAAGCTTTGTGATTAGTCACTAAACACTGACCAGTTGCACTGCCTCTTTTGTAGTCTTCTCTTTGCCCTTCTCAGCTTTTGATGTTGGTCATGGCTGACATCTTCACTTTCAGGTTCTCTGCTGTTGCAGGCCATTGAACATGCCAAACATTTTCGTATATCTTTGGTCTAGATAAATGAAATATCAATCTACCACAAACTATATTGGGGGAATTAAATTAGGAAGACTTTGAGGGTTGTTCATAGATATTTACCACTATTTTTCATTAGACTTTAATGAATTTAGTGAAAATTTTTCACAAAATTTTAAACATTTAAAAATGGAATCATTTTCCAGTGATAAACTTACATGAACTCTAGTAATTATAACTATAAGATGGTCATTTTTAGGCAGAAAGAAGTATTTATTCATTTACAAAAGGTTTTTCTTAAAATAGTGTTTTACTTGTGATCAAAATAGAAACACTGGGAAAGCAGCATCAAAGGGCTTTAGTCATAGGCATCTGTCAGGTAAAAAGATTTCTTTGGGAGAATATTGCTAAATCTAATTAAATTAATGAAAAGCATCATAGAGTAATGGCATGCCCATTAGGCATCTCAAACCAAATGCCCTATTAACATCTTAAATTCAACGTGTCCAAAAGTGAAGTCATTATCTTTCCTCTCAAACTCCACCCCCTACCAGACTTCTCTATTATTGCTAAGGCCATCATCATCATCCTACCAGTCACTCAGGCTTACAGCCTAGGTTCCATCCTTGACTCCTTACTCTCATTTATCCCTCCCACCCCCACAGCTAATCTGTTACCGCCCCCACAACCACTCCTTTCCTCTGACAGTGCTGCCATCCTGGAGCAGGCCTTCTTCACTTCCCACCTGGACTATTGTAATAACCTGCTGCTTCTTCTCCTGGCCTCAGAAATCTCCCCACCACAATTCATTCCCCACTCAGCTGTCAAGTTAATATTCCTAAAGTACAGATGTACCCATGCCAACCCTCTCCTCCCACTTACTAAACTCCAATGGCTTCCTGTCCCATTCAGGATCAGCTGTAAAATCCTTTGTTTGGCTTACAAGCTTTTACTAAGCTGGTCCCCTCCAACTCCCCACGGACTCCTCAATCCAGTGACAAAGCCTCTTTGATGTTCCTAAGACCTGACATTCCATGTACTACTGATCAGGACATTTTCACTGACTCTTCCCCGTATGTGAACTTCTGTCCCTTCTCATCTCAGGCTCCTGGCTTCCCTGGCTTCATTCAAATCCCATCTCTATGAGAAGCCTTTTCTCATTCCCTTTAATGCTAGTGTCTTTCCTCTACGGACTGTCCCCTCATTTATCTGGTATACTTCTTATATGTATGTAGTTGTTTTCTTGTTGTCTCTTCCCATTATACTGTGAACTCTTTGAGAATGAGGACTATCTTTTACCTTTTTTTATTACCAGAGCTTAACATAATTCCGAGAATAAAGTAGGTGCTTCATAAATGCTTATTATATGACTGACTGACCATCCCTATCCTAATTAAATTAGATAGATGCATATTCTCACTTAAAGGAAAGTTTGTTTTAATTGGGATTTTTTTCTTGTACTCTGATTCTCCACACCTTCCTCTACATCTACATACTAGCACTTTGCTTTAGTCCTTTAAGATAAAGTACTTTACTTTCATTGTCTATCTCCTTCGGACCTCACAGTTCTCTCAGTTCTCTCCACCTCATAGTTGGAGAGTATTAGTTCCATTTTACATATGAGTAAACTGAGGCACAGAATAAGTGATTTATTCATGATTACATAACTAGCAAATAAATACTATTTGGGATTTGATCTTGAGGTCTCTACTCCTGGACTTAGTGCTGTATGCATATCATACTACCCCTAAACCAGATTTTATTTCTAGGATCATACGATATTGAGCTAGAAATTGCCTTAAAAATCATCCTAATTCATTGACACATCTTGAAGATTAGGAAAGTAGCCCAGAAAAGTGAAATGACTTATCCAGCATCACTTAGGAAGCACCTAGTAGAATTGGGAGTCAGACTCAGGTCCTTTGAGTCCCAAGAGCATTCTTCTTTCTTTGCTATCATAGAATCTATCCTTCCCTCTTAACCTGACAGGAGGTAATACCCTAATAAGACACCTTAGACTTTGAGTGTAAGATGGTTAGACTACTTCTAGATCAGCTCACTCCTGACCTCCTTTTGGTTCTGTGCAAGAGAAGATACGGCTAGAGTCTCCCCTTATCAGCCGCTTGGAAAGGTTGCTTGGCTTGCTGTGGCAGGATGGTGGGCTTCTCTTTGGTCTGGGATTCCCACTCTGACTATTTGTCTTCGTGCTAGGCCAGATGCTAGGAGTGAGACTGCTCTGAGCTCGAGGCCTGAACCACACCGTTGCTGCTGTGGACTTTTGAATGTGTTCCCTTCTCCACACACAGCCATGGCCTTTCTACCTGGGAATGCCACTTTCCTGTCCCAGTCCCCTTCTTGGTCTGCTTTGGAGCTGTGACCTGGCACTAATAGTGGGTGACAAGGCTGCCAGTTACCAGCTGTCCCTGTTGCAGTAACCCAGTATTGGTTTGGTAGTACACTGGCTTGGCCCTGGGACCTCCTTTTTCGCTGGTATGCTGCCTCTCCTTGGGTGCTGGAGTGCTCTGGGCATAGGGTATCCCTGGTTGACCCTGTCCCCAGAATCTGCAGACCTCTCTGCCTGTCTTCCATGATGGAACATGCAGGACAAATGCCTCCTTATGACTCTTTCTCAGTTTCTCCATTAGTATTCAGTCTATTGCATTTAAAAAATCTGTTTTGGAGGAGTTTGGGAATGGGAGCTAAACTCACTGCCTCACTATTCCATCACCTTGGCTTTACCTAGAACTTATTGTCATAAACAAATATTTGTGGAGGATCTATGTGACATTTTATCTTCCTCAAAGCTGATGTGCTTATAGACCTTTAAAGCAAGGATTCTTATACCTCGGTTTATAAACTTGTTTTTAAAAAAAAATTTGATTACATTTCAGGATAATTGGTTTCCTCATTTTGTTTCCATGTGTTTTATGCATTTAAAAACATTATTCTGAGAAAAGGTCAGTAGTTTTCACTAGACTTCCAAAGAGATCCATGACACAAATAAGATTAACTCCCTGTTCCAGAGTAATTGGTGGTTACCAGAAAAACAGGGTTCTTCAGGAAAGAGAATCTTTTCCAACCTGAGTACCTTGCTTAACAATAAGAACTGGAATGTGAGGTTTTTTTTCCTCTTGTAATTCAGGGGGAGTAATAGCTATCTAAGGTTACCAAGTGGCAACCCAAAAGGGCCTTTTTAAAGGAGCTTACATTATGAGAACTACATACTTGGTCAGCAGCTTTCTCAAAAGTTAGGGGTTTACCTGTCAAACAAACTGAAGTCCCTGTAAAAATCCACTTATAAATCTGTCACCCATGAATTTAGCTAAATCTGGCCTTAACCTATTTATATTTATAGTCTAGGCAATCTCTGAGAATAATGAGTTCCACCACTTTATCACCTGCTTTGCTATATTAATACAGTGTTTCCTTTGCTTGGCCTCTTAAATTTGTCTGTCTAAAGCATTATTTTTGTCCATAGGTAGAGTAGCATTGTTTGGTTGGTTTTTTTAAACAGATTTCTTGGTGACTCCATTTTGTTGGACTAAGAGGCAGTGTGGTGAGATGGACTCTGTCTTAAAAATATGGGTTCTAATCTTGATTCTGCTACTTAGCAGCATTTTAATGATAGTTCACTTAGTATTTTCCACCTCCTTCTGTTCCCCACTTCTGCCACCAATACACATATATGTCAACCCAGGTGGTCCCATTTTGGGGCAGATCTAAGTATAAGAAATTTTTTCATTACATTGAACTGAAAAATCTGACTCTCTATCACTTCCCCTCATTAGTCCTAATTCTAATCTAAGCCTAATCTCTCGCACATGACTGGTCTTTACATGTTTGAAGACCTCTATTATGCCTCTTCTTCTCAGTTTTCTCTGCCTTAGATATATCCCCATTCAATTGTCTTTCCTGTGATTTGGCTTCAAGTCTCCTTCTCCACCTTGGTTACATATGGTTAGTATCCACTTACTTCCTAAGAGACTAAAATGTACCACATGTGGTCTGACTGGTCTGAAGGGGAACAGATAATAGGATTCTCTGTTTCCTCCCAGAGGACACTGTACCATTAATGCATCTCAATATCACACTTGCTTTTTTAGCGGCCATATCACTCTATGGATTCCTTTTTAGCTGGCCGTTTGCTAGAACTGCTAAACCTGTTTTATGGGAATTATTGTTTAGCTTTCCTGTTCTTCTGAAGTTCTTTATTTTGAGTGAAGAATTTCACAGTGATCCCTCTCAAATTTCATCCAGATAATTAAGGTAGCCTCTTAATACTTTTTCTATCTGCCTCAGCTTGCCATCAGCTACTACATGAAACCTCTCTTGATCCCTGCAGCTGCTAGTACTTGGTTCACTAGGCCTCAGTTTCAGGAAGATACCTGTGTAGTCTAAATGGTCATCTTACCTCTAGGTCTAGGATATTGTTTCTGATCACTTACAGATCCCTGAAGCTCCCTGGCCTCTGTTCCTCCTATGGTCACAGTAGGGGGTCTCGCTCAAAAGCTCTTGAAATCCTTGACATTTTTAATCCTCAGATCTTATTAGTGATCTTACACTGAGCTATCCAGTTTTCCAGGACTCAGTTTCCTTTCGAATAACATAAAGGGTTTAGACTCTAAGGCCTCTGAAGGACTTGTCACTTTTTGTCTTGGTCACTTATGAACATATAATATTCCTTAGACACCTAGGTCTCAATTTCAGTCAGAGTCCATGGAGAGGCCTCTAGTGAAAATGCTTTTCATTTTTAATGCCCAAGTTCTACTTAATGGCTGGCTTAGAGTGGTTATCAAAGTTTTTCTTTCCCTCCCAGCTTCATTCAGTTATTTTTTTCTTCCGTTCATTCAAAGGATCATTCCCTGACTACTTCTTAAAGAGGCCTATTCACTCAATGGGAGTTACGTCCCTCTAAGTGAATGCCTGAAAAGGCCAAGGTCCCCCACGGCATCCTGGGTCATCTCCAGTCATCCTGATGAATATCTGGTCACTGGATCCTGATGGCTCTGGAGGAGAAGTGAGGTTGGTGACCTGCACAGCCCTCCCTCACTCAAAACAAAGTCAAGTGCAAGTCATGCCATCATTTCTCTGATGTCATGGTCTTCTTCGAAAATGAAGGACGAACACAACAACAACAACAACAACAAGTACTTCCTTCCAAAAATTACATTGTATTTATTTGTACTTACTTTTGTATGTACATGTATCCCTCTGATAGAATGTGAGCTACCGGACTGAGATGTCCTAGACTTGTCTTTGCACCCTCAGCACTTACCACCATATCTGACAGAGTAGGAGTTCAAGAAATGCTTATTTATTGATGGATCATAATATTATCTAATAATTATTTTAAAACCTCTAAGTCATTTCATTTAAGGAGATCATATTATAAGGGTTTGGGATCTCTATTTTTGGCATTCAATGTGGTATTAACAGCTAACATTTTTATAGCATTTGGTTTGCAGAGTGTTTTAATTATGTCATCTTATTTGATAACAGCATCATCACCATCATTATTAATGTAGCACCTACCTCACAAGGTTGTTGTCAGGATTGAATATATGAGGTAATACGTGTAAAGTGCTTTGAAGTTTTAAAGCTCCATATAAACGTTAGCTTTTGTTATTATCCCCATTTTACAGATAGGGAAACTGAGACTGAGAGGTCAAATGACTGGTCCAGGATCACACAGATAGTAAATGTTTTATGTCAGGATTTGAACTCAGATATCCTTTCTCTAAGCCCAATACTTTGTTTACTGCACCACTGGTCATTCCTACCAATTGCATTTCTTTCACAAATCTGAGGAACATACTGTCTATACATTCATCCTAGCTATTCACAAAAGTGAGAAGGCAACAGTTAAGAACTGAATTAATCCTCCCGTCTTTCTCTTGGCACTTTGCTGCTCCTAGGATCATACTTATTCTTTCTCTGTACTCTTCAAAATCTAATCCTCTGAAGGATGGAGAACATACTAGAATATAACTATCTTTCACCCTCCTTATCCATTACAAATTCCAAGATGCTATCAGCATTGTTTCCTACCATTTTAGCCACTTTCACTTCACCTACCATTAGTCCTGTCTTATTACTGATCAGAATCTGCCCTAGACCATCATTACCTCAAATTGTTTCCTCTGTCTTCTGAAAAATGAAATTATCAGTATGTCAGGTCAGAATTTGATAACTTGCTCTTTTTAAGCAGAGACAGATCTAACAGCTCTGGATAGTTGAGGCCCCCCCATCATAATCATATACTGCTTTTATTTCTGTTTTGTCTTCTGCATCAGGGACTCATAATCTAGATCTTCCTTCTTGCATGGCATCCTGTCACACAATGAAGGATGATTCAAAGCTGACCATTTTAGAGTGCTTGAAAATTTGCAAAGTATTTAATATACGCTGTCCTATTTGTTCCTCACAACAACATTATGCTAGGTACCTTGTACAGGATTAGCCTTATTTTTCACATTACTTAACTGAGCCTCAGAGATTTTAAAGGAGACAATATTCAACCCAAGTGTCTCCTGATTCTATTTTCACCTCTTTCCATTTTGCCAAATTATCTCTTCTCACCCAAATGCTTTACCATTCCTACTTGCTCTGGTTTGTATCTGAATTATCTTGTACAGTACTGCTTTCTCTCTCCTGCCTAATCTGTTCTTACTGAACAAGATAATTTGTCTTCCTTTGCCATCATCTAGTTATGAATCATATTTCTGTGATACCTGTGATGCCTCTGAGATCATATTCCTCTATTGGGAGTGCTAATTTATTCACTTTCCCAACTACGTACATCCTATATAGATACCTGAGCATAAGGGTAATGGAATTATCCTTTTTCCCAACCATTGTTTTTCCTGCAGAGTTTACTTGGAGTCTCTGTTGTTATTCTTATATCATGACTGCTTCTTCTCCTTCAAACTCATTTGAATGGTATCTGGGCACTTTGCCCCTTCCCTGTCTAATTGCATACCTAATCAACAAATTCATATTTCTAATGGCATTTATATATTGTCCCTTGTTTAAATCAGAGAGAGGCAAAGTGACTTAATGGCCTTGAAGTCAAGAAGATTCAGATTCAAATCTACCTCTGACACAGTCTGCCCATGTGACTGAGAGCAAATGATTTGTAGTCTCAGAGCCCTTGCTAACCCTCTGTTAGTATAGGGAGTTTGATCACTAAGCAGTTCCCTGTACCAATGAAATTTAGGTCCAGTCCCAAGAAAACAAAAAATAAAACAAAAGCAAAACACCAACCCAATAAAATAGGTTTCATTGCATGACAAGGATTATTTTCTTAATAAGATTTCACATTTCTGATTTTGTCTCTTTGAATTCCATTAAAGAATATCCTTTCTTTAATCCATTACTTATTTACAGTGGATGAATTTGAAGTCCTAAAATGTGAAATTTCTGTGGGTACTCTTACCAAAGTAGTTAGGAACTAAACAGCATACCTTGAATACACTTCCTTCTTAGACAACCAGTTAATATTAATCTTTCAGATTTATTAGCTCTGTTTCTTATTCTCTCCTCCCTTAGAAAACCTTTAAAAATGGCAATCCTAGCTGAACTCTCCCCAAATCCCCCTCTAAACAACTTTAAGATTACATGTCAAGTAGAATTCTAAAGCAGCATAACTAACAAAAGGGCAGGTTAAAACATTTTTTCAGACCAGGACAATTTAAAAAATCAGAAAGAGAGATCTGCAACATTAGGGATGGGAGCTGTCTGGGAATTCAACACAGGGGCAACACTAGCTGTGGTCCTTGGAGGCAGCAAAAGCAGCAGCAGTACTGGGAGTTCTCTTTTGGAGAATGGCTCTTATTTTTATAAATTTGACTCAGTTTCCTATGTATTTGAGAATTTAGCCTTGATTTCTTTGTCTGAAAACTGCCTATTCATGTCCTTTGACCATATATAAATTGGGGAATGACATATTCTTATAAATTTGACTCCTTTATATATTTGAGAAAGGAGGTCTTTATCAAAAATAGTTGCTGCAATCCCCAGCCCCTAGTTTTCTGCTTTTTTTTCTTCTTTCAACTATTTTTGGTTGCATTGGTTTTGTTTGTGTAAAACTTTCACATTTTATGTAATCAGAATCATTTATTTTATATTCCATAATACTTTCCGTATCTTGTTTGTCTTAAGTCCTTCCCTTATCCATAGATCTGGCAGATAAATTATTCCATGTTCTCTTCATTTGCTTATGGTATCACCCTTTATGTGTAGTAAATCATGTATCCATTTTGACCTTATCTTGGTATGTGGCATGAAATATTGGTATATACCTAGTTTCTGCCATAATGTTTTCCAGTGTTATCAGCAGTTTTTGTTAAATAATGCATCTTTGTCCCAAATCCCTAAATTTTTGGATTTGTCATGCACGAGATTACTGTGGTCATTTATTATATTGTACAGTTCATCTGTTCCACTGATTCACCACTCTCTTTCTTAGCCAGTAGCAGATTGTTTTGATATTTACTTCTTTATAATACAGCTTGAGATCTGGTATGGCTAGACCACCATCCTTCATGTTTTTTCCCATTGATTCTCCTAATATGGAATGTGTACCCTTAAAAGAAAGAATTATTTTCTTATTTTTGAAGGTTGTAAAATTGAAACAAATAGACACAGAGGTCTGTAGAAAACATTTGGGAAATAATTTTTAAATGAAGGAGTTATAGAAGTAACCACTTTTTATTACTGTCATCACTAGTGAAGAACAAAAACAGGAGAAAATTGGAATATATCTGTCAAGATTTTTATAACAAGCTTGTTTTTCTATTAGTGATATTGGCGAGCTCAGCACAAGTGCTGCCTTCTACAAGGAGCCTATCCTGACCCATACCAGCCCACTCCTACTTGCTAATGTCTCTCCTCTAGAAATCACTTTGTACTTTGCATGTATTTTGTATTTAATTTTCTTTGTACATGTTTTTCCCCCTCAGCAGAATGTAAGCTTCTCAGGGAAGGGGGCTTTTTCATTATTTGCCTAGGAGTTTCCCCATGTCTGTTGTATAGTAGGAACTTAATAAATGCTTCTTGGCTGAATTAATGAAGCTAACACAGATTGGAAAATGTACATTATTTATATTATATAGAGGACAAACTCAACTGAAATTTGACCAATTGAATATGGGGACTGTATAATCTAATTTTTTTAAAAATCTGAACTCTGATTTAATCTGTTTAGTTAGTTTCTGGGTATTGAAACTCCCTCTACCAAAGCAGATGAGTCCAACTGTTGTACAGTTTATGGTCTTAGAAAGAGTTTATGTGACTTCCCCAGGTTCACACAGCCAGCCAGTATGTTATCGGCAGCAGGACTAACTCCATAGCCAACACTCCTCAACTATTGCATTCTGCCTTTCATACTGTGTAACACTAAGGAGGACATTATACCTGTCCTTATTGTTAATGAAGGGCTTCATGACCCATTTTATAACCTGGAAACTACAGATAATGGAATAGAATGACAGTTTTTAGGTTTGGGAAATAATCATACCTCCAAATACAGTAGGTATTTTAGGATCTAAATCTTTTGGTTTGTAGGGGAAAAGTGGTTTAGATGGCAATTAAACTATCTGAGCTAGACTCAAAAATAGATATTGAACAAAACAGATCTGTATCATTATAATTCACCCATTTTATTTAAAATGAGACTATTGTGATATTATTTCTAGTTCTAGTATGATTGTCCTTATCTGCTGTGAATGACTTTGGTGTACTGAAAGTACATATTCCTCTCAAAGTGCTGAAATTAGATCATGAGCTCAAACTCACTGTGATCAGACGTTTGCATTTTTCATTTATGTCTTAATAAATAGCAAACAAAGCTTAAACTTACTGTCTTAAAACTTGAACCAATTATTATACTTCTTTTAAAATGAATTTTTTAAATGAACTTGCCAAACATCAACAAAAGTAAACATTTTCATGGAGGTTTTTTTCACATATATGTTAAATTTAACAGAATAGTACTAACATCTCTATTTGTCTTGCTTTATGAATTTCTTTCTGTTTTTTCCGTGTATTTTTCTGTGTATTTTTAAATGTTTCATCAATTCTTTTCCCTTTTTTGGCATCTTTTTCACTACCCTGCTTATCCTGTCTCATAAATCTGTTCCTCCACCCCAAAAATAAATAAGTAGATAAATCCTTCCATTGTAACACATATAATCAAAAGGATGATGCCAAGATGGCAGAGAAAACACAGGGACTCAACTGAGCTCTCCTAAATTCTACTCCAAACAACTTTAAAATAATACCTTAAAATGAATTCTGAAGCAATAGAGCCACCAAAAAACGAGGTAAAGCAAATTTCCAGCCCAAGACAACTTAAAAGGTTGGCAGGAAAAAGGTCTGTTGCACTTTTTTAAGAGTGGATCACAGTCCAGAACAGACTGTGCCCCAGCAAACTAGCAGTAGGCCTTGGGGACAATTGAATCAACAGCAGCAGCTTCCAGAGCTGTCAGCCCACACATGATAAGGGAGTCAGACAACCAGTTAGAAGTAGATTACAAAGGTCCCTTTGCAGGCACTGGGTGCAGGATTCGGTTGTATTGCCGATACACTGATCCAGGTCACAGTCCCAAATTGCAGTTCCAGGGTGAGGAAGAGCACTAGCACACCAGAGTGTGTGGCAGGAGGGCAGTGGGAAGCCTGGTCATGGTTTCAGGGCAGAAAAACGTGCTTGTGGTCACTCACAGACTAGAGCATAGGCCAGGACTGGTAAACACACCTCTCTGTAGATCATACCACCTTGGAAGAACTGAAAACTTACAGACTCCCAGAACTAGCTCTGAAAACAGTTATAAAAAAAAAAAAAGCTGAAGCTTAGGACAGTTCCCCTTACACCCTGGAAGCAGAGCCCAACTTTAACATAAAATTAAAAATAAGAAATAAGCTGGAAATAAGCAAACCACAAACAAATAATGTGACCATAGAAAGTTACTATGATGACAAGGATGATCAAAACACAAATTAAGAATGCAACAAAGTCAAAACTGCTATTTCCAAATCTTCAAAGAAAAATGTGAATTGGTCTCAGGCATAAAAGGAATTCCTGGTAGAGCTTAAAAAGGATTTTAAAAATCAAATTTATAAAAAGGTAGAGGAAAAATTGGGGAAAGAAATGACAGAGATGCAAGAAAATTCTGAAAAAAAATAGTCTACAGCTACCAAGCTGTTCAAAGGACACAAAAAAATTATTAAAGAGAACAGTACCTTAAAAAGCAGAATTGGCCAAATGGAAAAAGAGATACAAAAATTCACTGAAGAAAAAAATTCCTTGAAAGTAGAATTGCCCAGATGGAAAAGGAGGTATAAAAGCTCATCAAAGAAATTAAGTCCTGGGCGCAGCCAAGATGGCGGAGTGAGAGCAACGACTCACCTAAACTCTCCGACAAACTCCTTCAGATACCTCTGAAAGGAGAATCTGACCAAATTTTTGAGGTGTGGAATCCAGTGGGAGACAGACTGTGACAGATTTGGAGCTCAGATTGGACTGGAAGGTCCACAGGAAGGATCTGTTCCGCGAGGGTGAGCTCACAGTGCACAGCGCAACGTGGCCAGCACAGAGGAGCGGAAGGGACCCGAGAAATCTGAGAGCGACAGGCGGAACCGGCAGAGCAGCACCGAGGGCGGGAGACAAGCTGAACCAAGCCAGTGAGAGCCTCCCAGCACCAGATATCAGCGCAGCAGCTCCTGAGACCTTCAGCCTGAAGATCAAACTTTGGTGGTGAAGACTTCTAAATGCTCTTGTTGCATGATGATGTGCTGCTATTTCCAAGTTCCAGAATCCTACATGGCCTCCTCAGTGAGATCTGTGTCTTCTCAGAAGAGATCCAGCCAACAATCCACACAGGAAGAATAAAATGGATGAAAAATACATATTACATAGAATATGATGTTCAGTTTGATTTATAATAAATTGAGTGTATATATCAATATGTCTGTATCTTTCAAAGGAACTAAAGATGGATAACAAACCTAGAATTGAAAAAGATGAGGGCAGCAGTATGGATTTCATTTGGGAAACTACACTCTGAGATACTCTCTTATATACATATACAAATATTTTTTAACACACATATCCAACCAACGACAGTCTTTGGCTATGAATCAGAAGCATCTAGGGGATGTGGCAGGTAGAGTACCAGAACTGGTGTCAGAAAGACACCAGTTCAAATCCCATCATGGATACTTACTAGCTGTGTGAATATGGGCAAGTCAATTAACTTCCTTGAATCTCAGTTTCCTCATTTATAAAATAAAGGAGTTGTATACTATGGCTCCTAAGACCCCTTCCAGTTCTAAGTATATGATGATGGAAAACCACCCTTTCCAAAGAATGAAAATTCCATGTGACCCAAAAGGCAATAGAAAGATATATGGTAGATCTCAGTAGGGTATAGCATAATATTGGTGATATTGTAGACAGAAGTAGTATGAAAATCATCTTTCTAGAAATGAATGATCAGAAAAGGATGTGTCAAGAGCCATGAAATAG
>CM053772.1:229773754-229786050 GCA_028658325.1 Potorous gilbertii
GCCAAGAACTGGAAGTCAAGGGGATGCCCATCAATTGGGGAATGGCTGAATAAATTATGGTATATGAATGTAATGGAATACTGTTGTGCCATAAGAAATGATGAACAAGAAGACTTCAGGGAGGCCTGGAAGGACTTATATGATCTGATGCTGAGCGAAAGGAGCAGAACCAGGAGAACGTTGTGCACAGCAACGACCACAGTGTGCGAGAGTTTTTTCTGGTAGCCTTGGAACTTCGTAATAACGCAAGAACTTACTAAAAAAAAAAAATCCCAATGGTGGTATTCTAAGGCAAAATGTCTTCCACACTCAGAGAAAGAAATATGGAAGTCATTCACAGAATGTAGCAGATCATGTTTGTATGTGTGTGGGTTTTAGTGTATTACGTTTTGATTTGTTATATAATTTCTTCCATTTATTTTAATTCGACTACATAGCATGACTATTGTGAAAATGTGCTCAATATGAAAGTATATGTAGAATCTATACAGAATTGTATGCTGTCGTGGGGAGGGAGGGGGTAGTGGGGGAAAGGTGGGGGGATAAAATCTTAATTTTAAGGAAGTGATTGTAGAACACTAAAAAAATAATTTAAAAAAATGTTAAACAAAAAAAAAGAAATTAAGTCCTTAATAATAAGAATTGGAGAAGTGGAAGCTGCATGAGACATTAAGAAACAATAAAACAAAGCCAAAATAATGAGAGGGAAGAAAAGAAAATGTGAAATAATTCATTGGAAAAACAAGTGACCTAGAAAATCTAGGAGAGATTAATTTAAGAATTATTGAACTATCTCAAAGCCATGATCAACAAAAAATTGAGCATACACTTCATCTTTCAAGAAATTATCAAGGAAAACTGCCTTGATATTCTAGAACCAAAGGGTAAAATAGAATTAAAAGAATCCACCCATCATTTCCTGAAAGAGAACCCCAAATGAAAACTCAGGGATGTTATAGTCAAATTCCAGAGTTCCCAGGTCAAGGAAAATATTGCAAGCAACAAGAAAGAAATAATCCAAATGTTGTGTTGCGACAGGATAACACAAGGTTTAGTAACTTCTACATTAAAAGATCAGAGGGTTTGGAATATGATATTCCAGAGAGGCAAAGGAGGTAAGATTAGAACCAAGAATTACCTACCCAGCAAAACTGAGTATAATACTTTGGGAGGAAGGGGAGGTGTGAATGGATAGTTAATGAAACAGAAGACTTGCAAAATTCCTAATGAAAAGACTAGAGCTGAATATCAAATTTGACTTTCAAATACAAGACTCAGGAGAAGCATAAAAAAGTAAACAGAGAAATTGTAAGGGATTCAATAAAGTTAAACTCTTTATATTCTTACATGGGAAGATGATACTTGTAACTTTAAGAATTTTCCCATTAAGACAGTTAGCAGTATACATAAATGGAGGTCATGGGTGTGAGTTGAATATGATGGGATGATTATCTAAGTAAAATAAAATTAAGGTTTGAGAAAGAAGAATGCATTGAGAGAAGGAATAAGGGAGAGGTAGAATAAAGTAAATTATCTCACATAAAAGAGCCATGAAAGAGCTTTTACAGTGGAGGGGAAAATAGGGAAGGGGGGCGGGGTAGCACTTGAACTTTACTGTCATCAGAATTGGCTTAAATTGGCTTAGTTGGGCATAAAAATCTATTTTACTCTGCAGAAAATTAGGAGTGGTGGGGGATAAGAGAAGGGTGGGGAGTGATAGAAGGGAGGACAGATTGGGGGAAGTGGTGGTAGTCAGAAGGAAAAGGCTTTTGAGGATGGACAGGGTGAAAGGAGAGTGAGAGAAGGATAAACGGGGAAAATAGGATAGAGGGAAATATACACAATAATCGTTAACTGTGAAAAAATGTTTATAGCAAGTTTTTCTGATAAAGGTCTAATTTCTCAAATATATAGAGAGCTGAATAAAATTTATAAGAATACAAGTCATTCCCCATTGATAAATGGTCAAAGAATATGAAAAGGTAGTTTTCAGATGAAGCAATCAAAGCTATCCTATAGTCATAAAAAAATGCTCTAAATTACTTTTTATGTGTAAGGCAATTGGGGTTAAGCCCAGGATCATACAGCTAGCAAGTGTGCCAGATTTGAACTGAGGTCCTCCTGACTCCAGGGCTAGTGCTCTATCCATTGCACCACCTAACTGCCCCCTCTAAATCAATCACTATTGATTGTAGCTATTCAGTCATTTCAGTTTTGCCCACTTTATCACAACATTTGGGGTTTCTTTGGTAAAGATACTGGGGTAGTTTGACATACTCTCCTCCAGATGAGGAAACTGAGGCAAAAAGGTGAAGTGACTTACATAGGGTCACACAGCTAATATGTCTGTAGATGAATTTGAAGTCAGTCCAGGCCTAGCACATTATCTCTTGTACCACCCTACTGCTCACTTTTGACTAGAAAAATGAAAATTAAAACAAATATGAGGTACCACCTCACAAACTATCAGATTAATATGGCAGGAAAGAAAAATGATATATGTTGGTGGGAATATTAGAAAATTGGGGCAGTCAAGAGCTGTTGGTGTTGTGGTAGTTTATAGCTTTCCTTTTTAAAATTTTTATTTTTAAAAATTTCTGAAAAAAGAGCATTTCTATAAATATGGATCATAAAAAGAGGAATCTATGTGAAACCATGAATGTCCATTTGATACTACTTTGTTTGCAAAGTATATAATAAATTCTATGTGTTACTTTAAAACTGTCTTGTTTCTCTGTGCTTCATTTTGAACTTTGAATTTCTGTTCTTTTTTGTGCATAAAAAAATAAAGAGGTTACTTGCCCTTCTATTTTTTTGGCATCATTGCTAACCTCCTCTTTTCCCCCAATTCAGAATTGAGAGTAGAACACAGGAATCTTACAAGAAATAAGTTAATTACACGGGAATTATATCCAGAATTGTATGTCTCTGTATCATTTATCCATCATCTCTCTGTCAGGCAATGAGTAATATGCCTCATTATAGGTCTTTTGGGGACATGATTGGTCATTGCATTAATCAGATTTTTTCAGTTTTTAAAAGTTGTATTTCTTTTCAGCATTGCTGTATTTGTATAAATTGT
Organism: Potorous gilbertii; assembly: GCA_028658325.1. Taxonomy (NCBI): domain Eukaryota; kingdom Metazoa; phylum Chordata; class Mammalia; order Diprotodontia; family Potoroidae; genus Potorous; species Potorous gilbertii. Next base: position 229,776,837 of record CM053772.1, read on the forward strand.
TCTGGTTCTGTTCACTTCAGTCTGAATCCATTTATACTACCCAGGATTCTCTGAAATCACTTATTTTGTCATTTCCTATGGTGCAATAATATTCCATTACATTCATATATTACACTACATCCAGTTATTACCAAAATTGATGAGCACCACCTTAGATTATAGTTATTTTCTTCCCCTCTTCCCTTTTAATCCTCCCTTTATGGTCCTAAAGTTTGTTTCATTTATAGTTGTTATCCTCCCTCTGAAAGCTCTCTTGCTTCCTTAATCCCACCTTGTTTTCCTGTTGAGTTTGCTATATTTCTATACTCTCTCTGTGTGTGTCTCTCTCTGTGTCTCTCTCTGTCTCTGTCTGACTGTCTGTCTCTCAGACAGACAGAGAGACAGGCAGGGATAGAGACCAAGAGAGATAGAAGTTATAAACAATTAGAGGAGCAGGGAAGGAGACAGCTCTTTGCTTTGATACTTTAACAAATATGTTTACAACAGGAAGACAAAGAGTTAACTGGGAACAAAGATTTTTGCAGCTGATTTCTCTGAGTGCCCTTTGAGAACCAGCAGGCTCCCTTCAACATTCTGCCCTGCATGCTCACAAGTCTTCGAGCCACTTCCCAGGGTTCATGCTGACTTTTACCTTATCATCCCCTAATGAGACCTTTCTCTGAGCTCCTGTGGAATTTTGATGGTTTTTTTTTATGTTGTATTAAACTAGATTGAGGCGTCTTCTGCTCTTTTTCGTTGGCCCTCTCGATCATTCATTGCTTTTTAGGGTTGTAGCGCCAATGCAATCCTACAGTGACTATGAATATGCTGGTGTAATTCTGAATCACAAAATACAACAGACTCTCCACATAGGAAACAGAACCAAAATATATATTTAAACACTAGAAAGTTGAATCCCAACACCAGAAAGCCAAATCCATCATAGCAACAAAGAAATCTATACACAATAATAATTCAAGGGGCACCACCATTCCCAAACCTTTCCCCTGCTAGCTTCCCACAAATGAACTCACAGCTCACTACCTGCTTCCTATCTCTCCTTGAGCTCTAACTGCTGTCATCAACTTCCTCCCAGCTTTATTCCACCCTTTCTGTTCCACCTGTTCAGCAAGCTCCTCCCACCACATGTGACTTAGATTCCATGTTATTTAAGCAGGTCACATGGATGGGAAAGATCTTCAAATTAAGCAAAAATACATTAACAATACAGATGCTCTTTTAGATATTTGCTGAAATTAAGTTTTTCCCTAATGTACTGTTAACCTTGTGCCTCACACTATACTTGTTGGTGGGGGTGGGGGGGAAGCACACCTCTTTACTAGTACTATTTTGTATCATGGTTATTTGCATATAAAGCATGATCATCTCTTAGAATATAAATCATATGAGAACAAAGACAGTGTTTTACTTAAACCTTAGCTTAGTGCTCAGCACACTCTAAGGCTCTTTAATGAATTTACATGAAGCTAGGTGCTTTTTATGGAGAAGAGAATAGTGTCTGATACCTACTTCTAGTCTTAAAAGAGACTGGTAAAGTCATATACTAGTGGATATATATCTCTGTTAGGGCCCACCAGGCTAGAAAGACTTCTTTTCATAGCCTAGCTAATTTTGTGGGCAGCAAGATGATGAATTTTGAGCCACCACTACTCTAGTAGAGAGTCTTCTAAATTTTAGACAAGTTTTGACTTGCGTATGTGGAGAGGTCCTACTTGTGGAAATTATGCGTGATGCTTGAAAGTACTGAGATGTTTGGTGCCCAGCTCTATCCTAAGTGTCGTTTGGGATATAAATGAAGAAGACAGCAGTCTCTTATAACTTCATGTGTGTTTTGTTCTTGGTTTTATTTTTTTTTAATTAGTGGGCCAGATTAGGATGGCAGCTCTAAAGCTGAGAGGGAATTTACTGACCATCTAGTCAAATTCTTTCATTTTATAGATGAGGAAACTGAGACCCAGAGAGTTTAAATGACCTCTTCATTACCCCAAAGGTAATAAATAGCAAAGCAGAAATAAGAACTCAAGGGCTGTCACTTCCAAGTTTACCTTTCTTGCTTCTGAAATAGACTTTTCCTTGACAAAATATGCTGTTGTTTTTAGTTCTTCTTGATTTATATAGTGAGAAAAGTGATTTTTTCTATCATATTAATGACCAATTATTAAATTAGGATTAAGATTTTTTTTGCCCATTTTTTCCTCATTCAGGGACCAGCCTCTGTAGGTCAGTCAGTTTCTGAAGAACATTGCTGATAGATGAGATTGCGCCAATCCTCTAGGAGGCTACTTCTTAATCTTGGGCAGGATCCCACCCAACTAGAAGACATTACTGTTTAGAGCCGAGCTTCTCAAACTTATTTGACCTACTGCCTCCTTTTAAAAAAACAAATTACTCAGTGACCCCCTGGAAATCTGTCTTTAATCCTTTAATGTTTTGTTTTTTAATTTGCTTCATTTCTTTTTTTTAATGCTTATTTATTTATTTTTCATTTTCAATATTCATTTCCACAAAATTTTGAGTACCAAATTTTCTCCCCATCTCTCCCGTCCTCCCATCCCAAAACATTGTGCATCTGATTACCCCTTTCCTCCAATCTGCCCTCCCTTCTATCACATCCCTCCCTTTCCTTAGCCCCATCTTCTTTCTTTTCTTGTAGGGCAAGATAGATTCTTATACCTCATTACCTGTATTTTTTATTTCCCAGTTGTTTGCAAAAACAGTTTTCAACATTCATTCCTAAGACTTTGAGTTCCATCTTCTCTGCCTTCCTTCTTCTCCACCTAATCCCCACTGAGAAGGCAAGCAATTCAGTATGGGTTATATATGTATAGTTTTGCAAAAGACTTCCATAATAGTCATGTTGTATAAGACATTATATTTCCCTCTATCCTATCTTGCCCTCCATTTATTTTGTTCTCTCTTTTGACCTTCTCCCTCCCCAAAAGTGTTTACTTCTAATTACTCCCTCCTCCCATTTACCCTCCCTTCTATCATTCCCCCCACGCCACTTATCCCCTTCTCCCTCACTTTCCTGTGGTGTAAGATAGATCTTCATACCAAATTGAGTGGGCATGTTATTTCCTCCTTAAGCCAAATGTGATGAGAGTACGATTCACTTTTTCCCTCTCACCTCCCCCCTCTTCTCCTCCATTGAAAAAGTTTTTTCTTGCCTCTTTTATGAGAGAAAACTTGCCCCATTCTGTTTCTCCCTTTCTCCTGCCAATATATTCCTATTTCACCCCTTATGAATTTGCATTATTTCAAAAAAATGTAATTTTAAAAAAATTACATACCTTAGATTTAATAATTTATTCTAAGTTTGTGGAGTTTTTCTTGTATTGAAATGTTGATGATGCAAATTGTATCATGTAGTATCATATTGTAAACAAGTCATTACATACACATATTCCTGCCTGTGCTTGCTGGACTTCCGAAATGCATGATACTTTCACCTGCCAACACTTGCTTGTTAAGACCTGTTGGTAAACTTGACCACTGATTGGTTATAACTTACATTTTGTGTGTTTATTTGGGAAAAAAATGTAATCACTTTGATTTCAACTCTGTTACACAAGAGATGAAATATGTACAAATGGTTTTTAAAATTTTTCTTATCTTCTTTTTTTTCCATATGCTTTCACCACCCCCTTATTTTTATTCAACACCCCCAATTCACCTGCAGCTACTACTACCCCCCTGGATCATTCCAGTGCCCCCAAGGAGGTGGATTGTCTGCTCTGGGAACTTTTGGTCAGTATAAACAGAAAGTAAAATTGTTGAATTCTTGGCCTTAAGAAATAAGCCCATGTCATTGTACCTGGAGTTTAGGGTGACCCAACTTATGAAGATGAAAACCAACCAGAGTGGTATGGATAGACATGAATTCCTTTGTCCAGATTGCTGGAGGCACTTGAGTCACATGATCAAGCCATGTTCTCAGCAGGAGGAGCTGAAGACTTTTAGCCCACCTCCTTTTCAAGTGTTCATCAATCAGGATTGATTTTCACCTGTCAGGGACATCCCTTTTTCCCAAGGTATTTAAGCATTCAGGGATTTCTGTGGTTTTGTCTTTGGATATATAGCTCAATAGAAAGGGTTTTTTTTTAAACTTTTTAATCTTTTTTTCCTTTAAGAAGATGTACAAAATATCTAACATTGAAAAAAGTTTTCTCAAAGACAGTAAAAAATTAAAGTCTTAGATTGATTCCACATTTCTCTGTGATAAAGAAGGAACACTTTATAGATGTGCCTCTTAATAGAAAATATACACAGCTACTAAAGGCCATCTCATTCAGAGTGGGGTTTGAGAAATTGTTCTGTGGTGAAGAGCCATTTGCTGCTCACCTGGAGTCTCACAATTGACTGTGGGAGTCTAAAAGGTGGGTAGGGACTGAAGAAAGAGTTTCAGGGGCTGAGGTGGTGCGGAGAAGAGATCCTGTCAGGAAGTTTATACATTTAACTAAGAATTTTCACTTCAGGTGTTCTTGTCAGGGTATATTGGTACAGAGCTGACAGGTCTTTTTTCCCATTAAGAAATTGAATTTAATTAATTACATCTCTTTATCTTAAATAATATTTAAGACGCTCTAAAAATAATTACTATCCTGTTCTTGATCATATGAAAAAAACAATATAATTTTTACATGGTATTTGTAAAGAGTTGCAGAAATTGTTGATAAATGTCAGCTGTGGGAGACAAAAGAGATCTGTTCAATAGAACCATCTTAAAGGTAGTATTCCAGAGGATGACCGCCTTGCTGTGCGGGAGGACCCACATGAAGAAGAGTATCCTTGGAGTACCATCTTTCACTGTGTACAAAAAGTCTAGGGCTAGTGTTGGCCAATATCATATGGGTATTTTTTCTCTGTTCTTTTCTTCCTTTTTCTCTCTACTACTGTCTGTTGGTATTGCAGCTTACTAGGGTCTGATATAAGTGCAGAGTTGGAGTACTTTATCAAGGTAGTCTAAATGAAGAGGTTTAGTCTGCCTCAGGAACTGGCTATGATATTTCCTCTTGAAATATCGTATGACCATGCAGAATCAGTGGGATCTGTTTATGAGACTGTTCCTGTAAATTTAGTTTTTACAAGCAAAACTTCATCTCCCCCTGCCTCCAGCATCCCTGTTGGAGTAACAGTGGTACTATGGTGGAAGGAGACGGGTCAACTGGAGTGCATTTTTGACTTTTTGTTGAGTTTTGTGACTTTTTAGATCTCTCCAAGAGTGATTTATATTGAATATGTATTGTTTTTCATTTAACTTAAGTTTTCACTGTGAGAGAAGTGGATTTTTTCTAGTGCTCTAGGTTATAGGGCTGTTAAGGAAATGACCATATCTTATCATAGTGTATATTTAGATCATACACAAAGGAGATGGCTTTCTAACTTGTATATTAATTTTTTGCCCAGGGCTTTAATTTGTGTAGTGAAAGAAGCTCTTAGCTTATATTGTAGAACTATGCTGTCTTCTCCCCTGGACCTAATAGATGACAGCTGAGGAAATACATTCCTAGGGCAATTGGAATACCTTTTCACAGTAAGATTGGGGGTTGGGCCTGGTTTTAGTGGCTTCTGAATGGCTTACACATATATTTATTGCAAGTGAGAATTTCTTGCCTTGATTTTCCTGTTTCAGAAACAAACAAAAAAAAGATTCCCTCTTCTCTAGGCAGTTATTTCTCATCAAATTTAGCATCAACATTTTGCAAATTAGAACAAGGTCAATATCTCTGGACCTCTGAGCCTGGTAAAATAATCCAATCTGTTGTTTTAAGTCTGTTTCATTTCAGTTGAATGATGATAATGAAAGAAGTTTCTTTGGAACCGAGTTATCCAACAATGGTCCTTATAATTGGTTTTAGTGATGGCTTTTAGTTCATAATAGGGGTCAGATATTGATCTCAGTAAAATAAAACTTTGTCTATGGATCATTAAATCATTTATTCAGTGCTAGCATCAATATGGGTTATTACTTAACTTGTCATTGTTATAGAGAAAATTTCCTGTGAAGTCATTTACTGCTCTATGGGATTTTTAACTGTGCTAATTAATATGATTATTGGTAATTAAAGTTATTTCCTTTGTAATTAAATATCTAAAAAGGCTTTGGGGATCTTATGCCTATGTCCATTAATCTGTCATTACCATAGTAATATCCAGATGCCAGTATCAATTCAACCTTTCTAGGACTCACTCAAATCTACAGGGAGTACTGTGTCCTATCACTAAAAACAAAAAAAAACATTCAAGAAAGAGGCAGTCTACATACGCAACAATCTTGGTTGGTCCTGTGCTTCTTAATGGGTGTTGTCAGGCATAATTTTGTGGTAGCAAGAATGCTTCTTATGAAAAGGTTAAGATGGAATTCTGCTTCTTGGGTATAACTAATGTTGAAGGTCACTTTCTTTAATGTAGTTTGATACTTCAGAGATCTGTGACTTCATTAATGTGGATCTTGCCTCCACCATTGCAGACTGGAATTTTAATTCCTTTTAGCAACTGGTTTTCATGTATTCCTCTATTCACCCCCTTGTGACCAACCTTTTATTTATGAACTTTTTTGAACTGGCCTTGACATAGACATCAATACCATGAGACTATGCCCTCTTTCTAGTTTAGCAGGACCAGGAAAAACGTGCATACCTGACATACCCTTCAGGAGTCCTGGTACCCTAAAACATTGCAGTAGGATTTTCATATAGAACAGAAGTTTTTACCCTTTTTTGTGTCAGGTACCCCTTGGGGATTCTGATGAAGCCTAGGAAGCCTTCTCAGTATCATATTTTTAAATGCATAAAGTAATTTAAGATTACTAAGGAATACAGTATCACAAAACACAGGATTATAAAGGAAATCAATTTTTTTGAAATACAAGTATCAAAAAAATTTTTTTTAAAACAAGTTCACTGACCTCAGATTAAGAGCTCCTTGTATGTTTGTGGGCTATTTACGATCTTGGATTTTTAGTCCAAGAAGTGACCTTGTAGATTATTCAGTCAAATCCCCTTGTTTTATAGATGAAGAAACTGAGGCCCAGTGAGCATAAGGAACTGTTTAAGGCCTTTCTAGTGACAGAATTCAGTGCTCCTGTCCCCTCAGAAATACCCAGGGCTGAGTGAGTTGTTATCTTATATATGTTTTGGCTCTTCTGTTTAACTGAAACAACCCCACCTACTTAACATTGGCATGTCTTCAAAAGTCAGAGATCAGAAGATACCTCTAAGAACAGGAAATGGAATATAGGGTAGGAGATCTTAAGGATCTTAATAAGGACAGGAGATTCCAAGCAGTATAGAAGCCTAAGGTGGAAAAAGACTCTGACCTAATTGGGAGGAGATGATATTATTACGTTAGCTGCTGTAGGCAGCTAGGTAAGGTAATAGGTAGAGCAGTGGACTCAGAGTCAGGAAGACCTGAGTTCATATGTAATCTCAGATGCTTATTACCTCTGTGACCCTGGGCAAGTCACTTAGCCTTACAGACTCATTTCCTCATCTGTGAAGAAGAGATAATAAGAGCACTCACAACCCAGAGTTGCTGTAAGGATGAAGTGAAATGATTATAAAGTGCTTTGCAAGTCTTCAAGTAATATATAAATAAAATCTAGGAGCAGTAGTAGTAGCAGCAGCAGCAGCAATAGTAGTATAAAAGTAAAGAAAATCCCTAGCCTGTAAAGCCCCTGGCAGGTGTTTAAATTGCTTTCAGTTTGGGGGATTACTCTTTGATTCAGTTTTGCCAAGTTAGACTTAAAATATAGGTTGTTTATACTTTTAGGATTTTCAATTTGACCTTTTCATTAAGCATTCTAAAGTCACTCTGATAAATTTTTGGAATGTCAGTTGACTGGCTTTCTCAGTCATCAGTTCATATCTGAATTCATTCTTCCATCCATGGTAGTACCTTTGGTTAAGGTCTACAAGTTAATAGATTGGAAAGGGGAAATGTTTGAAAGTGGGATACAAAACAGAAGGCTATTGCAATGGTTCATGCAGGAGAGGTGATCAGGGTGCTTGTGGTGAGTGAGAGAAATGAACCAATACAAGAAACACAGTAAAGGCTGAACTGAGAGGACTTGATAACTGATTGGATGTGGAATGTCATTAAGAGGTAAGAGTCAAGGATGAGAAGAACCTGAGTTACTGGTGGGATGACAGTGTCCTCGGTGTAAGGAAGGGAATTAGGAAGAGGGGAGGGTTGTGATATATTGAGTTTGTGATGCATAGAGTGGATACACTTGGAAATGTCTAACAGGCAGCAGATAATGTGAGATTGGAGCTCAGAAAAGAATTTGTCCCCCTTCAGTTTAATTCATAAAAAGATTTATTAAGCTCTTATTACGTGCAAGATACTGAACTCTACACTTAGATATTTTACATATAAATAATAGATATTATATGGATCCTACTTTTACAGAGTTTATAGTCTAATGAGGTCAAGGGAAAGTTATGTATATAGAGAGTTGACATAAGAAAAAGTAAGGCAAGTGCACAGCAGAAGTTGAAGCTAGCAGAAATCTGAGGAAGTCTTCATGGAGGAGGCGATGCCAATCTGGGGGCTTTTGTGCAAGTTCAGCAGATGGAGATTGATGGAGAGGCAAGGAGAGAGTTTGTTTGAGGAATGGAGTTGGATTGATTAAAAGCACTAAGATGGCAAAGGGCATAATGAAAATAAGGGATGGAGATTTTCCAGTTCTGATATACTGTGAGTCTGATCAAAGCATTGCTTTATGAACCACAGCTCATAGGTTTCTCATGGGTTCCCCATAAAGAAAACCTCCTTTTAAAAACTGTCATTCCCTTTTATGCCAAGGAGAATATCACATAACCCGCAGCTCAAGATGACAACAACTACTTAATTTGCTTTTAATTTTAAAAATGTCTTAGGATTTGCAAAGGCTGTGAAGCAGTTCAATACCATTTCACTTCTTTGAAGACTTGCAAATTTGTAACAATGCTCTCAATTTAAGGCAAATATTGTTAGGAAAAGTATTTTTCTCATCAGACCTAGTTGGTCTCAGAGACCTTCTGGGGAAAACTTTGTTCATCATTTTCCTCTCTGAAAACCAAAGTCGTATAGAGTTGAGAAGTTTTCATTTCACCATCTTTTTTGGATTTCCAGCTTGATCTCGGGCCACTTGTTCCTTTTTTTTTTTTTTTAAATTTTTATTTTATTTATTTATAAATGTTCTACAATCACTTCCTTAAAATTAAGATTTTAT
>CM053772.1:229792148-229805587 GCA_028658325.1 Potorous gilbertii
CTCAAAAAGGATTTTGAAAATCAAGTTAGACAGGTGGAGGAAAAACTGGGAAGAGAAATGAGAGAGATGCAAGAAAAGCATGAAAAACAGGTCAATACCTTGATAAAGGAGACCCCAAAAATGCTGAAGAAAATAACACCTTGAAAATACAAAGAGATTTTCCAAATAAAAGTGGTGTTTTCAATGATCCTAAGCTGTTCCCTAATAGAAAATCCCATATTTTTTAACATTCTCAGGGTATTCTCAGGGTGACAGTGGGTGACCTCAAATAATAAAACACAATGATCTCCAAAAAATTTAAAATCAGAGGTTACCCAAATAGCAACAGAGAAATGCATGATGGGTATACTAGGCTATAGTATATTACCAATGGCAATGTATGTACAAGAAGTAGCATAAAAGAAATCATTAAGAAATGTTTTATCAGAAGAGTAGATGAGCCATGCTGGTTATTTTGGAGATCTCTTACTTGTTGGAAGAATTTATGTACACTAAGCCCAAGCAGACCTCTCTGCAAATGGCTCCTCAGGCCATGCTGAACCAGGCTAATCCATTTTTTCTATGACAGTCCTTCAAACGAAGGCCACATTTTAGGGAGCACATTATGTCACATAAGGATCGGCTAAGGAACTGGAAATGTTTAGTCTAGCGAAGAAAAGGATTATATGGAACATGAGAATTATCTTCAACTTCTTTGAAGGCTTGATACATGGAAAAGAGATTAGATTTGTTGCACTTGTGCCCAAAGGACAAAAATTAGAACAATTTGCAGGCACTCCAAAAGGGATAATAGGAATTTAGGAATACAAACTCGCAGAGGATTGTGAACCAGAGGCAGTCATCTTCCAGGGAACCACACGGTATGTTTGGAGATGGTCCAAAGGGGTGCTACACTTTAGAAGGGCTTCCTAGCAATTACAGCTGTTTAGAGTAGACTGATTGGAAAATGACAAAGGCTGAATTACAACTTGTCAGATATGAGGTAGAGAGGGTTCTTGTTTAGGAAGACATTGCCAATGAGGACCCTTCCAATCAGAGTGATGACTTGAGAGTCATACACACAACCTGAATTTGTATCCTGGCTCTCCTACTTAATCTCTGTGTGATCTTGGGTAAGTCTCTTTCCTTCTCTGAGCCTCCACTGTCTTATGTTTAAAATGAAAGCAGCTCTTGATCTATGATCCTATATAGGACAAACCAAGTAATGTGCTGCTGTTCACTAAATGTTAAAGCCCTAAAGAGAGGTCTGTAGTGCTTTGTATGGATGGTTGAAAGAAAATATGTGGACAATAATGGACAAAAATTGAGCAGGACAAGAAAGCATGGACAGGTTATAACCTGTACTGAAGAAATGAGTTTCCACATTGGTGAGATTATAGGATTCATTTAAGTATAGTGAGATTTTAACACATTCATTTCTAGACAGATAGTATAGTGGATAGAACACTGAACCTGAAGTCAGGAAGAACTGAGTTCCAATCCCGTCTCAGATCCTTACTAGCTGTGTGACGTCTACCTTAGTATCCTTATCTGTAAAACGGAGATAGTAACAGTGACCACCTCACAGGGCTGTTGTGAGCATAAAATGAGGTACTTATAGTGTAGTTTACACGGCTTAAAGCACTAAATAAATGCTAGTTATTACTACTATGAGCAGTAGTTGTCTGTTGTAGGAAGGGCCCATGAAAGGTGACACAGTCTATGCCAACGTGCTAAACCCCACATCTGGACCCTGAGGCATGATACCGTGCCTTGCCCTGGGCTAAGAAAGGCTGGATTACAGCAAATAGTTGCCACTTGCTCCATGAATGAATAAATAATTTCCAAATACAATAAGGCCTCTTTCCCCAAACCAAGTAAAAGGGTTCTCAATAACTGGATTGCCAGCAGGGAGGCAGAGGGAGAGAGAAGAGTAGCATGATGGGAATTTCACTGTAGTTGGAATGATGCCATTTGAAACAACAACTTCATGGTAATCAAATCCTACAGGCTCAATTCAAAAGGGCCCAGTTGGCCTGAGAATGTATTTCAAGATCGTTGTTAAGGAATCACCAAAAAACAAAGGCAATGATTGTGCTGTGACGTTGTTACAGGAGATGGCAGAACCACCCAATTCAAGTGACTGAATCACTTTAAACTATTCTACACTTTCCTAAAAAACAACAACAAAAACCAGAAGCCCAGACTAAGCAAATACAAGTCCTAGCTTTCATAAAACAAATCCCATTTATATTTTCCATAGTTCTTCAACATGGAGTGGAAGGTGAAGAGAATTTCAGGAAAAAATGCTCCTTCAGAAAGAACAGAACTCTTTTTGAACAATATCTGCACAGATGAGGAATTATTTATGAAGTAACCTGCAGCCACCATATGGTGTGCATTATAAGCACAGGAAAGATCTATGTAGAGGTATGTGGAGATTTCATATGCTTGAATGACTTTCAAAAATATTGAATGTAGCTCAGAACTATTTTCTTTAATAATGTTTTTAAAGATCAGATAACTCTGAAAGACCATTAGTACTAAAGGAGTTTCTTTTATCCCCCTAACTGACCCTAAAATATCATCCCACTCTACAAAATCCTTACATGCAAGACACACATCTCTGATGCTACACTTAATATGAGGGTAAACTACAAATTGATCAAATTTATACATTTTGTTTTGCCACTTCAGAGGTACTGTGGTATAACAGAAAGAACATTCACTGATTATGGAGAGAACCTGCATTATGTCCTTGGCTGTAACCTTGGGCAAGTCATTTAACCTCTCCATTCCAGTTTCCTAATTTAGAAAAACGATCAAACTAGTTGGCTTCTAAGGCCTGGTATAGTTCTAGATAGTTCTAGATAAATGACACTTCTCCCTTTCCACTTTTTCCACAGCCTTTCCCACCACCTTGCCACCCTCAGGAGACTTTCACTCTGGGATCGTGGTTGGTGACCATCTCACCCAGCTACTATTTCAAGCATGACCTGGCCACCATGTTTCACTTGACTCCTAACTTTCTAGACTTTTCTTTCACAGCCTTGCCCACTGCCTTGTATGGGCAACCACATACTATAACCAATTCTACTCTGCTATTATTCTTGGATGGGATATATCAATGTATTCCCCTAGGGCCTCATTCATCATTCCTGTAATTTTGCAGATCAAAGTTCACCTCCCTGACCACCAGTCAGTCCTCTGGATGTGCTGTCTCCCTCATAAGTCTCTTGAGGGCCAGGCCTTTGCTTTTGTCTTTGTTTTTGCTTTTGGATGCCAGTGCTTAGGATAGTGTGTGGCATATAATAAGTGCCTAATAATTTCTTTAATTTATTTCTAACCTGTTCTCAGTTCATGCCTAACTCATAATACCTTCTCATGAAAGTTAAACACAACCATTTAATAGTGATTGTGAATGACAATACTGTACTTTTTCCATTGTAATAATTTACCCTTCATTAAAAAAAATTGATGCTCTTAGTTTTTATATCAGTCATTTGCAGATATAACCCTTCTAAACTGAGAATTGAACCCCCTCCTTGTACCAAAAAAAATTAATTTAACCAAAACCAAAGGATATGGCAGCTGCCTTGGCAATGTGTACAACATGCCACCCTTATGTGAATGAATGACTAGAAAATTAAAAAGTATTTATTAGGTGCTTACTATGTTTCAGTCACTGTGTCAAGGACTGAAGATACAAATGTGAAGTAAACCCTGAGGTCAAGGAGTTGGCATTCCAAAAAGAACAGATGATAGGCAGATTACAGGGGAATCAGGAAGGGGCTTTTGGTCTGAGAAAGCATAGGGATAGTGCAGGAATGTAGAGTTGCCTGTTTTAACTCTCTTCCTGGGTATGGTCTCTGGAGGTCGTGTTTAGAGAGTACAAGACTGGGGAGGAACAGCCATCTAGAAAGGAGAGAATATTCAGGAGGAGAAATTGGTCAACAGTGTCAAAGGCTACTACTTGGCTTTCAGGATCCCAAAGCCAGGGTCATCTAGGCATCCTGCTTTTGTGCAACGTACTCTTATGTCCCAGAAGGGCAAAGATGGCAACAGGGAGCAGAAGGACAGATACAGGAAGAACAGCAACTTCTAAAAAGGGGATGGGGCAAGAAGGGAAAGGACAGCAATGATGTGCTACCTCTTGGCTGAGAATTCCAGTCACTCTAACTGTCTTGATGAAGTACAACCTATGCACACGGTCTGAGTATGTTTCATCGTTCAGTCTCCAGGACCAAGACTAGTTGTTATAATTGCTTGGAGCTTGATTTCTTTTAGTGCTTTTTTCCTTTAGGTTAACATAGTCATTGTTTTTCTGGTTCTGCTTACTGTTAGTTTACCATTTTTAACAGAAAGGAAATGTTTGATCATCAGTCATCTGAGAATACCCTTGGCTACTGTATCTGTCCTGGATTCTATTGTCTTTAGTATTGTCTTTGTTTATATTGTTATAGACATGTCTCTATACTCCCTTTGGTTCTGCTTGCTTTGCTCTGCAAAATTTTGTGCAAAAATGAATTCTTCATATTCCTCTTTCTTATGATACAACAGATCATTTCACTCTCATATACAACAATTGACTTAGCCATGTCCCATTTCTTGGGTCCATACTTTTTAATAACACTACTGACTTTTCCATGCTAAGAAAGGTGCTGATAAAAATCAGTGAATGAGCAATTATTAGCACACATCAAATATTATTCAACTTCATCAAGATGATTAAGTTAGGCATCAAAAAAGCACCAAAAAAGCCAGAAATAAGGACCCATAAAATACTTTAAAGAAGCCTAATGTGTTTACTTCTTCCTTTCAACAATTAACATACCTTTTAATAATTAACAGTTTAAACTGTGATTAAATTTATCCCCCCCCAAAATTTATCTCATTGTCTCAAGACATCAACTGCCTGAAATGAGGCACAATGATGACAAGATCATGATAAAATATTATATGAAAACAAGAGCAATAACTAATATTTTCCTGTTATTCTCTTTGTTAGAGGTCACCTCTTTTTATTTACTTTCCTTTTAAAATGATCATTTTTGGAATGGAAGAAAATATAGTTTGATATTTGATTGATAATGAGAAATTCTTTGCAACTAGAAAATTATAAATTTTATCCATCATTCACAAAGAAGATAAATACCTAATTCTTATAACTAGATCCAGCAGAGTGATTTCCTTAGGGGACTGCATGAATTCACAAGCACAGCTAAAAATACTCCCTGGAAACCTCTTACTGAGTAAAAAGTATCTCTCTACACAGCTCTAAATAAGGACTGAATGCACAGAAACTTGTTTCCAGACTGCTGAAGGTATGAAAATCCCTGATCACCAATGAGGGAAGATATGTAGGCAGTGCGACTGATCAGGCCCTTGAAACTCCCAGAAATTATGCAAAGCTACACTTCAGTCTTTTGCCAAACTTCTGAGGTCCCAGGCATGGGGGACAGAGTAGAGTGAGGAAAGGTTGCCTTGAGTCAGGGAATCCATCTTTTGAGTTTTTGTAGTTTCTTCTTCACTCCCTCCATAAAGAACAGAAAAGTCTACTCATTATAAACAGAAATAGCATCTTTCAAGAGACAAAGGTCAATATAAAACACCATAGTAATGTGATATATTTTAATTTTATGGTTATAAAAACTGATAATATACTGAATATAAGAATCAGTGCACTTTCAATAGACATTTAAGCCATGGTTTTGGCAGTCTGCATTTTGTATTAACTTTCCTTGGAGAAAACAGCAGAATTCCCTTATGGTACAGATAGATGGTACAGGTATGTTGGAAATATATCACACATTGGAACATGTCAATATGGCCTAAGAAAATATCATCTTTATACTCTGCTTTTGTCTCAAGATGGAAATGTTCAAAAAGCCACCTCTGATATCCCTGTGAGAGAAAAGAATACAACTTCTCCATGCCAAGTGTTCTCCACATCCAGGACTCTTAGAAGGCACAAGGAAAGGACTTTGATGAGTGTTTTACTAGCGTGAGCTCCTCCAAAACTTTTGTCTTGCTCTCACTTCTGGATGTCACAGAATCCCAGAGGTGAAAATGAGGTCAGAGGTCATCTATTTCAGCTCATACCTAAAGAGACATTCATGGGAAGATATCCAGTGATGGGGAACACCCTACATCATGAAGAAGCCCACTCAACTTTTGCATAGCTCTATATAAGGAGGTTTGTCCTTACAAGAAACATAAATCTCTCTTATCTGCTGACAAAAACTAGATTTTATGATTGCAATCTTACATAACATGGAAGGGACTTTGGAAATGTCATCTAGAGCAGAAGTGTCAGACAGGAAGCTTATGGGGCACTTGAGGACCACAAAACCCCCAAACACAGCCTGAACCAGATGACAATGTAACTGCGAAGTATTTAATATAATAAATAAAAATACAATAAAACAAATAATATTGTTTTAAAACTAAAAAACATTTACAGCCAAAATTTTCTTTGAATGTAGTCTTATGATTATAAAATGAATAGTTCATTGATGTGCTTGCTAATTCTTTCCTGTTAGTGTTGATTAGAATGGTGACTCTTGATCTTAAAAGAATAATTTTCCACTCTCAGCTACCTAATTGTTATTGGTAATTTTGGAGAAGGCAGAGAGGTAATAGCTGGGAATACAAGCTAAGGAGGTGATTTACACAGTAATTTGGTCGTCTGAGGAAGGAATCTCAGAACAGGGTGACAAGAAGGATGACAGGAAGAGGGACCATCTTGGCACTTGTAGCAGAAAATGGATGTAAATGTGCAGCAATGGAAGGTAGAAGGCTGAACCTAATACAAAAACATATGTACAAAAGAGCAAAACAATCCTAAAGCCTCATAGTTAGCAGCTAAGCTCTTGTCCTTGCAAACTGGTCTGTTTTCAGTGAAAAATGTAGAAAAATGTTTATTATAAAGAACTTTGTGTGGTATTTTTTGTATTTGAAGGGTTGTTAGTAAAAAAGTAGAAATGTCAATTTTCTTGCATAGTAGCTGTTCTTCTGGTACAATAAATTACATATTTTCATTTGACTAAGTGCCTTGTGGCACATCAATACTCTGTCTTGCCGTTCATTTCTGGGCATTGATAACCAATCCTCCAGCGCGGGACTGAAGCTGTCACAGGTCAGAGGGCCTTTGCTTCCAAGTTTCATTCTTACTAGCAAAGTAAGCAATACTTACAAAAAAAGAGCAAACAATGTAATGGAGTTCATATGGAAACTAAGAAGATAAGAATTATTTTTGAGATGAGAAGCCAGTGTCTGTCTGTCTGCCTGTCTGTCTCTCTCTCTCTCCCCTCTCCCTCTGTCTCTCTCTCTATCTCTTCCCTCCCCTCCCATGGAAGCACCTGGCATGCTTCGAAATTCACTCCCTACCAGCTGCTTAGAAAAGGCTTCCCACCCACCCACATGCAAGTAAAATCTGTCTTCAGTATTGTTTGAAGCACAGCTCCCACAGCTGATCTATAGTTTTGATCTATATGCCACTGATTTTATTCTCTGTTCAGTGGTATGCTGGCAACAATATTATCTTGCCTTCATATTCAATGAGTCTTTAGGTAAAAGAGGTTAAGAAAAAGAAGTAAAAAGAAGTTTACTGAAACTTATGCAAGATAAAATAATAAATTTATTTATAACTAGAAATATAAAATTGTGAATTGTTTTTAAACTTCTTTAATTTTATGGGAAGGGTATAAATTATGTCATATTCTAAGAGCAACAAGAAAAAATCCATAGAAGAACACAGAATTTTTCATTAAAGATGGGAGTTAGTTCATTTTTTTACTGGAGTTAAATTACCTCAGATTGTGTTTAATTTGTATAAACAGTACTAGTGTCCCCAAGGAATACAATTTAAAATGCTATTAAGAAATACATTATATGGCATATGAGCTATAATACTGAAGTAAAATGAGAATATAAACAAAGAATTTGAAATCTGCACTTCAAAAACAAAAAGCATTTACAAAAATCCATGAAGACCATGAGATTGTGGTCAAAGCTAGTTATATTATTTCAGAATCTGTAGCAAAACATTCAAAGTGTTTTAGAGAAAGTGAATTTGTGAAGGAGTATGGTGAAGGCTGCTGAATTCTCTGTCTGAAAAAGTTAAAACTTTCCAGAATATTTCATTATTCCTAAACACTGTTGTGGAAAGAATTAATGAAATTGTTGCTGACATCAGTGGAAAACTTAAGTCAAAATTGGAAAAGTGCCTGATTTTTTCAGTTGTGGTCAGTGAAAAGTATGGATATTAATGGATTAGCTCAAGTAGCCATATTTAGTCATACAAAAGACAAAAATCTTACCGTGAGTGAAGAATTGCCCAATATTCTTTCTTTTAATGACTATAACAGCAGGTAAATATAGGCTTTTATAAAAGTATTTTTTTAATGCTCAATGTATGGCTACAAGATAGCGCAGCAGTAATCATAAGGAAGACAAGCGCATCTGTAGCTAAATTATTGGTTAAGCAGAGTGAAATAGCTCCTGATAGTAAGTTTCGTTGTGTCACGCTCAAAAGTAGTAAAAAAACCCAAAAAACACATGCTGAAGTTTGTTCAGAAAACAGTGAACTTTATATGTCCTTGAGGACTGACTCAATGATAGTTTTCTTCATTACTCTTAGAAAATGAAAGTTAAGGAGGAAAGTTTACTTTATTATACAAAAGTTCAGGGGTTTTCCTTACATAAGGTTTTGAAGCAATTTTGGCACTTTGCCATGAAGTTAAAATGGTTTTAGAAATGAAAGTAAACAGAACAACTTAATAATAACTTCTTAATTTAAAAAACTGGTTTTCAAGACTTGGCTTTCATTGTAGATATTATGGAGCATTTAAAGGATTTCAATGGAAAACTTCAGGGTTGAAATCAGGTTGTAACATTTATGTATGACTACATTAAAGCACTTAAGATAAAACTTTGTCTTTGGGAAAGGTAAGTAAAAAATTGTGATGTGACTTATTTTCCTACAAGTAAAAATAATCAAGTCATTTGGTTCTGATATCAGCAAGTATGCTTCAAACATTCATGAATTTCTATTTGATTCTGAAAGGAGATTTGAAGGATTGAAAATGTGTGAAAACAAAAATTTTAATATTTAGTGCTCTATTTTCTTTTGATGTTGAGAGAGCAGAAAGTAACATTCAAATTGAACTTATTGAAATTCAATGTAACAGTGCTAAAAGAAAAAGTATAATGAAGTCAGCATTACAGGTTTTTTTTTCTTGCTCACCAACATGTTTTGTTGAAATGTGCATGTTTGTTGCAAGGATCTTAGCAATGTTTGGCAGTACATATCTAGGCAAGCAGTTATTTTCACTCCTGAAGACTATTAAAACTTCATATAGGAGCATAAGATTAAAAAAATGAGGATTTATCATCCATACTGAAAACTACATTTTCACAAAAGCTTATACCTGATATTGATGAAATGCTTTCTGGCAAAAGACTCCAAGTTTCTAGCAAACAATATGAGATTAACTGTAAATCTTCCTGGGGTAGAGCCAAGATGACAGAGTAAAGACAGGAACTCATTTGAGCCCTGCCCCAAACACCTCCAAATACCTGTAGTAATGACTCTAAATAAATTCCTGAGCAGCAGAATTATAAAAAGGCAATTTTTATCTCTTAGAGAGCATCCCTTCATATTCAGTGTAACCTGTGACAAAAATAAGATTTCCAGCCCAAGACAACCTGGAAGGTTGATAGGAAATTCTGCTGCAGTCCAGTGCAAGCTACGCTGGCACAGACCAGGCCCCAAAAAACTCAGAGCAGGCCTCAGGGGACTGAATTGTAGGCAGCTATGGCAGTTTGCAGACTTCTCAACCCTCAAATGCCAAAGACAACTTAGAAGGTCAGTAGGAAAGGTCTGTTGGACTTGGGTGTGAGAGGAACATAGTTTAGCCCTAGCCCCAGAACAGCCTTGGGGTGGTGGCAGTAGCAGTGGCTGCTCCTGGCGCTCTCAGCCCCAACATGGTAAGGGTCTCAAACAACTGATCAGAACAAAATTTTAGGGGTTTCTTTGCTGGCACTGAGGCAGGATTCTACTACTTTGCCCATACTTTCCCATGCAGTCGTCAGTGGCAGTCCTGGGGTGAGTAGGAACAGTGGCATATCAGAGCTTGTGAAAGCAGTGCAGAGGGAATCTTCCTCACAGTTTTAGGGAAGAAAAGAGCGCTTGTGGTCACTTACTGACCACAGCACAAGCCAGGAGAGGAGTTAACACCTCTCCTTAGATCCTACCACCTTGGAAGAACTGAAAACTTACAGGTCCCTGGAAGTATCTCTGAAAACAGCTGCACAAAACCCCTGAAGCTTGAGACAGTTCACCTTCCACCCTGGAATCAGAGCCCTACCTTAACAAAGCGTTAAAAAGTAAAATAATTGACTTGGAGAATAAATAAACAGCAGAAAAAAAAACTCAGACCACAGAAACTTACTTTGGTAACAAGGAAGTTCAAAACATACACTCAGAAAAAGACAACAAAGTCAAAGATCCTACATTCAAAGTCTCCAAGAAAAATATGAATTGGTCTCAGGCCAAGGAGGAGCTTAAAAAGGATTATGAAAATCAAATAAGAGAAGATGAGGGAAAATTGGGAGGAGAAATGAGAGTGACAAAAGAAAATCATGAAATCTGGGTCAACAGCTTGCTAAAGGAGACCCAAAAAATAATGAAGAAAAAACACCTTAAAAAGAAAGTAGATTAAATGGCAAAAGAGGTTCAAAAAGTCAGTGAGGGGAAAAATTCCTTAAAAGGCAGAACTGGCCAAATGGATAAAGAGGTCCAAAAGCTCACTGGAGAAAATAATAATAACAATTCCTTAAAAATTAGAATGTATCAAATGGAAGCTAAGAAATCAAGAATCAATAAAGCAAAAGAAAGAGAAAAAACAATATTAGACAATATAAAATATTCCATTGGAACAACAACTGATCTGGAAAATAGATCCAGGAGAGATAATTTAAAAATTATTGGACTATCTGAAAACCACGATAAAAAGAGTTTAGATGTCATCTTTTAAGATTATCAAGAAAAACTGCCCTGATATTCTAGAACTAGAGGGTAAAATAGAAATTGAAAGAATTTACCTATCCCCTCCTGAAAGAGATCCTAAAAGAAAAACTCCCAGGAATATTATAGTCAAATTCCAGGGTTCCTTGGTCAAGAAGAAAATATTTCAAGAAGCTAGAAACAAACAATTCAAAGTACTGTGGAAACCCAATCAAGATAACACAAGATTTAGAACCTTCTACATTAAGGGATCAGAGGGTTTGGAATATGATATTCCAGACCTCAAAGAAACTAAGATTAAAGCCAAGAATCACCTACCCAGAAAAACTGAATGTAATTAATGAGGGGAAAAATTAATGAGAGGAATTTGATGCATTCTTGAGAAAAAAAGAGAGCTAAAGAAAAAATTGACTATCAAATACAAGACTCAAGAGAAGCATGAAAAGGTAAGCAGGAAACAGAAATCACAAGGGACTTATTAAAGTTGAACTGTTTACATCCACACATGGAAAGATGATATTTGTAACTTATGAACCCTTTCTCAGAATTAGGGTAGTTGGAGGGATTATACACTTATAGATAGAGGGCACAGGTTAAGATGAATATGAAGCTAAAAGATAAAATTAAGAGATGAGAAAGGGATGTACTGGGAGAAGGAGAAAGGGAGAGGTAGAATGGAATAAATTATCTCACATAAAAGAGACAAGGAAAAGCTTTTACAGTGGAGGGGAAGAGGGGGGAGGTAACAGGGAATGAGTGAACCTTACTCTCATTAGATTTGGCTTAAGGAGGGAATAACACATTCACTAAATTAGATGTGAAAATCTATCTTACCCTACATGAAAGTAGGAGGGAAGAGGATAAGACAGGGGAAGATGTGTATTATAGGGGAGAGCAGAAAGGGGAAGGGGGTAATCAGAAGCAAAGACTTTTGAGGAGGGACAGAATCAAAGAAGAGAGTACAATAAATGGGATGGGGGGAGGGAAATATAATTAAGTCTTTCACAACATGACTATTATGGAAGTGTTTTGCATACAAATATAACCTATATTGAATTGCTTATCTTCTCAGTGAAGGTGGAGAGGGAGGAAGAATTTGGAACTCAAAGTTTTAAAAATGAAGGTTAAACATTGTTTTTACATGCACCTGGGAAATAAGACACACAGGCAATGGGGTATAGAAAATCTATCTTGGGGGGTGGAGCCAAGATGGCAGAGTAGAAAGACAAACATATGCTGGCTCTCCACACACAGTCCATAAAATGTAGAAAGGGACTCTCAACAAATTTTGGAGCAGCAGAAGTAGAGAACAACAGAGTGGAGGAGATTTCCAGCCCAGGGTGACCTGAAAGGCCCACGGGAAACATTGATTGCACCAGATGTGGAGCTGAGCACAGCTCAGCCTTGGCCGCATAGCTTAGGAACAGCCCTGGGGGGCAGAGTCTCCAGTCGCAATAGCAGCAGGTTTGCAGATCCCTCAACCCACAGGCACCAAAGGTCAGTGACCGGATATTTTCAGGTGGCCAGGAAGGGAAAAGAGCCTTCCCATAGCTCCAGCCTTAGGCAACTGCTGCAGAAGCCACATGGAGCAGGCAGCAGCAGCTCTTACAGCAGCTAATCACAAAAACCCTGAGGGCACTGAGGAGCCCATTCCTACCTCAGCCCTGTGTAGAGGCCCTGAGGGAGCTGGTCTTTATCTCACGCTGAAAGGCGGTCCTGCCCATGCAGCTTCTCTGAATCTCAGTCCCCAGTGCTGGCTGGGCGGAACTGGAGGCCAGGTGGCTGTGGAGAGGAAACTCTGCTAAAATTCTGGGAACAAAAATCTCTCCCTCCTCCCAGACCAGTGTACACACTTGACTGTGCCACCTTGGAGGAACTGAGAACTTACAGATTCCCAGAGTATATCCTATTCTTGACAAAGGACCCAAAAGTCAAATAACTGGTTGAGAAAATGACCAAGAAAGGGAAAAAAAAATAAGACTATAGAAGGTTACTTTTTTGGTGAACAGCTATCTTCTCTCATCCTTTCTGATGAGGAAGAACAATGCTTACCATCAGGGAAAGACATAAAAGTCAAGGCTTCTGTATCTCAAACATCCAAAATAAATATTCAATAGTCTCAGGCCATGGAAGAACTCAAAAAGGATTTTGAAAATCAAGTAAGAGAAGTGGAGGAAAAATTGGGAAGAGAAATGACAGAAATGCAAGAAAAGCAAGAAAAGCAGGTCAACACATTGCTAAAGGAGACCCAAAAAACCACTGAAGAAAATAACATCTTGAAAAATAGGCAAACTTAATTGGCAAAAGAGGTTAAAAAAACTAATGAGGAGAAGAATGCTTTCAAAAGCAGAATTAGCCAAATGGAAAAGGAGGTTCAAAAGCTCACTGAACAAAATAGTTCTTTAAAAATTAGAATGGAACAGATGGAGGC
>CM053772.1:229806087-229848744 GCA_028658325.1 Potorous gilbertii
CATGAAATTATCAAGTAAAACTGCCCTGACATTCTAGAACCAAGGGGCAAAATAAATATTGAAAGAATCCACCAACCATCGCCTGAAAGAGATCCAAAAAAGAGAAACTACTAGGAACATTTTGACCAAATTCCAGAGTTCCCAGGTCCAGGAGAAAATATTGCAAGCAGATAGAAAGAAACAATTCCAGTATTGTGGAAATACAATCAGGATAACACAAGATCTAGCAGCTTCTACATTAAGGGATAGAAGGGCATGGAATATGATATTCCAGAAGACGAAAGAACTAAAAAAATCTATCTTACTCTACAGGAAAACAGAAGGGAAAGGGAATAAGAAGGGGGAGGGGGATAGGAGAGAGGGCAGATTGGGAGAAGGGGTAATCAGAATGCATGCAGTCTTGGGGTGGGGAAGGGGAGAGATGGGGAGAAAACTCGGAACTCAAAATCTTGGGGAAGTGAATGTTGAAAACTAAAAATAAATAAATTTTAAAAAAGAAATCTAAAATAATTTTGAATCTTCCTATGGTGATTATTTATAATGATTTTGAATCTATTTAATATTAAAATATAAAACTATAAGCTTCTGTGTGTTTTCTATATGTTTCATCCTGCTTTGTATGTATGTAATAAAAATTCAAGATATGTATAAAATTTGAAAATTGTCAAATATATAATAATAATGTTTCTTTTTATGTTAGTTATATTTAGTTTCTATCTGATTTTAATGTGTTGATTTGTTAATAAAAAAAGAAATATTTAAGCATTTTCTTAGTCTGCCACCTACAAGGTTCCTTATGTGTGGGTTGTATATGGTCCCCATTTCTATGTGAGTCTGACACCTTTGGTGTCAAACCTGGTCATTTTACAGCTGAGGACATAGCACAAAAAGGTCTATGACTGCTCAAGGTTACACACATAGGGGCAGAGACAGGAATGGTCCCTAGCTGAGATCTAAGACTTCAAACATAGTCTTCTTTTCACAACAAGGCATATTCTTTTGCCATCAGGTCTTGTCTATCTGAAGGATGGCAAACAGGACATAAGGATCAAGTTGCTGAGACACACATGTGCTAGTAGGTTTTAGCCTTAAGGTTAAAGCGAAGTATGAGGCAAATACCTCAATCTGTATGTGAACTGGAAGGCTTACACAGATGAGCATTGGTACAACTATGGATCCCAGAAGAATGAGGACACAGTTTCATATTTTTATATTGGTATCTGCACAGCATTTACATATTCAATCTTTGCATATATCCAGTAAGTTCTCTTCTCCCCTCACCAACACACTAAGAACTACTTCAGTTTTACATCTAAGACTGCTTACTTTTTTTTTTTTAAAGAAAGAGATTTTTAATGTTCATGTTCTTAAAATTAGGAGCTCCTCACTGATGAAGGAGGCAGCCTGGAATAGGAAAAAAGAGCTTGGGTTTGGTTTGAGAGAACCTTGGCTTCCATTCTTGGCTCTGCCAAACAATTCCAGTGTGACCTAAGTTCCATTTTGGACTCTGTTTCTTCACTGAAAAATGAGGAAGCTGGATGAAATCATCTTTAAATTCCCTTCCAGTTCTAAATGCTAAGATTCTTGAAAGTGATGTTTTGGAAGGAAGACAATGTCAGGCCTGGGATGTACCACATTACAGTGTATTGAAACTTAAAATCAAGACCAAAATATTTTGGCTCGAAACGCTACATTACAGTAAAATGGTACATATATATTACTAGAACCTATTTCAAACAGATTTTTAAAAATTAGTATACCCAACTAGCATAAGAGCTTGCCTGTCCTTCAACATCTTTTGATTTGTAACAGTAAAGAGAAACAGAGTAAAGGGATGGTAGTAAAGGGAAGAAATTGAACGACTCATCTTCTGGCTCAGAAAGAAAACCCAAAAGGCAGATGAATCTCATGAAGGGAGTCAGGGAACCTTCCCCTAATCTTAACACCTTTCCTTCCAACTCAGCAGCTTATTAGAGGGTTAGGATCTGACTGAGGTGTAAGCAGGCATGTAATTGGGCCTGACTCTTAAGATCTTTTAGTATTTTTAACACTAACAAAGATCAGAAAATTCCTGTAGGCATTGGACTGGCATTTCCATCTGGCTGACCTGTAAATGGAGATGCCTTCTCTTTCAAGGCTGCTGAGGGCCACATCTTCAGGCCAAGTCAGCCTGCCTTGGAGCATACTCAGATTAGATTTCTTTCTTCTGTTATTGCTATCACTACTGTTTCTAGAACTATGTCAAATAACAGCAGGGAAAGAACGGACATCCTTGTTTGGCCCTGTATTTATTGGGAACTCTCCTAGGGAAACACTGCATTTTTACTGGCTTGCTACTCCTACAGAAGAAATTCCTTTACCTGTTATTCTAAACCTGACCAACATATCCAACTTATTATGTATTGCCTCTTCACATAAACTACACTCTAATTGAAGTGAAATATGTAGTGGCTATTCTAGCAAACACATCTTCCATATTCCTACTTTTGATCTTTCACTCACAAGGCTTCTTTCATGTGGAATCCTTCCTCACATCTCCATTGACTCATACCTATCCCCCATGAAGTATTCTCATCTTCCCAGCTACAATGGAACTTTCCTTTTTCTAAAGCCTTCGTCTCTTTTTCACAGCAGGGATCCTCCTCCACGTTGTACTACAGTTATGCAGGTAGTACAGTACAGAGAATAGAATTCTGGATTGACTTGCAGTCAGGATGGCCTGAGTTTGAAGCCTTCCTTAAATATTTACTAGTTGTGTGAACCTAGCAAGTTACTTTACCACTCTGAGTCTCAGTTTCTTTATCTGATAAATGGGAATGATAAATACCTAAAGTATCAATCTTATATGTCAGTTGTGAGATTCAAATAAGATAATGTATATAAGGTGTTTTGTACCTTAAAGGACTATAAAAATGCCAGTTGTTGGTGGTGATGATAATGACACCAATAACTTATATGCCCCACAGCATCCAGCAGGGAGTCCCAAATACAGTATATGCTCATTGTTGAATGAATGAGGTCACCTACAAGCATCATAGCTGTACAAGTTAATATTCTACTTAAGGCAACAATCATACACCCTTGCCCATTAAGCAAGGTTTTCATAAAAACAATGAGTTGATGATTTGTGAAGTTTCTTTTAACTTTAATATCATGAAATGTTACATTTGGGAAAATTTGTATTTTTACTTAATATTAGTATTGCCATTAAAAGAACTATAAAGACATATTTGCAGATAGAGTGGAAATGCACTAAATAAATAACTGAAAACTAAGCAAGTATTATAAATTTGTGAGGAGGAACATATAATTGAAAGAAATACTCAAAAACACACCAACCAATTGCTTTACAAATAATATTAATATTGCAAATACTTTTTAAAAAAGCATTTTTCTTTATTCAGGCATCAATCTTTATTTTTCTGACATTCCTTCTATAGTGCCAGGGAACTTACTAGATTATTTAACAGATCTCAAAAAGCAAAGGCAACAGGACTAATTATCAGACACTTTGATTTTTCCTTATCAGTCTGCCAAAATAGCATGCATTCATTCACAGCTTCCCTCCTGATGATTCTATGGAATAAGGAAAGAAGAGACTGAAGAAGGAAGAAATGGAAGATGATAAAAATTCCATGTGGGGAACAAGTGAGTAAAGTGAACAATCATTCATCCTCATTCCCAAAAAGGAAAGTCATTTTGATTCTGTGATGGTCCTAGGTAATTATGAGTCCAATATACACCAAGAATGAGTAAATTAACTCCAGGGTGAACAGAATTCCAGGACAGACTGAAAATTCTAAGTAATCTCCAGGTTCCCTATAGAAATACTTAACCCACAGTCCCTCTGAAGACAAGCCCTGAAGCATATGGGTAAGCTTGCACCCGTGTAAATTAGCCTGGAAAATTTTGTGAGGAAATTTGATACGTGACAATGAGCTGTCTGTCTCATGATGCAGCTACATGTCAGGCTATTTCAGAATAGATTTCAGAAAGTGACAATCACTGATGGGAATACATATGATAGACAATTGGAAGGAACAATTAAATGGTACAGAACAGTAGAAATTAAATTTCTTATTAAATCCAATACTAAAATCCATATGAACTTAATATTGAAGTTAAACAAAATAAAATATGCTAATTCCATTATTTAATGAAAGGCTTTTATCAAGACACTGCAAGTATATAGCACATAAATGAGTGTATTTGGTCATAAAGATCACCTCTCAGATGTGTGGAAAACTGGGTTAGGAAAGAAAGTGATCTTATATGTACATGGACTTGGCTTTGCTACTTTGTTCACATAAAACTAATATAGGATCCATGTTGGAGAGCAGTTATGTGATGCAGGAGGTCAAGAGCTGAATTCAAAGTCAGCCACAGAACACTACTAGTTGGTAACTCTTGGTAGGACACTTCTTAGCCGCTGTCAGCTGTTGTTTCCTCATCTGGAAAGTTGGTTTTAGTGAAGACAAAAGGAGACATTTGTAAAAAGCCTTGCAAACCGTAAAGTACTAGTTGCTGTTACCATCATCCTCATCACACATTAGACTAGAAATGGTAACATCTTGAACTGGAACTCTAGCTTCTTCCCTCCTAGGCCCGATCTATGACGCCATCTTAGGTCTCAGCAAGTTTCTACTGCTTAAAGTTAAACATACTCACGCTTGAGACTTCATCGAACCAATGACGTAAACTCTCAAAACTCTAAATGTGCTGTTGTTCAGTCATGTCTGATCTTTTTGACCCCACTTAGAGTTTTCTTGGCAGAGAGACTTGGTTTGCCATTTCCCTCTCCAGCTCATTTTACAGATGAGGAAACTGAGGCGAAGAGGGTGCCTTGCCCAGGGTCACTCAGCTATTAAGTATATCTAAGGCCAGATTTGAACTCAGGAAGATGAGCCTTCCTGACTCCAGGCCCAGCATTCTCTCTGATGTGCCACCTAGCTGCCCCGAAAATGTATTGCAGAGATCAAGTCTTCATGTGAAGAATTTTGTGACTGGCTTCTAAGAAAGCACATTATCACTGGATAATAACCTAATTTTGGCAAAGTTAAAAAGAATTACATTATCTATTCTGCATCATGCTATTCTCTTGCAACAATTTCATCTTGAGCAGCATGACAACCACAATAACTGCGAGTTCAGGCCTTCCAACATTAAATGTTTTTTTTCACAATAAAGCTAAGTTTTAGTGATTTTCTAAGGATCAAAGCAATTCAAAACTATTTTTACTTTTGCAGAAAAAATTTTTATCTCCCCACTAATTGTGATATTACCCTGAGGTAAACAAGTGAGTCAGTCACAGTCTCCATGGCTGCTCAACTCTGTTTCCATCAATGGTGTCCATGAGGCAGATGAGGCTGTCAATTATCTATCTTTTATAACGGTACTGGATAGAACTTGGGATGAGAGAGTAAATCTGTTTCTCATACCAAGGTCTTCTATTTGCTTATTCCCTAGGGCCCTGTTTGACTGTTATTCTGAATAGAATAGAAAAGAAATATAAATTGTGGCATTTTCCTTAGATGGTAAATGGTACTAGAAAATACTTGCTACTGCACAGATGGAAAATATTGCACCTATTTTGGGGGGTGGGGGTAGAGATGGAAAGGAGTTCAAGAGTACAGGAAGACAGAGGGCATCTATACTTGGAAGGCCCTATCTAGTCAGATCAGCTACAGGTCTAATAAGCCAATCCTGTTTCATGCAGAAACGGGAAGAATATCTGTGAGGTTAGAGGAGTCACATGAAACCAATGACTACTGCATCACTCAGGAACTGGAAAACAGCATGTCTTCTAGGGTAGTCTGAATAGAAAAATTCTTCACATTGAGCAGATGATAGTTTTTAAGAAAGAACTACTTATCATTATTAAATACTAGCCACACTCAGCTACATCTGTGGCACTTTGGTTTTCCCACAGTTCAAATGAAAATCTATGAAGAGAAGAAAGAGAACCAAAGACATTCAACCCTCTTTGGGGGTAAAACTGATATTTCTTATGATTATCCCTGCTGGTTGGCCATTTCTAAGGCATATTTTGTTTTTAACCCAGATTAGTTAGGACTAAGTTTTCATGTAAGGAATTTTGTGGGTGGCTTCTTTCTGTGGAAGTACATTATCATTGGATAGTCACTTTGTTTTGCTAAAATAAAAAAGAATTACATTATCTATTTTGTGTCATGCCATTCTCTTTTCTTTCTCTCTGTCTTTTTTCCTCCCTCCTTTTCCTCCTCTTTCCTCCCCTCTTTCTCTCTATCTCTTTTCTTTATATAATGTTTGTCAACATATTTGCTCTTCACTTTTAGAACTGAAAGCTCAAAACAAGTCAACATACGAGGCATTTAAGTGCCTACTGTGTCAGGAATAGTTTTAAGTGCTAAAGATTCCAAGAAAAACAAGCAAACAAAACTGCAGGTCTTTATACTTGCCTTTAGGATAGGGATCTTAACTTGGTTTCTATGGACATGTTTTTTCTTTAAAAATTTAATAGTTTTATTTCCATATAAGTGGTTTCCTTTGCAGCTCTTTATATTTTGTTTTCTGCATTCAAAAATATTATTCTGAGAAGGGATCCATAGGCTTCACTAGACTGCCAGAAGGGTCCTTGACACACAAAAAAGCCCAATATATGAGGATTTTAGGATGTGAGGTTCTTAATTCTTCCTTGGCTGTTGTTATATGCAAGAAGTAATAATAAGAGACACCTCAAAGTCATTCTTCCAGACAAAAGCTGACTTGGCCTGTCTGGAGTCAAGTTTCCTTAGTATCAACTTCCTTTTCCGATGAGCTCCCCTGTTTTTTCCTGGGGATCCCTTGACTACTTGGGAAAGGACCCCTCATGTCCCTGTAACAACAACAAAGCATTGTTCTCTGCACCTAAACCCAAATATGCAAATACCAAGGAATTCCCCAGTAAGTTCCACAAATAAGGCAGTATCCCAACTCAGCAGGAGAGTTCCCTAGTTCTCATGATCCTCAAAAACCTTAACTCTGAAACACACAGCTCAATTCATTAATAATCCATTGTGCAGAGAGAAGCAGCCAAATCAAAGCACTGCTTGCCTCTCATTGGCATTTACTTTCCCTTATACAGAGACTCTTGCCTCCATTAGGAACATTAACCTACTTATCACCTGCCCCAAGTATATGACTCTGCCAACTTCCTACTATTCCAGCAGTGCCTGCTTGTTCATCCTTGCCATGTTCCGATGGTCAGTTCAACTGCACATCTTGTGTAAAGGGTAGAGCTTTTCCAGAATGCATATAATCTTGTTTTTATCTCTTGGAATGAGAAATGTGAGGTTTTTTTGAGTGGTCTGTCTTATTTTCCATGTAAAAAATACTCCCAATAGAACTACAGAGTCAGAATAATAAAAATCTAGAGTCTTGTAGTTAGAACAGACCTATGTCAAAATGGGTACATGATTTAAACATAAAGGGTATATACCATAAGCAAATTAGGGAGGCACAGAATAGTTTACCTGTCAGATCTATAAGGTAAGAATTTATTACCAAATAAGCAACAGATAAAATTATGGGATATAAAATGGATAATTCTGATTACATTAAATTGTTTTGCACAAATAAAATCAATGCAACCAAGATTAGAAGGAAGGCACAAAACTGGTAAAAAAAAAAATTCTTAAAGTGTCTCTTATGAAGGCCTCATTTCTCAAATATATAGTGAATAAAGTCAAATTTATAAGAATACAAGTTATTCCCCAATTGATAAATGATCAAAGGATATAAACAGGCAGTTTTCAGAAGAGGAAATCAAAGCTATCTATACTCATATGAAAAAATGCTTTAAATCACTACTAATCAGAGAAATGCAAATTAAAGTAACTCTGAGATACTATTTTATACTTATGAGATTGGGTTAACATGACAGAAAAGGAAAATGACAAATATTGGAGGGGATGTGGAAAAATAGGGATACTAATGCACTGTTGGTGGAAATGTGAACTGATCCAATCATTCTGGAGAGCAATTTGGAACTATAGCCAAAGCTATAGTTGAATTGAGTACCCTTTCGCCCAGTAATACCACTACAAGGTCTGTACCCTAGAAAGATCAAAGAAAAAGGCAAAGGGCCTAAATTACAAAAATATTTATAACAACTCTTTTAGTGGTGACAAAGTTAGGGAGATGCCTGTCAACTGGGGGATAGCTGAATAACTTGTGGTACATGATTGTGATGGAATACCATTGTGCTACAAGAAATGATGAGCAGGAGGCTTTCAGAAAAACCTGGGGAAACTTACTTGAGCTGATGCCGAGTGGAGTGAGCAGAGCCAAGATAAGGGTGTCCACAGCAGTGTTGTACGATGAACAGCTGTGAGTGACTTAGCTATTCTCAGCAGCACAAGGATCCAAGCCAACTCTGAAGGACTTAGGATGAAAAATGCTATCCACCTCCATCCAGAATAAGAAGTGATAGAGTCTGAATGCAGAATGAAGCATACTTTTAAACACTTTTTCTCTTTTTTTTTCTTTTGGTCTGTGTTTTCTTTCACAACATGGCTAATATGAAAATATGTTTTGCATGACTGTACACGTAGAAGCTATACAAAATTGCTTGCCTTTTCAATGAGGAGGGAGAAGAAGTAGGGAATTTGGAACTAAATATTTTTTTAAAAAAACAAGTGTAAAAATTGCTTTCACATATAATTAGAAAAAATAAAATATCATTAAAAAAAGGATAGACCTCAGATGTCATTCAACTCCAACTGAAATCATGAATTTTATCCTCCAAATCTCCCACTGGTAAACATCCACTTCACTTAAACACCTCTGGAAACAAAGAGCTAATTAACTCCCAAGCCAGTCTATTTTGGGCCAGATAGAATAGGAAGTTTTTCTTATGATGATATATGCTGTCTACCTGGAGCCAAGCAGAACAAATATAATCAGTGTTTCACACAACCACTCTTCAAACATCTGAAGACTATCACGTTGCCACCCCCTCCCTCACCTCCCACCAAATCTATTTCCCAAATGTCCTTGGGTAGCAACGTTTATATCAACCTCAGTTTCTCACATCTACAGAGCACCGTTAAAATAAAACCTAACATATAGGGATATGGATTAAGAAACACGTGTCAAACTGAAGAGAACTACCTGGAGAGAAGCAGAAAGAAGAAACAAGGCAAGCAGATTTCATGAGCTTGTTGGAGTTTGTCTTACGTCCTTGTATTTTGTTTGCTTCTGTCTGCTAAATAAATTGAGTCGACCTTTCCCAAGTGGGTTGCTCAGGGAACTTAGCTTCTAAGAATCTAGAAAGCTGCAGCAAGGGGAAATGAGTCCTGTAGGTTTCACTAGATAAATGGATTTTTTCTTGTGTCCTAATGTTTTTGTATGATTCTAAGTTAATTTATTTTTAAGTTTTATTGATTTCTTTTTGTTTTCACAACACAATCATTTCCAAATATACTTATTCTCCCCCAGTGTGCTTTCCCTTGTAACAAAGAAAAAACAACAGCTAGAAACTGCTAAATGAATTAAGCCTTCTTCCTCATATGGAGTTATGGAGCCTAAAATCTAGGGAAGTATCAAGAGAATAGTGGCAAGATGAAATGAGGTGGATCTTTTCAGTAAGATGTGATTTGGCCTTGTACTGCTTAGCAATGATTTGGATAAAGGCATAAGGGGGATGCTTATACAATGAGTGGGTGACATGATACTCAAAGGACACCCAAAATATGGTTATCAAATAATGGGCTAGATTGGGAAGGAAGTTTAATAGGGATAAATGTAAAGGTCCACATTTGGATTTTATTCTTAAAAACACAATTTCACAAGTACCTGAATTGAAAAAATGTGGCTACATATCAGCATTTCTTGTGAAAAACACTGGTAGGTTTTGGTGAACTGCAAATTCAACATAGGTCAACAATATGTCAGAGATGTCAAAAAAAGCTCATGCCACACGGTGCTAAGAGACACAGTGTAAATAAAGAGAGAGGCAATAGTTCCTTCAAATTCTGACCCAGTAGGTCCAAATGGGCATATTGTCTTCAGTTCTGGATACCACACTTTAGGAAAGACAAACTAAAACATCTTCAAAAGAAGGCAAACAAGATGAGGAGAACACTGAAGAACTTGACGGATGAGGATTAAATGAAGGAGTGGGGATGGATAGCCCAGAGTAGATAAGATTTGAAGGGGCTAAGAGAGATATCCTCAAGTAAATACTTGACCTGTTTGATATTAATACACTGTTGGTGGGGTTGAAAATTAGTCCAATTGTAACAGAAAATCATTTGGACTAATATAAGTAGAGTAGCTAAACTTTTTATACCCTTTGGCCTAGTGATCCTTGTTGTTTGATGTTCAGTTGTTTGAATTGTGTTCAACTCTTTGTGACCCTGTTTGGGGTTTCTTTGACAAAGATCCTGGAGTGGTTTGCCATTTCCTTCTCCAGCTCATTTTATATTTGGGGAAACTAAGGCAAACTGGGTTAAGTGACTTGTCCAGGGTTACAGTTAGTAAGTGTCTGAGGTCAGATTTGAACTCAGGAAGATGAATCTTCCTGATTTCAGACCCAGCACTCTATCTACTATACCACCTACTTGCCCTAGTGATCCTACTACAAAGCATACAATAAAGTCCAAAGTGATAAAAGACAAAAACAAAGTTCCACTATCTACTAAAATATTCACAGCAGCACTTCCTGAACTTGCAAAAAATTAGAAAGAAAATGGATCTTCATCAACTAAGGAATGGCTAAACAAAATGTGGTATATGAAAGTAATGGAAAATTATTATGGAGTCAGACATAACAAATATGAGAAATTCAGAGAAACACTGGAAGATCTGAATGAACTAATGCAGAATTAAATAAGCAAAGCCAAAAGAACAACACATACAATGACTACAGCAATGTAAGGGAAAAGATGATAAAAAAAGAACGCTAAGAAACTGAAAGACCAAGCTGAGGCACAGAGTGACTATACTGTTAATGTGGTTGTCTCCTAAACCTGAGTA
The DNA here is from genome assembly GCA_028658325.1 of Potorous gilbertii. Classification (NCBI taxonomy): domain Eukaryota; kingdom Metazoa; phylum Chordata; class Mammalia; order Diprotodontia; family Potoroidae; genus Potorous; species Potorous gilbertii. The sequence continues at coordinate 229,817,083 of CM053772.1, forward strand.
CTATGTGATATTACAATATTATCTCATATTACAATCTCATATTATAATAAACTCAAAAGTTTAAAAAAAAACTAATTGTTTAAAAAAAGGAAAAAAGAAAGATTGTAGAGAATGGAAAATATGCCTCAAAGTTAGAAAAATAATTTTTTGAGATTTTCAAAAAAGGGAAGAGGATAAAATCTATAAATTATGGACCAATGACCTTGACTTTGATTCTTGGGGGAAATCAACAGTATATTATTAAAGAAACAGTTCTCAAACATTTTGGTTTCTGAATCCCTCTATACTTATAAGAATTATTGAGGTTTCCTCAAAGAGCTTTTGTTGATGTGGGGTTATATGCCCACACACATATGAATACAAATAGATAGACAGACAGACAGATAGATAGATATAGATATCTATACCCATGAATATTTACCATATTAGAAATTAAGAAGTCTTAGTAGCATTATGGAAATAGTGTTGCCCTCACAGAGCCCTTGAAAAGAGCTCAAGGACCAATAGAGTTCCCTGGGCCACATTCAGGAGCTGCTTTATTAAAAGTATGGTTAGTAAACATCTAGAAAGGGAAAGGGTGATTACAAAGAGCAAGCATAGGTTCATTAAGAAAAGGTCATGTTAGACTAAACGCTTTCCTTTCTTTCTGGACAAAGTTAATAGGCTGGTATATCAAGGGCATGCCATAAACACTTTTAAACCAGATTTCAGCAAAGTGTTTGACAGTGCCCTTCAACCTATATTTGAGGATAAATCAGGTAGGATGACAATAGTTAGGCAGATTCAGAACTGGCTGAATAATTAGATCCAAAGAATAGTGAACAATTTAGGGCTAAATGTCAACTGGAAGGGAGTCTTCTAGGGGACTATGCCAAGGCTCTGCTGCTAGTCTTATTCTGTCTAAAATTTTTACCAATGGGCAATCCATCAATATACTTTTATTAAGCACCCATTATGTGTCAGGAACTGGAGATACAAATGTGAAAGTGAGATATATTGTACAAAGCTCAAATGGATCACTGACAGGTTAGATGACAGTCAGTACTCGAGAAGGTCTCAACAGGCTAGAGCACTGGATAAAATCCAATATGATGAAATGTAAATAGGGATTAATGGATTAGTATACAATCTTGCCCCTGGGTTCAAGACTTCACAAATACAAGTTAGGAGAGGTAGAACGTCATCCAAAAAAGATCTGGAGGGTTAGAGAATTGCAAGGTGATTAAATCAACAATGTGATTTGGTAAGTAAAAAAGCTAATGCTGCCCTAGGCTGTATTGAGAAATATGATATCTAGGATGAGGGAGGTGACTGTAACACTAGACTTTACCCTGGTCAGATAACATCTGGTATATTGTCTTCAGTTCTGGGTATAAAATTCTAGGAAAGATATTGATAAATGAAGAAGTATCTAGAGAAAGACAAGTAGGATAGAGACTACATTGAAGAAGAATGCCAAATGATGATAGGCTGAAGGAAATAGAGATGTTTAGCCTGGAGTAAAGAAGATTTAGGCCGAATGTTTGGGGCGTTGGGGACGTGGAGGAAATACATGATAGCTGACTTCATATATTAGAAGCCCTGGCATACTGACATCCTATTTGGCTTCAGAAAACAAAATGATGAGCAATGGGCAAAAGCTTCAGAAAATTAAATCTGGTCTTGGAAGAAAGTGGGCTTCCTCAAGAGGTTACTTGTATGAATGCTTGTTAAAAATGTTCAGGTACAAATTTGGTCAAATAGCCTCTGAGGTCCTTTCCAGAACTTGAGATCCTGTGAGTTCATCCTCACACAGTGCTTCACAAAGAGGCCATTGGAAAATCTGTATGAATCTGTGGTCACATTCTTTATCAAGTGCAGCTCCTGGCTAACGGGCAAGTCTCCCTCTGGACAGCTGGAATAGGTGGCTAGTCTTTAAAAACAAGATGAGGGCCAGAGGTCAGTTAAGTAGAGGCAGGCAGAAAGGAATTCTGGTTCCTGGGGTTCACCAAAGTCCTCTTCCTCATCCCAGCCACCCATCACACAATGGCCGAGGGAAATAAGGACAGTCAAGATGTTGAGAGTATTTGAATGAGTGACATGAATGTCAAATTAATAACGGTCAAATTTTTTCTTTAGGTTTACATGAGAGGTAACAAATAGCTAGTCATTGATGTTTGTTTAGAGAACCTGTCGTATACTTGGGTTGTAGTATATTTTCTATTTTGTGTCTCAATCTATATTTTCTAAGTACTAGACAAGCCATCTGAACCAACAGTTCCATTAATGTGAAAATTGAGTAGTTTATATGTGTATCTTGCATGTAGCAGGCACTCAATAATTCTTTCATTTTTTTGTATAAATCACAAAAGAAAAAGCTCATCAGCCTTATTTTTATCTTTTTTTGTTCATTTTTTCTTTATGAATCTAAGAAATATATATAGGAAAGCAGATCATCTTTGAATCTTCTTTTAGATCTAGTCCTACAAAAGGTTCCTTTGGCCTAAAGGTATTTTGGGTTAAATAATGACCATGGCATTGCCACCTTGAACATGTAATAAAAACCCAACTCTGAATTGAGTCTCCACCGTAGAAAGCAAAGGGCCAATTGCCTAAGGGTTCCCTGCTATATTGACTAGTGGTGAAAAAAAAAAAAAAATGAAGCAGTCACCATGGCAACCAATGTCCTACCTCCTCCTGCAAGACAACAAGAAATTGCTCACAAGAGATATTTTAGGAAATCTATAAAGAGAAAATTGTGTTTCATACTTTCCAGTTATTTAAAATGTGTCAGCTAAGTATGTTTCCAGGAAATTTGGGAATATCAACTTGTTTCAGTGAAGTGAAAAATAAATTTAATGGAACAATAGACATGGTCAATTTGGAATATTACTAATTTGAAACTTGAAATTCTATCAAATGTTGTAAATATATACTTCACAAATATTCTTTTACTTTCCAAAGCCTTAAGGTTAATCTTTCTACATCTCAGGTTGAGAGTGTTCAACCAACTACAACTTGGAAAAGCCTTCTTGCCTTGGTGTTATCACAAAGGCTTACAAATATTTCTATGGAACAATAGTTTAATTCTTTTTTGTGTGATGAATCCCTTTGGCAGTTTAGTGAAGCCAATAGTCCCCTTCTCAAAAGATTTGTTACTTATGTTCATAATTGAAAGAAATGCTAAATTTCAGTTAAAAAATCAATGAAAATAAATATGTATTTTCCCCCATCCAAGCTCATGGAGCCCTTGAAATCTATCCATAGACTTCTTTAAGAACCTTGAATAAAGACCAATGATAGTAAATGTTCAAGAATGAAGAGAGGTAAGCAACCTGTTTTTCTTGGAGGTCTGTGCAATCTACATTTACCACCCAATCAAAATCCTGTCAGCTTCTACCTACAGACCTCTGTGATACTCTCCTTCCTTCCTTCCTTCAATACCTGACTCACAATCTTTCTCCTCCTCAACTTCTGCCCTTACCCAAGGGCCTTCAATGTACATATTGATACTTCTTTAAACATCTTGACTTTCCAGTTCCTCAACCTACTCATTTTCCTTGACTTATTCCTCTGTCCTACCTCAGTTACATACAAAGATGCAATGACCCACAAAAGCATCATCTCTACGTTCATGAACTCTTAAATTTCTTTATTTGATCCCAATCTTTTGGCTTTCCATTTCTCCCTCTGTTTTCCAATACTAAACCCTACTCTTCAACCACAGTAAGGCCTCCAAACTCTTGACTGCACAGGACTCTCAGTCCATCACCCCATCCACTAGACACAGTCTCCTACTTTCCCACCTTGACTCTGTAGTGAACCAGTCAACTCTACACTATTTACTTCGCGTGAATCCCTTGCCCCTTTATCCTCTGCCTTCATCTGTACATGCACTGCTGAACAAAGGTGGAGAAAATCAGACAACTATTCTGACGGAGTGCATTACAAATTTATGTTACATAACCTCAATTGGGCCCTCACTGTTGCTAGGCAATCCTACATACCTCTCTAATCGAATTACTATCCCATTCACTACAGTGGCTCTTGGAAACCTTTTCATTCCTCTTCAAACTTTCCATGGCTTCTACTCTCCCCATTTTGTTACCTAAGACTCTTGCCTCATATTTTATTGAAAAAGTTGAAGCCATTTGCTAAGAGCTTCCTCTTCTTTCCTCCTCCTCCCTATCAGTCACTGTGCCTGACTATAGCACTTTCTTGCACAAACAGGTAGTACTTCTCCTTACCAAGGCAAACTCCTCTAGCTTCATAAGTAATCCCATTCTTTCTTTTCTCCTCTAATAAACTTCCTCCTCTGCAATCCACACTATCTCATTTATCTTCAATCTTTTCTTTTCTACTGGCTCCTTCTCTACTGCCTACAAAAATGTCCATGCTTCCCCATCCTCAAGAAGGTCCTCACTAGATCTTTCCATCCCTGCTATCATTCCAAATCTCTTCTGCTTTTGTGGCTAAACTCCTAAAGAAGGTAGTTTATAATAGAGGGCCCAATTTCTTCTCCTCTTCTTAACTCTCTATAATCTAGTTTCCAATCTCATCATTCAATCAAACCTGCTTCCTCTAAAGTTGCCAATTATCTCTTAATTTCCAAATCCAAAGGCCTTTTCTCAACCTTCATCTTTCTTGACCTCTCTGCAATCACTCTTAATTAGCTTTTTCTCCTTGATGCTCTCTTTCCTCTAGCTTTCTGTGACATTTCTCTCACCTGGTTCTCCTACCTATCTGACTGCTCCTCCTTCATCTCCTTTGTTAGATCTTCATCCAAATTGTGCCCATTAATTGTGGGTGTCCTACAGGGATCTATCTTGGGTCCTCTTCTCCCTCTCTACTGCTTCACTTGCTGATCTCTTCTGTTCCATGAATTTGTCATCTCTATGCTGATGATTCAACTTACTAGCCCTAACCTTTAGTCTCCCTTCTCCAACTGCCTATTAGATACCTCAAACCTGATGTCCCATAGACATCTCAAACTCAACATGTCCCAAACTGAACTATTATCTTTCCTCTAAAACTCTCCTCTCTTCCAAACTTCCCTATTACTATAGAGGCTACCATTAGTCTCTTTCAGTGCCCCAGGGTTCATCACCTAAGCATTGTGCTTGACTCCTCACTATCTCTCACCCCCCACATTCAATTTGTTGTCAAGGTCTGTTAATTTCATTTTTGCAACATCTCTTGAATATGCCCCTTCCTTCCTTCCTGATACCTTGATACAGACCCTCATAATCCCACATCTGGCCTAATGAATTAACCTGCTGAGTGGTCTGCCTGCTACAAGTCTTTCTGTCCACTCCTTTCTCCTTTCATCAAAGTGGTTTTTCTGAAGCATCGATCCAAATATGTCAGTCTGTGTGCCCAATAAACTCCAGGGGCTCCCTATCACCTTCATGGTCAAATATAAAGTTCTCTCTTGTTCAAAGTACTTCATAACCCAATCCTTCCCTACCTTTTCAGTCTTTTGCCTTCCATACACTCTTTGATCCAGTGACACTGGCCTCCTGGCTTCCTTGACTCCGTTTCACTCGCTGTTTCCCAGGCCTAGAATGTTCTCCCCCTCCTCATCTCCTCCTCCCTGGCTTCCCTGGTTTCCTTCAAGTCCCAGTTAAATTCTATTCTTTTCCCCAATCTCTCTTAATTCTAATGTTTTCCCCGTGTTGATGATTTCCTATTTATTATATATAGGTGTATACATATATATGTTGTTTTTACATTTTTACATGTTGTTTCCACCATTCAATTGTAAGCTACCTGAGAAAAGGGATTTAAAAAAAATTTGTGTCCCCACCATCTACCAAGTGTTTGACACATAGGAAGTACTTAAAACATAATTACTGACTGAGTGACCCCTTGAAATCTGTCCACAGACTCCTTCAAAAAATTCTCACTATAGATCAATAGGAGTAAATGCTCAACAAAATATAGACGTATGAAAAATCAAGATACAAAAGAACCATTTTTCTATAGTGAAAATTACCTTAGACTATGCCTTGATCTGGGCAAATCAACATAAGTTACATATAACCAGGAAATGTATTTTGGAGGGTAACTATAAGGGGAAACAGTATAAATTATGCTACCCCCCAAATTATGAAAAAATAATATAGTGGTCTTGCAGTTAAGAGCGAGGGATAACCAATGGACCACCTGATTGCTCTTTTCATATATTCACAATGTGAAGAGAATTTTTGGAAGGCTCCCACATTGTGTTAGGTGGCGAACCCATGGAGAATTTCTGTGGGGGAGATAATGGACAAGAATTAGGTATGAATGGGTTGCAAGCTCTATAACTAGAAGGAATAAAATCAACAACAGATCACCACTGCATTGAAGTCTGGAGTGCCTATGATCTTTACAATAAAAATACATAGAGCTACATAATTTGGAGCTCCCTTGGACCTAAGATCACATGTTCAGTCCCCTTGTTTTATGGACCAGTAAAATGATTCTAAGTATATCTAACATTAGAAAGGATCATATTTGAATGTTACTAGGGAAAAAACCTAGTCTCAAACCAATACAATTAGCTAAGAAGAGCTGAAGGTTCAGTATGGCTAGTTGGTCACTGACAAGAAAGCAAAAGAGTGTTCTCACCGTTTGGGGACGCTCTTCAGAGAAAAACTGCAGTCACTGATACTGGAAAAAATGGAAAAGTGGCAGAAAAGAGAGGATGATAAATAAAAGAAAAGAATAAAGAGATTATCACAGTTGGGGGAAAAACCATCAACTCAGAAGTGGTGAAAAGAAGCAGGTAAAGGAGAGGTAAGGCGCAGGTCTGACAAGAGTGAAGAAGTGACACCAGAGAAAAAAGACAGCTGAGACAGAAGAAAGAATTACCAATGAGTACGAGCCGGGTAATCCGGGGACATCACTGTAAGGATATGCTAAGCATTATACATCTCAGGAGCCCCCAATGGGTAGAGAAAGAAGGAAAAAGTTTTTTTTAAGTTAGGCATGTTAGAGTTTTGTATTTGTTGGGTAAGTTTAAAGCCTTAACTAAGACACTCAAACCTATTATACAAATAGAATATTTTAGAGCTCACTATGAGGAAGCTAGGTTAATGCCTGATAACATTTCTGCCATCTTCATGGTAATGTTATGTCAATATCTCATTTATTCAGCTTATAGAAGAAAGGATTATTCAGAATGTGAATTCTGTTGCATGGAAAGGTATTAGTATATTATTCCTGCTGCAAACATTATATAGTATTTTCAATCTCAAAACATTCATTTAAAAACAAGGACTGCTGATGCTGGGAATTTCTCAAACACTTATGTATCAAGAAGCTATGATTTTTGGTGTCCCAGTGTGATGTCTGTAGGAGCGTCAGTTATCACCTTTGGATAAGGAAGAATTTGTAGCTTTGGGAGTAAAGCCCCCCTCAAAATATGCCACTACAAGTTCTTGGGATGGAAAGGGCTACTCCTCCTTTCACATCACACGTCATGGAAGTGTTGTTATGGAATGTCTGTGCTATTTTAGTACTGAGAAGGCTGCTCTTCTTTGCTTAGATGATGCTTTCTCCTAGGCATGTGTCCATACTGAAGATCAGGTGGGACTTGGAGTTCAAGATTCTGCATGTAAAACCTTGAATTTTCCCCTTCAATTCTTTAACTGAATTTCCCCCCATACTTGTAAAATTAATTTCAATAAAAGAACATTAAATTAATCCTCATTTGACCTTTATTACAGTGTGTTGGGGAGCAAGGGATAAAGGGTTGGCCTTGGAGTCAGAAATACTTGGTTTTAGGCTTTGACAAACATTAGCTATGTCACCAAGGGTCACTCAAATATAAATATAAAGATGATACACACTGTGAGTTTTAAAGATTTACAGATATACTCAGTACAATTTAGCAGCTTTCCTCCAGTTTCTCTAAATATGGGCAATGGCTCTAACCTACTTTCAGAAATAGTATGGAATCATAACTCACCCTTCCTTCAATACTTCAAAAGAATCATAATTTCATTGGTGTAGGTACTCCCCAGATGTAGATTACAACTCATCCATACCTCTGCAGATATTCTTCATTAACTGTTGTGGCAAAAAAAAAAAATCAACAGCTGGTAGCCAGCCTTTCTAAGCTTAAGCAATATGCTCCTCAGGTAACCAGTGCATGCTTCATCTCAGGGTTGTACCTGAAGTCTCTGTAGCTTGGGTGAATCTGCTGGAGTTCTGTTTTGCTAGTCATCTCCACAAATACAGGATTCACCTGTGTTCTGTGGCATGAGCAGAACAGGATTGATGTATAGGACATGACCCTGCTTTGCTCAATATGGAATTAAAATTTTCAGGACTCATGAATGACTGTGAAGCCTTAAGCACTTGCCATTAAAGTCTCTCTGGCTTGCTTATATCTAAGAAGTCAAGGTTCACATTGAGAATCTTTCATCTATTCCAAGATAATCAAAGGCTTAGTTTTTCTAAATTTTCTGCTCTTGAAACATGTTTCCCTCATCCCATATTTGAGAACTACTATGGTGACCAGTTTTCTCCCAGAGAAAAAAAAATAATTTACAGCTAGTTGGAATTGTATTAGAATGAGATGGCCTCTCTCTTCTGTTGATTAGCTTCTCCAGTGGAAGCTGGGAGCACTGTCATACTGTCATTCCCATGTCATGACCCATGTATCCAGGATCATTTCTTGGAGCAGATCTAGTAATGGCCTCAGTTCCCACATTGACTTAATTATGGAGCTGTTTTTGTAAAGGGCTGGTATCCAGTTACATCTGAATAAAATTTAATCAAGGTTTTCAGAGCAGTGATTTAAGGTTTCAAGTGAATTAGAAGAGTAGGGAGAAACTGATCCAGGCTGCTATTAATGATGCCAAAGTCACAGCTGTTTTACATGCAAGTGATAAGTCAAAAGATGTTCATGGTGAGAATAAAGGAATCATCTGTAGGGAGAAAACCAGTGGAGGTTTTTGCTCGCATTAGATTTCTGATCCCATGACTCTGATAATCTTTGATTCAATAACTACTTTTGTACAAAGGAAGCTATACAGCTTCATAACCTTCACTCAAGCTTTAGGAGATGAGGCAAAGACCCAAAACCAAGTTGACATCTGAGACATTTTAAAAGAGAAGCTTCTAGATTCACATTTATTACTACCACCACCACTACCACCACCACCACCACTACTACTACTACTACTACTACTACTACTACTACTACTACTACTACTACTACTACTACTACTGTCTTTCAGGTAAATAGACACCACAATGTATTAACTAATGATAATGGTGATAACCTAAATTCAATCAACACAAACTTGAATTTACTCAATAAATTGTTTACTCAGGCAGGAAAGTGTGTAATATATTTTAGAAAGACTCATAAGAAATGGTCAGGGTTTCAGCAATGGAATCTGCACCTATCCAGGAGACTAACCCCTGGCCAGATGACAAGGTATCACTAGTGTCAATATCCTTGGGTACAGCACCTAGGAAAATCCTGGAAGAAAATTTGTCAAGCAATCATCATCTATAAAAAAGGAAGAGTCTCTTCCAGCTCTAAATCTGTAATGCTATGTCCCTACAAGCTTTCTATCAAGGGTATGTTTTGAGATCATACTTGGACCTAAGTCTTTGTACTTTAACTAAGATCTAAATTTTTATTATAAAATAACAGTGATATAATTTCATATAGCCATTGGTATTCAGAAAGTTTATGAAGCAACCTATATGAGATGCCTTTCTCTGAAGGATTAAAAGCATCATTTACCTAAAAATATTTAGCTCTAAGATGCAAAATGGGAGGGGAAAACTCAACTTAATGACCAAGTTGTGAAGATCAATGATGCAGAACATATGATGTAGATGAAAATGTTGACCTTGCAACAGAGTAAAATCAGAAAAAGAATTTAAAGATAGGAGGAATAGTTTTAAAAATATGAGAGAGTATGCTAGCCCAAGAGCCTCAAAGGTGATTCTAGCTACCAGCCTCTTCATTCACTGATCCACCCATTCATTCATTCATTCAACACATATACACACAATACAGTGCTGAGCACTAGCACAAACAGGCAGTTTTTCAGTAAGACAAAAACATGTATGCAACTATCAAATTTGGTATTATGTGATCAGTGCATTATAAAGGTATAAACAGAGCATCTAGATGGTGCAGCAGATAGAGCACTGGCCCTGAGGGGACCTGAGATCATATCTGGCCTCACACACTTGACACTAGCTGTGTTAACCTGAACAAGTCACTTAACCCCAATTAGCTCACCAAAAAATGGTATAAACAAAGTGCTGTATTTGACTTCAGGATGAACAGATGCGTACATATATACCTGATATAAACACACACATATATATTTATATGTATGTTTCTACAAAGGACATGGGTGTATGTATGTTTATATATGTGCACATACACAAACACATAGGCCCATCCAATCTCCTTTCTTTTCTCATATCCCTTGAAATAAGTGAGAAATCTGAAATGCTCTGGGGCCAGCTGATTAGTTAAACCTGTTTTTTTACAATGCAGAGTGATAAGAAATAGGTACAAAGAACAGAGAGATATAATAAAAAACTACAAAGATCAACTTTCAACATCTTGAAAATAAGTTGCGCAGGGATCCTTTAGTTGCAGACACCTTTAAAATACAGAGAAAAGAGCAGGACTTCAGAGTCAGAGGGCATGTGGTAGAATCTTGGTTCTGTCTTCTCCTATCTAGATGATCTTGCACAAGTCACTTAATATTTCTTAGCCCATTTCCTCATCTTAAAAATAAGGGCATTGGACTAGATGGTATATAACGTGCCTTTCAGATCTACACTAATGATCCTGTAACCTCAATCCAGCTTTCTTTCATTCCAGGACCACTACTTTCTGGCCCCTTAGGGCAATGTCTTATTTAGCTCTTGGGTCCAGCTTGAGATGCTTTCTCTATAAATTTTTCAAGAAACAGACAGATGTCAAATGCAAGAGAGACAGGCAGGCAGGCAGAGATAGAGAAAGACAGAGGGATAGGGGCTGATGGGGGGGGGGGAGAGAGAGGGAGAGAGAGAGAGAGAGAGAGAGAGAGAGAGAGAGAGAGAGAGAGAGAGAGAGGTTATGAAGAGAAACATGTTTAAGTAAATTCAAGGAGTCCCAAGATCAGGAAGAAAAAAACTAGATCCACCCAGCAATGACAACAGAAGGCCAATATTTGAATCCCAGACACTTGTATGATCTTGGGCAAGTCATTGCCTCAATTTTGTCATTTGTAAATTAAACAAATACTCTAGATTGGATGACCTCTACAGGCTGTTTCAGCTCTTCAGAGCAACTCCAGGCAATTTATAAAGGGGGGGAGTCCTTTGAAGGCACTGTCTAATTCTTATTCATTAAGTCTCTATTAAGCTGTGACTTGCTCCTTTTTAAATGTAATGATAATGCATGTTCTACAAGACTCCAGATGTCTACAATCAATAAAACTTTTGACACTAACTCCCAAAACCGTCTCTATTAGCCCTGTGAGCAAGTTCATGTTGAAAAAAAAAATGACAGTATGGGGCAGGATGCCAGTGCCTCTCAGGTTCTCAGCCCCTTCCTCTGCCACTCTTTAGAAGGGTCCCTGGAGAAGAGGTAGTTAAGACCTTAGCCTCAATGATCTCTGGGGTCATTCATTTCTGGCTCTGAGGGATTCTATGAAACGGCTTCTTCAGAGTCTAAGGCAGCACAGTCGGAAGTGAAGTGACTCTGAGTCCCTGGGCAGGATTCAGGACAAATTAAACAGCATAGAATGAGGGCATCCTTAGTGAATCCAACAGAATCCAAACAAATAGTAATTGCCTCTGTGCAAGGCATTGTGCTAGCTGCTGAATATAGCTAAACTCCAAACATCTTTTCAACAAATTTTAAACCTTTATATGATGTACCATGAGTTCAAGCTTTAAGATAAGATCACATTTTAATTAATTCATAATTCTGAGTTCTTGTTACAATCTTACCAAGCCATATAGGATATTTTTCACAATGGTTAAAAAATTAGCTTGCATTAACTAGGACTGTAACCTAAAGCAATTCCAGCTGTTTCATGTAAACTTGAATAATTGTTGACCTTACATTTCTGAAGTCTCTCTCCTCCCTCCCATCCTCCTATCTCACAGGGCCTCTATTAAACTGAGTCTTTTTTATTTTGCTTGGCAGAAAGCACTGAAGGCTCGGACATAATGTTGGTATAGTCCAAAGTGTGTATCAGCTTGCTAGGATGACAAACCACACAGAGAGCTACACATCCTTCCAGGAAGGACTGGCTGCAGCAACTGAGCTCATTAAATACCAGTGCCATGTTTTCTTAGCTCCTCAATCTAAAGAGTAAGAGGCAATTACTCCATTAACCCACAGCACCTACCTTTCTGGAAGGTTAGGGAGAAAGCTAAAACTAAAAAAATGGAGATTAAAAAGAGGCCCCTTCAGAGAAGTGATATTATGCTGCAATAATAACAAGATGTGATGCTTTGTAGACCATTCGGGTTCCCTTAGCTTAATGATTTACTATGATAATGAAAATGAGAATGCAACAATATAGAATTCCTCTATCACGGAGCTGTAATTATTATGAAGTTTAATACGTGATGCACCAATAAGGGCTTTCACAGCTCAGGGATATGGGAAGAAGGGGTAATTTGATTACATTTTAATGTAAAGAAGGTGGCAAAGAAATCCCTTCATCATCAGGATGAACTTAGAGGAAAGCTAGTCACTGGCTAGCTGAAGGATCAGCTCTACCTTTGTGGCCTTTAAAGAGACAGCTGTCCTGACAGTTAAGAAAGGAAGAGAATCACTACCAGCAATCAAGAACTGAGCCAGCTACAGAGGGAAAACTCAACACTTGAGTGGGAATCGCTCTTGGCCTTTTCCTTTCTACCTTTTTCATAGTCCGGCAGTTGCTTCCCTGCCCTCCCCTCAACAATGCCATCTTTCAGCAGAAAAGCTGTCTCAGTAGGAGATAGGAGTGTAGGCCCAGAGTCCAACTGCAGAGTTGAGCTGAGCTGCAATGAGGAGGAAGCGCAAGGAGTCCAGCAGATACACAGAACCCAAGGTGAGCAATGCGAGGATCCCATTGGGGCTCTGCTCTGTGGTACCCGACTTGTGAGCTGTTTGGGCCACGTGGATTCCCTATGTGTGTCAGTCCAAGTGTAGTCTACGTGTGTTCTTGTTCTTCCCACTAGACCTGTGTATCTGTAGAAGAACACACCCTGGGTTTAAAGGAGGAAAATTCTGTTATCCCTGTTGATGCTATGTCATTTTAATAAATACCCTGGTTTTGAGCTAATTATGTCAACTAGTTGACTATTAAAGACCCAACACCAGTGGGGGTGGGTCATGAGCTAATGAACAGTGACCATAGTAACACTAATGATGATGATGATAATGGTCTCAGAACCTTTGGAGAAAAACGAGCCCAGCCTACATGGAAGATACTAGTTCTGACACACCCCATCTCCTCATGGTAAGTCCTGAAGGCCCTCCAGAGCAGGGCTTCTTACCCCATTGGAGCACCTGTGTCAAACTGCAGTAGAAATTGGGCACAAATCCATACATAAGGATCCCTGAAGGCCTGACTTAGTTTTGAAGTGCAATATTACCCGTGTTTTGTTGCATTCTTACTTATTTTGTTAAATATTTCTTAATTACATTTTAATCTGCTTCAGATGGCAATGGGGAGTACCGTGAGCTGCATGTGGCCTGTGGGGCAACCTGTCTGATATTTCTGTTCCGGAGGACCTTTCACCAATTAAATGAGTTTAAGGCTATTATTGGACAACTCTCTATATCACAAGGTATGGCATATTAAGTAGCAGAAATGGTACTTAAGGTGAAACCAGGAAGAGTATCAGGGATATACTGAAGAAAGCTGTGCTGTAGACAACGCTTTTAAAGACACTGGGAACTGTTTTTCAAGACTTCTCAAAGGACTGCTATTCCTCAAACGGAAAAAGAATTCTAGATTGTGTGTGTGTGTGTGTGTATGTGTGTGTGTGTTTTAGACAGTATATTGGTACAAAAATAAAAGGAACCAACTGCTGACCAATTTACTTTCTTATCTTTACAAAGTCTTTGCAAGAATGGTTTTATGTGTCTATTCAGAGTATCCTTGATGAAAACAAAAAGGGAATAAGTATCACAACAGATTTAAGGTTATAGAGAATACATGATCCTATCTGGGTTTTTTTGTTTAACATTTTTTGATGATAAAAAAGGGGATTTGATTTTGTAGAGGGAAAGTCTGAATAGCTCTCCCTCAAAGAGGTGACTTCTATGAGTATGTTATGACCATACAAGAAGCCTTAATAGATGTATAAGAGATAACATTGTTTTTTGATTGTCTGAGCCACCAGAAGCCAGAAAAGAAACATAAAATGGGAACAAACACACTTGGGTTTCTCACTGTTATGGGAGGATGTCCTGTATAGAGCTGAAGTGGAAACGGGATTCCCTCTTGGGAGAGTCCCCCAAAAGTTCCTCTTTGTAGATTTCAGAGTACATCATTATATCAATCCCCAGAACATTAGAGTTTCTTCAAGGAAATCCATAGCCACTCATGAGATTAGCCTGTTTATTCACAAAGGAAAAACAAAACCTAAAGTGAATAGTGTGTGCCCATTACCCAGATTAAGAATTAGTCTAATATCAATATATTTATTTTGGACAGACTCCTGGTCCATTTCCGAAGGGCCCAAAATACATGAGGGCAGGTAAAGATGGGCTGTGATTTGTGTACTCCTGCTCAAAAGTCTTCAATGGCTCTTTGCTTCCTACCAAGAAAATTCACCCTCCCCTGCTGGGCACTGAAGACTCTCCCCAGTTTTGGGCCACTCTAAATTTCCAGTCTCATCTCTTTATTACTCCTTAGAATATACTCAGCATATCAGCCAAAACTGACTAATTTTGGACCTGTGGAACATACCTAGCTCTTCTTTCTTAGCCTTCTGAATTCTCCCCTAATCTGTAAAGTCTAACTTAAGGTTATCATCTGCTCCAGAAGTCTTTCCTGATCCCAGGCTGGTAACTACTGACACTCTCAGAATACAAAGAACACTTTATTGTATGCCCTCCACTACACTTATCATACACTGAGTGTTACAAGTAACTGTGCCTGTTAGTTGCTCCCTCCTTGTGGTAGGGAGGGAACTTGTCAGATATATCTGGTTTCTCACCAAAGACTTATACTGTACTCTACAACAATTAGGCACTTAACATTTGCTGCATGTATTGTCAGATCTCACCAATCCAGAGTGATAATCTCCTCGTATTCTGATCACCCTGACTATACATTTAACTTTTTGTAAGCTTTCTGGTTTTGTTCATTTGTCATTGTAGAAACTTCCATTTTATCAATCCAGTGAATGACTTTCTCTGAGGAAAAGGGTCTCTAACTTCTTTAGACTCCCAGTGTACTTGACATAGGGTCTTGCTCTGTGACAGGGACTGGGTCAAGTGCTGGACCTGTTATTTCATTATTTTAGGGAACAGGTGAAGCAATGTTTCTCTTCCAATGCAGCTTGGCACCCTCTTTGCAACTTAACATCATAAGAGAGCTGTAAACAGAGAGAGATTAAGTAATAGGCACTCAATAATGCTGGCTAGATAATACTAATATCTCTTAATATTTAATCTTTAGCAGCAATCATGAGAATTATTTTAAACTCATCAGCTCTAAGATTTCAAAACTTTTAACAACAAACATTTGGCTTCCTTAGAAGCAGTCAATTTTTAAATGGTTTATTAAATATACTATATTCTTAAACTTCTAGCCAGAGTTGCCAACTTGAGTGAAGAAAAAAACTTAGAACAGAATAAACATTAACATATTTATTTGCATATTCATGTTGTATTCCTTCAGAAGAAATGGATGGGAAGATAGAAAACAAATTGTTTTTTGACTTAAGTAGCAAGTACTTAATACATGTTCCCTGAGCTGATGAATGAAGTGAGGAAGCAGGAGCTAATGGTTGTACTAATAAGACAATCATTCTAAGTAGCAGAACTGAACCTTCCAAGGCTTCTCATGGCTTTACTCTCAGAGGCCTAAAGAAGCCAGAAATAATGGTAACAGCCACCATTTCCATAGTGCTTCAAGTGTGGCAAAGTGCTTTACAAATAATCCCTGGAGGGAGGTGATATTAGACCGCCAAAGGAATCCATCTCACACACACACACACACACACACACACACACACACACACACACTCACTCACACACACACTCTCTCTCTCTCTGAGCCCCTGACCTAGGGAGCTAGCTACCTTTAGAGCAAAGAAAGGTTAAACCACTTGTTCATGGTCACCTGGCTCATGTGTCAGAAGTAGGATCTGAACCCAGGTATTCCTCATTAAGCATTTCTGTGTCTCTAGTAGCAGCTTCCTTATTGCTGCTTCTCAGAATTTCCGTTTCCTTCAAAGCTTTCCCTTCCTTCTCAACAAGTTGAGCCACCACCTCCCCTATGAGGCCTTCAAAATCCCTCTTTCTGCCCTTTGAGGATCACCTTCGAAACCTTAAGGCATCCCGAGCCCTCCAGCTGCAAATGTTTTCTCACAAAAAAACAAAATTATGGGAAGGCAGGGGTGTGTGTGTGTGTGTGTGTGTGTGTGTGTGTGTGTGTGTGTGTATCTTTTTATCTCTAGTACCTAGACTGGGGAACCTGCCCTACTATAATGACAGGTGATGACAGCTGCATAGAAAGTGTTTAGCAAATACTTGTGGATTCCTTGTTTGATTTGAATCCCTGATTCCAAATCCAAAACTCTATCCATTGCCCTGACTCTCTATGCAAATGAATAGTAACTACAAATGTTTTATAGTTATTCTTTTAGAAGCAGCCCTGGGAAGGCCAGTAATTGGAAATAAAAATAAATTAAACTGAATTGTTAAGTATACTTTGGCAGTAGCAAAATGTAATTCTTTAGCTTGCCAGCAGCAACTCTCTCTATACTAAGTTGGTAAACAAGTAATTGATGACGATTCCTTGGCCCTACAATCTAGCAGCCCACATTCACGGTTGTCTCCATCAGCTTAAACCATAAGCATTTGTAGTTGCTAGGGTCTTTAGTGTAACACTCAGCACAATAATTATATCTGACAATTGCACAGCACTGTCTTTTTCAGTTATCTTACAGGTTATCTCCTTTAGATCTTATATCATCAACCTCTGAGGTTTCATTCAATTTACCAATAACTAAATGACTACTAGGTGCAACAGACCAAGTTAGGTGGCATGCATGCAGAAATAAAAAAAAAAAACTGAAATAGGCCCTGCCCTCAAGGATTCATAGTCTGCTGGATGGGAATCCAATATGCACACAGAGAAGTAGATACAACAAACTATTGAAAAGTCAAGGGTGCCCACAGAGGGAGGAAAGAGGGATTTTGAAGGCCTCATAGAGGAGGTGGTGGCTCAACTTGTTGGGAAGGAAGGGAAGGGATTCTTCTACTAAAGGGTAGAGTAATCAGGGTTGACCAGTACTTGTGTGAGGGCAGAGGGACAGAATTAGGAAAGGAATGTCACCTGCAGGGATGGAGAAGAGGAGAAAGCAGTAGAGGCCATCATGATGGAATGACAATTGTTTGAAAGAGAATGATGTGAAATAAGACTGCAAAGCCTGGAAGACAGTCGGGGTGTAGAGAACTTTGAGTGCTAAGTTGAAGATTTTATATTTTAACCTGGATGCAAAAGGCAGCCAGAGAAGATTTCACTCAGGCTGGTTTACATCTGAGAAGACTAAGGCACAGAAAGGTTAAGTCCCTTATCCAAGGCCATATAGTGAGTGGCAGAGCAGGTTTTGAACCTAGGTTTTCATTGAACTATACTACCTCTTTGATGAGTTCTATGATGTCACAAAATTGGCTAAGAGGATCACAGGGAATGTTACTTAGATCTGGAAAGGCTCTAAAAAATAATTCGTTGAATTCCTTCATTTTTCATATGACGAAACTAAGACAGGAGAGATTGAATTTCCTGCCCAATTTATATTGATAGTAGTAACAAAGCCAGGATTCAAATTCAGTTCCTTGAACTAAAAACCCAATTCTCTTTCTATTACACTATGGATATGTACTTAAAATGAAAGCCTTATTTCCCATAGAAATAAATTATAAATCAGAATTATTCCACTGGATGACCCCCAAATGGCCTATTACACTACAAAGTAAAGGAGACCAAGATAAAATAATAACTGGGGACACATACATAATGTTCAAAAGATGAGGCAGTGAGGCTTCTATTTAGTTATCAGGGAGAAAAAAAGTGATATGATTCAGCCAAATGTGCTCCAACTGGTTAAAAATCATCACGAGTCTTCATAATGGAGAATAAATAGGATAACTGCATTCAGAGCCAGTGTCCACATATGTGAACAGGGGTATTACAGTTCTCACTCGAAGAAGTCAAGCATAAATTGGGTCTGTTGTAGAAGAGACTCTTAGGAGGGATGGAATATGGGATTAGATTATCTCCAAGGTCTCTTTTAATTAAGATTCTATGACCTGGTCTGCTCAACTGAGCATTCCAATTTAGTTTGAAAGGCCATGTAACACAGAATAGAAGGGTCTCCATAAAAAACACCATGCACACTTATACGTAAATGTTTTTTAACAGAAGATACAGTCGGGGGCAGTGACTGCCCTAAAGAACTCTGATGGAAGTCTGACATTCAAAATCCACAGCAGAATCCATAAGATCAAGATGCTGTACCTAATATTTAAGTGGTCTGTGGATATGAACAAAGAATTTTTAACAGAAGAGATAGAAGCTATCTACAACCCTTGGAAAAATTGTTTAAAACTACCAATGACCAAGGAAATATAAACTAAAATATGTTTGAGGTGGTAAACCACTCACATACATTTATTAAGCATTTATTACATGGCAGGCAATGTGCCAAGTGCTAGAGACACAATGGAAAAAGCAAAACAGTTACTGCCTTGAGGAGGGAGGAGGCAACATGTGCACACAGAAATCCATACAAGACACACAAAGCAGGCACAAGATAGCTTTGTCTAAGAAAGTCCTAGCAGTTAAAGGGGAGCAGGAAGGAACTTCTTCAGAAAGGTGCACATGAGTTTCATCCTAAAGGAAGCCAGGACTTCAAGAGGCAGCAATGAGGATGGAGAGATTTCCAGGCAGCTTTTCTAGCCAGTTCAAAGGCCCCGAGGTGGGAGATGCAGCATTGTGAATGAGAAAGAGCAAACAGGTACTATGGCTGGACAAAGAGTGAGTGAGTGGGAGTAATGAATGTATAAGGAGAACAGGGAAGTAAAGAAGGGGACAGTTTGTAAAGAATTTTAAAGATCAAACAAAGGAGTTTAGAGGTAAAAGCAAAGCAATGTAGTTAAGGATGGACAATCATGATTGGAGGAGCTGTAGAGAGAGGTTTCTTTGTTGCTGACATAACCAAATAGGTTCAACTGTTATTCAAAATAATTTGAATTTATGCAAAAAAGTTACTAAATTATTCATATCCTTTGGCTTAAAGATTCTACAACTGAGATTACAACACAAGGAAGTTAATGATTACAACACAAGGAAGTTAATGACATTAAGAAAAGATGCATGTGTATAAAAATATTAATAGAAAGATTATTTATGATAAAAGGACAGAAACAAGATATGTGCCCAAATACTGGGAAATGACTGACTAAATTGTCATATGTGAATGTAATTGAATTACTGAGCTACAGTTACAATAAATAAGAAGAACTTGGGGAAATATGGGAAGGTTTATGTGAAATGATGTGGAATGAAGAAGGCAGATCCAAAAGAAGAATATACACTACGACTAAAACTACAAAACAAAAACTTGGCTCAAACAGTGAACAATATTGATGCTGCACCATCAAAGAAAAGCAAAGACTCATATTTTCTGTTATATTACAAAGTACAAAATTGGAAGGAGAAAGGTAGCATTAATTAATCAATGATTAATTCATTTTTCTTAGCTGCTTTTAGGAAAAAATAACTCACAATTATAGAGTTTTACAAATACTTTCTTCACATTAATCCTGTAAGGAAGGTAGTGAAAATGTTATAATTATCCAAAGGGTCTGAGCGATTAAGTCATTTGCTAGCTCTTCTCACTCTATGACTCCCCATTACAGCACAATGCTTCTGGAACAGGCGTTGGTGAAGTGTTTGGTGTTTCTTGTCTCTCATGTCAAAACAAAATATATCAATAATTTTTATAAATGAACTGGGTCAGATAAGTTAATCCTATTAATCAATTACTGGAGCAGAATTTTCATGAGAATGCTGACTACTGAACAAATCAGCATTAAGGCATTGGGACTTTTTAACAATCATGTAGCTATATGCCATTTCTTATTATGCTGACAAAAGAAGCAAGCTAAGCCTAGGAAGGCATTTACTGAAAAGCTCTCTCTCCTTTTTTCATTACGAAGAACAAGAGCCAATTTTCCTCCTGATACAGTGAACCAAGGTCTAGAAACATGTCTTCATGGGTGAGAGTGAGCTAGCTGTACTGGTTGTTTTATCAGTCTTTTAAAGGCAACTAGAGGTGGTTGGCAGGGAAAGGCCCCCAAGAATCCAGGCACGAAAGGAGAGTTATAATAATGAAGAAACAAATTGTTACTGTGAAATGTACTAGATAAAGAAATATATGTATCTCTTAAACACAAAACCTACCATTTAAATTTAGAATCACTGAAGCTCTGATCTGGAAAGGATCTGGAAACAGTTACATTTTACAAATGAAAAACCTGTTCAAGGTGACAGAATATAGTGATACAATGAATCCAGGTCTTTTAACTCTCAGATTAATGTTCTTTCAATTCATAAGACTGAAATGGAAAAAAAAATTACTAATTTGATTTTTTTACTCAAAAATGCAAATGTAAACACAAATTAGTATTTACTCAATAGGAAAGAGGGAAAAATGTTGCTTAAGTCCCATAATTCTATAGTATTATATTTTGTGAGTACAAGGTCTATTTAATATTTTAAAATTCTACATGCTGTAACTTACCTTATTACAAAATGTTAGATTACAAAGTTAATAATATAAAATACTCTCTTGCTCTTCAAATGAGGTTATATATGTTTGCTATGCATGAGATCCAATTATACATGCCAATATAATCTTAAGCACATTCTAAAATATTTTAAAGTACGCCCACTTGAGGAATAAAACTGTGTGAAGATAACTTAGTTGGAATCAAATTGTCACGAGAAATTACTCCCCAAATAAATTGGGCAAATTAAAGAGAAAATACATCAGAGTAGATGGAAAATGCATGATGTTAAGCTAATGCTACTGTAATAAGGGAAGATAAGGCCCCAAGATTTGGCAATAGTACCAGGGAAGAAGGCAGGGTGCTACCAGCCAGCCAGTGGCTTTGCCTTCATCAAAAGACAAAAGAAAACATGTTTTAGGTGGAGAACACATACGCTATCACTGGAAACATTAAGCCCACTCCTTTTCAGCTTTGCTCTCCTTCAACGGAGAAAGGGCTTTCAAGGACAAACTTCACTTGCAGAAAATGCTATGTAAGGTAAGAGGATCATGGATGGAGAGCTGGAAGACTGTTGGAGGCCATGTAATATGCTCCCCCCATTTTTACCTTTGGGGAAAGAAATGAATAGAATTGCTTGTTAAGTTTACTATTCCATCAATTAACAAAAGTTTCAATGCTGTAATGCTGCAGAAAGAGTCTTGATTTACAAAACCTTCCCTTACACCCAGGAAGAAGAAACTAGGAGAAATTTTACTAAGCTTCAAATTTAGTACCTTCTGTGCATAGTTATGGAAACACAAGACTGAGTAAAGAAAGGCCTATTTATAAGAGGGAACAGTGATATCTTTAATGTCACCTTCCTTTTTTTTAAAACCTTTCTTCATTTAACAAGCATTTACTTTCTCTTCTATTTCTCCAGTTCCCATCATTCCCTTAAAAAAAAAAGAAATGGAAAAAAGAAGAAATATGTATAGTCCAGTAAAACAAATTCCTGTGTTGTCCATATCCGAAATCACAAGATGCATCCTTCATCTGAAGTCCGTCACCTGTCAGGAAGTGGGAGCCTTGCTTTATCATCAGTCTTGAGGAATTATGATTAGACATTGCATTCATTACAGCTCTTAAGTCTTTCAAAGTTATTTGTCTTTAAAAACTGTTCCCCTGGTGCTGTTCATCTCCCTCTGCGTCACTCCATCCAAAACCATCTCTTTCATCTTTTTGTCATTTCTATTGCAATAATATTCCATTACATTCACAAATCACAATCTGTTCAACCACTCCCAATGAGAGGCACCCCTTTAGTTTTCAATTTTTTGTCAGTACAAAAAGAGCTGCTATAAACCTTTTGCACATACACATCCTTTTTCTTTAAACTGCTTTGAATGCATCCTTAGCAATGATAGATTTTAAAATACATAGACAGTTTAATGACTTTCGGAACAAGTTTCAAATTAGTTTACAGACTGTCTGGACCAATTCCCAGCTCTACTAGCAGCATATTCAATGTGCCTGTTTGCCGGCAACCCCTCCAACATTGGCCATATTCTTTTTTTGTCATCTTTGCAATTCCCATGGGAGGAAGAGTGTCAGAGCTGATTTAATTTGCATTTTTCTAAATATTAATGATACAGAGCACTTTTTCCTCATCTGGTTTTTGATGCCTTGGATTTCTTCCTTGGAAAACTGTTTGTTCATGTCCTTTGACCATTAATTAGTTCTACAAGTTTTAATCCATTCCTTGGATATGAGACTATCAGAGAAACTTGCTGCAAAGGTTTTTCCTCCAGCTAAAGGTTTTCTTTTTAATTTTAACTGCATTGGTTTTGTTTCTACAAAAACTTTTCAATTTTATGTAATCAAAATTATCCATTTTATTTTCTGTAATTTTCTCTATCCTTTTTAGTTCAGGAACTCTTACCCTATTCATAGATCTAATAGGTAATATCTTCCTTGCTCCTATTATATGTTTATGGTTTCAAGTGTTAGTCTAAATCTAATTTATCCAATTTTCCCAACAGCTTTCCTAGCAAATTTTGTCAAAAAGCAAGCCTTTATCCCAGCAGCTAAGGTCAAATACTATATTATAAGCATCATTTGTTTTTCTATGTTATATAAATAATCTCTTCTACTCACCAACCTATTTTTTTAAAAATAGCATCAAATTATTTTGATGATTACAGCTTTGTAATATGGTGTGTGATCTGATACTCCTAGAGCCCTTGACCTTCACATTTTTTTTCATGATTTCTTTTGAGATTCTTTGAGATTTGTTCCTCCAGGTGAATTTTATTATTATTTTTTTCTAGACCTACAAAGTAATCCTTTGGTAGCTTGATTAGTATGATAATGAATGTTATTTTAGGTGGTTTTATAATTTTTATTATATTGCCTTGGCCTACCCATGAGCAGAGTAACATTTCTAATTCTATAGAGTGTTTTGTAATTGGATTCATATGGTTTTTGTCTTGGTAGGTAGGTTCCCAAGAATTTTTTACATTCTGTTGCTATTTTGAATGGAATTTTTCTTTTTAAACTCTTTCTACTGGGTTTTGTTATTAATATGCAGACATACAGAAGAATAATATAGGTTTATTTTATATTCCTCAACTTTGTTGAAGTTATTGCTTCAATTAATTTTTAGTTGACTTTCTAGGGTTTTCTAAGAAAATCTTATCCTTTACAAAAAGAAATCACTTTTGCTCCCTCTTTGTCTACATTTATTTCTTCAATTTCTGTTTCTGCCTTACTGTTAGAGCTAGCAATTCTAGCATTGTATCAAATATTGTGATGATAATAACCCTTGCCTTACCCCTGTTCTTATTAGAAAGCTCTCTAATTTGTCACATTACATATACTGCTGGTTCTACTATGCCCCTAGAATACAGTTGGTGCTTAATAAATGCTTGTGGCTATCTTGATTTTAGATCGACGTTATCACATTAAGACTGGATCAATTTATTCCTTTCTTTTTAGTGTTTTTTTTAAAAAAAAAAACAGAAATGGGTTTTGTATTTTATCAAAAGCCTTTTTTATATTGACTGATATAATCAAGTGATTTTTGTTGTTATTGTTAATATGGCCTTATACTTACAGTTTTCCTAATACTGAACCAAGTCTATATTCCTTACATAAATCTAACCTGGCAATAGTACATAACCTTTACCACAAAATTCAAAAATTTTGCTTGGATATTTATTAGATATTCATCTAACTTTCTTTGTTAACAAAGCTGACAAAATCTTATTTAAGAACCTTACAAAATTTCACAATTGGTCAATTAAATAAAATTAATAAAAATGTGAGGAAGTAATTTCCCCAAGTACTAGCATTTATTTTGGAAAAAATATAAACACACCATCATTTCAGGTAAGATATGACAAATATATTTTTAGCATTCACCCTTTACTAAGTCCAACCATATTTTGGGGAAAAAAATAAGACTTCTGTTGATACTTGAACCAAAATGTCATTGACATTTTCTGGCAAGAGATGCTTACAGATCTAAATTCTTCAGTTTAGAGAGGAATGCATAAGGAATGGTTAAGGGAGATTTTAATTTAATGAGCACTAAAGGTATATTCTAGCAAACAGTAACAAGTTTCTGCCAGGGCAAAAATTTAACTTCAGTCTTTTTAAAATAATATAATGGGTGGGGGGCCAAGATGATGGAGTAAAAGCAGGGACTTCTGTGAGCTCTCCCCCAAAGCCCTCCAAATACCTGTAAAAAATAACTCTAAACAAATTCTAGAGCTAGAGAACTCACAAAATGACAGAGTGAAACCAATTCCCCAGCCCAAGACAACCTGAAAAATCAACAGGAAATGTCTTTCACACTGGACAGAGAGCGAAGTGCAATCTGGTGTAAACCAGTCACAGCAGGCCTTGGGGGAATGAATTGTTGGTAGCTGTGGCAGTTTCCAGGCTTCTCAAGGCATAAATGCCAGAAAGATTGGGGGCAGAGCTCTGTGGGACCTGGGTGAGAGAAATGCACTCTGTCTGGCTGGGTCCAACCCCAGCCCCAGGGTAATGGGGATGGTATCAGTGGTAGCCAGTTTCGGAGATAACAGCAGCAGCAGCAGCAGCAGAGGCTGATTTTGGAGTTCTGGACGCACAGACAGTGGGGGATCAAGCAGCTTATATGAAATTCCTGAAGCCTTGAGACAGTACACCCACACCCACATCCACTGGAAGCAGAGTTCTACCGTGACAAAGAGTTAGAAAGCCAAGCGTATGGCTGGGAAGATGAATAAACATCATAAAAGAACTAAGGCTATAGAAACTTACTTTTGTGACAAGGAAGATCAGGGTATAAAATCAGAGGAGGCAACAGAGTCAAAGATCCTACTTTAAAAGACTCCAAGAGAAATATGATTTGATCACAGGTCATGGAAGAACTCAAAAAGGATTTTGAAAATCAAGTAAGTGAAGTAGAGGAAAAATTGTGAAGAGAAATGAGGGTGATGCAAGAAAATAAGTCAACAGCTTGCAAAAAGACACCCAAAAAAATACTGAAGAAAATAATAAGCCTTAAAAAATAGACTAACTCAAATGGCAAAAGAAGTCCAAAAAGCTAATGAGGAGAAGAAAGTCTTAAAAAGCAGAATTGGCCAAATGGAAAAAGAGGTCCAAAAGCTCACTGAAGAAAATAATTCCTTCAAAATTAGAATGAAGCAAATGGAAGCTAATAACTTTATGAGAAATCATGAAATTATAAAACAGAACCAAAAGAATGGAAAAATAGAAGACAATGTGAAATATCTCACTGGAAAAACCCACTAACCTGAAAACAGATCCAGAGAGATAATTTAAAAATTATTGGACTACCCAAAAACTATGATAAAAAAAGCCTAGACATCATCTTTCAAAAAATTATCAAGGAAACTGCCTTGATGTTCTAGAACCAGAGGGTAAAGAATCCACCAATCACCTCTGGAAAGAGAAACTAAAAGGAAAACTTCTAGAAATATTGTAGCCAAATTCCAGAGTTTCCAGGTCAAGGAGAAAATATGGCAAGCATTCAAAAAGAAACAATTAGAGTATTGTGGAAATACAATTAGGATAACACAAGATCTAGCAGCTTCTACATTAAGGGATCCGAGGGCTTGGAACATGATATTCTGGAGGTCAGAGGAGTTAGGAAAAACCCAAGAATCACTTACCCTGCAAAACTGAGTGCAATCCTTCATGAGAAAAAATATATTGGAAGGAGAAAGGAAGAGAGAGATTGGGGCAAATTGTCTCACCTAAAAGGAGTAAGAAAAAAGTTTTAGAATGGAGGGGGAGGTTAGAAGGAATGAATGAACCTTACTCTCATCAGATTTGGCTTAAGAAGGGAATAATACACATGCTCAACAGAGTATCCTACAGGAAAGTTGTGGGGAAAGGAATAAGAGGGGGGGATAATAAAAGGGAGGTCAGACTCGGGGGAAGGGGTAATCAGAATACAACATGCCATCTCCGAGTGGGCGGGGAAGGGCAACATGAGGAAAAATTAGGAACTCAAAATCTTGTGAAAATGAATACTGAAAACTAAAAATAAATAAATTTAAAAAACAAAGAAAAAATAAATATAATTCTCAAAAAAATAAAAAATTTTTAAAACGCAATATTAAGATAATATGCAATGAGAATACAGACTTCTTTAAAGAAAATCTTCAGAGGAAACCAGGGAAAGAATAAACTAACATAATAAAATTATTTTTTTCTAGAGAACATGTAATTGACTTAAAGCTTTAGGTCCTGACTCTACATAGGAGTCAGATTGTAGCATTAGTCTCTAAGGAAATGGCTGTCTTTAAGTGATGGTGAATAGGTCAGATTCCCCTGGGATTAAAATTCAATTACCATTCAGGAGAAATAGCTATTTCCCTCTACTACTCTTTACTATTTCTGCCTCTGTTCCATTTGTCCCTGTCCAGGAATGGAATTCATGGCATGGGAGAGTTCTAAGTACACTATGGTAGTGTATAGTATACTAAAAAGGAACCCATTTCAAGATAGAGAAATGAGACTTGATCAAAAAAAAAGAAATTCTGACTTGATCATTAGCCCCGAGGCATATTGGTTTTAAGTATAGCATTGAAAAAGATATCTCTCTTTCAAAAAAAGTGGGTAGTGGATAATAGTGGCAGCAAATCAGAATAGGGAACAATGATAGCAACCATCAGTAAGTCTATTTAGGAAAAGAGAGTCAAAAAGGTATTGAAATTGGATCGAAGTAACAACTGTAGTAGCTGGCAAAGGTCAGTAGGAATTCCTGGTTGACGTGAGACCACATGTGAGAGAGAAATGGGTGTCTAGTGGCAGAAAGGCATAAGAAGAAAAAGGAGATAATGTAACCTAGATTATCTAAAGTTAGGAAGCACAGGGCTGATGGAGCTAGTGGTGTGCAGAGAGATGGAAATGCTTCACCAGATGGAAGGCAGTGACTTCAGAGAGAGATGAAGTATAGCCTTGAATTCCCTTCATGGGACAGGGACAGGGACTGTGCCAATCCTCTGGAAATAGTCTTAAGATCATAAAGAGTGGGTCTTCTTAATTTTTTTTAAGGGCTTATATTAGCTTTCTGTTCACTGTTTTCTTAAGATAAATTGTGCTGATTTTAATACAGAGGCATTGTGGTACAGTGGAAAATGTACTGGATTTAAAATCAGGGGATCTGGGCTCAAATCTCATCTACGATACTTATTACATATATAGGACCTTGGGCATTGACATTTACCTCAGCTTAAGCATAACAAAACCTGCTCCAGCACCCTAATTTTACTCTAACCCTAACCCTAAATTTTACTCTGTGTATCTCTTTGTTTCAACTGTTTCTTGTAAAAAATATATTGTTGGTTTCTGGTTTTTATCCATCCTGCCATTCTCTTCCATTTTATGAGTGTGTTCATCCCATTCACATGTATTATTATTAACTATGTATTTCCTTCCATCCTATTTTTTCCCATTTATCCATCTCTCTCTTTTTACTCTGGCCCCCTTCAAAAGTGTTTTTTGCTTCTGATTACTACCTCCCTTGATGCGCTCTCCCTTCAATCAGTTCCTCTCCCCTTGTCTTCTCTCTTTCCCCTCCTACTATCCTTGAGGTGAGACAGATTTCTATACCTAACTGAGTGTGTGTTATACACTCTTTGAGCCAATCCTAATGAGAGTAAGATTCAAGAATTGCCCCACTACCATCTTTCCCTCCATTGTAAAACCTCTTTCTTTCACAACTTTTTTTATATGAGATAATTTTCACCATTCTTCCTTCCTTTTCTCAGTGCATCCCTCTTTCTCAGCCCTTCATTAAAAAAACATATTCCATCATTAGTTATTTCATACCTACCCATCCTGTCTATCTACACATACTATTTCTAACTGCTTTAATAATGATAAATGTCTTAGGAGTTACATGTATCATTAAACATTTTAACCTTATTGATTTCCTTATGATTTGTCTTTCATGTTTACCTTTTCTTATGCTTCTCTTGAGTCCTGTATGTGAAAAGTCAGATTTTCTATTTAGCTCTGGTCTTTTCATCAGCAATGCTTGAAAGCCCTCTATTTCATTAAACATTTATCTTCTATCCTATAGGATTATACTCAGTTTTTCTGGATATATTGTATTATTCTTAGTTGCAATTCTAGCTCTTTTGCCTTCCAGAATATATTCCAAGCCCTCTGATCCTTTAATGTGGAAGCTGTTAAATCTTGTATGATCCCGACTGTGGCTCCACAATATTTGGACTGTTTCTCTCAAGCTACTTGCATTATTGTCTCCTTGACCTGGAAGCTTTGGAATTTAGCTGTAATATTCCTGGGAGTTTTCATTTTAGGATTTTTTTCACTTGACCTTTTTTTTTATTCTACAACTTCAGAATTCTGTTTTAGAATTATTTGGAGGGTAATCTGAGAGAGCAAGGCTGAATACTTTTCTATTATCTTCTCTATTCTACCATCTTGACATTGACTCTCAGGCATAAAACATTTAACTTCTTTGGCCTCAGATCTTAATCTACAAAATTTAGTGGGGTTGGAGTAGAATGCCTATGGGGCCCTTCAAACTCTAAATCTATTATTGTAAACATCTTTGTTATCCGATGTGCTTGCAGGGGAAACCTTTGCAAAAAGCAAAACCTTTGAAGAAAGTAAAACAACTCAGATTTTGATGCTCCCAGAAAAAGTCTGGCTGTAAGAACCCTAAGTCATAAATGCTATTATTGAGAAACCTTCAAGGTTGAACAAGGGTCTCTAGAAGTCAGGGTCTGCCAATCATATAGAAGATTATTCAAAAAACTTGGCAACTGCCCAGAAACATTCTAAGGGTTCATAGAATTTGCAAATAAACCAATTCACAGAGATAATTTAATAAAACAAAATATTTGAATCTAATGTATGTTAAATGATGGTGACCAGTATGTGGATTTTTTTTTTTACTTTTACTACTAAAATCCACTATAATATGTCAAGATGTCTAAGAAAGTCATGACTGAAGTTGGGGAGGAAAGGTAAGAAGAGGGGAAATGTGTAGAACGGGACCAAGTCCTTTAGAGGCAAAAAGCAGAAAGAGAACTTCCAACCTACACACGTGGCACTGGACACAACCGTAATAATTGTAACCCTCCACTGCTACCAGACTAACACGGAAAGTGACAGAAGGTAAAAGTAGTACTAGAGAGTGGACAGGGCACCGGCTGGAGGGCTGAGAGGCACGCCGTTGCTAATGAGTTTTGTGGCCCCGTTTCTCTTTTTTACTTCTTTGAGCCTTAGTTTTCTTATCTGTCAAATGAGACGGCTGAAATCAAATAATCTCAAGGATCTCTTCAAGCTCCAAAATATGTAGCTAATATTTCACTTGGTTACGTTTTAGAAGAACATAAGTCACCGAAGACTTAATGAGATGTTTGAGAAATTTTAACGTGATTTATGAGAAGGATCTTTGGAAATTTATTTCTAAGGGGCAGTTTCCTTTCTCTTGTTACATGTTTATATGAAAACATCTAACTCGAAAATTGTGCTAAGTTTTCTGGAAATGCAACAGCAGTTTTATCAAGGAATGCTTTCATGGAGCCAGTAATCTGTGTTTAAATTCCCATAATAGAACAAATGTCACCCTGGAAAGACAGAAGCTTTAAGGTACCAAAAAAGAAACTCTATAAAAGGCAAACTTCTCAAGAAAGCTAAAGTCCTTCTGGGTAGAGTTGAAAGTGATGTGATCTGCTGAACCAATATAGATTGCTACTTTAAGCAAAGCTTCTAGGCCAAGAAAGTGAAAGATGAGATGACATGAGATGAGATAGGATCTTGTAAGCAGAAAGAAGTATATGGTCAGATTATCATACAGAATACTTATGGGTCCTACAACAGTGAATGAGTGTGTGTGTGTGTGTGTGTATGTGTGTGTTTGGAGGAAGATGCAGTTGTAGTAGGATGAAAGATACTATCAAACTGAAAGAAGTTATCTTTAGGCATTTAGTGTTTTAGGGTTTTTACTTTTAACCACACTGAAGCAGCCAAGCACATTCATGGTGTCTACATGACAGGTGAAATACCAATGCTGCTGTAATACCCTAAGCTGGAAAGCCAATGTATCATTTCAAATCATAGCAGGTCAATGCTACTACAGAAATGCTCAAAATCTCATTATCAAAGATTTACAATATAATTCCTCTTATAACAAGAACAGCATTTACGTAGTGCTTTAAGATTTATAAAGTGATTTCCATATGCTATTTTATCATCACAACAACAATAAGAATAGCTAACATTTACATAGTGTTTACTATTACCAGGCACTGTGCTAAGTGCTTTACAACTGTTATCTTATTTGATGCTCACAACAACATTGGGAGTGGATGTTATTACCCCCATTTTACAGATAAGTAAACTGAGATTAAGAGAGAATGAATGACTTGCTTAGGTTCACACAGCTAAGCGTCTGAGACAAGATTTGAACTTACACCTCTGCAACAATCGTATTCCCTCTTATATTAGTTATTTATATAAATATCACTATTCTCTCCCCACTTTTAGATTGTAAAAACTTTGAATATAGGACCTGCTTGCATATTTATCTTGGTATCACTAGTACAAGAGATAAGGCAACAAATTTGAACTGAAGTTTGGTCCAAAGAAAACCACATGCAGAAAATCAGTATGTGTGATTACTAACAAAAAAAAATCAACAACAAAATGAAACAAAAAAAAAATACCTCAGAGCAGAAAGAAAGGACACTTTATAGATTGTCAAATATTTCCTAAATATAAAAAATAGGAAATTTGGAGGTGAAAGTTTTAAGGGGAAGATGAGCCCAGTGTCATCACACAGATGAACTCATTACCTTCCCCTCTAAACTTTCCTGTTTCTGTAGAGGTCATCATCAGCTTCCCAATCACACAGTATCAAATCCTGGGAGCTTCTTTTTATTCTTTTTGTCTCCTGCACATCAAACCCAATGCTAAGTCCTATCATTTCTATCGCTACAATTACTTTTGCATCACTGTCCCCTTTTCTCTACTCATAAGGCCACTCTCCAAATTCAGGTCTTCATCTCTTCTTTTTTTTTTATTTTTTAAATTTTATTTATTTATAAATGTTCTACAATCACTTCCTTAAAATTAAGATTTTATCCCCCCACACCTTCCCCCCCGCTACCCCCCTCCCTCCCCATGACAGCATACAATTCTGTATAGGTTCAACATATACTTTC
>CM053772.1:229849244-229927299 GCA_028658325.1 Potorous gilbertii
TCTGAGCGCAGACTAAGTATTCATCCTTTCACCAGTCTGAGCGCAGACTAAGTAGTCATCTTTTCACCAGTCTGAGCGCAGACTAAGTATTCATCTTTTCACCAGTCTGAGCGCAGACTAAGTATTCATCTTTTCACCAGTCTGAGCGCAGACTAAGTATTCATCTTTTCACCAGTCTGAGTGCAGACTAAGTATTCATCTTTTCACCAATCTGAGCGCAGACTAAGTATTCATCTTTTCACTTTATTTCTCTTAGATTTTTTTGCAACATGACTGATACGGAAATGTTTTGCATCACTTCATGATGTGTATAATGGGTATCTTATTGCTGCCTTCTCAGCAGATGAGAGATGGGTTGTAGGGATGGAGAGAATTTGGAACTCAAAGTTAAAAAAAAAAAAGAATACTAAAATAAAGAAAATAAAGTAAAAAAATAGATATTTCACTAATCACAGCAGCATCTGCCTACATTTGAAAAATGGTATTACATATGTGTGTGAAATACACATTCAGTCTCTGGGAAAGTGTGTTTATTTATTTGTCACACTTAGTCTCATTGCATATGTTGCGGGAGCTAAGTATTTACAATACCTCTGCATGGGATTGTATGTCTTCTGACTCTGTGAGGATTTTTTTTTTTCATTTTCCCCCATATTTTTGTTCAGATAAAGATGTTTTAACCATTTGACTGCCTCAACTCCTTCCCTGCCCCCACCCCTTTGGTGTCATTTTCTTCCTGATTTTTCTGCTTTACCTCTTATTAACTACCTTCTTTTGCAAGATACTAGATTTGGGAGATACACATTGTGGGTAAAGAATTTTAACCAACTGTTTAAAACCTGTCACATAGCAAACACCTTTCTAATTTTTCTATCCATTTCTTTAATACTGATATGCTCAAGGGGGTGGAGCCAAGATGGTATAGTAAAGACAGGGACTCACATGAGCTCTCCTAAATTCCCCTCCAAACAACTTTAAAAATAATGCTTTAAAATGAATTCAACCCACAAAAGGATGGGATGAAACAGTTTTCCAGTCCAAGACAACATGGAAGGTCAGCAGGAAAGATCTGTTGCTCTGAGGTGAGAGTTGAGCACAGGCTGAACCAGCACAGGCCATACCCCATCAAACCAACAGTAGGCCTTGGGGGCAACTGAATTAGAGGCAGTAACAGCTCCTTCTGGAACTCTCAGCCCACAGATAGTAAGGAGGTCAGACAGCTGGTCAGAAGGAGATTACAGGGGTCCCTTTGTGGGCACTGGGTGCAGGACTCAGTTGCATTGTCAATATTTGGATCAGGGTAACAGTTCCAGGGTGAGGTGGAACACTAGCACATAAGAGCTTGTGGCTTCAGGGAAGCTTCTGTTCCAGGACAGAAAACAGCACTTCTGATCACTCACAGACAAGAGTATAGCCAGGTCTACCTGGCCTCTTCATAAACATACCTCTTTTTAAATCATACAGAAGAACAGAAGGCTTACTACCTGCACAAAAATCCTGAAGCTTAGGACAGTTTTCTCTTCACCCTGGGAGCAGAGCCCAACTTTACTATAAAGTTAAAAGTCAAGAAATAGGCTAGAAAAATGAGCAAACAATGAAAAAAGATCCTGGCTATAGAAAGTTACTATGGTGATAAGAAAGCTCAAAACACAAATTGAGAAGAAGATAACAAAGTCAAAACTGCTTCATCCAAAGTCTCAAAGAAAAATGTCAGTTTGTCTCAGGCAAAAAAAAAAAAGAATTCCTGCAAGAGCTCAAAAAACTATCTTAAAAATCAAATAAGAGAGGTAGAGGAAAAATTGGGGGAAAGAAATTACAGTGATACAAGAAAATCCTGAAAAAAAGAGTCAGCAGCTTGGGTAACGAGGCACAAAAAATATTGAAGAAAATAACACCTTAAAAAACAGAATAGGCCAAATGTTAAGAGGCATAAAAATCCAGTAAAAGGAAGAATGTCTTAAAAAGCGGAATTGGCTGAATGGGAAAAGATGTACAGAAATTCATTGAAAAAAACTGATTAAAAAAGTTGAATTGGCCAAATGGAAAAGGAGGTACAGAAGCTTCACTGAAGATAATGATTCCTTAAAAATTAGAATTGACGAAGCAGAAATGAAGGACTCCAGGAGAGGTCAAGAAGCAATCAAACAAAATCAAAAGGCAGAAAAAAAAAAAAGAAAATGTGAAATATCTCACTTGAAAAACAAGTGACCTAGAAAATAAATTGGAGAGAGATAATTTAAGAAGTATTGAACTAAATTAAGCCCCCTCATCCAGAAAAAGAGACTAAACTTCATCTTTCAAGGAAAATTGCCAAATCTAGAACCAAAGGGTAAAATAGACATTGAAATAATCCACAGATTGCCTCCTGAAAGATATCCCAAAGTGAAAAATCTCAGAAATATTATAGTGAATTCCTGAGATCCCAGGTCATGAAGAAAATAATGCAGGAAACCAGAAAGAAAGAATTCAGACATCATGATGGAGTCACAGTCAGGATAACACAAGATTTAGTAGCTTCTATATTAAAGGATCAGAGAATTTTGAATATGATATTCTAAAGGGCAGAGGAGCTAGAATTAAAACCAAGAATTACCTACCCAACAAAATTAAGTAATAATCCTTTTTAAAAAAATGGACATTCTATGAAATAGAGGACTTTCAAGCCTTCCTGATGAAAAGATTACAGCTGAACACAAAATCTGACTTTTAATACAAGACTCAAGAGAAAGTAAGACATAGTTGAGATAGTTCACAGCTCTACCAGCAGTGCATTAGTATATTATTTTCCTATATCCCCTCTAGCATTTGTCATTTTCCCTTCCTTTCATTTTAGCCAATCTGATAAGTGTGAGTTAGTACTTTAGAATTGTTTTTCTAGATTTGTACTCTAGAGGTAGTACTCTAGAATTGTTTTTTAGAATTGCATTTGTCTAGTGATCTAGAGCATTTTTTCATGACTACTGATAGCATAACCTTCTTCCTCTAAAAACTTTAAATACATGCTTGCTATTGTTATTGTTAAAAGAGGTATTCCCTACAGCTTCACTTACTGTCCCTATGATTTTCTGCCAGAGTGCAGAAAATCTGGTTACCACATCCCAATGTGTGGTTTCTCTCATTAGTTTGTAAATTCCTTAAGGGCAAAAACTATCTCTGCTTTTGTATCTATGTCCACAGGACTCAGTAGAATGCTCAGCAGTTGCTGTTTAGTCATTTCAATCCTGTCTGACCTTTTATGACCTCATTTAAAGTCTTCTTAGCAGTTACTTTTCCAGCTCATTTACAGATGAACAGAGGCAAACAGGGTTCAGTCACTTGCCTAGGGTCACATAACAAGTAAGGATCTGAGGCTGTATTTGAACTTAGGTCTTTCTGACTGTAGGCCTGGCATTTTATCTACTTCACCACCTAGCTGCCCCTGCTTGACACATAGTAAACTTTCAATAAATGCATTTTCATTCCTTCACTTATAGTGAGTATAAACAGGCTGAAGCATATTGCCAGTGATAATTGGCAAGCCAGAAATATATATGACCTGAAAAGGTGGGCTTCTCCTTTGACAATATTGTGGTTGTTGTGTTTGTCCTTTGTTTTCGAAGAGGACTATGATATTAGAGAAATGACATGACTTGCACTTGACTGTGTTTTGAGTGAGGGAGGGCTGTGCAAGATCACCAGCCTCACATTCTTCTCCTGAGGCATTTGGATCCAGTAACCAGATATTCATCAGGATGACTGGAGATGGCCCAGGATGCAATAGGAGACCTTGGCCTTTTAGAGTAAGGCCTTTTCAGGTATTCATTTAAAGTGAAGTAATACCCATTCAGTGAACAGGCCTCTTAAAGTAGTGAGTGGATATCCCCTGTAAGTAGAAAAGAAAAATAAATAAATCAAGCTGGGAGATGCAGGAGCCTCAGGGTTGTTGTTTTGACCAGAAACAGTTACCATTGACATTCACTGTGAGCCAGGAGGGTCCAACTACAGGCATTGAGTGGAGCTTGGGCAGGGATCCATTGTTGTTCAATCTATGAACTTCAGAGTGTACTGAGTCTAAGGTTTTAGGGAAGAAAAGAAGGAAAAGGAAGGAAGGAAGGGCTAGAGTATTAATAAGGCCTCTAGCCTGATGAATAGGATCTCTAGGGAGGATTTAGGAAAGGATATAGATAGGATGTGCCTGATGAGAAACTGTGACCGGATTCTGGAACTAGAATACTGGACAGAGTACCTGCATGGGGGAGATCAGGCTTCTACTGAAGCCTTTCATTCAAGGGACTGCCTAATGTAAAGAAAATCACACACTTTCTTTAGTTTCCAGAGATTTTCAGCCATAATTCCATATGTTAGTAGAGAGTATCTTTTTAAACAGAACTGTAATTTATCTTTCCAGGCAACACTTGGTGAAGATCTTTATAATGTAAGTCTGCTTTTCTCTGCAAATTTACTATCTTTGAGAGTTGCCTAGGCCACTGAGAAGTTAGGTAACTTTCCCAAGACCACCCAGCCAGAGTGTGACAGATCCAGGACTTGACCTTAGTTTTCCTGACTCCAGGCTTTCTATCCACTGTGCCCAGCTGCCTTTCATAAAACATCCTTATATTGACTATTCCTTAGGTAGCTGGTAAAGTGACAATTATTTTCTTTAGAGACTTTGTAATTTTTTGAAATGTCTACATCTAGAGATGTTGACTTTGAACTATTAGTATTCAAAAATCAGCTTTAGTGTTTTCTTTATTTTTCTTGCTTTCTACTTCTGTGGAAACATCAGTCACATAAAGATTTATGACACATAAGGCTGGAGGGTTTGGTTTTCTGTGCTGCTTAACTCAACATTTATTAGATTCCTATTTTCAAGGCCACTGTCTTCTAATTTTACATTTAATGTATGTAGAGGGTGATAGGCTTTTCTAGAAGTCATTCTTACATAATACAAAAAGCATGTTTTAAGAGACTTGAGATAGGGGACAGAGGCAAGATGGCGGAGTGAAAGCAGGCTTGAGGAATCATTGCATTTGCTACATTATATCCAAACTTCATTAATAAGGAAGCCTAAGCCTACCACTAAATAGGAGCATAGAAAGGTGATAATTCATTGCCTTTCAGTTGTTTTTCATGGAACAAATTTACAAGGTGGGGAAACTTTTCAAAGATTTTTGAGTCTAATGAGATTACACCTATTGGTTTACTTCTTCCTAAGGCATATTTTCTCCTCTTCCCTCAAAAAACCTAATGGAAATTTACCTGGGAGCCTGATTTAGTGTCCGGAACACTTAATTACAGCAGTCGTAAGACTAGCTCTGAACCTGAACCTTCAATTTCCTTCATTGTGAAATGAGGTTAGTAATATTCCAGCTGCAGAGTGTTATTTCATTTATCCAAGTGTTTCCAAATTTGTTGTTCCTCTTGACTTCTCTGTGGTAACATCCTAACCCTAACCCTAAATGCACTCTTTACTGCCATCTGAATCAAGTCCAAACTCCTTAGCTTGTCATTTAAATCCCCAAATGATTAAGCCTAGCCTATCTTTCTGACGTATTTTCCCCTCAACTCCCCCCATCCCCCACCCCACCCAGAGCAGAACCAGAAGCAATGGATGGAAGTTGCAAGAAAAGCAAATTAGAGGTGTCTGAAAATGAATTGGGCTACCTGAAAGAAAAGTAGGTTACCCCACCCTGGAGGTCTTTAATGTGAGGAAAGGGACTTGAATGAGCACTTGTCTAGTATGTGTGGATTTCTTTGGTATATAGGTTGGAGTACCTGGCCACTAAGGTCACTTCTAACTCTGATTTTGTAATTTGATGATAACAGACTACTTGCTTTTTCTTAAACATATCCATTATTCTCCCATCTGTTACTCCAGCTCACACTTATCCCTCTGCCTAGACTCCCTATCCCCTTTTCATTCTTAGCTTGTTGAAATCCTACCCATCAGTAAAGATGCAACTCAAATACTGGTCTTCCATGTCTTTCCCTGACCACTCACTGCCAACCAAAGCTGATCATTCTTCTCTTAAATCCCTATAGTACTTTATACCTCTGTGTTTAGCTTTATGTATATATACATATCTTCTCTATATCAAATATATTTGATATTCTCAGGCTCTGAAAAGTGTAGATATACTCTGAGGTTTTGTTTTGGAGCTCACTCATTGGAAGTGTTTGTTTGGCCAGAGGAGACACTGGGCAGCCGCTAAGGAACCCCTGACTTTGACAACCTAGATGTTGGTGCTTCTTTCTCTGGTAACTATGTATGTATGGTCAGACAGTTGGAAGCCCTGTCTGTTGGTGTTTCTGTTTGCATTTTCCCTGAAGTTCAGGGAAACTAACTTTTCCCCCTAAACTAAGTGAATGACATAGGTTCTTGATTAAAGTAGATGTTAACCCCCCCAAAAGTTGCTTTCCTTTTAGGAAAGCAGGTCTAAGAATCTGTACAGCAGGCCCTCCTGTGTATGCCGGAGTCCTTGCTGTTACAATGCCTTAATTGCCCTCTTAGACTGTGAATTCATTGAAGACAGGCATATTATTTCCTCCAACACAGTAGCTTGCACATAATAAATGCCTGATAAATGTATTCTGAAGGTTGTGGTGTGAGAGACTGTAAAAATTGGTTATCAATTTGCCTGAAGGGATAATGAATTGCTAGCATTTCTAGGGTCAGTTCAGTGGCACCGTGGATCGATTCCTGGGCCCAGAGTCAGGAAGACTCATTTTCCTGAGTTCAAATCTGGTCTCATACACTTATTAGCTCTATGATCCTGGGCAAGTCACTGAACCTCTGCCTCATCTGTTAAAAAAAAAAAATGTGTTGGAGAATAAATCCACTCCAGTATCTTTTCTAAGAAAACCCCAATGGGGTCAGAAATGACAACAAAAACATTTCTAGAGCACTTTAAAATTTGCAAAGTACTTTAAATAGTTTATCTCATTCAAACCTCAAAATAAACTTGTAATGTAGCTGCTATTGTTATTCCCATTTTACAGTTGAGGATATTGAGGCTGAAAGAGGTTAAGTGACTTGCCCAGGGTCTGATAGTTATTAATTGGCTGAGGCAAGTTTCAAATTCAGTTCTTTCTGAGCTCACCATCCAGCTGCTATGGACCATAAACATCCTTAGGCTCATAGATCTATGGGTGCAAGGGCTTGTGGAGGCCAATCTAATCCAATCCTGTCTGTTAAAAAAAAGTTTTATAGATAAGGAAACTGAGACCCCAAAGATTTAAATCACTTGCCCTCATTCCCCGAGTGGTCAGACTCAGGAGGCAGGGTGGAATGGAGCCTGAGATGCTCTGACTAACCATCCAGTGCTCTTCCCTCTGTGCCTGGCTCTGTAAGGAAAAAAATAACTAAGGATTCTAAATATTATTTCTTTTGTAATACTGTTAAGATACTCTGTTTCATATTTAAAAATTTTTAAACTAATTCTTCTGTATTAGAACTTAAGGTCCTTGGGATTTGTAGGAAAGATTTAAATAAGTATAAAAGTCTGAAATATATTTCCATCTCTAGGCAACTGATAATCCCTTTTTAGAAAGGGCAAGATGGTGTTTTTACCAGATTTCTTGGCTGTTTGGCATTCATTGATTTGAATGCTCTGTTTCTGAAGTTGCATGAAAGAACAGGACTGTTTCTTTGTTCATTTCCTTGTTCCTGCACTTGCACCTTTGATAATCACTAGAATGTGTGTAGCAGAGAATAGTATTTGTTTGCTGTTCTATTTATATGTAAATTTTTTATTTCCCTTCTCATCCAAGATGGCGGGTAAATTTTCAGACTACAGGATATTTTTTATAATGCTGTTCTAACCCGTAGGAAAACAAGAGGCTTTATAATTTCTGGGCAGATATGAGACAATTATTTGAAGATTCTTACTGAAACTCATGAAAAGGCTGTGACATTCTGTTATTCATCTCATGATTTCTAAGTATTTTGCCACAGTAAGGTTCTAAAATGACACTTTATACTAAAGCAATATCTAAAAACAGCTCAGCAATGAATATAGTAGGCATATATTTTGAGTTTGTAATGACTTGGGTAGGGAAAGTATTTCTTCTGCTTATTGATTTGATTCCATTTGTGCTAAGACAAGCCGTTGTCTTTGTGGTCCAGGGACCACAGGCAGTATGGGAGAACCTTTTGGGGGGATGGGTGGGGATGGGAGAATGTCTGTAAGATCAGAACTGTTTGCCTAATAATGTCAAGATGTTTTAATTTCTAACATGGTAAATATCAATAGATACAACCCACAGGAAAATTTTGGGGGGTTCTCAAGTTTTAAGGTATAATGGAGTCTTGAGACCAAAAACATTGAGAACCACTGTACTAACCCTTTACTTGTATTCAAAGGTTAATGTGAAATAAATTGGAGGGCTTTATTGAGATCATCACAAGTAGATGTTTCTCTGTCTACAAAAGTGACTTTTTAATGTGTCTATCCCCCCAAAATCTGTCCTTGGCTTTCATCTTTTCCCCTCCCCTAATATATCTCTGCCACCATAAGCTTGTTTACTCCTATAACTTTAACTACTATCTTTATACATAAGACTCCTAAAACTCTGCCTTGGACTATTTTCTGAGCTCCAGATCTGTATTTCACTTATCTGCAAATCTAGTCTACCTCCATGTGTTGCTGGCATTTAAACCCACTTCACCTGGCTTCACTGTTTATTTTTGAGTGTCACATTCAACCAGTTTTCCATGTACTCAAACCTTGGAGTTATCTTTGCTTCTTCTGTCTTGCACTCTCTTCTCATATGCTGTCAATTACCAAACCTTGCTGATTATGTCCTTGCAAAATCCTGACTCTTCCTTGCTATTCCTGAAGCTCTCACTACCCTCAAAAAAGCTTTCATTAGCACTCAAGAGAACTATTGCAGTAGGGTTCCAACTTTCTCCCTCTTTCCTTGAGTTAACTCCTTTTACCGCTGCTAGAGTAATCTTGTATATGTATAGATCTAGGACTCAGGGCCTTGAGACCACACGTTCCCCACTCCTGACTAGATGTTCATTCTGTATAAAAATCCCCAGTGGCATCCTATTGTTCACCAAGTAGAATTCATATATTTTTATCTGCATTTAAGGACATCTACAGTCAAATAATGTTATACCCTTTTCAGCATCACCTCATATATTCCTAAATGAACTCTGCATCCTATTCAAAATAAAGAAATTTGGTTGCCAACTTCCTGTTCCTGGATATGTCCTCATCCTCCCTGCTTCTCTCATGGCCTATGATTCTTTTCCTTTGTTCACATTATTCCCTATCTTCACAATGAAATGTCCTCTTCTGCTCTTCATATCTCCTCCACTCCCCCTATTGAATTGCTAACTGTCCTTTAATGTCTGGCTGAAGTAATTTTCTTCAAGAAGACTTCCCTGTTGCCTAGGGTGGCATGTTCCCTTGGCAGAACTTAACTTATAGAGTCCTTGCAGAATTAATCTGCCCAAGCATTCTAGAGAGAATAGAGGAGCTTTCTCTTCCAGGTCTCCTTCTGCTTATTGATCCTGGAGGGCAGTGGCTATTTTATTTTTATTGTATCACCAGTCACAGTGCCAAAAACATAGCTTTGAAAAACCTACAGTCACTTCCATACTTCACTGAAATATTTGAGGGATTTTAGTAGCTGGTAATTATTATTAATTAAATATTTCATGTTAACTCTAGCAGTAGATTAGCTTTAAGTCTTGATGTTTAAGTTATAAGACATTTTGAATGAATTGAGTTCTGTTAGACATCTCTTCTCTTGAATGGCCCACAGAATTTATAGATTCAAAGCTGGAAAGTACCTCAGGGGCTTTCTGCTTCAGTTTACTACTTTGACAGATAAAGAAACAAAACACAATAAGGTTGAATGACTTGCCCTAGGTCACACAGGCGGTAAATATTGGAGGTTGGATTTCAATCCAGGTCCTCTGACTCCACAACCAGTATTTTCCCCACTGTGCTATACTGTCTCCCACAGTGCACTCTGGAAACTAAGGTGTAATAGTAGTAATAATAGGTAACATTTGTGTAGTGCATACTATGTGCCCTTATTAAATAGGATGTTTATGTCCTTTCTATAAAACTGGGGAGATAACTGAATGTTATCACTCATATTGTTAGATACATATATCTTTGCTTTTCATGATCATACTTATGTTTATCTGATGCCAAGACCATGGTAAGGAATGAAGTATCACTTATTCCTTTGAGTATGTATGATGGGCTTTAGAGACATTTTGTTTGTGATGGATTTGAATCATAGGAATTCATTGTGGACAAAAAAAACATTGGGCAAACCTATGTTCATCTTGTATATGTAATTTTGGAGAATTCGGAGTCACGAATTATTTACCTCTTAGTGAATTTGGACTATTTAGAATTTGGTTGTTAATAACTGTTTCTTCTTAATGGTTATTTAACCAATGTGTCTAACTTGAAATATATTTGTATCTTTATAGCTATTC
This sequence comes from Potorous gilbertii, assembly GCA_028658325.1. Classification (NCBI taxonomy): domain Eukaryota; kingdom Metazoa; phylum Chordata; class Mammalia; order Diprotodontia; family Potoroidae; genus Potorous; species Potorous gilbertii. Next base: position 229,859,689 of record CM053772.1, read on the forward strand.
ATCTGTGCCACATTGTCAGTCTCATAGCTTTGTATAGAACTGCTCTAAGATGCTTCAAAGCATATTTATTCAGCCCTATTCTAAGCACAAGGTATGATTATGGAGCCCAGAAACTGGATCATTCTCATTGCTTTATAGTAGGGTGTGGATGTGTATATGTGTGTTTGTTTGTTTGTTTCTCACGAGCAAACTAGGCCCTTTTAGAGATGTACTAATTATATTCTAGTCAGCATATACTATATAATGCAAGAAGTGATATTGCACAAATGTTTTGTCAATTTCTACACTTCCCTATCTATTGTTATTCTCAGAACCAGGTAATTAGTTCTCGTTGTAAAGGTAATCATTTTATTTGCTGATATTCCTAGTCTGGTTAGCTTAATGAAAAAGACTTGAATTGTTGATGAGAATTCTTTGTGGAGAAGGCAGGATGATGATGTTAATTACCCTTGCATTTCTAATTCAGTATAAATAGTAAAATCAGCTCTCGTTTAGAATCTTAGACCTTTAGTCACCGAAGGAACCTTTGAGATCATCCACTTTAATCTTTTCATTTCACAGATAAGGAAAGTGAGACTCAGAGAGGGGAAGTGATTTGCCCACGTGCTATAGTATGTGTTGAGGAATTATTAATATCCAGTGGAATGAGTTTTCTATTTCATTGTGAAACAGAATATTTATTGTTGTCATTAAAATCTTCCTGACTTTAGGCCAGGCACTCCATCCCTTGTACCACCTGGCTGTTCAATACTATAAGAACTTCTGGAATCCAATTTGTAATTTTCTAACTGGCAGCTAGGTGGTGTAGTGAATGGAGTGCTGGGCCTGGAGTCAGGAAGAGTCATCTTCCTGAGTTCAAATGTGGCCTCAGATACTTATTAGCTGTGTGACCCTGCATAAGCCCCTTAATGTGGTTTGCCTCAGTTTCCTTAAATATAAAATGAGCTGGAGAAGGAAATGGCAAACCACTTCAGTATCTTTGCCAAGAAAATCCCAAATAGGGTCACAAAGAGTCAGACATGACTGAAACAACTGAACAACAACAAACAGGCATTAACCAGATTCTCCTGTAACTATTTGAAGTATACACATATTGTTTAACCACAAATATCTTGATTTAATGTTTGGATTGCTAAATCCTGAAAATTATCAAATAAATAATGAAGACATGTCTTAAGAACTCCTAATTGCTACCAAACAGTGTTTTTGAAGGCCATCCACAAAACTTTGTCTCTTCTCACTCTCTCTTGAACTCCTTACAATCTAGTTTACAACATTATCATTTCACTGAAACTACTCTTTCCATAGTCATTAATGATTTCTTAGTTGCCAAATTCAATCACCCTTTCTTAATCCTGGTTCTTTTTGAACATGTCTATAGCCTTTGACACTGTTAATCACTTTCTCCTCCTTGATGCTCTCTTCTGGTTTTTCTTCTGCTCTTTCTTAGTTTTCCTCCTCCCTGAGTGACTGCTCCTTCGCCTCCAGATCATACCATATACTGTAGGTGTCCTCAGGGTTCTGTCCTAAGCCCTCTTCTCTTCTCCCTCTATACTTAGTGACTTCATCAACTCCCGTGGATTTAATTACCATCCCTACGCTGATGATTCTCAAATTTATCTTTCCTGCCCCAATCTTTCTGCTACCTCAGTCTCACATCCCCAATTACCATTCAGATATCTCAAGTTGGATATCTAGAGACATCTTAAACTCACTATGTCCCAAATAGAACTCAACTTTTCCCCAAATCATCTGTTCCTCCTACCTTTCCTATTACTGTGGAGGGCAACACCATTCTCTCAGGTTCACAACCTAGGATTCATCTTGGATTCCTCACTATTTCTAACCCCCCCCCCCCATATCTAAAGCCTGTCAATTTCTCCTTTGCAACAGATCTCCAACATGCCTCCTTTTCTCCTCTGGCACTGCCACCACCTTGGTGTAGGCCCTCATCATCTCAAGCCTGGATTACTGCAGCAGCCTGCAGGTGGGTCTGCCTGCCTCAAGCCTCTCCCCACTCTAGCCCATCCTCCATTCAGCCTCCAAAGTGATCTTTCTAAAGGCAGGTCCAACCATGTAATTCCCTTACTCAATAAACTCCAGTAGCTTTCTGTTGCCTTTAGTATTAAATACAAAATACTGTGTTTAACATTCAAAGCCCTTCATAACCTAAGCTCCTCCTCCCTTTCCAGTCTTCTTCTCCACCAATCACCTCTTTAAAGAGATCCCCAAATGAAAACTCCCAGGAATATTATAGCCAAATTTCAGAACTTTAAATTTAAGGAGAAAATATTGCAAGCAGCCAGAAAGAAATGATTCAAGTATCATGGAGCCACAGTTATCAGCTTCTATATAAAGGGTCAAAGGGTTTGGAATATGATATTACAGAGGCAAAGGAGCTGGGATTATAACCAAGGATCACCTACCCAGCAAAATTCAATATGAGCCTTTAGGGGAAAAAATGAGTATTAATGAAATAGAGGACTTTCAAGCATTCTTGATGAAAAGAGCTGAATAGAAAATGTGACTTTCAGCTACAAGGTTGAAGAGAAGCGTAAAAAGGTAAATAGGAAAGGGAAATCATAAGGGACTTAGTAAGGTTAAACTGTTTACATTTATACATAGGAATATGATACTTGTAACTCATAAACACTTTCTCATTATTAGGGAAGTTGGAAGTATATATAGACATAGGGCACAAGTGTGAGTTAAATATGAAGGGCTAATATCTAAAAAAATAAAACTAAGCGTGGGAGCGGAATGTATTGGGAAAAAGGCAAAGGGAGAGGTAGAATGGTGTAAGTTATCTCTTATAAAAAAGGCAAGAAAAAGCTTTTACAGTGGAGGGGAAGTAAGAGGGAGTGAGTGAGCCTTACTCTCATCAAAATTGGCACAAGGAGGGAATAACACACTCTGTTGGGTGTAGAAATCTATCTTATCCTACAGAAAAGTAGGATAGGAAGGGAATAAGCATTTGGGAGACTGATAGAAGGGAGGGCTGGTTGGGGGAGACAATAGATGCTTTTGAGGAGGAACAGTGTAAAAGCTGAGAGAGAACAGAATAAATAGGGTGGAAGGAATAGGATGGAGTGAAATACAGTTAGCAATAGTAACTGAAAAAAATTTTTGAGTCAAGTTTCTCTGACAAAGGCCTAATTTCTCAAAGATAGAGACCTCAATTAAATTTATAAAATTGATAGCCATTCCCTAATTGATAATCAAAAGATATGAATGGTTTTCAGACGAAGTAATCAAAGATATCTCTAGCCATATGGAAAATGCTCTAATTCACTATTGATTGGAGAAATGACAATTAAAAACAATTCAGAGGTACTTCCTCATAACTATTAGATTGGCTAATAGAACAGAAAAGGAAAATGACAAATGTTGGAAGGAATGTGAGAAAAAAATGAAACATTAATACACTGTAGGTGGAATTATAAATTGATTCAACCATTCTGTAGGGCAATTTGGAACGATGCTAGAAAACCATGTATATGCTTTGACTTAGTAATAGCACTACTAGGTCTATATCCCAAAAGAGATAAAAAACAAGATGGAAAAGGACCTATATGTACAAAAATATTTATAGCAACTCTTTTCTGGTGGCAAAGAATTGGAAATTGAGGCAATAGCCATCAATTTGGAAATGGCTGAACAAAACAGTGTGTGACTATGATGGAATATTATTGTGCTGTAAAAAATCATAAGCAGGATGCTTCCAGAAAAACCTGGAAAGACTTACATGAGGCGATGCAAAGTGAGATGTACCTGGTATAAAGTAACAGTGATATTGTAAGATGATCAGCTGTGAGTGACTCAGCTATTCTTAGCAATAGCTAAGAATAAAGTCTAAGGTGAGGTCTAAGACAGTTCTTAAGCACTTATGATGAAAAATGCTATCCATCCCTAGAGAAAGAACTGATGGTGTCTGAATAAAGATTGAAGAATACTTTTGTTACTTTTCTGAGTTTTTTACTTTACATTAACTTTACTTACCTGAATTTTTCGTCTATGTTTTCTTTTACTTGTAGTCATGTTTTCTTTCATATGTGAAAGTCATGTATAACCTATATTGAATTGCTTACCTTCTCAATGTGGGGGGTGGTGGAAGGAAGTGAGAGAATTTGGAACTCAAAGTTTCAAAAACAAATGTTAAAAATTGCTTTTACATGTAACTGAGGAAAATAAAATACCAAGTAAATTTTTCAAAATAAAATTGTGGAAAAAATTTGAAAAACAAAATTTTCAGTTCCAAATTTTCTTCTTCTCTCCATCCCCTCCTTCTCCCCTGAGACAGTAAGCAAACTGTTATATGTTATACACGTGCAATCATGTAAAACATTTCCATATTATGAATATTCCTTTTGAAATAGATCCCAACCCCTACAAGCCTTAGTAGATAGTTTTTGTGAATTTTGGACCCCAAATCTTCTTACATAATGACCCATCTTTTAGTGGTTAGTGGTTAACCAGCCTTTCCCTCTGATGAGGTGTCATAACTAATCACATAAAATTATGTTTAACGTAAATTATAAGGTTTTTTAAACAATGTTTTAATCTTCATAATTGAGCCTCATTTTTTAAATGAAACTAATTTCTAAATTTCAGAACTTGAAATGTTCTTAGAGATAATCTAATCTATTTATGGATGAGGACTTTGAAGTTCAGTGATTTGTATTAGGTTGTCCAGTGCATCAGTATCAGAGCTGAAACTAAAACTCAGTTCCCTTGCCTTGTAATGCAGTGTTTCCTTTTACTCCATCATGGATTTCAAAAGGGCAAGAAAATGCTTTTAATAGAGTAAATTATATAAAATTCCACAAAAGCATCTACCATATGAACAGAAGCCAAAAAACAGATGGAATTAATTAATTTAATGTTGAAACAGAGGCTCATCCTTTTAACACTAGTATTCTTTCTGTGATAATGCATGACTGAGTCACAGAAGACTACAGTCTCTGAAGAATTAAGATGGAGGCCCTGGACAAGCACATTGTGGATGGGAACAGGCAGCTGCCACACATACACAAGAGAAGACTGATACAGGACATAAGAACACTAGAAAAAAGGAGATAAGCAGATCACAAAATCTGAGCAGGAGATAGATAACCAGCATATAGCTCTTAGGCTCCATTCATATCCTTGCAATGTCAAGGAAATGTGAAGAAGGCCCCAACATCATGGACAGATGTTCTGCAGGAAATTCATGAGAGGACATGGAGAAGAGCACTGCAGGATGAGCAGGCCTGGACTGTTCAAAGGAAGAATCCCCCTTCTGTTGTAGCACATGTGGAAGGCACAGTGTGTAGTTATAAAATTCCATGATGGGGGTGGTGGCAGTGAACAGGTGTCTAAAGGAAGCTTCTAGAGGGAGTTACACATGACAGCTGTATTTAACAGGACCAAGTGGGCTTTGTTTTGCTTTGTTGTTCACTTTTATATTATACATTTCCCTTAGGAAACAGGAATCAGGAGGCAAGTTTACACAGGATAGCAGATTTTGAGTGGCAAGGCACTTTAGAGGTCACCTCATTCAATCCTCATATTTTGTAGAGGAAGAAACTAAGACCCTGAGAGATTTAGTGACTTGCCGTAGGTCACACTATCTATAAATGTGGAAATGGGATTTGAACTGGACTCCTCTGTTTCTAAATCCAGCTGTCTTTCCACCCTGCCATGATGTCTAGGCTTTCTGTAGCATTCAGAGCTGCTATCTATTTTCTTATAATTCCCTGGGGAATATATGTTTATTTGGGCTCTGCTTGCCATAAGAAAAATCTAAGATATAGGTGGCAGAGCTTTATAAATAGACATCACTTTAAGGTGAGGTAAGCAGAGGAAATCTGTTTGCCCAGCACAGAACATACCATCACACCAACTTGTCTATTTTCTTTTGCATTCATGTTGCTGAGGTTAGCATTGTAAGACAAGAGAGCAGAGCTCTTCTGCTTGTTTTTCCTAAGATTTTTGTTGTTCAGCACCTGAAGTTTTTTGAAGCAGTCTGGCCTTCAGATAAATTATATTTCCTAACCAATAACTTGGCCATCAAGATTAGCTCATATAAAGAAAATATCGATAGCACAACCAGCCATACATCCTTGCTTTTGTGGGGAAAACTTCATCCAACTAAATTCCTTGTTGTTGTGAGGTCACAAACATGGTTCTGTGTTCATTACCTGCAGAGACTTTTCTGCAGCTTTAGTGGTTGGTGTATAATTAAATGTGAGGCTAGAAAGGGAGATAGATCTAGTAAACTGCTTTGTAGATTATAGAGTGCTATGTAAAATCAAGCTATGATTTAAACACATTCTCTTTCATATGCAGAAATACGTTAGCTTGACTTTGAGGTGACTTGTTAAAAAGAACTTGCTGATTTTATTTCATACTTGTCATATTGGGTGATGGAATGTTTATGTTCAGTTTACATTCGTTTATCACTGAACATGACAGAATTGCAATGGAATTGTTGTCTGATGCATCTCTGCATATGCACCTCAAAAAGCAACCCCCCCAAACACATACAGAGTAAAATCTGTTTTCTGAGGAAAAACAAAAACATTGTGTAGCTAATTTTTACTTGCATTATCAAAATGGAAGGGGGAAATATTTGATGAAATAAAAAATATTTTTAAAACTGGAAGAATGGTAACTTGAGGGATTGTTTCAACCAGTTTCTTTAAAAAATTTATCTCTGATAAAATTGTTTTTGGAAGAATAAGGAAAATACCTTCACTTCTAGCCAAAAGCAGGATTGCTCAGTGACTTTAGGGAGAAAGAACCATTTGGGACATTTGAGTGTCCTTCATTCCCACCTACCTGCACTTTTGTTTCTTTGCTCAGTTTTTCGTTTAGTTTACTTTTGTTCTTTGGCACTATATTAAAGGTTCAGTTTAGATCAGATGTTTGTACTCTTGGGTTCACAGACCACTCCCTAAGGAGTCCATGGATAGATTTCAGGGGGTCCATGAACTATTACATACTTATTTTTTTAACACTTCAATGAAGGTATTTCAATATAATTGGTTTCCTTCATAATCTTAATGTATTTTATTACATGCCTTTAAACATCTTATTCTGAGTAGGAACCCAAAGGCTTTTTCAGACTTCCAAAAAGGTCCATGACACAAAAAAGGTTAAGAACTCCCTCTCTGGGCAGCAAAATGGTGGGTTTTATTCAGAGAAAAGGGACAAATATCTGTCCCTTGTATTCTCCCTACCAGAAACAAAGACCTTTTCTTAAAACATGTTGATAAAATTGGTTTTGATGCTCCAGTTAGCTGATGAGCAACATTTCCTCTCATAAGATACATATGACATATATGTGATATATGCATATGTTGTTAATCAAAACCATTTAATATTACTAGTTGTGGTTGACAGTGTGTGTAATGTTCTATGGTGGTTTCTCCATTATTTATCAGAAAGGTAGAAAATGTATTTTACTTTCAGTTTTCTGAAACCAATATTGACAACAGCATTTGACTTGAATTCTGTTGTATTTTTAGTGTTATCTTCACTTATGTGATTATAGTTATTGTATGTGGCATGTTTATGATTCTATATTCCTTACTCTGAATTAGTTGATGTTTCTTTGACCATGTCCTGATAACCCCAAAACCATGCCCCCAACCTACAATCTCATATGCAGACATGCAATTCAATTAGAATTATCTGCTCTGCTCATCATACTCTGTAAGTCTGGAGTGACACAAAGACAGTACTTGCTCTTAGGGATCCTATATTCCAATGGCAGAACAAGGCACATATGTGGCTAAGGCACAGAAATCCTAAGCCAAGAGAAAGTAGAGGGGAGAAGAAGAGTACTGACAGTTGGAGCTATCAGTAAAGGTCTCATGTGGGAGGTAGTCAGCACCTTGCAAAGGAGCCAGGGAGTCTAAGGAGCAGAGTTGAGAAGACAGCCCATTCATGGGAGACAGTCTGTGATCTGTGCAGAGTCCTGGAAAAGGAAGCTGTTGTATGTGAGAAGTGGCAAATTGGCCAGTTTGATTGGAATATAGAATATGTAAGGAGAGCAAAGTTATGAAGAGCTTTCAATGTGAGCATATTTCTTTTTATCCTTTTGTTTCCTTTTTTCCTTTCTTTTCTTGAGCAGGAAGGTAGCCATGTTTAGAACTCTGTTTCAGTAATATCACTTTGGGAGCCATGTGAAGTATGAATTGGAGAAGCAAGACAGTGATGATAGTACAGGAAAGAGATGTTGAGGGTGGAACCAGGGGGTGGCCAGTGTTCACTTGGATCACAGTGTTTTGATCACATACTTTATCAGTCAAACATTTTTGAGCATGTACCCTCACAATATGTGTGTGCATATTCATTTATAAATTATATATGTTGCAATATGAATCTATTATGGACATCATAAAATATACACAAAGAAAGAAATTAAAAAGAACGTGGTGCAGCAGAAAATATTTTTGATGAGTGCAGTATGATTTAATATACCTAATTATTTGTTTAAAATCCCTATGTATATCCTATAGGATATGACTCTTATAAATAGTAATTATTTGTTACCAATTGATTTTTCAGTTACTTTGATCATAGTATCTAGCCATGCAAGTGAATTTTAGTTGCAAAAATCAATCCCAACCATCAAAAATGAAACCTAGTCAGAAGAAGCTCTTAATCGACCACTGCCTCAGAACCCAGAGCCAGTGGAGGGGTGCTTCCATTCTTCAAAGTGATCTGGGAGGCTGGGTTGAGGAAAGAATTATCCCAGCAGCCTTTGCAGCTGCTTTGAGTGCTTTGAGTCACAGATCTAACCAGCCTAAGCAGCTGATATTTGGCACAGAAAAGGAGTTGGGAGTTTGTGCAGCTGGTCAGACCAACAGGAGAGACCTGATAATGGGTGATAGGTCAAAGGATCAATGTGGTATTTGAGACATGTTCAGTGTTTGGTTATCATGAGAAGAATAAGATTCATCTTTCAATTGGTTGGCCTCATATCCCATTAGATGTCTTATGAAACCAACAATGAGATCCAAAACTTGGCAGCTCATGGAAACAATATGTGCGTATATAAGTAGATGCAAAGTTTTTCAGTAGCCTTTTTAAGTTCTGAGGATCATTATCCCAACTCTCACTTCCACAGATGAGTCAAGTCTCCAGAGCTTGGCACTCTCTCTCTCTTTCTCTCTCTCCCTCTCTCTTTCTCTCCCTCCCTCCCTCTCTCTCTCTCTCTCTCTCTCTCTCTCTCTCTCTCTCTCTCTCTCTCTCTCTCTCTCTCTCTCTCCATCACTCTTTCTGGGTTCTAGAGTTTTTCCTGAGAGGTCAGGAGTGATTCTCTAGTTCTGTCAGCTAAAGTCTCCAGTAGTCTATTATCCCCCTGAGATTATCAATTGAAAAGCATTTTAATTTGCCAACCTTATGTAGCTTTTAGAAAGAGGTAGATACTAAGGTGGCACAGTAATAGTTTGTACAAAAAACATTAACTTCAAAAGTCTAGGACATCCTCTCCCACAAAGTACATAGAGAGTTCAAGGTAAAATGGGCATAAGCTTGGAAAGCACATACAGCTGAGAGATAACTGGTTATGGGTGGTCCTCTCCCATTCCTTGGGAGTATCCTCTAGGTACAGTCCAGTTGTGTTTTGTTTTTCTGGACTCTAGTCTATCCAGTTGGATCCCTAGTTGGGCAGCTTGTATTACTCACAGGTTGTATGTCCTTTGTACTCAAATAGGACCATGATATCAGAAATGTGATGCCATGACTTGCAAGTGAATTGCAAGTGAGGGAGGCCTATGAAAAGTCACCAGCCTCACTTTCTCCACTGAATTCATCTGGGTTCAGTGGCCAGATATAGATCAGGATGACTGGAGATGGCCCACACATGTATATCTATGTGTACATACATATATGTATACCATTGTTCATTTTGTATCTATACAGACATACATATGTATGTATAATAGTTTCAGATGCATTATCTCATTTCAGTATTGTAGGATTTATAGCTGATGGAAGAAAATCATTTAACATATTTCATTTGTTTTGTAGATGAGGAAATTAAAGCCTAAAGGCCTTGTGAAATAGGTAGTATGTGGTTTTTAATGCCCATATTCCCAAAGAGGAAACTGGCTCAGGGAAGTAGGAAAGTTAGGAATGTGATTGCCCATCTCTGACTCTCAGTGCAGATCTCTTTCTTCTTTACCAGGCTTTCTTTCCCAGGTTACTGTCCAGAGCATATCCTATTCTAGATATTTTGGGGGTATCATTAAAAAAAATCACTGTGCTCTATAAAGTGATGTCCCTGAAACCTTTTGAGTCATGGAGACCCTATTGTTTGACCCTATTCTAAATTGTCTCAGACTGTTTTGTTTTTTGAATTCTCATGTCTGCTTTTTATAGTTTCTTGTTTCTTTTCTTAATCAACTTTCACTTTCTTCCTGGCAGTATGCTTCTCTGTAGCCAACCTCTTCCAGTTTACTTCATTTAATTGGCCATGGAGTAGAAAACTATGTAGTCAAGGCTGTTAAGAGTTATGTGTAAATAAAAAGTAAAGAAATGGTTTAGAGACCCAAAGACCCCTCATAGAAATTGTTCAGGGGCTTCTTTACAGCACAGACTTTGACATCCATTTGGGGAGTCTCTTTTTATTTTTCATTAATATTTAGCTGTTCAGTTGACTGAGTTCCCTCAGTGTTTAAGGTGTTACTTTATGTTGTTCTCATCAGTATTCTTCCCTCATCACTAAGCTATAATGATTGTTAATTCAGTGCAGTCGTTTGGTGGCATCATAAAACAGCAAGCCTTGTCTTTTCTCCAAATTATTCATGTTGTGGTTTAGTTATTGCTATAATTGGTGGTCTCATAATTACGAGGTTTTTTGTTTTGCCTTCAATATTTCTCATACGTGTTAGTTTTGTTGTCCTTTCCATCATCTGGTGGTTTCATATTGAAACTGGCATGGGAGGAATGAACACTCAGAGTTCATCAGAGGGACTTACTACATGACGACTTGTTATCCATGATGAAAAACCAATATATTTTACATTCATTGTAACAGAAAAACAATGTGATTGGCCTGTGCTACTTATAGTCTATGAGACTGTGGGCAAATGTCTTAACATCTCTGGACTCTCATTTCCCCTGAGGAGGTTGGGCTAGATGACTTCTGAAGTCTCTTCCAACTCTAAATCTATGACTCTACTATCCCTCTCCAGGTAGGAAACTTCTAAACATATTGTCTACTGTGAGATACCACTTATGAAAGTTTGCCAGTTAATAGCCCTGTTGGGGATGCCCTGTAAAATTTTTATTTAGATGGACAAGTACAGATATAGATAAGTAAACGAGTAGTTGTTGAGGTATTCTTGGTCTCTCCATTTTTAGGTGGAAGAGCCATAAAGTTCAAGATTTTTTTCTTCAGTTTTGCTGTCATAGTTTTTAGTCCATCCAGCACACATCTCTTTTTGTATACTTGGTCTTACCCAGCTATTTTCCTCATGTTTGTTCTCTTTAATACCTCTCTTTTGAGCACATCTTTAACTGTGATTTAGAGCCCAAGTGTAATGATTATGCTGTGTTTTTGATGATTAAAAAAAAGTTGATTATAAAAATATTTGCAGATCTTTTCCATTTTTCCATTGACTGTTATCCTCTTTCCATTTTCGTCTTTTAAATGCTTTTGGAATGACTTTGCTTAATTGGCGCTTTTACTAACCTTTAAGTTGATTTTATTCCTTCTCTCTGTTTTATGAAATATTATTTATTTATCTTATAAATAAGTTGATATTCTAATTTGTTTTTGCTTTTTGTTTACCTGCTTGGTATAGCAAGCATTTGCTAAGACTTTTTTAGGTTCTTTTGGTTTCTTTGTTATGGCAATTGACTTATTGGTTAAATTTATGTATAAAATTATTATAACTGATATAATTGTCATTTTTACTATCTTAACCCATTTTGATCATCAATATACAGTAGTTTTAGTTGCATGCCAATCTTAATTTCATTTTAGCTTAATGGTGATTCTAATATTTGATCAAATAATTTGGTGTGAATTTGGAGGTAGTTTGCTCATCAATAATATAAATCTTTTTCTGTTGAAATATAATTAATTTTATTTTGTGACATTATTTGGTGCTTGCCATGTTTTTAATTTGTATTTACTTTGTAAATTTGGGAGACTTCTCAGAATTCTGTAAGTTGTAGGCTTTCTCATTCCTTCTTATTTGAACCATATTTTCTGAAATATTGATCCTCATCCATTCTTAGCCTTCCATTAAAATCACAAAATCTAAACTGATTTAATTTGGAGAATCTTATCAAATTCTTTGTAAAATTTCTCTACTTTTTCATTTTCTGCAAGTGTTGTTGAAACAGTCTACAGGTATTTTCATGGTGATCTTTTTGCAAAATACTTATTTTGAGTACAATAATATGAATTGACCAAATGTGCCGTGAAATGATGTTTCTTGATGTCTTTGTGTGTATAATGAAGCCAACTCCATTAACTCATTCATTTGCCTGTCCAAGGAATAGTTGTTAATCATCCTTCCATGTAACTATACTTATTCTTTCTTCTAGCTTCATATATGTTGACAATGACAAGGTTGCTAAGATTCGATTCCACAAAGATCTCACAGAGTACTAACAACTAAAGGGGAGCCAAGAACTGTATGATTCTTACCACCTTCTGCCCCTTTTCTACCACTTTGTCATTGTCCCTGCAGAACTGGGAGGAGGCTGCACAGGACAGAGGACCTTTTTATATTTTTCATTGTTTCATGGGTTTCCAGAGGGAGCATAACCAAGTGGCCAACCTACTAGTGTAAATTTCTCCACACATAAGTAGGGTGAAACTTGGAAGGCCAACTCAGTCTGTTGTTGAGGTTGTCCATTGTTTCATGGGTTTCCAGAGGGAGCATAACCAAGTGGCCAACCTACTAGTGTAAATTTCTCCACACATAAGTAGGGTGAAACTTGGAAGGCCAACTCAGTCTGTTGTTGAGGTTGTCCAAAAAGCCTTGCTAGTATGGTTGAACCTTCCAGAGTATGGTCCAATGACACATTGTAGTCTGACCTCATAGAAGTATTGAGATAAATAATATATAGCCCTTCCTTATTGAGTTCACATTCTAATAGAGAGGATAAAACTCATTCTCAATACTTAGAATACAAAACAGGACTGTATGAGAACATAAGAAAGATACAAACAAAATGTTTTGTGAAATCATGTAGGGGAGAGCCTTCCTTTTCGACTAGGGGAGATCAAGAAAGTCTTCACTGGGGAGGTAGCATTTAAACTAGATCTTAAAAGTTGGGTTTGATTTCAGCAGGTGAGTGGGTGAGTGGGTTTTGAGTTAGCTGGGAATATGGAGCCCATTGAAAGATTTTGAGCCTGATCAGATCTGTACACAAAGATAATGAGTCTGACATTAGAATGAAGATATTGTTGGTAGAAAGACCTAATAATATGAGGCAATTTTAGGAGTTCAAGTATCTGGTGATGAGAACCTATGCTAAATGGGTAGCAATGAGACTAGGTTGAGATAGACATCTTGGAGATAAATTATGAAGGCAACAAATTGGATATGGGAAATGAGGGTCCATCTCCTTACTCTTGGACTGTTGCAGTAGCCTGCTGTTTGGTCTCTCTGTCAAATTAATCTTCTTAAAGTGCATATCTGATCACATCACACTCCCATTCAATAAACTCCAGTCACTCCCTATAACTTTCAGTATCAAATATAAAATCTTGTTTTGAATCTAACATCTTTCACTACAAGACCCCCTCCTACCTCTCCAATATTCCTGCATCTTACTTACCCCTCTATTCTCTGTGATCCAGTGACACCAAGCTCTTTACTGCTGCTTAAACAAAACATTACATCTTCTGACTCCAGGAATTTTTACCAGATCCTGTATCTAGAATTCTCCTTCTCTTCATCTCTACTTCCCAATTTCCCTAGCTTTCTTCAAGTTCAAGCTTTTCCCAGTTCCCCTTAATGCTAGTGCCTTACCTTTCTATTCATTAGTTTCACTTTATCCTGTGGATATCCTACTCATATAGAGTTCTTTTCATGTTGTCTCTCCTACATCTATGAGTTCCTTATGAGCAGGGATTGTCTTATCCCCAGCACTTCACACAGTGCCTAGCAGAAAGCAGGTGCTTCATAAATGCTTATTGACTGACTGACTGACTGACTAGTCAGAGATAACCTTGAAGTTTTGAAGAAATAGAAGTCAAAAGGAGAAGATGGTTACTTTAGGGAGAGGACAAGATAAACTCAACATGTCCAAAATAAAACTAAGCCTCTAGGGAGTTGTCTTAAAGCAGAAAATATTTGCTATTATGAGAGAGATGGGTGGATTGAGGAATGATCTGCAGAGGTGATCAATCACCTATGAAGTGGTGAAGTGACTGCATTTGCTAACATTGTGGTTAATAGAGTAAGAGTAGGAAAGAATCAAGGATAGAATCTTGGAAAATAATCATTTGGGTTTAGAAAAAAGGTCAAAGAAAAGAGGCAAAAGCTAAGAGAGGGCAATGTCAAAAAAGCTCAGGGAGGAGAAAAGATGGCCAGTAGTAGCAAGTGGTCATGTGGGAGGTAAGAACCTCTACTCTACACAGAACCTTTTAGTTTGCCTAACAAGGAAAGGCATATAAACTGTTGATCTCAGCCTTCAAAGCATTCCATTATTTGACTCCAAATGACCTTTCCAACTTTGCTCTCTGTTTCAGTCAAACTGAGCTTGTCTTGTTCCCCTATTCTCATTTGGCCATGGCCCTTTGCTTGTATCAGCCTCCATGCCCGAATAGACCTCTCCTTTCCCATTCTTACTGTTCAGCCACTGTCTCTTGTATACACTTTTCCATCCTCCAAGACTCAACACAGGTGGCATTGGAAAGAGATAAGGGGCAGAATAAGCTCTCACATTTATCAATATTAGACTTTTTTTTTCATTTCCAGGGAAATATGTGCAAAATATTTAATGTACCTATAGCATAGCCAACCATTTTAAGTGGGAAAAAGAAAACCCATCCTAACTTGTAATATTGGAGTCAAGCCTCCAATGCCAGAGAAGCAGATACTGATGAGTACCAGTAGCTTGTAAATTTACATATGACAAAACAGCTGTTGTAATTCTCCTCTGGGTATTCTAAATTAGGGAACAAGGCAGCAGTCCTGTGAGCTGAGAGAGGGGCCACTCTCAAGATTTTCTCTCTGGTTATTTTTCCATTTATGGAATATTTGTAAATTAGAAATGACTGCATAGTTCTTCAGTAGACTTAAGAAAAGAAAATAATGACATTAAGTCTTTGAGGAAAAAATGATTATAAGTAACTTTACTAGAACTGAGGTGTTTATTACAACTGTCTGGTTGCTAGGAAGGAAGTTGGGTTTTTTGGGTTTTTGCCTTCAGTATTTGCAGTTCATTCTTTACTCAGATTTCTAATTGATCTTTCTGTTATTGTCATCGTCATTATTATTTTGGAGGGGGAAGGCAAAACAACTGGGATCAAGTGACTTGCTCAAGGTCACGCAGTCAGTAAGTGTCTCGTGTCTGAGGTCAGACTTGAGGTCCTCCTGACTCCAGGGCCTATTCTCTACTCACTGTGCCACCTTGCTGCCCCAGGAAGTTGTGATAACTAGGTCTCTGTTTTCTGCCAGGTTTGAATATAGCTTTTGGTAGGCTTTGGAGTGATGTATTCCTGTGATGTGAAAATAGGGATCAAATGATGATTCTGTTGTTTGGGACCGATATTGTCTTGGTTTCCTTCCCCTCCCCTCGGGGTCCAAATTTACAAGAATGATCTTTGTGTATTTTTAAATTCACACAATTGAGTCTTTAATTTTAAAACGGACTATTTACTGGGTCATGATTCAAAAGTCACTTACAGGTTTTGGCCCATGTTTACAGTTATACTCTTAAAGGATCTTCTGTGCACAATCTGTTACTGTAAATATAAATGGAGGGACAGCTTTGCTTGCCGAACATGGAGCTGTAGCTTTGGTGTCTTTTGGATGATATAGACTCAATATAGACTCCTGAGGGAGGCGTTTTGCTGTGTTCTCTCCTATGTAACTTGCCTGTAACTTTCTCTTAACCTGTGAGATTCATAGAGAAGACTGTGAAAGTCTTGGAATTTTTCCTTGAAAGTGTCAACAAATGCAAAATATGGACTCCCCTTTTACCAGGACAGTTTATTTCTATTTGGTGTTTTGGAAACATGTTCCCATGACAGAGTAGATAGTCTGATAGGACATTTATGGGGCTAGCTGTGTACATATGGGTATATTAGAAGATGAGATTAGATGTCACCAAGTGATCAAGTCTTGCAAGAGAATGTTGGGCCTTTCGGGCAGGATGGATAGGATGGTCCCACTTCTGTTCATAAGCAATTTCATGGGAAAACATTTGAAGTGTCTCATTTTCAAAATGAAAATGGAATTTTCAAATAATAAAACCTGGTGAAGATGTATCATGAACATGTATTTTAAGTCTTTCCTTTCTCTTTCAGGTGAAAAGAAGAGTCCAGGTTCATAGAGGGTTTGTTCCTGTGTTGGGTGAATTGGGAACGAAGCTGGACAATTTGTACTCATGGCTCTCCTGGAGAAACACAGAGTGAAGCGGCAGCGCCTTGACCGCCTATTTGAAGGTCAGACCCAGCAATAGCTTCTGAGCTGCAACAGGGGAAGTCACTAGTGTGGGTGCCTCTGCACCGTGTGTATTTTCTCACTGGTCATGGTATCTTAAGGAAGACAACCCCTTCATTGTTTGGTAATTGGGAAAATAGACTATCAGTTGGTTTTGCCTGTGCTTGGAGTAGGAAAGGACCCTTAAGATCATCCATGTGCAGTCTATACTGTCACCATGCTATAATTCTTCCTCTGGATGACTCCCCAAAGTGACATTAGGCACTTGCTGCCCAGGTGGTTGTCTTTGTCTCTTGATTTCACATACATTTGCAATGGGAAGTGTGTCTGAAGCTACCTTCTTGATCTAGATGGAGTATTGGGGCAGGAAAAGTACAAGGGTTCCTATCATGAAATGAACTCACTCGCATCAAAAGTTCTATGTGAAGTATCTCCTCTTGCTAATCTGAATAAAATGCTGGTTGGAATACTTAATTTGAGGATTTGAAAGACTTTCACTGAATTGGGATGCTGATCTTCTTTAGAGGGATGTTCAGTAACTTTAAGAGAATCTTAACTTATTTTTATAAGTATCTTTCTTGATATTATTTTTTCTTTTACATGTTGAAGAGTACATATGTATATTGTGTTTGATTTGTGCTATATGCAGAGATAAAGTGGATAGATTCTTAAATTTTTTCTTTTATATTCAGAGTTTTTCACTTTCTGTAATAGATGATTCTAGTGCTTCTATATAAGCAAAAATTCTTTTGTTATTAATCATTTTCATTTTGGGAGGATGCACCATCAGGGCTAGGTTTGGGGAGTATACGGTGACTATTGGGTGTGCATAAGGAACAATATTGTTCTCAACCTTTCTTTGTTTTCCTCCAGACTTGTGATTTCATTGGTTAGGGAGCTCCCAGTGCCCAGTGAGGAACAATACAAATTGACTTGTTACAACTTAGAGTTTTAGAAAGGTTAAATGTTTCCAGCAGCTCTACAGAGCTGCTGTATGTCATAGGCTAACTCTAATGCTGACATTATCTCAGATACTGAGATACCGTCTCTCAGGATCCTCTTTAATGTAACAAGAACATATGCTCCAATGTAACTCCATTGCTGAATAGTGCTCTAGGGAGGGCCTCTGAGGATGTGTCCTATCAAACTGAATGCAGTGACACCAAGAAGGAACCAAAGGGAGCTGTTTCCCTGACTAATTGTTACCCACATTGGCAGGGCTACTGAACAAGGGAGTTCATATATACTCTCTCCCGTCATTTTGTATTTGTAGCCATAAAGCAAATTTGGAGTCTTGGTAAAAGTGTATTTCTCATAGGGTTAAAAAACTCGATTTCCTCTTTGGCCCAGTCACTTAGTTTGTTATCAGTATATACTTTGACTATAAAATCTTCAGTATATGTGTTCACATGACTGGTATTGATTTATATTAATAAGAAAAAAAAGTAGGTTTTTTTGGATTTTGCTTATATTGTGATCTCAGAATTGTTTAAATTATAAAATCATCTAAAGTACAATATTTCAGTGATACCTCAGAGAACAAGAAAGGAAGTGACAATTATTCTCTCTGGGTGATACCTACGTGGTTCTCATGGACTCATTTACTGTAGGCCTGAGAGTTTGAGTAAGGTTGAATTCACTTCTATTCAACAAATATGTTTTCAGTTCCTGCTTTGCACAAGGCCCTGTGCTGAAGTCTTAAGTTCTCTTGTGATATCTATTTATATTTTGAACTGGCGCTGATTGTCTATAGAATTTCATGCAAAGTGTAAGGCTTGAGATGTTGTATTTCCTTCAGGAAAAATAAAAGGGTAGAGAAACAGAGGCAGCTCTGTAGAAAAATTGGAGTTTCCAATAGTGTGTACAGTGGGCTTCTGATGTTCCAATCAAGAAGGCAAGATAGGAGGATTTAAGTTTTATCCTCAGGGACTTACTGATTTATGCTGGAGTGGATAAATGAACTCTTTCTTCTCCCACTGTCTTTTACAGAATGCTAAGATACAGTATCACATATGTCATGTATATACTATACTATATATGAATATGTATGTATGTATGTACATGTATGTATACATAGATATAGTTACAACTATACATACATAGACATATATACTATCAGGTGTCTAGGTGACTCAGTGGAGAGAGCTCTGGACCTAGAGTCAAAGAGACCTGGTATCTAGACCAAAGTATCTAGCCTTAGATACTTCCTAGCTGTATTGCCCTGAGCAAATCACTTAAGCACTCCTACCTCACTTTCCTCATATGTAAAATGGGGATCCTAAGAGCCCCTGCCCACAGAGTTGTTGTAAGAATCAGATGTGATATTTGTAAAGTGCTTTGCAAACCTAAAATCTAAACCATTAGCTATCATTATTTATTTCTAGGTCATATAGATATACAATATATACATGTGTGTGTCAAACATGTGTATGATTTTCTGAGCATAGTTGAAATATATAATTCCTTTATTATGGTGCACCCTTCATTTCAAGGTGCATCCTTTTATATGTATTATTTCTCATATTTATACACAGTCAGAATTTCCTGGTTAGGTGATCTCCCCGAAGGTGTGGAGAATCATGGAGGGCTGAATGAACTTTATAAGCAGCTGTCCTGAGTCTGTGGCTATCCTGTGTGAAGGATCCTGACTAATGCTCAGACCTTGCCCGTTCCTAGTCCTGAGAGCAGTCTACCTTGCGGGACTCTTTTTTGCCTTTAAGACTACAGAAGAACTCCCCAGGCTGGACTTTGAGGTCTCCCACATTCTAACTCTAAGTCTACTTTCCCAGCCCTCCTCTTTCACATATTTAGTTCCAGCCAAACTGGACCACCTGATGTTCCCCAGGATCATCCTGACCCCTCTTGCCTGTACCTTTTTTTCCTAACCCATCACCCATGCCTAAAATGTATTCCTCTCTGATCAGTCTGGAAATCCTTTCTCTTCCTTTGAGACCCAGATTATGTGCCACCATTTCTGTGCAACTTCCCCTGATCCTTCCCTCTTCTCATTTTCCTAGAGAATGTTGCCTCGATCTCTTCTATTGCGTCAGCATGGCCTGCTATGTATTACGTTTGATCTCTTCTATTGCCTCAGCATGGCCTGCTATGTATTACGCTTATCTATGTACATATTGGTCACCCTTCTTAGATTATAAACTCTTGAAGTCAGGAACTATACTGTTTTTTTCATTTTGTATTCCTAGCAATAAGTACAAGGCACTGCATACATAGCAGGCAACTAAATGGGTGTACACTCATTCACTAGTTGGGTGACCTTGAAGAAGTTAGGTGACTTAACCTTTACCTGCCTCCATTTGCTTATGTGTAAAATGAGGATAATCACAGCACCTTCTGTCCAGGGCTGTTGTGAGGATCAGATGTAAAGGGCTTGGCACAGTGCCTGACACATAGTAGGTGCTGTATTGTTAGCCATTATTTTCAGTTATTAGGCACTAAATCTCTGTTTTATGAATTAAATTGAAATGTGGGAATTGTACTTCTTACTATCTGCACAACTGCAGATGATGTCAGATGGAACTGGGCCAAAAGAGATGAGGTAGATCTTTGACAAAATCTGTTCCTGAGCATCTACATTTTTCTGGGGACACTCTTCTGAATCTTGAGTGTATTAGGAGACCTTCAGTTGTGTCTCTTCAAATGAGCAGGTGGAGTGCTGGGATGGTGTTGGCTGATCTGGGAGCTATGGTGCCTGCCTTGGAAGCTTGCTTGGTTGCCCTGAGTCATTTGAAAGGTATTTTACTACAATGAATGCTGGCTTTTCACTGCTGATGCAGTTGTAATTTGTGATGCATTAGATACTCAATTCAACCACACACATTTATTGGAAGATGTGTACTCTCACAATAAAACTGCCAAGTTTCATGTAGTTGTTTTCAAAGTTGATGTTGCCCATGGTCACACTTCCATTTCCTGCAGGGGACCAGAGTAGAAGGATGGTGTGCACCTGGAAGAATGTCAAGCAGCGCTTGCTCTGGCAGCAAATGCAGTAAAATGGAATGATACAGAGATTATTAGAGAAGCATGTATTTAGAGCTGGTATGGCCCATGTGGGTAAGAAAGGTATGCACATTTATGAAGAATGGTGTTTTTAGAAATAAAATATAACAGTATTCCAAGTAATGAAATTAAATGCATTCACTTACAGATTCACAGATTGCTAGAGGTTGAAAGGGAGCCAATGTAGGGATTGTTTGGTCCATTTGGTGGAGGAGGAAACAGAAGTCAAGTGAAATGAGTTGCTCAAGGCCATACAGCAAATAAACAAGGGGCTGGACGGGACTTAAACACAGGCTTCCTGACTGCCAGTCCTACGTGCTTTCTGTGACATCTTAGGACAGTGGGAGAGTCTATTATTTCCAATCGTCTGCTCTCCCCACATGTTACTAGCATTGTAAGAGCATGATTATAATGAAATAAGAGTTTAAGCCACACTCAGACCTCTTTATAATTAATTTTCATAGCCTCAATTCATATAGTATTTTCTTTTATAACCTTTTAGAAAGTAAATGTAACCAAAAAGACACAGACTCATATACATATATACTTATACATACGTACACACATATAGTGTACACATGTGTATATATAGCATTATAGTATATGTGTGTGAGTGCAGGCATGTGTGTGTATATACATGTGTGTGTGTGTGTGTGTGTGTGTGTGTGTGTGTAGAGATAGAGACAAGAGAGCACACTCTTTTTGTAGCAACAAAGAACAGGAAACAAAGTAGATGTCACTGTTTGAGGAATGGCCTAACTAGTCAAGGTCAATAAATGTAATTGATTATTACATTGTTGTAAGAAACTGTCAATATTATTAATATGTAAAATCATAGGAAGATATCTGAACTGATTAAAATAAATTAACTAAAACAGGAAAATAAATTACATAGTAACCATAAAAATAACATAAATAGAATAACAAAAAAAAAATTGAAACAATTTTGTGAAGTTATAAAGACCACAGTGAGCCCCAAAGAAGAGATGTGAGAAGACATCTTCTGCTTTTTTTGCAGAGGTGGGGAACTGTCACTCTAGATTAGAATATTACATGGTATATCATATTTTTAGTGTTGGTTAATTTTGCTAAACAGTTTTCCCCCTCTTTTTTATTCTTTGGCACAAGGTATGGATCTCTAGGAGAAGGAGTGGGAGAAGAAGCTTACATTGGGAAATTTATGGGATGTAAAAACAAAACATTTTGAATTTATATTTTTTGAAAATATAGTTACTTTATTGTGTTGCTGGTATTCTATTTCTGTTTTGTTATCAATTTAATAAAGGTCATATCTCACTTAAAACATTCCCCCAGGAGATTATGTTTCGTTAACTATAAAGTTTATATAACTATCAGCTGATCAGTTTTCGTTTTACTTGAAATTCAGTTCTGTCCATTTTATCAATATATTGCAGTGGGAAAAGCCTTTGAGACAGACCCGGATTATTGTATTGGTTCCAATTTGGTTTATGTGACTTCTTGGGGCCTAAATTTCT
The DNA here is from genome assembly GCA_028658325.1 of Potorous gilbertii. Taxonomy (NCBI): domain Eukaryota; kingdom Metazoa; phylum Chordata; class Mammalia; order Diprotodontia; family Potoroidae; genus Potorous; species Potorous gilbertii. The sequence goes on from CM053772.1 coordinate 229,881,827, forward strand.
TTATTTGTAAAGTGGTGGGATTTAACTAGATTATCTCTAAGGATCAATCTAGGCTAATATATACTATGATTCTATACAGCTAAAGAATTAATTGGACATTTGGAAGCTGAAAATGCTAAATTAACTATACTCTTTTCAATTAAATTTCATTCTCATAGTCTAAAATATTTATCCTGAGGATGAAGAAAATGACAGCCATTTTCAGGTGATCAGGAAATTGAATTTAGTCATAGCCTAATATTCCATCAGTAGGATAAGGTTATTGGTTCAACCTTCACTTTTGTTCCCCCTCTCCCCACTTCTCCATCCCATCATTTACCAAGAATCTAGATATATGTATATGTCATTTTACTCTTTTAAAAGTAACTAATATGGCATTACTATTATTCAGTCAGCCATATCCCACATTTTTATTGTTCTCCTTCCTTACATTATCTTGCATTTACTTGTCTATGTGTATTTATATTTGGTCTTTAGAATATAAGCTTCTTGAGGGCAGAGTGTACTTTCTGTTTTGACTTTATATCCACCTCAGCCAGCTAGGTATCTTAGGCACTTATTAAATGCCTGTGGAATTGAACTGAAGGACCTTGGGGTCAATCACCTTCATCTATATGAAGTATGCTAAATACCAAAGGAATTTATTGATCTTAATATCCTTCAGTTCAATTCAACCATTGTTTATTCAATGAAAATCTCCACAAAGGTAGTAATATTCCTGATCTTGCCATCACCTACAAGGTTCTGTTTCCATACTTAGGACTCTGAAGTTCCTGTATCTGATCATTTAATCTGCTGTCATTCTCCCTGGGCCTTGGGACCCCAGATCTATCCACTATCATCCTTATGATCTCCAGTTCATTGACTCCTTAGTAGTTTTCTTTTGCTCCTTTTTTAAAACTTTGAATCATCTATTTATTTTTAGCATTCATTTTTTTTTTTAAATTTTGAGTTCCTTCAATTTGTACTCAGAATTTATCAGTTTTCTCTCTGGAGGTGGATAAATTCTTTCTTTCAGTTTTATTTATTTTATTTTAGTTTCATGTCCAGTTCATTGATCTGCTCTTTCTCTCTTTTATTGATGTACATCTTTAGAGATATAAATTTTCCCCTAAGTACTGCTTTGACTGCATTCCACAAATTTTGGTATGTTGTCTCGTCATTATCTTTAATGAAACAGTTGATTGTTTCTATGATTTGTTCTTTGACTCACTCATTTTTTTTTAATGAGGCAATTGGGTTAAGTGACTTTCCCAGAGTCACACAGCCAATAAGTGTCTGAGGCCAGATTTGTACTCAGGTCCTCTCAACTCAAGGGCCAGTGCTCAATCCCCTTGCCACCCAACTGCCTCTGTCCCACTCATTCTTCAAAAGTAGTTTATTTACTTTCTGATTAATTTTTAATCTAAGTTTCTGTGGATCTTAATTGATTGCATTTTTTTGTTGCATTATAGCCTGACCAGGGTAAGGGTAATATTTCTGCTTCTTTACATTTGTTTTTGAGGTATTATGTCCTAAACACATGCTATAGACAACTGAGAAAAAGATATATACGCTCTTTTCTATTCTCATTCAGTTTTCTCCAGCAGTCTATTATATATATATATATATAAAACTTTTCTAGAATTCTCTTCACTTCCTTATTTTAGGTCAGATTTACATAATTCTGAGAGGAGAACACTGAGGTCCCTCACTAGGACATCTTTGTTGTCTGTTTCCTCCTGTCAGTCATTTCGCTTTCTCTTTAAGAATTTGGATGCTGTAGCATTTCCTGCATATATGTTTGTCATTGATATCACTTAATTGTCTGTGGTACCCTTTAGCGAAATGCAATTCCCTGGCTTATCTCTTTTAGTTAGATCTATTTTAGCTTTTGCTTTGTCTGTGCTACCCCTACCTTTTTTACTTCAGCTAAAGCAAAATAGATTCTACTCCATCCCCTTCTTTTAACTTTGTGTATTTTTCTGTTTAAAATATGTTTCTTATAAATAAAATAGTTGAATTCTGATACCTGATCCATTCTGCTTTTGTTTTATGGGTAAATTCATGTTATTTACATGTAGATTTATGATTATTAACTGTCTGTTTCCTTCCATCCAATTTTCTTCTATTTATCCTTCTCTTTCTTTTTATCCTGTCCCTCTTCAAACGTCTGTTTTGCTTCTGACCAGTTCTCCCTTTGTCTTCTCTTTTCTCCCCTCCTCCTTTATTTTATCTCTTTCCTCTTTTTCTATGTTGGGTAAAATAGATTTCTTTGCTCAACTGAGTGTGTGTATGTGTGTGTGTGTGTGTGTATTCCTTCTTTAAATTAATTCCTATGAGATTAAGATTCAAACATTGTACCTTCTATTTTTCTTCCGTTGTAAAAAAGCTTTTCCTTGTATGTGAGATAATTCCCCCCATTCTTCCTCTCCCTTCTCCCAGTACATTTTTGTCATCCCCTCATTTTTTAAAAATCATTCCAACATAATTTACTTGCATACCCATGGCTTTGTCTATGTAGACTCCTTCTAACTGCCCTCATAATAATAAAGTTCTTAGGATTTACAGATATCATTTTCTCACAGAGGAATGTAAACAGCTTAACCTTATTGAGTACCTTATGATTTCTCTTTTATGTTTGCCTTTATATGCTTCTCTCAAACTTTGTGTTTGAAAGCCATAGTTTCTGTTCATCTCTGGTCTTTTCATCAGGAATGTTTTGAAAGTCCTTTATTTCATTATATTTTTAATTTTTCCCTTGAAGGGATTTATACTCAGTTTTATTGGGTAGGTTATTCTTGGTTTTAATCCTAGCTCCTTTGTCTTCTGGAGTATCATATTACAAGCTCTCTATTTCTTTAATGTGAAAGTTACAAAATCTTGCATGATCCTGACCGCAGCTCCCTGGTACTTTTCTATCTGCTTGCAGTATTTTTTTCTTTGATGTAGGAGATCTGGAATTTGTCTATAATATTCTGGGAAGTTTTCAGTTTGTGATCTCTTTCAGGAGGTGATTGGTAGATTCTTTCAATTTCTATTTTATCCTTTGGTTCTAAGATATAAAGGCAGTTTTACTTCATAATTTCTTGAAATATGATTTTTAGACTTTTTAAAATCATGGCTTTTAGGTAGTCTAATATTTATTAAATAATTTCTCCTCAATTCCAGGTCAGTTGTTTTCTGATGTGAAATTTCACATTTTCTTGTATTTTTTTCATTCTTTTTATTTTGTTTTATTGTTTCTTGATGACTTATGGAGTCATTAGTTGCCACTTGACTAATTCTAATTTTTAAGGAATTATTTTCTTTAGTGATCTTGAAGTACCTCTTTTTTCATTTACTCAATTCTGGTTTTTTGATGTCATTCAGTATTTCTTTGTGTCTTTTTTTAACCAAACTATTGATTGTACTGTGCTAGGTACTAGGTATACAAATAAAAAAGAATGAAACAATCCCTACTTGTAAGGAATTTGCTTTCTAATGCATACATACATAAATACATATATTGTAAATATAAAGTAATCAATTACATGTCAATGAATATGACAATCTAAATAAAATGAATGAATGTTTAATAATAGTACCATTTATATAGTGCCTCAAGGTTTGGAAATATACTTAAATTTATATTATTTTTATGTTATTGTAATTGCCCAGATTAACAGAATAAGTAATACAGGACTTAAATAACCCAGTCCCAAAAAGAGAAATTGAACAAGCTATGAATCCCAAAGAAAAAACTCTAGGACCAGTTGAATTAAAAAAAGAATTCTATCAAACTATTAGGATATTTAGAACAATTAATTCCAATTTTATATAAACTTTTTGACAAAACAGAAAAATAAGGGGTCCTACAAAATTTCTTTTATGATACAAACGTGATTTAGATAAATAAACTAGGGAGAATCAAAAGAGAGGAAATTACAGATTGATTATATTAGTAGAAATATTAGTAGAAAAATGCTAATGAAATATTAGCAAGGAGACTACAGCAATATATTACGAATATTACATACTGACTAGTTTGGATTTATAGCAGAAATACAGTTCAATATTAAGAAAATTATGAACATAATTGACCGTATCAATAATAAGGATAACAAATATTACATGATTATATCAGTAGATGCAGAAAAAAGCATTTCATGAAATACAACAATCATTTGTGATAAGAAAAACACTAGAAAACATAAAATAAATGGATTTTTCCGTAGGATATTACATAGTATCATCAACAAGAGGCATTATCTGTAAAATGGGCATAAACTAGAGGCCTTTTGAAAATGATGAGGGGTAAAGAAAGGATGTCCATTAACACCATTATTACTCAGTATGGTGCTAGAAATGCTAGCTATAGCAATAAGACAAGAAAAAGAAATTGAAAGAATAGGCATAGGCAAAGAAGAAACAAAATTGTTGCTATTTGGAGCAAATATGATAACGTACTTAAAGAACCCTGGAGACAACTAAAAGACTAATTAAAATAATGAACAACTTCAGTTTCAGAATATAAAATAAACCCAATAAATCATAAGCATTTCTTTATAGTATCAACAAAATCTAACAGGAAGAGATAAAAAACAAATTCCACTTAAAATAACTACCTACACATATGTGTGTATATGTACATACAAATATACATATATAATAAATAAATATACATATATAATAAAATATAAAATACCTGGGAGTCCATCTGCAAGAGACACAGAAAGGAACTACATGAGCACAACTACAAAACATTCTTTACATAGACAGACCTAAGTAATTGGAGAAATATTTTCTCATTGATAGGGTGAACTAGTGAATAGAATACTGGACCTGGAGTCAGGAAAACCTCAATTCAAATCTGCCTTCGGGTACTTACTATTTGTATGACCCTGGGCAAGTCACTTAACCTCTGCCTTAATCCACTGAAGAAGGAAATGGCAAACCACTCCAGTATCTTTCCGATGGACCACATTGATGTGCTATGTTCCTTGGGGTCACTGAATAACAATAACAAGACTGAACTAATGTAATAAAGATGACAGTACTATCTAAATTAATTGATTTTTTCAATGCCATACTAATAAAACTACCAAAGATTACTTTATAGAGCTAGAGAAAATAGTGGTGCAATTTACATAAAGTAACAAAAGCCAAGACTCAGAATTTTTTTTAAAGTGGGGAAAGGAAGAGTACCAAATGTCAAACTGTACTACAAAACAGTAATCATCAAAACAATTTTGTATGGGTTAAACAGTACAGAGGTTGATCAGTGGACCAGATTGAGTACACAATATACAGAAGGAAAGAAGTACAGCAAATTAATTTTTGATATATCTAAAGATCTCAGCTATGGGGGCAAGGACTTATTATTTAACATAAACTGTTGGGGAAACTGGAGATCAGTCTGGCAGAAATTAAGTCTAGGCTAAAATCTCATATTGCATGCTGAGACAAGCTTTAAATGTATACATGTCTTATACATAATTGTAACATAAGTAGCAGAGTAGAAGAGCAAAGAAGAAAGTACCTGTCAGATCCATTAATGTGGGAAAATTTTATGACCAAACAGACATAGGGTGGGTCAAAGAAGGTAAAGTAAACAATTTTATTACATATAATTTAAAGTTTTTGTACAAACAAGACCAATACAGGCAAAATTAAAAGAAAAGCAAATAAATAGGGAAAAAAATCTTTGCAGCAAGTTTCTCTGATGAAGGTCTCATTTATAAACTATGTAGTTTAGAATTAGAATTTAGAATTAGAATGTAGTTTGAATTCATAAAAGTAAGAGCCATTCCCCAATTGATAAATGGTCAAAGTATATAAACAGATAATTTAGAGGAGAGATCTAAGCTATTGCATGGGAAACAATGCTGTAAATCATTAATAATTAGAGAACTGCAAACTAAAACAACTTGGAGGTTCTACTTCATACCCATAAGATTGGCGAAGTTTACAAAAACGGAGAATGACAAATGCTAGAAGTTCTGTGGAAAATGCACTAGCTATTGGTTGTGCTGTTAACTGGTCTAGTCATTTTGGGAAGCAATTTGAAACTAAAAGCTATTAAGCATGCCCTTTGAACCTTTACTATCATTACTAATTATATCCCAAAGAGATCAAAGAAAGGAAAAGGACCTATATATACTAAAATATTAATAGCAACTCTTTTTGTGGTGACAAAGTTTTGGAAACTTAGAGGTTTGCCCATTAATTGAGGAATGGCCAAACAAATTATGGTATATGAATGGATAGAATATTATAGTACTTATAAGAAACAGTGAAAGGAATGGTTTCAGAGAAGTATAAAAAGACTTGAATGAAATGATGCAAAGCGAAGTGAAGGAGCCAAGAAAACATTTATACAGTAAGAAAAATATGATTGTAAAGATGATCAGCTTTGAAAGTTGACCAGATCTGATTCTGGCAGACTCATGGTGAAGCTGGCTATCCACCTCCTAATAGAGAAATGAGGAATTCAGAATGTAGATTAACACTTTTTTGGGGGCAGGTGGCAAAGCTAATGCAGGGATTTGTTTTGCTTGACAAAAATAGATGTTTGTAACATTGATTTTGTTTTTCTTGCTTTCTCAATTGGGGGTGGACAGAAAGTGGGAGGGAGAGAAAGCATATGTTCATTTGAAAAAATAATAATAAAATAAAGTGAAAAAGTACAAATATATGCAAAGTAGTTCAACACAAGGTAGTTTGGGAGGGAGGGTACTAGCAGCTGGGTGATGAGAAAAGGCTTCATGCAGAGATGGTACTTCTATGAGTGAGAAGGGAAGAAGGGAGGCCTTCCAAGCAAGTGGGATTTGCCAGTACCATGGCCCAGACATTGGAGATGGTGTGTCCTGTGGGAGAAATAGAGGAAAGACCAGTTCAGGTGGATCAAAGAGTATATGGGGTAGGGAATCTGGAAGGTAGATTATGAAGAGCTTTAAAGCTAAGGTAAGGAGCTTTTATCCTAAAAGCAATGGGGAGTCACTGGAGTTGGTTGAGTGGGAATAAGATCTGTACTTAGAAAATCACTATGTGGTATGGCATGAAGTGGTGAGAAACCTGAGACAGGGGGGCCAATTAGAAGTCTATTATAATGACAGAAAAGGAAAATGATAAATGTTGTAGAAGATGTGGGAAAATTGGGACACTAGTACGTTGCTGGTGTGGTGAATTGATCCAACCATTCGGGAGAGCAATTTGGAACTATGCCTAAAAGGCAATCAAATCATGCATACCCTTTGACTCAGCAATACCACTCCTAGGTCTGTATACCAAAGAGATCATAAAAAAGGGAAAGAAGCTCACAGTACAACAATATTTCTAGCCGTTCTTTTTGTGGTGGCAAAGAATTAGAAATTACCCACCAGTTGTTGACTGAACAAGTTGTGGTATGTAAATGTCATGGAATACTATTGGGCTATAAGAAATGATGAGCAGGCAGATTTCAGAAAAACCTGGAAAGACTGAAATGAACTGATGAGTATAGTGATCAGAACGAGGAGAACATTGTACATGGTGACAGCACCATGATGTGATGATCAACTATGATAGATGTGACTCTTCTAAACAATACAATGATTCAAGACAATTCCAAAAAACTCATGATGGAAATTGTTATCCACATCCAGTGAAAGAGCTATGGTGTCAGAATACAGATCCAAGTATACTAGTTTCACTGTTTTTATTTTTTTTATGGGTTTTCCTTTTTGTTCTGTTTCTTCTTTTACAACATGACTGTGGAAATATGCTTGACATGCATGTTCTTGCATAACCTATATCGGATTGCTTGCCATCCTGGGGAAGAGGGAGGTGAAGAAAGAGAGAGAAAAAATTGGTATTCAAAATCTTATAAAAATGAATAGTGAAAATTATTTTTACATGTAACTTGACAAAATAAAAGACTACCCAAAAAAAAGTCTGTTATAATAATCTAGATGAGAGATGATGCAGGCCTGGTCTAAGATGGTAACTGTGAGTGGAGAGAAGTGAGTAGGATGGGAGAAACGATATGGAGGTAGAATTGGCAGTATTCTGTGACTGATTTGATAAATGGGGTGAGGGAGAGGGTGAAACTGAGGATAATGCCGAAGTTATGAGTCTGAGGGACTGGAGGGATGGGGGAGATAGAGAAGAGGTAAAGAAGTCTAGAAAGGGAGAAGTTTTCGGCAGAAAGATATTAAGTCCCAGTGAGAGGTGGCCTATACTAGAGCTGTGGCATGAGACCAAAAAGAGGAGGTTAGATTCAGGATAGTGTGGGGATAGAATTAGCAAAAGTAGGCAACTGATTGGAGACACAGAAGATGAGGGGAAGGTAGGGATGCCATGGTAATAAACATTTATTAAGCACTTATTATGTGCCAGGCACTAAACTAAACTCTTTACAACTACCATTTCATTTGATACTTTTGAGGGACAGTGAAGTGGGACAGTGAAGATGTCCCCCGCTTGTGAATCTGAGTGACTCGAAGGATGATGGTGTCCTCAGTAGAAAATAGGGGACTTTGAAATAATGGTGGGATTTGGGAAAAAGGTGTTTTCCATTCTGAGTAGCTTTTATGTGTGGTGGGAAAGGGGTTGCCAAGGACTTAGGTTTATTTTGCTTTACTTGACTGTCAGCACTTTCTGAACTAGGGCCATGTCCTAGTCATCTTTGAATCTCCTACATCAGGGAATATTGCACCTCGGACGTGATAATTGGTTGGTCTCTGCTGAATGAATGGAGTCCTTTAATCTTTGTGAAGACATTGGTTCTTTCAATGTTGTGGCAGCAGAGGGCGCCAGAAGATACGCCACATTTTCACTTCCTGCATAGCAAAGGTTCTCTCCCCCTCTTCCCCAACTAATGCCATACATGCCCAAGAATGCCATTGGGTGAACTTCAGTGCCCAAAGCAAATAAATAAATAAATAAAGATTCTATACTAGAAAAACTCCCATTTCCCCCAGCAGTCCAGGCAAATTAAATTGGATTTCCAGCAGTAAAAGATACAGAAAGCACTCCCTGCAGGGTAGCCATCAAATTTTTCAGCTGTAACTAATGAAGATATTTGAGGCAGCCTGAATTTTCTGCAAATGACTCAATTTTAAGTTCTGACTGCATGAGAAGAACTTACTTGGTAAATCAAATATAATAAGGAACTATGGTTGGATTTTTTTTTTTTTGGATGCTTCCGTTTAAGAAGAGGAGGCTTCTTTGAAAACTGTGGGTTATCAGGAGAATGTTATACAAAGTAACAGCCACATTGTGAGATGACTGACTTTGGTAGACTTAACTCTTCTCATCAATACAAGGATCTAAGACAACTCAAAGGCTCATAATGGAAAATGCTGTCCACATCCAGAGAAAGAATTATGGAGTCTGAATGCAGATAGAAGCAGACTATTTGCTCTCTTTTCTTTTGTTATTTTGTTTCTTTTTTTCTCTTAGTTCCTCCCATTTGGTTTAATTCTTTTTTCTACATCATGACTAACATGCAAATACGTTTAATATGAATATATAAGTAGAGCCTGTATCAGATTGTATGCTATCTTGGGGAGGGGGAAGGAGGAGGAGAAACTTTAAAACTCAAAATCTTAATGGAAACAAATGTTGGAAACTAAAAATAAATCAGTCATATATAAAGAAAATTATGAGTTATCGTTCGCTGAATTTGTCCCCTGATTTTTTATTTCTCCTTAAGTTTCAGTATTTTATCAAATAAGACTGAGAAACACATACAGTGTACCTGTAACATGCAGGAATGCTTTCAGTGTGAGTCTGGGGAAATAGGTAATTATTCCATGGTAATTATTTGTCATCATTCCTACCACTAAAGATCCCCAGTCCCTGTGACTTGTGCTGTAATGCCTCCCAAACACTGTACAGAATATAACCTTTGGTATCATAGTGGATTTTCCTGAATAGGAGAGTTCTTTCTCACTGTGAGTCAGATTGCTGCTCTTGTGAATCAATTTTTCTCTTTAATCGGAATCCTCTTTAAGTGCTACCAAAACAATTTTGAATCCGTTACAGTGGTGCAAACTTATTCCAGTTGCTTTGCAACTAGTTTCAAAGAAAATTGGCTTACAACTATTTTAATCTAATCCTACTTCACAGCATCTACATGATGAAAAGTGTTGTTTAGCAAGAAGATATCCAAAAATCTTGAACACTCCGATGCTTTAAAAAAACTTTTAAATGGAACACTTAAAATGTAAAACTCTTTCTTTATTAGAAAATATAACTGAGAAGATGAAGGCATAAATCTGAAAATGCATTTTTCCACCTACATCCACATACATCTGAGATGTATGCTGCTGATGCATACTTGCGACTTCTAAGTCCAACAAGCACAGTGGTTTCTAAAAAATTTGAGAACCTGCTTCCTGTTGGTAGGATTTTCTAGGCCCTGAAGGCATCCATGTTCCAATTCTGTTACCTAAACTGTGTAATATGCATCACAAAGCTCTATGTGTCACCCTGAAAAAATTGATGGACTCCCCAGAATAAAATACTAGGCCACTTTGGTTTTTTTATAGAATCTTTTTTCTAGGAAACGAAGGTAACTTTAATCGGTGAGAGTGAGGTAACCTAAGTCAAATGCCTTGTAAACCTTGACGTTCTATGTAAATTACAATTTTTATTATTATTGTTGCCATATTACCCAAGATGCATGTTGTACGGTATTCAAGAACCTTGCTGTCTTCTATGGGACTGTGATTTGCAGTCTGAAAGTCATCATATTGGGAAATTTGACCAACCTCTTGTGCTAGATAAGAATAAATGTGTGAAATTGATAAGTAAGATTCTGAAGGCAGCAGGACTCGAAAATTATAGTTTAGCATTCAGCATCATGTTAGTTCTGTGGTGCAAGGCATGCCATTGGCTCTTTCAGTAGATGACCCAAAGATTCTCTGTAGGCCAATTTAAGGGCATGTAACATCTGCCCTCAAGCGTGGAAGGCAGCAGAGAGAACATGCTCCATGTGGTCCTGACATGCCAAGATGCCATCTGGCTCTTTGAAAAGCCTCACATTCATCTAGCAGTGGCCAAGAGGGAAGAACAGTGCAAAGCAACTGAAGTAGGAAAGAGAGAGTTTGTATATTATACTAACTGCAGTCTCTGTCACTCTAAGAATGTTTTACCAACTGAGTGTTGCAATCAGCATCCTTGTCTTCGCTGGGTGATCAGCACTGAGCTCAGCCATTAGAGTGGAGAGAGGCAGTGAGTCATGGCTGCATCTGTCCATGGCTTATAGCTCTGCTTACTTTCACAGTTCTGTTACATGCTGCATGTGAATTCTGGAGCACCTTGAACTATGTGTGACTCCAGATGGACACAAAAACCTGGAGTGACCTAACTCTCCATCCTGAGGACACAAGAGGAGAATGAACCAAACACTGGCAAGCACCTCATCTTCTCTTTTTCTTGCCCTTTCTCTGTTAGCTCTCCCTACTGGGTAGAGACCAGTTTGAGCCAAAATGCACCAGCCCCCTTTCACTGAGACAACTGTATAGTCAAATGTCATTTAATTCAGCTGTTTCTTGTATGTCTGGTTCATCCAGGGAGTCTTCATATGTAATGAGAGACTGTGTATATTGTCTTTTACTTTTGTGCCTTTGTGCCCCCAGGATTCCTTATTACCCTTCTTATACTGGCAGATAGCTTTTAAAAAGTTATCAATTGAAGGCTTAACCAGTATTTTTTAAAATGATGTCAAGTATATCATTAATAGTTAAGCCAGTGAGTAAAAAAGACACTGTTACTAATATATGTTAAGAGCTCTTTAAACCTCACCTGTATTAGGCTGAGCTGTACTTCAGAAGGTAACAAAATGGGGTCCACTCTTGACAAAGGCATTTCGTTGTTGATCTCCAGTCCTGTTTCATTGATCCTGTATCCCATCTCTTCATACTTTCTCATCCTGGTTCTGATTCTCCCTGATTCTGGCCTGGCTTCTTCAGCAATTGACTCAAAACTTGACTTTGGATTGGCCTTGTTGAGCCTTTCTCACCTTTGCTACTCCTGGCCCTGTGTTGAGGAAGGAGGGGCGGGACAGCTTTTCTAGTAGCTGATCTAAGCTGCTCTCTGGCCTCTGTAGCCATATTGCCCTCTGGTTTGGTAAAACTGTACTTGTACCTACATCTAGTAGGTCTGGCCTCCTCTGCACTATAGTGGGGCCTGAGATTTTAGGTACTCTATAAGCAGCATGGCATAATAGAATGAGACCTGGAGGGGTTAGATGACATAGGTTAGAATCCTGACTCTACAACATTGCAACCCTTCATCTCCTTATACCTGCACTATTACAGCAATCTGTTAGTAGATCTGCTTGCCTCAAGACTCTCCCCACTCCACTCCATCCTCCATTTAGCCTCCAAAGTGATCTTCTTAAAGATTCGTCCAATCACATCACATGCACGCACACACACACACCCACCCACACACAGCCACCGCCCACGCGCTCACACACACCCACACGCACGCACACACACCCACACGCGTGCGCGCGCACACACACACACACTCAAACTCAAACTCCATTGGTTCTGTTATAAACTGTGTTGTCTCCAGGATCCTCTGTTTAGCATTCAGAGACCTTCATAACCTAGTTCCTTTCTTCCTTTCCAAGCTCCATACACCTTACTCACTGGCATATACTCGATCCTCTAACACTGACCTGGCTTTAGTGACTCCAGGCATTTTATTTTCACTGACTGTTCCCCATGTCTGGATTGTTCTCCCCTCCTCGTCTTCCCATCCTTGGTTTCCCTGGTTTCCTTCAAGTCCCAGTTAAAATCCCACTTTCTATAGGAAGCCTTTTCCAATCCCTCTTAGTTCTAGTGCATTACCTTTGCTGATTTTTTCCTATTTATCCTACATATAGCTTGTTTGCACATGTTTGTTTGCATGTTACCTCCTTCATTGTATTATGAGCTCTTTAAGACTTACGTGAACTGATGCAAAGGGAAGTGAGCAGAGCCAGGAGAACATTGTACGCAGTAACAGCAACACTGTGTGGTGATCAACTTTAATAGACTTAGCTCTTCTCAGCGATATAGTGAGAGATTCATGATGAAAAATGCTATCCATGTCCAGAGAAAGAACTGAGGGAATCTGAGGGCAGATTGAAGAATACTATTTTACTTTCTTTATTTTGTGTGTTTTTTTCCTTTTCTTCTGTTTCTTCTTTTTCAACATGACTATTATGGAAATATGTTTTACATGATTGCACATATATAGCCTCTTATCAAATTGCTTACCTTCTGAGGGAGGAGGGAGGAAGGGAGAAAATTTGGAACTCAAAATTTTATTTAAAAAATAAATGTTAAAAATCATCTTTACATGTAATTGGAAAAATTTAAATACTATTAAAAAAAAAAAAGATTGTGAGCTCCTTGAGGGCAGGAACTGTCTTTTGCCTTTCTTTGTATCCCCACGTTTAGCACAGTGCCTGGCAGAGTCAGCACTTAATGAGTGCTTAGTGATTGGCCAGTCACTTTTCTTGCTAGACTTTGCTTCATCTGTAAAATGCTTAAATGGAATCCTTGATTATTTTTAAGTCTGTTCCACTGCCTCTCCCCCACCCCCCCCCCAGAGATTCCTGTCACAGATGCTTCTGAAATGGATATCTTATTCCAACTTTATAGGGTTCTTGAAAGGAACATGCTTCATAAGTCATTAGTGTTGTTATCACAGAGGGGATTCCTATTTCAGATTTAGATTGAACTTCCATCTCTGTGGACCTTCTAGGTCTGGGTCCTAGAAGTTGTCCTTCTGTCTGAGTTTACCCCTACTTACTACTTTCAACATTTACTCAACTCACCTTTATATTAAGTGAACTCTGTTGTTTGGGATTTATTTTTTCAGAGTTGACAGACAGAAATAAGGAAAATGCATATAGAAATATGATTGAATGAATGAAGCAAAATTAAGTACTTACTTTGTGCAAAGCACTGTGCTGAGCACCACTGATGCAAATAGAAAGGTAACACATTTGGAAAGTTTGAGAAGCAAGTCACATATAGAAGTCCCATAATTAAGTAGGGTGCAGTGGCAAAGCAGAGGTTAATGCATTAAGGTCACTGTTCTCAAGGGCTCTGGAGTCCAAGGTGCTGGGCTCTTTCGGTATCTGAGGGGTCATGGTGGTCATGGTAATAGTGGTGGTTTGAATCACCTGGCACATGCTGCTTCTATCAGAGGCTTTGATGTTTCAGCTCCCGTGGTTTGACTGCCCAGTGTGTGATACTTGGATGGTGGGGACCTCCAGCTTCTCTTCCACAGGAGTTATTTCCCCAGATGATAGCTGTGAAGCCTGGGATAGAAATAGGAATTGTGATCTATAGAGTGCTACCACTTCTCAGAGTCCTGGGCATGGATCTGCCTCTGGAAGGCTTTAAATGCCAGGTCAAGGATCATGAGCTCTTCTTGAATGTTGGAGGAGAGGGCAAAGAGGAAGGGGGGCTTATATTCCATTGTGAAGTACCCTCTTCAGAGAACTGGTTTAACAATAAAATGCCCCAGTATCTGAAACACATGCCTACTTCATCAAGTTCTGTTGAAATCTTTCTGTTGTTTCTCATCCTACCTCAAATACAATTATTTATGAAGTCTGCCTTACCCCACAACCAAAAATTATTCCTTCCTCTACATTTTCTTTTCAGAATCTTTTACATTTTTCTTTTAACATCTTATTTATTTGCCTATGATATCCACTATTTATTTAATCATAGGCTTCTTAAAGGTAAGGTATTTTCAGTTTTTGATCACTATCACCTAGATAGTGTCTTGCACACAGTGGGAACTTGTGAATCATTCTTGGTTTGAATTAAGAAGCTATTTAATAACGTTAAATATTCAGTCCCATAGCTGACCTCATCTCATAGAATTTTTGATTCTATGAACACAAGGAAAGGCTACTTTTTGTTGAAGGGTCTTGTGAAATTTCCTTCTGGCTTTTAAAATTACAAGGTAGATTCTTAATTGTGGGGGTCTGTAATGAGGTAGAAAGCATAAAACTTGGATTCTAATCCTGAGCACAATAGCCTGTGTGGCCTTGGCTAAGTAACTTAACCTCTCTGAATTTTAAGTACATGTTTTGTCAAATAAGAGGATTGAACTAAATAATCTGTAAGGTTCCCTTCCATTGTTCAATGTCTTTGACTCTATATTTATAATTATATAATTTTGCCTATAGGCAGGTGAGAGAAAGACCTCAAAGTCTTCCAGAGTTCCTATCCAACTCTTCTTACACTACAATGCAGTAACACTGTCCTTGTATGTTTGTTGGTAGAATGAGAGATTCTGAATTTTCCACATGACTAAAGCTTTCCTATGTAGGTGATGAAGTTTTTTATTATAACCATTTTTGACGGAAATCTTTCCAAAATATTGTTCTGCCTTGGTAAATAGCATATATATATGTATGTGTATGTGTATATATATCCAACAGGTTGGGGGTTTTTACTGATATTTCAAAGACATTATTTTGAGTTGCCCAGGTGCTGTTCAGTAGCACAGTGATGCCCTTGGGTGGGTGTTTGTATGTGCATGTGGGCACAATACACATGTACATAGGCCTGTTTGTCCCCTAGCTAAATTGCCCCATAGAGCTATGCTCATTTGATTAGGGATTCTTTCTGATCCTTGCTGTCAGAAGTCAATTCATACTGCCATCACTGGCTTTGCTTCAGGCGGCCCACATTGTTGCTCCTAATCTGCTCTCTGCTATGAAGATGAAACTAGACAACTAAGTTTAGTAAATGAATAGCTTTAGTGTTATATTCAATACTACAACAACCCAGAAGTCTTTTGCCTTAATGCTGCTCTGCTTCTCTCCAGTGAGTAAAGTACATGACTTTGTAACAATCATTTTCATAGTCATCCATGAGCCCATGTTTGGATTTGAAGCTGTAGACTTGATGTTTGGGGTTGCCAGCCCCTATAATGGACAATGGATAAATGGGACTGTTTTTAATGTTTACTTTATGTGATATTTAATATAAATACATCATCTTTCATTTGTAAGAAGTATCAAGGACATAGGATTTATCAAATCACCCCATTATAAATATTCTCACTTCAGCTGTTGAAGGCTACTCCACGCATAAAGATTGTAATAGAACAGGTTTTTAAACCCAGGTCTTCTGGTTGTTAATTCAGTACTTCCCACCACTGGAGATCTTCTAGCACAGGCCAGATGACTCATGATGATCTTTGAAGCTCCTTCCAGTCCTGACATTTTCTGGTTCTGTTCCACCATAGTTTAGTGTATAGTGTACAAGGCTTTATAACCTCCACAGACTCACCTCAGTGACTCAGTGAGAAATTGTGTTTGTGGGACTACATCTGTGATTTCTGGATAGGAGCTCCCATTTTGGCAGGTATTGCCTAGTTTCAACATCTACTAGCAGTTTTTTGGTCATGTGTAGTTGATCTAACCTAAAAATGATGCTTTTTGCCTCTTTCTGTGCTATGCTCTACCAGCTTCCACTTGCATGGAAAGCCCAATCCATTCATTTATCAAACTTAGATAATATGGTAACCGTTATTTCTGCCTGCAGTAAACAAAAGCAGCTGCATGCAGGCAGCTAGCCTTATCTGTATAAATGCATGGCTTTTAAAAGGCTGCTCTGACAAGCAACATAAAACTTCCATTTTTCCAACTGGAATTTGGGGCAGGGAAGTCAGAATGATTGGCTTTGATGTTTTGCAACAATATAATAATGTAGAGAATGAATTAGTTGTCATAGTAACACTTTGTTTTAATAATTTGATGGGGCAGTGAATAAAAGAAGCACAAATAGAAGTTGTAAGAATTTTAATTACATGTTATGAAGTGTGAGTGGCTTTGTTCATTCATATTAAAATTAATTTGATTTTCTAACTGATTAAAGAAGAGGCATGCATCTTCATTTGGAAAGGCATGAAGAGAATTTTTTTAAAAGTGGGAGACATAATATTTTACATTTTGTCGTTGCAGAGTTCCCAGTTTCTTAATGACAAAATGCATCCTGTGTGCTGTGGTTGAGTTGTTTCAAGTTGTACGGGGAGGATTTTTTCTTGACAGCTCTTGGCAGCCTTGCAGCTCCACTAAGGCTGAAGTTTAAGTGGATGTTTTCCTAGATTACTGCCTGTGGGGTGATGGCTCAATGTCTCTTCAGTCTTATTCTTCCTGCTTGAGAGACTACAGCCGAAAAACCTTCATGGAATTAGTCTATGTTTGCTGCCTTGAACATTCTTAACTTGCATTCCACATTAAGCCATGAAACCTTGATAAGGAGCTTGAAAAAACAGAAGCAACAACAAATGAGCATGAAATACCTTTTACTTCTAAAGGAAGACACTTAGGTTGTAGTTTGCACATATGTAAGTATGGAGAGGGTTCTCTGATTCATTGTTTTGTGAAGTCCCAAAGATATTTTAATTATCTGTTTTAAGTCCTGTATTACATTTTTGCCCAACGCTTAGCTCATGCCTTCTATTTCTTAATATATGAGCCTTACTTCAAAAAGATCTATGATCTCAATGGTGCCTGTTTCCCCATTTTTCCTCTTCATTGTAAAAATTCTTCCTCAAGTACCTTTGTTATGTGAGCGAATTTTCTCCTTAATTCCTTTCTCTTCCCCCTTATTGCAGTGCATCTCTTCTTCTTACCCTTCCATTTTTCTGATAGACGCACACCCATAACTACTGTTTAGGGAGACTCCTTCTCATTGCCCTCATATTGATATGCTTACTTTGGATACTTACTGAAGGTTCTCCATTCCTTAGACAGTTTCATGAGTTACTTTGGCCACAAGAATTTCTCAGCTGATGATCAGTCCTGTGATGCTGAGGTTCATGGCTGGCTCTTTGACCACAGAAAAGGTCTGTCCCTAGCCTGGACATGAAGCATTTTTATCTACCCCAGTATGGCCTTCAGAAAGCTGAATTCATTTGGTAGAATAATAGAGCATGAATCCAAGGACGTTAGTGAAGGATGTTAGCCTGGACCTCCATAAAGAGCAAGGAATGTGCATTGGGGAGGAATAGAATGCTCCAGAAACAAATATGTGGACCTTTGTGAATAAACAGAATCACAGAGTGTGTTGTTGATGAAAATAACTTGCCTGACTTTTTGCATCCCAGACCCACTGTTATTTCAGCTGAAGCGCAGTAGATTCTGCCCCAGCCCCTTATTGTAGCTTAGTGTGTATTTCTGGTTCAAATGTGTCTCTCGGATTCTGGCTTATTTTGTTCTGTTACCATTTTATGGGCGAATTCATCCTTTTCATATCCACACTTATGATTACTAATTGTATATACTTCTCCATCCTATTTTCTTCTGCTTATTCTTCTCTTTCTCTTATTACCCTGTCCCTCCTCAAAAATTTGTTTTGTTTCTGACCACTTAATGACTTCTGATTCCCTTAATGAACCCTCCTTATCAGTCACTTCTCCTTTCCTACTTCCCTGTTGAGTAGGATGAATTTCTATGCCCACCTGTGTGTGTGTGAGTGTGTGTGTGTAATGTATTCTTCCCTCTTTGAACAAGTTCATACGAGAAGGAGGTTCCAGTGTTGCCTGTTCCCCCACCCCATTCTTCCTCTCCAATGTAAAAATTCTTCCTCAAGTGCCTCTTTTATGTGAGCTAATTTTTTCCCATTCTTCCTTTCCCTTCTCCTTTATTGCAGTGCATCCCTTCATCTCACCCATCCATTTTTCTGATAGACTCATACCCATGACTGCTGTGTAGGTAGACTCCTTCTACTATTGATAAAGTTCTTAGGGATTACATGTATCATCTTCCCATATAGTAATGTATACAGTTTATCCTTATTTAGTCCCTAATGATTGCTCACTTATGTTTAACTTTTTATACTCCTCTTGGAACCTTGTATGAATATTCTATTCAGCTCTAATATTTTCATCAAGAATGCTTGAAAGTCCTCCATTTCATTAAATATCCATTTTTGTCCCTTATAGGATTATACTCAGTTTTGCTGGGTAAGTTATTCTTGGTTATAATACTAGCTTCTTTGCCTTCCAGAATACCATATCTCCAGCCCTCTGTTCCCTTATCATGGTGACTGCTAAATCTTGTGTGATGCTGGCTGGTCAGAAATTCTGAGGGTCTTTCCCTCCCAGACTGATTCTTTTGTGATGGCAAACTAGGCCATCTTTTGTCTCAACTCTTGTTTAGCTCTTAATCATTGAATGAGTGTTGTCACAGTAAAACTGAGACCTGGAAAAGACCTTAGCTTAAAAATGTCAAGGTCTCCCACTGTATCCTGGGCCATTGCCAGTCATCTTGATTTATGCCTTGCCACTGGACTCCTGTGACTCAGGAGGAGAAAGTGAGGCCAAGAACTTTGCCTTCTAGTCCTAAGATATATGGGCAGTTTTCTTTTATAATTTCTTGAAATAGAATGTCTCGAATTTTAAAGTAGTTCAATAATTTCTGACTTAACTCTCCTCTATCTATTTTCTAGATCAGTTGTTTTTCCTTTGAAATATTTTACATTCCCTTCTGTTATTAAAATTCTTTTTACTTTTTTTCTTGTTTCTTGATATGTCATGGAGTCATTAGCTTCTGTTTAACCAATTTAATTTTAAGGAGTCTTTTTTCTTTAGTAATATTTTGTACATCTTTTACCATTTCACTGATTTTGATTTTTAAGGAGTTATTTTCATTAGTATTTTTTATACCTCTTTTACCATTTGGCCAATTTTGATTTTTAAGCCATTATTTTCTTCAGTATTTTTGAACCTTTTTTTTTATCAAGCTGTTAATTATCTTTTTATAATTTTCTTGTATTTCATTTCTTTCCCCAATTTTTTCTTCTATTGATCTTTTTAAAATTATTTTTTGACTCTTCCTTTCGCTCTTTTAGGAATTCTTGTTAGTCTTGTGTCCAATCTGCATTTTTCTTTGAGGCTTTGCTTCTAGATGTTTTTTTAAGTTATTGACTTTTTCAGAGTGTGTGTCTTGAGCTTCCCTGTTACCACAGCACTTTTTATGGTCATGTTCTTTTGTTGTTTACTCTTTTTTCCAGACTATTTCTTGACTGTGGACTTTATATTAGAGTTGAGATCTGCTCATCTATGGTGGGAGAGTGGGGGGATATTTGACCTAGTCATCTGACTTTTATGTCCTTCTCCTTTCACAATTAGGTCTGAGGACATTGCCTACAAGTTGGTGAGATCCACAGAAAGTTTGGTTTCATTCCATCTTTCTCTCTGGTCCTTAACCAGATAGGATCCATACTCCCTCAAGACTGCAATTGTGCCTTCCTGGAACTGCAACCAGGAATTAAGCAATGGGTGATGGAATTGCCATATGGTACCCAGTCCTGCACCTAGTGGTGGTAGAGGGGTCCCCTGGAATCTCTTTCTGACCAGGTGTTCTGTTCTCTTACCATCCCTGGTTGTTGGGCACTTCCAATGCCACCACTGTTGCTGCCGCCTACAAAGCCCACAGCCCAAGCACTTCTACAACATTCCTTGCCAGCCTTGACCCTATTTATAGAACTCTCTTTCTGTCTTTTTAAGCTGCCCTGGGCTAGAAAAAATTACTCACTGTGACTTTTTGTTGGTTTTCCCACTCAGAATTTATTTTTATATACTTTTTAAATTTGTTTAAAGGGGTATCATGGGAGAGCTCAGCAAAAATGCTCATCTCACTCCATCTTGGCTCTGTCCTATACACTTTGAATAATAGAGTAGATACTATAAAGAAAAATTGGCAAAGGAACAAAACTCTCTATACTTAATCCAATTTTCCTATTTATTTTCACTGTAAAATGAGTAACATTCCAAGGACAATGAGATGGGCCCATGTTTTTGGAGGAAATGATGTTAATCATACTGGGGATTTAAAATTAGATGGAACTTCATGGCCTAGCCCTTCAGAAAAGGAATTTGGGACCATACCCAAAAAACTATTAAATTATGCATGCCCCATGACCCTCTGGTACTGCTATTAGCTCTCAAGGAGTCCTCTTTGATAAAAGAGAGCAAAGAAAGAGGAAAAGGACCTATATATGCAAAAAATTTATATAGCGGCTCTTTCTGTGGTGGCAAAGACTTAGAAACTAAGGGGCTACCCCTTGATTGGAGGATAACCAGACAAGTTATGGCATATGAATGTGGTGGAATGTTATTGTTCTATAAGGAATGATGAAGAGGATCATTTCACAGAAACCTAGGAAAGTTTGTATAAACTGATGAAAGTGAAGTGATGAAACCAAGAGAACAATTTACATAATAAGTGTTGTAAAGGAGAACAACTTGAAAGATTTAGTCATTCTGATCAGCACAATGACCAGCCATAATTCCAAAGGACTCATGATGAAACATTCTGTCCGCCTTCAGACAGAGAAGTGACAGGATACAGATTAAGGCCTTTTTGTTTGCTTGTTTAATATAATTCAGGTATTTGTTTTGCTTGATTATATATGTTTGTTACAGCTTTTGCTTCTCTTGCTGTCTCAGTGTCAAGGCAGGGATTATAAAGCAGAAGATTTGGAACTGAAAATAAAATTGATTTTTTTTAAAAAGCTAGTTGAAAGTAAAAATGTGCTTGAGGTAGCCTTAGGGACTGAGACTTTTCCAGACAATTTTTGTCAGTAAAGGGATAAATTACAGTCAGAAGTTCTTTTTTTTTTTAATTTTTAATTTTTTTCCAATTATATATAAAAACAATTTTTGACATTTGTTATTTTTTAATTTTTGAGTTCTGATTTCTCTCTCACCTCTCCCCTCTCATTGAGAAGATAAGCAATCTGATATAGGTTATACATGTGCAGTCATGCAAAACATCTTATCTGTCAGAAAACCCAGACCTGCCTCTCTAATAAAAACATCAAGAAAAATGAAGTAAAAGAAACAGTATGCCTTGATCTGCACTTACATTCCATCAGTTCTTTCTCTGGTGGTGGATAGCATTTTTCATCATGAGTCCTTTGCCATTGTCTGTATTACTGAGAATAGCTAAATCATTCACAGTTGATCATCATAAAATATTATTTCTATGTAAAATGTTCTCATGGTTCTGCTCACTTCACTTTACATCAGTTCACACAAGTCCAGGTTTTTTGGAAAGAGGGTCCTGAGGCTTTCTTGGGATAAGTCACTTGTAGCTAGTGGAATACTGAGAGACCCTTGAGTCACGACTCATAATTTGTGTGTTTCTTTTAAATTTGATAGGTAAATTGAGATAGAATGGTACAGTGGAAATGACATTGGAATTGAGTCGCATGACCTAAGTTTAAGTCCTAACCTACCACTTAGTGATCATTTGACTGTGGGACTTTAATTTTACATCTTATTGCCTCAGTTTTCTCTTCTATAAAATGGAAGCTTGGATTAGGTCATTTCCGAGGTCCTTTTGCATTTCTAACTGTCTCTTACTTTGTGACTAGATAATATGTGCAAAAATAATTAGAAATCTAAAGAAAGGTCTCTAATAGGAGAATTGGGCTGACATTGAGAAATCTATTTTGCAAAAGGTACATTAGAGTACACTGAGGGCCAGTCATCAGTGGAGGTAAAATGAATTAATTTATCCTTCATAATGAACTTTATACATTATACAAAATGCTACCAGTCATTTGAATATATTGCTTTAGGATTCAAAGGTTAGTCGTTTAATTGGATACTTTAAAAATAGACTTGAGTAAGTGTTATCTGAGATAAGAACAGAAATGAATAACACTACTTGTCTTTATGAGTGAAGGGATAAAATTGCCAACTGATGTCTGATGCTGTTACCATGGGGAACATAGGGAACACAGTTTTGTCTAGCCACCAGTTCATTTGGAGAGGTCTATGCCTTCAAGCATCACAAATGCTTATTGGTATAGACCAACCAAATTAAATACGTAAAGTGTTTTATAAATTTCTAAGCTTTATATGAATGTTAGTTATTTTATTACCAAAATATTTTATGCATAATATTTGTGACAGAAAAACAACACAAATAGAACGGAAAAAAATCATGGAATTGGATTACTCTTAGCCCTCACCTACAAATTAGAACAATTCTTACAATTAAGAAGGTCAAGGTCCTGCCATTCCAGCATGGGTGACCTTGTTTAGAAGGGTGTTTTCTTTTAGCCAGAAGTGTAGCTTAACAGTGAGGCAGATGTCCCTGGTGGTAGCTCTATAATATGCACATTAAATTCTATAGATCTTTTGGCTTTCTCATTGAATTTCCCACCTTTTACACAGGATCACTTTCATCCCTCATTCAGATTCATACAGGGGTGGGGGAAGAAGAAAAATTGCTGCAAAGTGAGTCCTCTGAGGGAAGGAAGGACTGTTACTGTTGAGAAAACACCTGCCCGACTCTACACACCAAATCCTCCTGTGGTCTAAGGACACATGCTACATCCATGTTCCACACCACATCCTCATTCATCAAGCCTGGTTGCTCTGCTGCCATAGATGT
This sequence comes from Potorous gilbertii, assembly GCA_028658325.1. Taxonomy (NCBI): domain Eukaryota; kingdom Metazoa; phylum Chordata; class Mammalia; order Diprotodontia; family Potoroidae; genus Potorous; species Potorous gilbertii. The sequence goes on from CM053772.1 coordinate 229,905,213, forward strand.
CATCGACTGAAACTCTTTGTTTGACTATTGCTCTCCATCCTTCATCATCAATACTACCCGTGTTCTTCTGGCTTCTTAGTCACCTTCCTTAGGGATATATCTCTGCTGAGGCTGTTGAAGTGCTGAATCCCAGGTACTTGTTCCTGGCCTCAGGGATGCAGAAAGCATTTTTGTTATCACCACCACCACACTACTGGGCCTAGTACTTCTGCTGACTGAGACCTTAAGCTGAGATAGCCTAGAAACACTAGAGAGGGGCAGAATTAGTGACCCTGAGGTCATTCCTGCTATTAATCCAAAGAATCTTTGCCCACTTTACACATACAAGTTGATAATATCTCCTATCACATTTTTTATAAATTCCTAAACTCCCCGAAGAGCCCAAGAGAACAGTGCTGTCAAACTCAAATAGAAATAGGGCCATTGAATCATACATAATCCCCATGGACTGAATAGGGACTTAGTGTTAATATATAATGTCTGTGTTTTATTGCATTTTTATTTATTTTGTTAAAGACTTTCCAATTACATTTTAATCTGTTCCAGGCTACTCTCAGGAGTGCTGTGGACACATGTGGCTTGCAGGCTATTGTATATTTGACTCCTCTGGACTAGAATTTAACTGCCTTTCTCTTTGAAAATGACCATGCACTTTGAGAATGGCCCTGCACTTTGAGAATGGCCATCCATTTTGAGAATGGCTTGCAGTTTGAGAAGGGTCATCCACGGATTGCCAGTTCTGGGAGCCAAGATGACAGAGTGATCGGTAATTGCTATCTCCCTCCCCTTGTTGACCTTGATGAACCCAAAGAATATCTCCCCGGGAAAAACCCTGGAACAGTGGGAGCAGCAGAAAGTGTAAACAGACTCTTACCCTGGGAGGCTAGAAAGATCGCTAAGGAGGGTTCCTCTTGCTGAGGCCAAAGGGGACCAGTGCAGGATCAGAACTGTCCCATACAGCCCCACTTCAACAAACTGGGAGAAGATCCTGAGCCCCAGGGGGGTGAAGCCAGAAACTGCCAACACCAGGACCCCAGACATGCCTCAGCACCCAAGGGGAATTGGGAAGACACTAGTGCAGAGGGGATCATCAACCACTGAGCTTGCCTATGCTCAAGCTCAGCAGAGGAGATCTCTGGTGTCTAGACCACCCCTCCTCCACACTTAATGAGCTACCTCCAGGGTAACTTCGGGAAAACCCAAAAGACCTCACCTGGCCTCTGCTTTCCAACACCAGCCAGGTCAGCACCAGGTAAGCTGCGGCATTTTATCTTCTAACTGAAAGAACCAGTGGCCAAAACACACAAAGCCTCAAGTTTTAGGCACAAGAACTGTGGGACAGAACTCCCTGTGCCACAGACACAGAGTTATACTTTAAAAACCAGGAAAAGGGTTATTATCATGAATAAGAAGCAAAGCAGAAAAGACCATAGAATCTTTCTGTGGGGACAAAGACCAAAACAAAATACCAAAGAGGTCAGCACTGAGACTGTACTCCCATCTGAAGCTTCAGAAGGGAATATGAATTGGTCTGAAGCAAAAAGAGCATTCTTGGAAGAACTCAGGAAGGACTTTAAAACCCAAATTAGAGAAATAGAAGAAAAACTGACCAATGATTTTAAAAATATGAAAAAAAAATCACAGAAAAATTTAAAAGGACAATTGGACAAATGGAAAAGGAAGTACAAAACCTAACTGGAGAAAATAACTCTTTAAAAGGAATAATTGGACAGATGGAAAAGGAGATGCGAAAGTTAACTGAAGAAAACAATTTGATAAAAAATAGAATCAGACAAGTAGAAGCTAATGAATCTATGAGACATCAAGAATTAGTCAAACAGAATCTAAAGGATGAAGAGATAGAATAAAATGTAAAATATCTAATTGGAAAAGCAACTGATCTGGAAAATAGATCCAGGAGAGATAATCTAAAAATTTTTGACCTACCAGAAAGTCAGGATGAAAAAAAGAACCTGGACAGTATCATCCAAGAAATCATCAAGGAAAATTACCCAAAAGTCCTAGACCCAGAGGGTAAAATGTCATCAAAAGAATCCACTGTTCACCTCCTGAAAGGGATCCCAAACTAAAAACACCAAGAAATATTGTTGCTAAATTCCAGAACTATCATGTGAAGGAGAGAATCCTGCAGGCAGCCAGAAAGAAACAATTCAAATATTGAGGTGCTATAGTCAGGACCTTACAGCTTGTACATTAAAAGATAGAAGGAATGGGAATATGATATTCCACAAGGCAAAGGAGCTGGGACTACAACAAAGGATTAATTACCCAGCAAAGTTGAGCATAATATTTCAGGCAAGGAGATGGACATTCAATGAAATAAGGGATTTCCAGACCTTTCTGATGAAAAGGCCAAAACTCAATAGAAAATTTGATCTTCAAATGCAGGTCTCAAGAGAGGCATAAAAGGGTAAATGGGGGAGGGGGGTTGAAAAGAGAATGGCCATGCACTTTTGAGAATCACCTTGCACTTTGAGAATGGCTGCACAGCTTGAGAATCATCTTGCACTCTGAGGATGGCCATGCACTTTGAGTGCAGTCATGCACTAGGCTCCCTTGCCTAGAAGCCCTCACTGCATGTATACACATCTATGCCATCTTTGACTAGTTTGTTTATAAAAGTTCAATCAGCAAAAACTCATCAAGTGCCTTCTATATATAGAATATTATTGGAGGGGAGATGGAAAGTTTTAGTGAGACTTGCCCTCTGCCTTCTGACCTCTGGCTGGCTCCATGTTATGCCATGTGCCTTACCTTTCCTACTTCAGATCCCTAGAAACCTGGATTTCTGATTGAACATTTACCTTATTCTGCCCAGATCCAGACCGATTGCCATGTCTCAGGAATCTCCATTTCCCTTTCCCAACTTCAGAACAGTAATTGAGTCAACACCACCATTTCTGCAAAGGACACATCTGCCAGTTACCCTGTAACTCTCTTCATCCTTCCCTCGGATTTCCCTTTCCACTACTCCTCTGCACATGTTGTACTTCCCCATTAGAATGCAAGCTCCCTCAAGGCAGGGGCTGTCTTGCTTCCGTGTGTTGGTCCAGCACTCAGCTCAGTGCCTGTCTCATAGGAAGTAGCTTATAAGTGCTTTTATATTTCATTCATGGAACCCAGCCATATGCAGGTATGCTATAATGCATAATATTATATGATAAGTACTTTAGAAAGATATAAAACAAAGTACTATATGAGATCCAAGGGGAAATCTACTGCTGGGTTAGGGGGATCAGAGAAATTACCTTGGAGGGAGGTATACTTTGAGATGGACTTTCTAGACCTGGCAGGAATTCAAGAAGGGAAGAAAGGGAGAGAGACTGTCCCAGAGGAAATGGCAGGGGGAGTTCATAGCATCTGGGGAGGTTGGCAGGGTGGAGTAGTCCAGTTTGACTGGAACATGAAATTGCACCCTGGAGAGGAGTAGTGAGATAAGGCTCGGGTGGTGTCAGTTTGAGGTGACACTTGAAGGCCAGGCAGAGGAATCTGAGCTTGATTAGAGGGCCAGTGGGGAGCATTTGGTAAATGTTTCCTGAACTGAGTTAGACTTTTGAGCAAAGAAATGGCTTGGTCAAATCTGGTTTAAATCCTGGCTCTGCCACTTACAGTTTGTGTCACTGTGAGTAAGTGATTTAACCCATTCATTGTGCATGTCATTTCATCATGTTTAAAACCTAGAAAACCTTTCAGCTTTAAAACTAATGTCCTTTGATCTGGGCCTAGAGGTCAGCCCTTTTGGTTTTTGTTTCTATTTTTATGGTCTTGCTTTCCTGCAGAAAATGTAGTGATGATGGTCCTATGGACCCTAGGCCTCAAAGAGAGTAGAGATTACTATATATTTCTCCTTAGTTGAGGCCCACCACTGCACCTGTTTTTTATGGCGTGGGAAGAAGCCTTTGGCCCTTCTGTGCAGTCCCAGCTCAGAGGAGGCATGAGGGTTTGGGAATGGTGGTGAGGCCATTGCTGAGGTTACCAAGACTTCTTAAGCTTTTTATTGTCTGATGTTATAGACTCACAAAAGAATGGAACTTGGGGACCACCTCAATTCACCTGCTCAGGTCAAGGGACTTAGTTAAGGTCACCTGTCTAGCTTTTGGCTGAGCCTAGAGTAGAGTGAGCATTGCAGGATTGTTCCTGTGTTGTTCCTAGTATACGCTACTGCTACTCACAGTAACCCCAAATGAAAATGAAGGCATGGTGGTCTTTGTTTTTTAGAGTTTAGTAGAATGATTGTGTACCAGTTTGTACTGAATATGAGAACACAGGGCATTGTGTACACGGGCGGGGGAGGGGAGGGGTGTTCCAATCATTACTTCAAGCCTGTTACTGTACACCTTCCTGATAGAAACTCCATGCGTTGTCAGATGCAAGACAGGCAAGACGTAATATCTGCTGCAGCCTGCACAGCGTATGGCCCGCTTGCAGTCCGCCAAAGAACTTTGGGCCACCCTCGAAAAATGTGGCATTGCCATTGTGCACTTTCCTGCTTATCATGTGACTCATGGTAACCAACCATCATCACTCTGTCTCTAGTCTAAACCATCTACATCCCAAAGAAGTTTACAAGTTGGGCAGGTCTACTCTATAGGCTTGAGGTCTCCAGATCTCCACCAGGGCATGTAGCAGCCTGTACATGCATGCCCCTTTCTGCAGACAGCTAATTCAAGATAGGCAGGCCCTGGGAGGTCAATGGATATGGTGCTTACCAGCAGTTCTTATGATTCAGCAGTTCAGTTGCTTGTCTTGGGCAAAGGATTTTTGCTGAATAGCTTATCACAGTCCTTGAGAGCTGGCAGAACTGGGATCAGACAAAGACAGCAGTAGCCATGGGAAGGCTGCCCTGGAAGGACACTGCAGTCACATGACTTTTCTGTGTCATTAGTTTGTTGGGCATGAAGGCCAAGGAGTCTTTGATTTCCGGAGCCTACTCACTGCTCCCTTTGTTGCTCTGCTTCATAGTGTTCCAGGACAGTTTTGTGATGAGAGCATCATTTTCAGGCAATAAGTTGGAGAGACAGATGCATGTCATTTTCAGTTTAGCAAATCCTTAAACAAGTATCTACTATGATCTGTTAAAATTAGGAAGCCTCCCTTGGGGTTCTGCAGTCTCTTGTTACAGAATTAAAGGTCTGTTACTGTAACTTGGTTGGTTGATAAGAAAAGAGATGCAGTTTAGACGAGATTGAGTCCAAAAGGGAGGTCTTAGGTGTGGATCATAGTAAAACAATGTCTTCAGAGCCTGCTGGTATTGGTATCCCTAGGGCCTGGCACAGAACTTGGTTTAATAAATGCTTTTTATTTTATTTATACATTCCTTCAAAATAAGTATCTATTTAGGGACAAAGTAAAGAACTCTATGAAGTCCAATTACAAAACGCAATTCCATGTTATGGCATTTTGACAGGGGAATTAGGGAAGGCTTTTTGAGTCAGGGATGGCAAGTTAGATGGAATGTTAGGTGGTCTTCCAATTTGGTGTTCACGGAGCATAAATGAGGTTTGTAGGATAACATGACTATGTTTATACAGATGAGAAAAAGGAAAGGCCACAGTGAAGAGCTCCCCTTAGCTTCCATGTTAGTCCCCTTATATCTGACTGTATGTGACACCAATGAGAAGCTGGTGTATTCTCAGTGTTCAAGAAGGAGTTGGACTATTTTTAAAGCTCTAGAGATGTTTTCCTCATAAGTATTTTTTGTACTTTGTAGGAGTAACATGCTCTTGCTAGGAAATAATCCATAGGAAAAAGACAGTGCAGAACTAAGAAGGTACTTTATAGATCATTTCGTCTGACCTAATTTTGCAGATAAGGAAACTGAGGTCCAGATTGTTTAAATGACATGTCCATTGTCATTCAGTGAGTAGAAGTTAAATTAGACCCCAGAAGTCAAGTCTTTTTCTTGCTTATTTAGTCCAGTGAATGTTGGGGCAATATAATTAATAAAGATTAAACCAGAAATTACCCAAAAAAGTAGCACTTAAAAACCCTCATTCCAAGAGATAAGGATAAACTTATGGTGGAGTCATAAAGTCAGCTCTTAAGAGGAAAACCATACAAAGTCAAAATTATCCTGTCAAAAATCCCTTCATCTCCCAGAATAAACATTATATAATTGTAGCCCTTGTCTTGTGGACTTCCCTTAGGGACTGGAGAAAAAATGAAGAGAGGGGGAGACCTGCAATGCCACGCCCCTAACATTGTTCTAAGACTCAACCCTTAGTGTCAATACTTATCCCAGTGCTATCCACTGGCCTGGCTAACTTCCTTTGCCTACATAGTCCCAGCTTGCCAGAGACCCCCTGTGAGGAAGGGTAATAGAATCTTCTGGGGATAGGATATAGTGGACTGGGGGGTGGGGTTCTAGGTAGCAACCACATCGAATAGCTAAACTGTCTTGCTGGTGGATCATTTTATGGGGGTAAGTTAGTAGTTAGTGAATTCACACTCCCAGGGCTGTTGTATCGTTTTGTGTTTATAGTATTTATTTACTTTTTCTGCCTTATTTGATTTGTCAGTAAATGCATTGATATTATTCACTTTGAGTAGGACCTTCTAAAATTAAATAAAGTTATTGTGTATATTATATTTGTGTTATGTTATATACCTGATGATATGTAAGTTCTCTTGGGAAAAATTCAAAGATATTTATGTCAAATGATGTTCTGAATTGGAGCTAGAAGGGACATTTCATCTGGTTATGGCCTGTGTAAATGTGGTTAAAGTTTCATAGACGTGTCATGGAAAGGTATCGGGGTCAGAGGGTAAGAAGCATGTTGTTTCTGTCTTTATTTCCATCCTGGGAACTTGTTCATGGGCAGCAACTATTTGTTGAGTGGAAAGGAATTTTACGAGCATCAGACTGGGAGGCATAAGAAAACAGTTTTAATCTTGCCATAGCTGTATAATAGAAGTTAAAGCAAATGAAAGAAAGTATGGTTAGGATGAAGAAGTGTGGCTTTGTGGCCTGACCACAATATGGTGAGTTCTAGAAAAGTACAATAGCAGCAAGAAATACCACACAAGGGTAAGAATGCACAACAGAGGCAAGGATGGCATGAACATTCACGGAGATAAAAGGGGGGAAGGAATGAAAGGAGCAAGCATTTGTGTGCCAGGGATTCTAATAAGAACTTGACAAAGATTGTCTCATTTGGTCCTTAAAACAACCCTGGAAGGTAGGTCCTGGTATTATTCTAATTTTACAGCTGAGGAAACTGAGGCAGACAGAGGTTGAGTTGCCCAAATTTAGGTATGGCTAATAAGATGAAGTTAGGAGGCAGAAGGAAGGTACAGGTTAGAGGTTGGAGAGGAGAACCAAGTGATGGCAAGTTGCAGGAATCAGAAAATGGCCCAGCTTCATTTGGGAGAAAAGAGGGAGGAGCACAGGCATAAGCAAACCCTGGATCAGTGTGCACTCCCCCTCCTCCCTACCAGAGGTAGCATTTTTGCTGGATTTGTCTTCACATTCATCTTCTAGCACCAATGGCATTGATGGTACTGGCCTATATGAATGTGTGATTATTGGCTTTGATGTTGCTCTTTAAGGTTCATGAAGTGCTGACACACATTATCTCAGCTGATCCTCATAGAAACCCTACAGGGATTATTATTTCTATTTTATCATTTTGGTAACTAAGTTTCAGAAAGGTTGTCACTCACCCATGGTCACATAATTGGGAAGTGCCGAAGGCAGAATTTGAACCTAGGTTCTTTACTGACTTCAATCAACCAATAAACATTGGTTAAAAACAAGTAACTATGTGTCAGGCACTGTGCTAGTCATCATTTCCCCCACTGTATCAGAGTGCCTTTTCTGGACAAGGAAGAATACCATTTTCCATGCTTAGTAGTCCTAAAAAAAATAATAATATCTGACCTTTATGTAACTTTCTGGCTACAGTTTGCTTTTCACATTCATTTTATTCTTAATAGTGAAAACTCTGGATATTGATGACTATCATGAGGAAATTTCATGTCTTCTAATTAGTGAAGTGGCTACATGAGAAATTGTTATGACAAAGCATCATAGGTGTTTTATATGTTTATTTTTAAATCTCCTTATTCATAAAGGTAGTTCTTAAGTTGCTTGTTCAATCTAATATTTCTAGACAATCGCATGGTGCTGAAAGTCAAAAGACGTGAGGTCTAGTTCTAACTCTGAACCCTTTTCAGCTTGTGAATATGCGTAAGTCATGTTCTTTCTCCAGATTCCAGTTTAGTCTCCTATAAATTGAGGAAGGTAGGCGTAAATATTTTCTGGGACCCCTCCCAGCTCTGACATTCTATAGCTTCTGTGATTGAGTACTTCCTTTGTGCCAACAGCATGCTATGTGCTGTGGGAATTATAAAAGAGGCATTAGATACAATTCCAGCTATTAAGGAGCATATATAGTTTCATTGGAGAAAAAGACAGAAATATCTATAAAAGTAACCAGTACAAGAAAGTATATGATTAGGTGGCAAAATGAGTCATAGAGGTAATATGTGATATAGAAGGTTGGAATAGGAGAAGCTTAGTATTGGCTGGAATCAATAACAGCTTCATGGAAGAGAAAGGACTGGAGTTGGTGTTTAGAGGACTGGATCAGATCTGGACCACCTGTAAGGGAGGAAGAAGGGTATGCAAGTGGTGGGCATATTAATTTTCTTTGTGTACTCTATGCCTTTGATATTTGAATGATTAATGCAATAAGGAACAGCATTACCAAGTTAGTGTTGTGATTATATTCAATTCCTATTTTTTTCTGCATAAACAAAATTTTGTATCTGGTGTCATTTCAGAGTAGCAAATTTTAGAAGGCATTTTGATGAACTAGAGTCATTTTTTAAGAGGACAAGCAGAATAGGGGGGAGGGTCAGGTGTGTCAGAACTATTTCCTATCAGAATTAATGAAAGAAACTGGGAATGTTTAGCCTAGTGATGAGAAGACTTAAGTAAGCACGATCTTCAAAATATTTGAGGGCATGTCATAAGAAAGTGTACCCTAAAGGGAAGAATTGAGACAGAATTTGGTTCAGTACATAGTTAAGATTCTCTAAGAATTAAAGTTGTAAAAAGGGAATATGATGCCTCCATAGGTAATGAATTCTGTCACTGGATTTATGAAGGTCAAGGCAAAGTACCTGCTTGTGAGGAAGTATGTAGAGAAGATTCATGCTTTAGATGGGAAATGAAAAGGATGATCTTCACATTTTATTTTAACTTTGACATGTTTTATGAAATAAATGTGCCCTAGCTTAGTAAGTAGAGCCCTGGTCCTGGATTCAGAAGACCCGAGTTCAGCTCCTAGCTCAGACACTTACAGCTGTGTGACACTGGATATGTCACTTAACTTCTACCTGCCTCACTTTGCTCAGCTGTAAAATGGGGTAATAATGACACACACCTTCCAGCGCTGGGGTAGTATCTGTGATAATGAGTCGTAACACAGGGCCCAGCACACGCAGGCTCGTCATAAAGCCTTGTTTGTTCCTTCCCTTCTTCCCTCCCCAAAGCTTAAAACGGGGAATTGAATATTACAGTCCTAGCTTTTCAAAGAACGTGCTGCCACTGGGAAGAGTTTAATAACGTCCAGGCCATGTTAATTGCAGCATTAACCTGCTAGCTTACCATTTGGTAATGTTTTTAGAAGTTGTTGAATGATCAAAGTTACCACTGATTAATGTCTTCTTGATTTTTTGGGGTTTCTTTTTACATTTTTGCAAACAGGAAAGACCATATCTATGAAACTCTATACTGTAGAAGGCTTATTTACAATAAACTGAAGTATTATGTTTGTCAGTATATTAAATATTTCCAAAAAGTTAGGAAGTGGAAGTGGTATCATTGAGTTGTAATTGAAGTTTTTTCACCTAGATCGAACCTACCAAAGTTTGAATTCAGTTGGCCTCATCTTTACTATGATCTCTGTATCCCAGTGTGACATTAGAAGGGGATATTAATGGTCTAAGATTTAGATTAAATTCACAGAATGCAAATAATTTGTACCTTTTAATTGGCATGATAGACTAAGCGTTATGTGTCATTCTTTGTAATTAAGACATCTTGTGTGGTTTGGATTTGTTTGTAAATTGTAGGTCTGGAGGCCTTTTTGGTTTTATGTAGGCTCCAGGAGTTGGGACTTGGAGATAGAAATATGGCAGCATACACCCTCATGGGTACCAGCATTGCCTTGAGGACAAATGCAGCATTTTCAGATAAGCACAGATGCAAATTTCCCATAGTAGGTAACCAGGAAATACTATGTTCTCTCCGTGTGTGTGTGTGTGTGTGTGTGTGTGTGTGTGTGTGTTCATTCCTTGTATTTAATAAATGCTTGTTGAATTAGAATGAGGAAGATGATGAGTTTAGTATGGGCCAAGTTGACTTTGAGATGCCAATTAGATGTATGATATAGGTAGAGATGTCTGACATTCAGTTGTAGATGCTCAAGAAATAAATTAGGATCGGATGTATAGATCTAGGAGTCTGCTTCTGCATGGACACATTGCTTCCCTGATAGAATGTAAACTCCTTCAAATAAGAGTATTTAGTTTTTTTCTTCTCCCTAGTACCTTTGACATCTTAGGTACTTAATCAGTGAATGTGAAAAGCATGGCCTCAAAGAAGAGACCTGAGAAGAAACCACTGCTCAATCTTCTGAAGAGGTGAAATAGAGTCCTATGGATACCAAGTATTTCATAATGTCAGATTTTTTTACACATGGATTGGTTTTGCAGGGTTTTTCACTCTTCCTCTTTTTTTCTCCTTAAAAAAAATTCTTTATTATAAGGGATGCCTCTCTGAGAGGAGAAATACTGGAGAAATATAAACAAAGTAAAAAATGTCAATAAATGTATTTTTAAAATAAATAAAAGCTTGGAGACTGGATGCTACAATGCAGATCTTGCAAGATCTGAGAAGGCCATGAATTCTATCAGTGAGGTTTCCTTTCTGTAAAACAGATCTATGAGGTATTGCATTATACAAGGCCCTCATTCTTAGGCTGTGCTATTGCCATAATGGTTTTTAACTGTGCCTTCTCAGCACTGCAACACTTTGGTAAGGCTGCCATCTCTGTGTTTATGTGTGTTTTTCATGCCATTATTTTTAGACTCATAAATTCCTTTGGTAATATGTCATAATAGCCCAATAGAATACGTATGTAGAATCATTTCATTATTAGCATTTAGTTTCAAATATCAGCATCTTAGTGTTTTAGTTTGGTGAGAGTTGTGTGACACTGGACAAATCACATTAGCTTTCTGGGCCTATCATCACTCATAAAATGAAGGATTGGGAGGAGATAATTTGTAAAGGCCCTTCTTGTTGGAGCAGTGTAGTATAGTAGGTACTTGAAGCTCATTATCCCAGAGCCAGGCCAATTACAGGGGTCTAGAGATGCCCCTGAGGGGTTGGGTTGTCTATTTTCTACTGCTGTCAGCTTAAACCCCCATTCTGGTCTTGTTCCCCCACTGTTAATCTCTAGTCACTGGACCCCAGTACCATTTTACCAATTAACATCAATTTGCTTTTAAAAGGGGATAGTGACTTTGAAGACAGAGCAAGAATAGATGTACAAACATCTTCCCCTTTCCCCCACACACATTTTGGAGGTATACCCTCCCTATACCATCTTGATCTCTGGGGAGAGTGGATTCAGAATTAACTCAAATTTTTACATTGCATCAGCCCCACCCGAATTCACATCCAAATTACCATCATCTCATTTTTGAGAGGTGAGAATGCTATTACCTTATTCGTATTCATAGCCTCTCATAATTAATTGTTGCTAACAGTCAGAGGTCCTGCACCAGATGGATTGCCAGTTCATCTCTTACCATCATGCTTTTATTTCCCACAGCTTGTGAATAATTGTAGTTACATACCTTTTCCTTTCCTGGGCATAAAGGCAGATATCAGCTAAGAGTCCAACAGTCCCAGACTCTCTTTTCTTAAGGTGAGAAAGTATACCAATAATGTTAAGGTTGCCATTCTCAAAATGTGACTATAACAGGAAGCATTTTATAAGATAAAGGAAAAAAAACATATTCTGGACAAGGTTGAGGATCCTTGTTAGAAATAATGGTCCAAAACTAGTGGTCAATCAGCCAGTCAACAAGTATTTGTTAAGTGCCAGTCACTAAGCTAAATGCTGATGAGTGAGTGTCATGAAGTTCACAAAATGAGGCCTTTTGCAAGTCATCTATACTAGTATTGCTGGAGCCATAGTCTGAGAGCTTGCAAGAAACTAACCCAACCCCTTCCTCTTACAGAATGACAGAGTTGGGCCTAAAACTGAGGCTTCCTACTCTGATCCCCAAGGCTCTTTCCCTTATACTGTTTAGTTCCTTACTGGTATATGCCCACAGCAACCAATAGGATTTAAGGTCCCAAACTGCTGTCTAAATAATCCCATAATATATCCCATAATCCCTAAATAATCTTGAATTATTCCAGATCTGCTCTTAGCCTAGAGATTTATCATTTTTACTTATATTTATTATTCATCATCTTAAACTGAAAATATCTGGGAGAATATTCTTCTTCTCCTTCCCAACATTGATTTTATTACATACTTGGGACAAATTAATGAACAGTAGTTTCTAAGTCTAGATGCTAAGTGTAGACTTTGTGTGTCTTAACAACAGTCTCTTACTTTTACACTCTCACTTATACCACTGTAGTTCAGTCCCTCATTACCTGTCATCTAAACCAGTCTAATAGCCTCTAAGTCATGGGGTTCTTAAACTTTTTGTGTGTCATAGACCTTGTTGGCAAGTCTGGTGAAGGCTGTGGGCCCCCACTCAGAATCATGTTTTCAAACGCATAAAATAAAATATTATTAGTGTCTTTTTTTAAAAACAGTTCATGTACTCCAAGTTAAGAATCCCTGATCTAAATTGATTTCCCTCTCTTTAATATTTACCTCCTTCAGTGCTTCCTGAACATGAGGCTAGATTAATATTCCAAAACAACTCCACTGTTCAGAAAATATTACCAGCTCCCTATTGCTCAGGGGTAATATTCAGACTCCCTAATTTGGTACTGACTCTCTCCAGAACCTTCTAGCCTTTTTACCAACTACTTCCTGGATGTACAAAGTGTGAAATTATATTCCTCCTTCCTCTGTGAAAAAGACTTGTCCTTCCTTTTCTCTGCTTATGTCCTTCTCTTGACCTCCATTGGTCTTTCTGAAGTTTTCTCTGGTTCTTCTACATCCTGCTCTTCCCTCAAGACAGTAATAAGGTCTTCATCTTTTATTTTTGAATTTTATTTTTCCTATCTCATGGCATTTCTAACATAGTACCTTATCGTATACTTATTTCTTTTGTATTATTTCTCTTGTATTAGTCTTTAAACTCTAATGGGAAAAAAAAAGCCCTTTGAAAGGACATGAAGGTATCTTATTCTTCTTTGAATTCCCCACAGTGCTTTATCCATAGTAGGCACTCAGTAAATATCTTTTGGGTGTATGAAATTACAAATACATTTTTACCTTTAAACTTTCTGTAAATATTACATTTTTCCTTCTTTTCAAAAGCCAGATTTTTGCTCTGTGATTACTACCACTGGAGGGATGTTTAACTTGCCAAGAGAACAACCTTTAATTTTCTGGTTGCCTAGTTATCCTAGCATATTTTCTAATTAATATTTGGGCCTCCAGTGCATATTTTAAAGTAGTAATACTTATTATTATTTTATTACAGAACCTTGAAAATAGTTCATCCCAAATCCCAAGAAAATTACATTTTAGTACTAAGTAGTACTGGTTGCCTAATCAGACTCAAATATGTCCCTGCAGGCAAGTGATGGTAAGACTATTTTAACTGCCTTCACAACTATGGTTCTTAGATCCTAAACCTCAAGGGCTCTCTAATTGCTTTAAAGAGATTCTGCTTGCTCATCATAGGAAGGGGAGGGCAGGTATAGACAGAACACTGTGGTTAAGCCCTGAGTATTGGCATTTCTTCTAACAACCTTTTAGCCAGGATATTCTTTTCAGTAGAACTGGTTTTCAGAGCTTCCAAGAATCTCACAAAGCCTAAGGCAGATGGATGTAACCTTTCATTAGAGAGCTAGTGGTACTAAATCACAGAGTTTTCTTAAAAGCTGTAGCAAAGTGTACATTAGTCAGCTTAATGGTGGTGTATAGAGATTGTAAGTTGTATAGGACTTCTCTAATCAGGTTCATTAGTAGTCTGTTCCTGCTGGATAGCAGGAATAAGTCTTTAAATTAACTAGTGGTCAGTAGTAATCTTTATGTGTGATATTCCAATCAGCCTGATTTTAATTTAATTGTAAAACTCATATTTTGGGAGTGGGAAAGGGGGCTCATGATGTTTCATGATAGTTATTCTCTGTAGTACCTAATAAAAATAAAAACAAATTTCTATAGCACTTTATAGATTAAAAAGTATTTTCTTAGCAATGCTATGAGTTAGGTAGTACAAATGTTATCATCCTCATTTCACGAGGAAGTAACTGAGGCATTTGGAGATAGTTAAGTGACTTGCCCAAAGTTACTCAACTAGTGAGTATACTTTCTACTGTACTATGGGCTACCACTAGAAATGACTTAGACCAGTCCTTTCCAGATATAAAGGGCCTCATGAATAAGAGTACAAATTGTCAAAGAATACAAACAAACAGTTTTTGAAGGAAGAATTACAAACTACAAATGACCATGTGAAAACATGTTTGTACTACTAATAAAAGATATGCAAATTAAAATAACTTACTATAAACATTAGCAAAAATGAGAGGCAGTATGATTCAATGAGAAGAATTTGAGTTTTCAGGTCAGAGAATTATAATTCAAATTATGGCTGTGCTGTTTACTATGTGACCTTGGGCAAGTAAATTAATCTCTTTGGGCCTCAGTTTTCTTGTCTGTAAAATGAGGGGACTGGACAGAATGACCTCATAAATCCTCTTCAGTTCTAAATCTACGGTTTTTTTAATCCTATAAGATGATTTTTTAAAAAATGGAAACATTAAGTTCTGGAGGGACTATGGGAAGACAAGTACACTAATGCACTATTGGTTGAACTATGAGTTAGTCTAATTGTTCTATATAACAAGTTGGAATTCTGCAAGAAATGTGACTAACCTATCCTTACTCAGCAATAATACTAGTGGGCATCTATCCCAAAGAAGTCAAAGTCAGAAATAAAGGTCTTATTTATGTCAAAATATTCATAGCAGAAATCTTTTGTATTAGTAAAGTACTAGAAAGTGGGTGTCTATCCCTTGAGGAATGGTTGGGGGGAAATGTGATGGAAATATTATTGTTCAGGAAGAAATAATGAATGTGAGGAATTTAGAGAAACATAGGGAGAATTTTTATGAATTGATAACAAAATGAAAGAAGACACATTAAGAGGACAGTATATGTACAGTTTATGAAAGGACATTAAACTCTGAGTAACTGTAAAAGCAATGAAGTTTAGAACAACAGATAATGAAGCATGCCTCCATACTGACAGAAAATAGGCAGGTACAATTGTGTGTATGTGTATGTGTATACACATATGTGCATACATGTAGTTGTTAGATGCAGCTGCTATGTTGGATAGTTTTACTTACCTGTAATTCTTGGTCACAAGGGAGATGGTTCAGTAAGGTAGAGAGAGTGGCAAAAAAAAGGGATAAATAGAAATAACTATGAAATAATGACAAAATAAAATAATAAAACATTTAAGTGAATGTGATGAATTCCCAAAGGAAAAAAAACCAGGCACAAATCAGTTCATAAATAAATTCTATCAAATATTCAAAAAGCAATATTACATAAACTAAAAAGAAAAGAGAGTATATCAATCTCTTTGCATAATACAAATATGATCTAGATATCCAAACCAAGGAGAGAGAAAGCAGAGAAAGAAAACCATAGACCACTATGCCTAATAATCATTGATTAAAAAAAATGTCAAAGTTAGCAATGTCACAACATACCAAAAATTTTCTATATGGTGATCAGATTGCGTTTGTGGAATATAGGGCAGATTTAATATCAGGAAGACTATAAAGATAACAAACATTATTAACATAAATAATAAAAACTGTATGATGATATTAAGAGATGTGGAAAAGGCTCTTGACAAAATGTAATACCTATTTCTGTTAAAGTTTTCTTAATATAGCAAGTAGCATCTCTCTAAAAGTGAGAGCAAACATTGTATATAATAAACAAAAGTTAAATGTCTTTACATTAAAATTCAGAATAAAAGCAAGGATGCCCATTATCACTACTGCAACTTAAGATAGTGCTAAAAAAAATAAGTATGGCAATAAGACAAGAAAGAGGAATCCAGGAAATAAACAGAGACAAAGAGGAAATGAAATTACTTTTCCAGATGATATGATGATCTTGAAAACATTACAGAGTAAATTAAAAATTTGTTGAAGTAATAAATTCAGCAAAGTTGTAGGATCAATCCAGATCATCAGCATTTCTCTACATTACAAACAAAACCCCACAAGAAGAGATAGAAACAGAAATTCCACTCAAAATAATTATAGAACGTTTGAGGAAGTATATTAAATACAGCTATATACAGAAATAAGACAGACAAATAATTAGAGAAATTGCTTATGATTAGGTCATACCAATATAATAAAAAAATGGCAATACTGCCTAAGTTAATTTACTTACTTGGTACCACACCAATCAAACTAACAATGGATTGTTATATAGATAACAGATTATTATATAGAGCTAAAAAATAACAACAAAAGGTCAAGCATCTCAAGGGTAATAGTAAAAAAAAAAAAGTAGGAAAGAAGGAGGCCTTTCAGTACAGATATAGTACAATATGATTACTATAAAGTAGTAATCATCAAAGTGATTTAGTTTTGGTTAAAAAATAGATTAGAGATACAGAGGAAGTACACAGCAGAACAAAAGTAAATGAGTATAACAGCACGGTCTTCAATAGAACCAAAAACATTCCAGTTACTGAGGTAAAGCCTTGTTATTTGACAAAAACTGCTCAGAAAATGGAAATGTATTCTAGCAGAAATTAAGTATAAACCATCATCTCACACTGAAGAACCAATTGATACTTGACTTACCTTAAAAGGTGACATAATGAGCAGATTTGAAAGCAAGGAAGAAATTGCTTTTAAGATTTGGGGATAGGGGAAAAGTTCATGAGCAAACAAGAGAAAACATCACAAAAGTTAAAACAGTTTTGATTATATAAAATTTTAAAAGTTTTGCATTAAACAGATGTACAAAAGAGAAATAAGTAATTGGGTAAAATTCTTTGTAGTAAGTTTCTTTGCTAAAACTCATATCCAGATATATAAGGAATAAATTTAGATTTATAAGAACGAGTCATTTCCCCAAAAGGTAAATGATCAAAGAATAGAACAAGCAGTTTTCAAAATAAAAAATCCAAGCTATCAAATGAAAGAAATACCAATTAAAGCAGCCCAGAGATACCACCTCATAGCCACAGCAAAGAATGACAGAGGCTGAAGAGGCTTTGAGAGAACAGGCATGCTGATGCACTGTTAGAGGTGCTGTAAATTGATCTAGCCATTCTGGAAAGCAGAAATATTTGCAACTATGCCCCCAGAGTGATTATACTGTGCTTACACTTTAACCCAGTGATATTACTAATGGGTAGCCCAAAGATATCAAAGAAAGAGGGAAAAGGTTAAAAATGTACAAAACTATTTGTGGCAGCCTTTTCCATAGTAGCAAAAAATGGAAAGGGATGCTTACTTATTGGAGAATGGCTAATCAAATTGTGGCATATGAATATTATTGTTCCACAATAAACAATGAAATGGTTTCAAAGGAAACTAAGAGAATCTCTATGAACTGATATTTAGTGAAGTAACCAGAACCAGGAGAACAATTTATATAGTGACATTATAAAGAAAAAAACTTTGAAAGAGGTCAGAATTCTGTTCCAGACAATAATCAGCCACAGAGGACTGGTGATGAAGTTGGCTACCCATCTTCAGAAAGAAGTGATAGATTCAAAGTGTAGAATGAAACATAATTTTTTTAATATGGCTAATGAAGGAATTTTGCTTTGCCTGACTGCATATCTGTTGAGGGTTTTCTTGTTTTCTTTTTGTTCAAGGCGAAAAGGAGAAAAAAAAAAACCCTGAAAAGCAAAATTAATTTTTTAAAAAACATCCTATACAAATAACTTACAGGTTCAGTCAATCAACAAGCAATTATTAAGCCCTACTATGTGCCAGGAATTGCATTAAGTGACAAGATTTGACAATAGATTGGATAGGTGGAGTTAGAGCCAATGAAAAGTTGAGAATGACCCCTAAACTGTGAATGTAGGTGATGGCAAAGATGATGGTGCTTTGGATAGCAGTAGGAAAGTAAGGAACAGGGGGAGGGTTTTGAGGAAAATATAATTATGTGTCCGCAGGGACTCAGAGTCCAAAAGCAGCTAGCTCGTACAGTAGAGCTTGAGACTTAAAAGTCAAGGAGACCTGAGCTCAAATCTAGCCTCACACACTTACTAGTTGTGTGATGCTGGGCAAGTGACCCAACCTCTCTGTGTCTTAGTGTCCTCTTCTTTAAAATGTAGATAATCATAGCACCTCTGTCAGCTGAGTGGTTGGTTGTAAAGGTCAAATGGGTTTTCTTGGTAAGGATTCTGGAGCGGTTTGCCATTTTCTTCTCCTGTGGATTAAGACAAACAAAGGTTATGATTTATTTGTCCAGGGTTACACAGCTAGTGTATCAGGTCAAATTTGAACTCAGGTCTTCCTGATTCTGGGCCCAGTGCTCTATCCATTGAACCACCTAGCTGTCTCAATATAAAATACTTTAATATTTGGATATATACGTTATACTCCCTAAACCAAGTGCTATAAGAGACATGAGGAGAGAAAGGGCCACTGATTTCTGGGTCAGGGTGTCAGGCTACTTTTATAAAGTAGCTCACCCCTGATTGAAATCTTGAAGGAAGAGAGAAGAATTTCAGTAGATGGAGGTATGAAGGAAGTGGTGGAAGATAGCTTATAAAAACGCACAGTAAGAGACTGACAGGGAAACAACTAGGAATATCTAGTTGTCCAGTGATTATAACATATTGAGATGAATTAAAAGTCTGGTAGAGTTTCTGAGTAATTAATAATCAGTTTATTAATTGTGCTAGCAAATAATCAATAAATTGAGGTGAATGATTTTTCTGTAATCAGAGACCCACCTTAGAGATAACTGAATGCTTAAATATCTTTGGAAAAGTGAATGTTCCTGGCAGAGGTAAACCCTGATTGGTGAACAATCAATGAAGAGATGGACAAGGCAGTAGGCTGAAAGCCTTCAGCTCCTCCTGCTGAGAATGTGGCCTGATGAGACTCCCCTACCTCCAGCTATCTGAACAGAGGCTCCATCTCCACACACAGACTACTTGAGGTGAACTAGGGTCAAAATCCACCTAGATTAGATTCTCTTTACCTTTAATCAGAAATAAACTCTCCCAGTTGAGTGGAGTCCCCCCCAAGATAGAGGAAAATATTCCTGTAGAATTAGGCCAGTCTCATCAGCCCTGCACTTCACAGACTGATTGACCTAGAGGGACTAACTCTATTTTTATCTTTTTTTTTTTGTAATTTATTATTTTATTTTATATAGTACTTAATTTTTCCAAATTGTATGTAAAAACAATTTTTAACCTTCATTTTTATAAGATTTTGAGTTCCAAATTTTTCTCCCTCCCCCCTTTTTAAAATGATAAGCAATTTGATATTGTTATCCGTGTGCAATCATGTAAATCCTATTTCCATACTAGTTAACAGTTGTGAAAGAAGAAACAGACCAAAGGAAAAAAAAACAAAAAAAAATAAAGAGAAAAAAGTTTGCTTTGATCTGTATTCAGAGTCCATTGGTTCTTTATCTAGATGGAGACAGCATTTTACATTAAAAAGAGGAAAAAAACCTGGACCCCAATATTAGTAATTGAGTATTTATAGAAAAATAATGAATTTCCCTTATCCCTCCCTTTGATTCTTTTTGAAGTTGCAGTCTCTCCTTAATGAATTACTAAGAGATATGACAAATGCTTCATCAAGGGTTTTTAACTGTGAAGGTTATGATGGGAAACAAGGTTAAGAGAGGGAGAGAGAGATTGACTGGGGCACTGACTTGAATCACTGAAGTCAGTCCTCTTTAGTAAACTGATATTACAGATAAAAGCACAGGGGAAAAAGTAAATAGTAGAAAAATGCAAAATTGCGTCTCATCTTGTATAGCTCTCTGGTTCTCTGGAGATCTTATTCTCTTAGGCACTCTGGAATGGGTTGGACTTCAGAGCAGCTTCTAGCAGTTCAGGAAAGTTATGGAGATCCCCCTTTCTGCTAAAATCTCTTACAAAATTGATCTAAATACAGTTTTAAAGGGTTTTTTTTTGTTTGTTTTGCTTTGTTTTTGCCAATAACCAGATCAAAAAGTGAGAGTTGACCTACTCTGTGTTACTGTTAGAACATCAAATTAGGAACTTTTTTGGACCAGAGAGTTTACCTTTTTAGATTACCCTGTTGTTATGTTGATATATCCCAAAACTGAAAAATTAGAAAACTCTGAACCTCATTTTTATTCTGGCATTGTTTACTGTTGTCATTGTTGTGTTTGCCCTTTGTTCTCGAAGAAGACCGTGACTTGACTTTGATTTGAGTGAAGGAAGGCTGCGCAAGGTCACCAACCTCATTTTCTTCTCCTGAGCCTTTTATGTACAAGGAACTATGACCTTAAGGTATGAGTGAGATATTTCAGATATTTTGCATTATAGGGGATGACAGAGAGAGGACATGAGATTGGCAGGATTGAGTCAAAGGAGTTTTTTGGAGTTTTTGTTTGTTTTTTGGAGGTAAGTAGGGTCTCTGCCCTCAGACTCTACAAGGATCTAAAGGGGAGAAGCTAGTAGAGAAGAAAAGATTGAAAATGAGGGAGGAGATTTTCTTGAATGTTCTTTAGAGAAAGTGTAAGTTACATGGAAAGAACAGTGAAACTTACTTGTCAGTCATAACTAAACCATCATCAAATACTGTTGCATGGGACCATTCTTTAGGACACAGGAGTAAAAGTTGTAATACAGAATCTTGTTTTGTAATGAGATTTTTACCTATTACCATGTGTATGTATCTCATGTTTCTATATTTTTCCTATGGTGTAGATTTCTAGAAAGATTGATTGTTGTTGGGAATATTGAAACCCTGAGGGCTTAAGGGACCTCCTCCTTATTGCTCTGTAACCAAAACTATAACCTTCCTGGGAAATAGAGTCATATGTCTGAGATTATCCATTGTAATGCCTAGGAGTCTCTGAGCCTTTATGTACATCTGTGAATGTGCTAGATTAAAAATCCTGTCTGAATTGGTTCCTTCTCACTTAATTTAGCTTCTTTGTCTCTGTCCAAATAAAGTTTTTCTTGGTCTAGTATATCTTTTTTCTAATGTCAAAAGTACACTGCTGAAAGAGTATACAACCCTCCCTCCTGCCTTCTCCCAATCTTAAGGCATTATCAAATAAAAAGAGCTTTGTATTCTTAAAAAGCTGATCTTATAAATGTGAATATTTTTTATTTTGTAAACAGAGGGAAAAATACAGGGTTGATTTTAAATTCCTGGTCTTTTTTACTTTCCTGGGGGATGACTGCAGCATGCTATGTAACCTAATGATTCATGCAGCCATCAAGATAGGTAGCTAGGATGTAGACTCATTAGATACTTGGTATCTTTGCTGTGCTTCTCAGATGTTTGTCTCAAGATAGGTTTTCCATTATTCAACAATAGAATCAAGGAAGAAAATCTGCAATCTGGGAAACATGTTCTCTTCAGGATAGCTTTATAATAATATTTATATATGTGTGCATATACACGCATATATACATATACACATGTATGTGCACACACATATATAGTAAATTTTGCCCATTATCTTGATGATAATTTTGAATTTTCTTTCTTTTTTTTTAAGTTTCAAATATATTTATTTATTTATTATCTTTTTTTAAAATATAAATTTATTTATTTAACTTTTTACATTCATTTTCACAAAATTTTGGGTTCCAAAATTTTCTCCCCATTTTTCCCCTCCCC
>CM053772.1:229933666-229960072 GCA_028658325.1 Potorous gilbertii
GAACATTTTGACCAAATTCCAGAGTTCCCAGGTCCAGGAGAAAACATTGCAAGCAGCTAGAACGAAACAATTCAAGTATTGTGGAAATACAATCAGGATAACACAAGACCTAGCAGCTTCTACTTTAAGGGATCAAAGGGTGTGGAATATGATATTCTAGAAGTCAAGGGATTTAGAACTAAAACCAAGAATCACCTACCCAGCAAAACTGAGTATAATACTTCAGGGGAAAAAAATTGTCTTTCAATGAAATAGAGGACTTTCAAGCATTCCTGATGGAAAGACCAGAGCTGAAAAGAAAATGTGACTTTCAAACACAAGAACCAAGAGAAGCATGAAAAAGTAAACAGCAAACAGAAGTCATAAGGGACTTAGTAAAGTTGAACTATTTACATTCCTACAGGGAAAGACAATATTTGGAACTCTTGAAATTTTTTTCAGTATCTGAGTAGTTGGTGGGATTACCCACACACACACACACACACACACACACAACACAGGGTCAACTGTGAACTGAATAGGATGGGATCATATCTTAAAATAATTAAATTAAGTGGTGAGAGAAATATATTGGGAGGAGAAAGGGAGAAATGGAATGAAGCAAATTATCTCTTATAAAAGA
The DNA here is from genome assembly GCA_028658325.1 of Potorous gilbertii. Classification (NCBI taxonomy): domain Eukaryota; kingdom Metazoa; phylum Chordata; class Mammalia; order Diprotodontia; family Potoroidae; genus Potorous; species Potorous gilbertii. The sequence goes on from CM053772.1 coordinate 229,934,289, forward strand.
GGCAAGTAAAAGACTTTTCAGTGGAGGAAAAAAGGCGGGAGGTGAGAGAAAAAACATGAAGCTTACTCTCATCACATTCGACTAAAGGAAGGAATAAAACACACACTCATTTTGGTATGAAAACCTATCTTACAATACAGGAAATTGTGTAAGAAGGCGATAAGCAGGGTGGGGGGATAATGAAATCAGGGGCAGTGGGAGGAGGAAGCATTTAGAGGTCAACACTCTTGAGGAGGGATAAGATCAAAAGAGAGAATAGAAGAAATTGGGGGCAGGATAGGATGGAGGGAAATATAGTTAGTCTTATACAACACAACTATTATGGAAGTCATTTGTAAAACTACACAGATATTGAATTGCTTGCCTTCCCAAAGGGAATGGGTAGGGAGGCAGGGATGAAGAGAAGTTGGAACCTAAAGTTTTAGGAACAACTGTTGAGTATTGTTCTTGCAACTAGGAAATAAGAAATACAGGTAATGGGGTAAAGAAATTAATCTTGCCCTACAGGACAAAGGAGAAGATGGGGATAAGGGAAGGAAGGGATGTTAGAAGGGAAGAAAGATTGATGATAGGGGTAATTAGAATGCTCAGTGTTTTGGGGTTGGGGGGAGGGGAGAAATGGGGAAAAAATTTGGAACCCGAAATTTTGTAGAAATCAACGTTGAAAATGTAAATAAATTTAAATACAAAAAAAAAATAAGTAAGAGAGAGAGCAAAGTGAGGTGTAAAATGGATAATTTCTATTACATTAAACAGGTTTTGCACAAATAAAACAAATGTAGCCACAATCAGAAGGAAAGCAGAAAAGTGGGGGAAAAATTTTTATAGACAGTTTCTCAAATAAAGATCTCATCTAAATACGTAAGTCAAACCTATAAGAATATGAGTCATTTCCCAAATGATAAATGGTCAAAGGATATGAACAGACAATGTTCAAATGAAGAAATCAATATGCTCTCAATCATCATTGATTAAAGAAATGCAAATTAAAACAGCCTTGAGATATAATTTTATACCTATCAGATTGGCTAAAATGATTAAAAGGGAAAGCAATAAATATTGCAGGGGATATGGAACAACTGGGACACTAATCCACTATTGGTGCAACTGTAAATTAATCCAACTATTTCAGAGAGCAATCTTAAAGAGTTATTAAACTTCCTATAACTTTTGACCCAGCAATACCACTATTAGGTCTGTTTCCAAAGATGATGAGGGGAAAAGGAAAAGAACCTATATGTTCTAAAATACACATAGCAGCTCTCTTTGTGGTGGCAAAGAACTGCAAATTGTAGGGATGCCCATCAACTGGGGAATGACTAAACAAGTGGTATGTGATTGTGATGGAATACTACTGTGTTGTAAGAAATGATGGGCTTGATGATGTTAGAAAGTCATGGACAGACTTGCATAAAATAATGAAGAGCAAAATGAGGAGAACCAAGAATATTGCTTTAAGAAGAACTCTGAGTAACTACATCATTTTGACTATTATAAATACCCAAATTAAGGGTCTATGAAGGAAGATGCTATCTGTATCCAGAGAAAGAATTGATAAATAGAAATATATAGAGAATGATTTTACCTATAACATGGATATTTGTATCTAATAGAAGCCATCTCTAGGGTGGAAGAGGAGAAAAATAGGGAAAAAAGAGAAAGTTATATGATCATTTTATTATATATTTAAAAGGAATTACAAATTGTACATAATAGATTTGCAGTACCATGTACAATCATCTTTTTTTTCCTATTCTACTATGTTATGGAAATGCTTGCTTTATTTCATAAGTTCAGAATCAAATAAATTTGAAAAATTAGACAATAACAATAAAATAAAATATTCTGAGGTTCTCCTGAGAGTTAGCTGTGGCACTCTGTGCTTGGAAACTATGGCATTAGGCTCTTGAGTGCCTTTAGTTCAAATAAAAACTTTTAAAATGAACACAAAAGGTGAACTTAAACAGATTTCCTCTAGCAATAGTGTTGGAAAATCAGTTTTGCTATGAATATTTGTTTGGACAAATGGGTCTTTGTCTGCTGTCATTGACCTCCTTAGGGTATAATACTAGTACCATAATCTATAAGTCAAAGGGCATGAATAATTTAGAGGCTTTTCTTGAACAATTTTCAATCTCCAGAATGGTTATACCAATTTACAATTTGTTTTTCCCCAGTTTCTCCAAAACTGGATTTTCTCATCTTTCCTAATGAATACTGTGGAAAGATATCCCCAGTTGTTTTAATTTACATTTCTCTGATAATTAATGCTTTTGAATAACTTCTCAGATAGTTGTTTATCAGGTAATTATATTATAAATATTGTAATTTTATTATAAATATTATAACTTTTATCAAATACACACAGGTTGTAGGCATCAGGTTTTTTATTTTATAACTAATTTAAAGACTTTCACAGTATTCAGGTCTTCTTTGATTTCTGCAAAAATTACTTTTGGTGCTATATTTATGTTAGTTCAGCATTTGTCTTGATAATTTAACTTACAGATACTGAATATATTACAGATATTGAATGTATTGTGCGGCTTTCTTAAATAGAAACCTGCACCTTCTGCTGCTTCTGGGTTTGTTTGTTTGGGTTTTAGTTGTTGTTGTTAGTAATACGTCGTAAGGCTGACTTTTATTAACTTAGTTTGCATTCTGCTATGCTGCTGAAGCAACTGTTCTCCATTTTTTGTTAATTCATTAGAGTGTTCTCTGTAAAGCTTTTATTTGCAAATAAAAATAATTTTATCTTTACTATGACTATATTTATTCTCTTAAATAATTTTTTACATTTTACTGTTCATTTCTTGTACTTTACAAAATAGTAGTGCATATAGTGAGTATCTTTCTACTATCCATGATCTAGATAAGGAAGTTTCCAGTGTTTGTTTATTATGAGTAAGATAAACTCTTGGTTTTGGATAAATCTTTTTTGAAGGTAATTAGCAAAAAGTTCTTTCATGCCATGCTTTTTAACAATTTTAACTTAAATAAATGGTGGATATTATCAAGAATTTGGTACCTATGGATATCACGTGTTTTTTTGTTAATATGATTCATGACATTTGCTTTTTAATGGAAAAACATCCTTGAATTCTGGTATGTGTTTACCCACCACTGAACATGCAACAGCTTGTAGTTATCCTTCCTAAAATGTGATGTTCAGAACTGAAAACAATATTTCACATGTAGTCAGACTAGGGAAAGAGATAGAGACCATTTCCTTCAATAGCTTCCATTCTCCATAAAAAAGGACAAAGTTTAGCAGAATACAATATCAATAAAATTTATTATTGGCTATGAAGAGTCTCTAAAGCCTTTTAAGTTTCAGAAATCTTATGAGATTTCTGACATATTTAATAACTTCTAGTAAACCTATATAAGCAGGTTTCAAAAACAGTAATAAGGCATAGGATTTACTCTTTACCTCTTCCAGCACTCTTGAAATGGAGAGTTAATTTAAGATTTAACTATACTATCTTCAAAAGCAGTAGCACATCAGTGAGTACTTCATTAATTAAAAGCTAGAAAAGGAAGTTTGCTAAATGAAGCAAATGTTCTTATCGCTTCTATCTATATTCATTAAAACTGACAGGAAACCAAATATCACCATCTGTCTACTTGCAATAAAGACACTAAAAACAGCTCTAGGCTAGCAAAGCAACATTAAAGACAAAAGTATAAAACTGCCGATTTTAAAGTTTCATTTGCAAATGGACAAGGAAGAAATAAATTTCAAACTAAGAAAAAAGTAAATCATGTTGAATTTTGCATGACATCTAGAATAAAAGACTCAAGTATATGTGTATGTGTATATATACAAGTACATATGTATATTATATATAAAATCTATATCACTAGATCAAATACAAGTTTAGAAATTGCCTATTGTGATTTATGTCATCAGTTCTCAAAAAAGGAAATCTTTAAATATTACTGTGTTTAGCTAAAAAGAAACACTTACCAAAACATGCTTGCAATCAACATTCATGTAACAGAATCACAAAAATCTGTGCCACACCCTCCCCCTCCCCCCCAACCCCACCCCCGCAACACAATTACATTATCAATATAGAAACACAGATGGCAGGTGGCAGTTCTGCATGGATACATAGGCTTAATACTTAAAAACCAAAAATTTCCAATTCTGTTGTTTACTGTATTTTAATTTCATCCAAGGCAAGCCAAATTTAGCCTCTGAGGAAAGGTAAGCAAGGAAAATCAGGTAGTCAAATATGACCTACTTCCCCGAGCTTCCCATTAAAATCTCAAAAGGTTACAGAAAATTCAGGACACTACTCCAAGTGATTTTGCATACTCCTTGACACTGCCTACAGTGACTACCTTGTTTGTACTATAGGATAGAAGGGAAAAATAAAATAAAATTAAGATATCAAGGGGAAAATTTTTTTAAGCAAGTGGAATTATCTTCACATACAGGAGAGAAAAATGATTACAGTATTCAAATACAAGGTAAATGAGGGGATAGTAAGAAGGTGCTCTTAAGTGAATTCAAATGAAGTGAATCTGGAACAATTTCAATGCGGAGTTCTGAAATATTTTGCATATATGATTTCTGGGCTAACAGTATATTTCCTGTTATCCCTGATTTCTCAAAGATCTTATCAACATTAGCCCAGAAATCATATATGCAAACATTCGAATTTTCACGAAGAAAAGAAAGTGTATTTTTCACACTAAGGGTTGGTGAGCCTGATAACTATACTTGGATTGTAGGGAAGTGCTTGACAAAATTTTACCAGACAAGATGGAGGTCTGGGCTGGATAATTAGTGGATGGATTTGGAATTATTCAAATGCTTGGAACACAGCAATATTAATGTAATGATGTAAACCTTGAAGGAAATCTCAAGTTGTATGTCCCAGGTATCTGCCTCAGCCCTATGTTGTTGAACTTTGTAAAACATCAGAGATGTGACTGAAGATACAAATGACATGCTTATCAAGTGTACAGATATCAGAGGGACGGAGAAGAGGCAGTATGGTGTGGTGGAGAGAAAACTTAAAGTTGGGAAGACCGAGTCTCAAATGCTGATACATATGCATATCACTCTGGGCAAATCTCTTAGCTTCCCAGGACTCCAAGTCATTCCTTAAGGTTATGGATTGCAGCAAATTGCTAGGGGTAGGGAATCTGCAGTTTTGATGCCATGTGTGACCCTCTATGTCCTCAAGTGTGGCCCTTTGATTGAATCCAAACTTCATAGAACAAATCCTCTTGAGGACCCAGAGGGCAACATGTGACCTGGAAACCACAGGTTCCCCACCCCTCAGGTAATATGTATTGGTAGAGGGAGCTTCCTTACTTAGGAATTATATGCAGCAGTGAAATGATAAATCTAGTCCCTATGCCTTTAGAGACAGAATACATGGTTAACAGGCTGGATAGTAAATATACATACATACATACACACACACACATACACACACATATATATATATTATAAGTTGAATCTAAAAGATTAAACTTAATAAGGAAAAATGCAAAGGGAGCACTTAGAACTGAAATGTCATCTCCAACATGAAGAATTTAGATAAATTTATATATCAAATAAGACTTATATGATTTGACTCAAAGTAATATAAAGAGAACAATATCATACCAACTGGCATGGTATAAATGAAAAGATCACTAAAGGTAAGCCAAACTTAATGAGAATTTAAAAATCATCAATTGCAGTGAAGAGTAGATAATGAATTATACCTCCATTTTCTCAGCCAAGAGGTAGGAAAACTGGGGGGACAAAACGTTGCATACATTGTTGGAAGTGGTCAAGGTATGGGTTTGTTTTTGTTCAACTGTTTTTAACTCAATGTGAAGAGAGAATTCTGTTTTGAAATGAATGTGATGTAAAATAAATAAAAAGTAAATCAATTATACAAGTACAGGATGAAAGAGATGTTGCAATATAGTATTTCATGTGAAAAAGGCCAGCACAACGTAGCAGCCAAAAATTGTTTTCAAAAGTCATATGATCTTAGATTGAAGTAATATAATTTTTGTGTTAAGAGGTAGTAATCCTACCTATTATACCCTATTCTAGTTAAAACATATGTGGGTATATGTCCTGTATGTTTGTTGACTGGGTACCTTTATTTTGATGGGCATTCACAAATTAGACTCCTTTATGAGGAAGGAAAATAGGATTGAAGAGTGCTTGGAAACCCTGTCATAATAAATACATCAGTTGAAGAAATTGGGGGAATTTATTCTGAAGGAGAGGAAACATGATTGTAATTTTTTAAATATCTGAGGGACTGTCATATAGAAAGATTAGACATATTTTACAAGACAGAGCAATTACCAGTGGAGGAAAATCACAGGAAAGATGATTTTAGTTTACTATAGGGACAAACTTTCAAAAAACTAGAGCTATCCTATAGGGTAAAACCCTGTCTCAAGAGTTAGTGAGTTCTCTGGTTATTCAAAGTCTTTCATATGCTGAATGACTTTTGCTAGAGATGTAGGAGGGATTTATGCAGCATGTAAGACTTTTAATTGATGAATTCTGAAGTTACTAACATTAAGATCCTAGGAAATTACAAAAACGTAGTTTTACATTATTTAAGGAAAAACTTTAAGTATCTTATGCAGGAAAATTCCAAGTATTATAGATGGAAAAACTGATAAGATTTCATCTTCTTAGGTGCTGAGGTTATTACAACCAATTTTGTAAATAACTATTTTAGTCTGTCCCTGTGATTTCATCAGTCTAGGGAACCATCTAAAGAATTGGCTAAATTCTTTCCACCAATATAGCTACAGTCTTAGAGAGGTACTTTGATTACAAAGGTTGGATGTATAATGAGAAGGAATTTGAACACAGTTCTTTGGTCCAAGATCAGCCCTCTATCATTTTTTTTAGGTATCTCTGAAGTCATGACATAGAGATATGAAGCAGATAAATAAGGGACACTATAGAAACAACCAAATTCCATGTTGATTTTCAGGTCAGACTTAGTTTCTCTAAAAAGTCCTACTCTGGATGAATTACCATCCTATGGAGATAACTCTGAATTCTTGAAGGCAAGGTCAGAGGAATTCAAATTTTGACAAGTTATACCATTCTAGAAAGGTTTTGAATATGGTCTCAGCAATAAGCTATTTCTATGATCTATGAAAAGACCAGGTTAGTTAAGTATAGAGTAGATCATGACCAACAGGACCAGTTACTCGGCAATGAATTTTTTGGCCATCACATTCCTAAGAAATCAAGAATGTTCCATCACATAGCTCCCTTTAGTTTTTGCAGTGAAAATGACACAATTGTAGAAAAGGAGGGAAAAGGCTCTAAAAATCATAAAATCTTTAAACTATCAATAAATAATAATTTAACTGTTGATACTCCTAATGTGAAATTCTTCATAGTAAAAATAAGTGAACATACTACCGGAGGAAGAGAGTCAAATCAATATTAACCTTTTCACTATAAAAGAAACCAGAAGATTTAAAGTTACAACTAAATGAAAGAATCATAGGTTCTTCTTGAGAAGAAAATTAAGGAGTAGCTAAGCTACCTTTTCTGGTCTGTACAAAGGAAACAATACACAAAATTTGATGGCCCACTTTTACTTTTAGTCACCTCATACTGCAGTGCTCATGATAGGCATTTGTAAAAAGTCCACAATAAAGTTAAATGCTATATGCACCAATATCTCTTACAAAGGATAAGGAGGTGGAGAAATTTCATAAATGATTAGATAATTTCTAAATTAAATTAATATACATTTTAATGATCAGTAACTTCAACATAAAAGTAGGCATGGAGGAGGTGCAATATGCTGGAAAACATGACTTAGGAGTAAAAGATGAAAGAGGCCAAAGGTTTGTGGACATGGAAGTTTCATATATATAAAATTTAAAGAGTGATTTTTTTTAAAGAGCTGTGAAGCATGAGAGATGGAAAATACCAAGTAACATAATAAAAAATGAAAATAATTATTCTATTATCTTATTCTAATAAACAGGAAACAACTAGTTACTGAAGCGCTAGGAATCATTAACAAATGAACCACATATGTAGCCAGACCATCAAATTGTTAGAACAAAGATTAAATTCAAAATCAAATTAGGAAGAATAAATTTATGAGATAACATAGCTGGGCAATTAAAACAAATCCAAACTAATCAAAACAAAAAAGCTGTTGATGACAGATAATGAGAAATGGCTAAAATAACAGAAATTAATGCAGATCAAAAGAGGTTTAATTGAGAGAAGGCAACTGACACAATAATTAAATTCAATGAGCATTTATTAAGCACATACTATATTCCAAGCGCTGTGCCAAGTTCTAAGGATATAAAGACAAAAATGAAAACAGCTCCTAACCTCAAAGACTACTGGGTTGGGAAAGAACAACATGTAAAACATGTATACAAAGAAAACATAAATCCATTTTGGGGGGCAACTAATTGTAGGTGGGAGCACCTGAGTTGAGCACAGAGTAGAGTCAAGTATTCTGAGAGACAGAGATGAAGAGCAAAAACTCCATAGCACTGAGGACTGTCTACACAAAGACATGGATAGGGTGACTCTCAAGCACCTAAACAGCACCCTCAGTAGAAACAGGAATGTTAGGAAGAATGATGATTTTTTTTGGGGGGGGGTGGAATATAATGGATTTTGGAGGTAATGAGCAAATGATGTGCATGGGACAACCAAGTTGGGGAGCAGTTGCTAATGGTAGAATAGTGATCCATAAGGGCCTAGAAGCTACTTGGGGGAAAAACATTTGGTCAGGCAAAGAAATATGGCAGCCAACAGTGAATGAAAATTAAAATTAGCTTGTAAAATCTTACAAAGAAGAATGATAGATTATACCATGTTACATCATTAAAAAGCATAAAACAGTGAATGGAAAAACAAACTGTTTTGCCTATGTGGAATTAAAAAGGCTTTAACATAAATATAACGCATGAAGTCAGAATCAGAAGGGATATGAGTGAATGAAAGAAAACATTTACAAAGTGTTTACTATGTGCCAAACTTTGTATTAAGCTTTGGGGATACAAGTATAAAAGTAAGACAATCTCTATCCTCAAGGAGCTTACATTCTATGAGGGCAAGACACCCTAAATAAAAAACTGGTGTCTAGGGAAGGATATTTTGGTATGGAAAGTCAACTGACAACATGCTTTCTAGAAGCAATGAAAGTATTGATTTGATTACTGAAATCACAGACAGGGGAAAATACTTGCATCAAATGTCTATGATGAAATGATATCCAAAATTTATAAGGAATTAGCACAAATATATAACACCAAGAACTATTTCCCAAAATATAAGTGGCCAAAGAATACAAACAGCTTCCATGTTTTCCTAGGAGACCTATGTTCCTTAAGATGTCTCTATAAATCTGGAAATTAAAATCAATGGCTTTTGCTTATATAGAGATCATATATTCTTGAAACCACTGGCTTCAAAATCAAATAAAAATGGATCCATGTAGGCACCTTATCGACCTAGAAAACCTCAAATTAACATTATTTATGTTGTATTGTAATTTTATGTATTTTGTTAAAATTTCCCAATTACATTTTAATCTGACTCAGGCTTCACTCAAGTTGTCTGCTTTCAATTTTTTGGCCTTTTGCTTCTCCCATGTTGTTCTTTAATATATTTGTTTTTAAAAGTCTTCAGTTCCCTTACTTTTTTGGAGAGATTAGCCACCATAAATTCAAGTTTTTCTATTCTACTTATATTTTTGCTGTGCAAACCAAAAATTCTATCATTTGTTCTCCTCTAACTTCTTTTTATTCTTATTTCTCTTTTTCTGGACTATTCTGGAAAATCTTGCTGTTGTTCAGTGCTGTCTTGAGAATTAATAAGGTTCTATGTTTCATCAAGTATTGGTTCAATCTCCTTAAAATAGTTATTTAAAGATTTGTAATCTTTTGGGTGTTTCAGAACTCATTCTCTCTTCAAATTGTAGGATCTTCACTGTTAATTTATCTGCTTTGTTTTCTAATTTTTAATTACATTTTACTACCTTTAGAAATCTTGAGTAATTATAGGGTTTTTTTTTCCTTATTTTCTCATTTCACTCACTCTGACCTCCTCCCCCTTTGAATAAGGGTATTTTCCTGTGGCTATACTGCAATGCTGTTTCAGCCTACTCTCATATTGGGAAATTGACTTTTCTCCAACCTTAGTTTTTGCCCAAGTAGAGTTTTGGGGGTGGGATGAGGTTGGGGGAGGGGACAAGGATTGGATCAGTGAGGTTCTAGTTTTCTTTTCTTCAGATCTGGTATAGCTTAAGTTTAATTACTTGATCTGCCACTTTTTGCAGAGTTGAGGGAGAGACTAGGCAATACATTTTTCTGCCACTTTGGAGTTCCCTAATGTAGGGTACACTCTACTCAGAGTAGCATATGTCCCCATCCTCTATACTTGGCTAATATGGTCAATTTTCTTCTTTTTTCCTGTTTAATAAGGGAATATAGAAAAGGCAAGGTGGAGTAGGTCATCAGAATTTCTTTTGCAGCAGGGAAATCCCTAAGTGGGTCCCAAAGTGCAAGTCAGTTTTTGTTCCCTATATTACAGCATGAAGGCTGGTGGGGAGAGGTACTTAAAGCTCCTTAAGAATTGTTTTCCACTGCTAATTTATTAAGCTGTTACTTTGTTGGACTTCTTATATTCTTGTTAGGTGTAATCATACTACCTTGGAGTTCTTCTTTGAGGTTTTCAGAGAAGTACCAGGGATTGGAGAAAAGGTCTAATCCTTCAACTTACAGAGTTTGTAACCCAAAGTTATAGTTTTTTTAAATTTAGACGTGTATAGAATAAAAGCATACATGAAAACATTATCCAGATCACTAATTATAAGAGAAATGCAAATCAAAATACCTTTCAGGTCTTGACATATCCAAGGACAAAGAAGACAGAAAAAGTGGTAAGAAAAGGCAATTTTTATGGGCTCTGAGAAGACAAGAAAACTACCTTATTGTTGTTTGAGCTATGAATTGGTCCAACTGTTGTGAACGAAAAGTGACTGAATTGTCCCTTTGCCTTGACCCTGTGATCACAGAAATAAAACAAGTGCCTATCAACAGGAAAAATAACTAAAAAAAATTTTTTTTTCAGGTAAATGAAATGAATACAGAATGCTGTGACACAACTATGTGTTAAAAATGATGAATATGAGGAATTTGAAGAAACATAGGAAGAATTTTATGAACTGAGTAAGAGGAAAATAAGTAGAACTATGAGAATTATTTGCATGAGTGCAATAATGAAAATAAAAAGAGCAGTAAAATGAAGTCACATTCGAAGTAACTAAAATTAAGAATTGAGAGAATAATTCAACTTATCTCCTAACCCCATGAGTTCCCACTACCTTACAATTAGTTATGAATGTAATGTTTTATAAACTATAACTGCTTAAACTTAAATTGTAACTGCTATAAACTATGTCTGCTTTTTATTACAATCTCAACAAGAAGACTGGCTACAAAGTACAAAAATGAAAACTCATCATCATCAGTCATACTAAGACATCCTTTCTCCTCCTACTTCCCTCCATTCTAAATTTCTTAGAAAATTAAATTACTAAAAATACTCATATTTTTTGGATTTAAGAATCGTTTATGGCCAAATTTCAATTAAGCCTTGGATGACACCTGAGATTCCATCATTCATCTCTTTCATCTTTTGTTTAGGGGGCCTGAATTCTGAAGTCAAAGAAACTGGGTTCAAACAGTGGCCAGTGACAACATGGGACACTGGTAAGTTATTTCTCTGGGCTCCATCTATAAATGAGAGCATTAGATAACCTCTACAGTTCCTAAGAGAATCACAGAATCATAGAATTAGAGAGTCTGGAAGGATCACAGAGGAGGTGGCACAGTGTACAGAGTGTAGGAAAACCAAAGTTCAATCCTGATTCAGACACTAGCCATGTGACCCTTTAACTAACATCATCCTCATCTACAGAATGGGGGTAATAACAGTACTGCCCCTCAGAAGGCTTGTGAGAATCAGGTAAGTTAACATGTGTCAAATGTCTTGCAAAAACCACTAAATAAAAGTGAAATGTTATCATTATTTTTGTTAACTCATGCCCAAAAGGGATATCCACACTAATATAGATGAAAAGCGGTCACCCAGCCTGTGCTTGAAAACCTCCAAGATGGGGAAAGGGGAAACCGCCTTTCCATTTCTGGAGAGCTCAGGTGTTGGGGAGACATCAAGCCTCAATTGTTGGTCTCTTTGCAGTTTCTACCTGTTGCTCGGAATTTTAATTCTCAGGATCTAACCACAACAAATTCAATTGTTCCTCTACATGAAAACCCTTCAGATAGCTGTCATGTCCTTCCTGATTTGTTCCTTCAATCAAACTTCTTATGACACACACTCAAGGCCCTTCACCATTTAGATGCCCTTTTCTAGAGACTCTCAAATTTATCCATGTCCTTCTAAAATTGAAAGACTCAACACAAAACTCAACACAATATTCCAGATGTGAGCTGACCAGAGCAGAGTACAGAGGGACTACCCCCCTCCTCTTCTTTCCTAAAAAGCTCTGCCTTTCTTAATGAAGACTAGGATCACATAACTTTTTTTTTTTTTTGCTGCCACACCATACTGCAAATTCATTACAGTCCACTAAAATCCTTATAAGCTCCCTTTCAGAAAAACTGCTCTCTAACAGGTCTCCCCATTCTGTCCTTGTGAAGTTGGTTTTTTGAACCAAGTATCCCTATTGTATTTCTGTCTAACAATTAGGCAAACTATATCTAATGCATCTCCTTAACCCCTTGGTCTAGTAATCCTATAAAAAAAAAAAAGAAATAAGATTTGTTTAGAACAACCTGCTTTTGATGAAGCCATGGTGGTTCTTTGTGATCCCTGTTTCCCTTTTCAGATGCTCACTAACCATTCCATATATAAAACATTCTAAAACCTTGACAAGTATTGAAATCAAGCTCAACTGACTGAAATCAAGGTAACTGGGAGCTTACAATCTCCCTTTCTGGAGGCAGGGGATTGTAAGGGAAAATTAGAATATTTGCCCTTCTCTGGTTCTGTGGTGCTTCTATCATTCTCCATGATTAAAGATGGCAGTCTCACACCTACCTCATCCATATGATAATAATGTCTGATCTTTCATATGTTTCAATTTAGTTAGAACATTGTTGCAAATTGATTTCTATGCATTTCCAAATGGAGTATTAATTTGATTTTCCTCTTCTAAGATTAGCTACTTAACATGAACATTTAATGTTTAGATTACACAAAACCAAGCATGACTAAGAAGCATACAATGAACTACACATTAAGAAAAAAAACTGTTCAGGACAACTTTCTTGGTTCCTGCCAAAGTAATAACTTCCTGAGATCTTGAAGCTTAATCAGAATGAGTTAATTATAGCAATTTGCTAAGACATACTGAACTTTCCACTTCAGTACTATAGTAATTCGTAGAATTTCAGAGATTAATGTGGTCCAAGACCTTGACATTGAACACAAGTTGCTCACTGCTTATATTAGAGCCACCTGAATAACAGACAGGATATAGAAATCTAAAAACTAATAGACCCCACAAGACTTAGAGGAAGGTACACCTTTATTTGCCCAAGAGAAATGCCTCCTAAATCCTTGAAGTTCATAGTTCTTTCTGGCTTCATTCTTTATTTTAATCAGTATTACAAAAACAAGGAATACATGAAAACTGAGAAACTAAATCAGAAGGACCTCTTATCCAAATTGGATTAGATATTCCCAAAATACTCCTTCAAAAACCATTATCTTTCACATTGGAAATCTTAATTGTCAAACTGCCATCCATTAGTACTGATTTTGGCTAGAAGCAATAGAAAGGAATATTATGAATATTAGGTGATGTCATGAGACTCCCAACACATTTACCACTGTCTTTTCACTATTCTCCCACTCACCCAGGCTTGAAATTTAAGTGTCTTCTACTCCTCATTGATTACTCCTACCATGGTCAATCAGCTGCCAAGTCCTTTAGCTTCTACCTTTGTAATCAATCAGTCAATAAACATTTATTAACTGCCTTGCTGTGTTTGTCCGTCATTCTAGAAGAGGGCTGGGACATCAAGATGATGACATGACTTGCCGTTGACTTTGATTTGAGTGAGGGAGGACTATGGAAAGTTACCAGTCTCACTTTCTCCTCCAGAGTCATCTGGGTCCAGTGGCCAGATACTCATCAGGATGACTGAAGATGGTCCAGGACGCAATGTGAGACCCTGACCATTTTAGGTTAAGGTCTTATCAAATTCTCACTTTGAGTGAGATACACCCATTCAATGAATAGACTTCTTTAAGTAGTTACTCTAGGGAGGGCCCCTTTAATAAAAAAAAAAAATTAAACTGGGAGGGGAAGACCCTCAGGGTTCCTGGTTAAAAGTGAAACAGTTACTATTTAGTATTTACATTTACTCTGTGCTACATGGGTGGGGACTTACGGTCCAGTCTATGAACTCCAGAGTGAAGATTTTCTAGATTAACTGCCTAATAAGTGCTGGGGACACACAAAAAAGCAGAACATAGTCCTTGCCCTCAAGGCACTCACTAGCTGAAGGTGAAGACAATAAGCAAACAAATATATAGAAACAGGATAAATAGGAAATAATTAACAGAATTAAGAATGGTTGGAGAAGGCTTCTTGAAGAAGTTGGGATTTGTCCCAAGCCAGGAAGGTCAGTAGCTGGAGAAGATGAAGTAGAGCTTCCAGGAATAGCAAACAGGCTAGGATCACTGGATCAAAGAGTATGTGTCAAGGAGTTAGGTAGGAGGGGACTAGGTTATAAAGAGATTTAAATGCTGAACAGAGCCTTTTTGCATTTGCTCTGGGAGGCAATAGGGAGGCACTGGAGTTTATTGGTGGGAGGGGGTGGCCCAGAACAGAGTGTGTGACATTATCAGACCTTTGTAACATCTCTCCTACATGACTTTTTTCTCTCTCCTGATGCTTACTATTACCATTGTGGTAGTCCTTATTATCTCACACATGGGCTACTGCAATAGCCTGCTAGTTATTCTCCCTGCTTCAATCCCCCTTCCCATTCCCCATCCCGGCTCCTGTCCATTATCTACTGTGAAGTCAGAGAGATCTTCCTAAAGTGGAGTGAAATTATTTATTGCAAGTCTTATCTTTTCTACTAGGTTCCAGTCATCCCAAAGGCATTCTTATTCATCTCTGTACCTACCATTAACATGAGTCCTCAAAAAACTTGAATAATATCCCCACATGTAAAAATTCTCAAACAAAGAAGAATGTCAATGTGTTCAGGCTATTTTTCATTAAAATATTTAACATAGAATATTTTAGACCTTAACCCAAGAAGAAATTATGGGAGACTATACTATCAAATTGATTTTTCCCATTTTGTTTAAATATATTTGGTTAAAATATATAAATACCATAAGAATTATACTTAATTGATAATGTAAAGTAATTTAAATGGATAAGACAACGAACATGAACACTAACTTGTCATATCCTCAGAATTTAAAGAATTAAAACTTTAATGTAGAGGTCTAAATAAAACAAGCAGCACAGAAAGCAAAAAATGGTGTAAAAAGCAAGCTCAATAAAGTAATTACAAAAACAATTGTATGTCTAAAACTGACCAAAGATGAAGGATTATCTTTTGATGCTGGGAACTTAGCTGCAAAATACAAGTACTTTACTTAAGACTGTCATTGAGTTTTCTGAAATCACTCCCAGCGAGCACCGGGAGCAAAAGGACTTTAAGGGAGGGGTCTGTGAGGTAGGGATATAGGAACAAATAAAAGAGGTGAAATTTGTTTTAATCTTCCATTTTAAATACATTTACCACAAGAACCCATGTCCCTTAAATTGCTAAGCTCAATATTTGGAACAGGTCAGGGAAGAGCAACTCTAGACTCGCCCAAATGTTTCCAAATAAAAATCCAAAGTCCTGGGATTCATTCATACTTTTAATACTGTTGCTGCAGTTACATTAAAGTGGAAAATGTATCTTTTCTGTAAATCTGCTGAACATATTTTGCTCCGGCAGAAGGAAAACGATCACAGGCTTTGGAAGACATATAAGAGGACCATTTTGACAACTTTCACTTTAGAATCTAAGTGTTAATCACTGATACCAGATACCACAGTGGAAAGCAAATGCCAGTGACAAGCCCTACCGAAAGAGTTATGAGCACCCAGGCCCACCAGGTGGCTGGAACAGGGCTAGCAGCAGGAAGCCCAGGACTGGCTGCCATGCTGATCAGTCCACCTGGAGAGCAAAGCTGAGGAGCTGGCCTTGGCTCAGGATGGTGCTAACCCTGCTTGCCTCTATCACTGTTAAGCAGCAGAGAGCCACTGGCATGGTCCATTTTAGGAAGACACTTTCCCTCTCCCTCTCAAGGAAGAAGACAGAAAACTAACACTGAAGCTCGAAGCTCTGCCTAGAGGCAGGTTCTGGGCACAAGCTTGGAAGAACAATAGCCTTTGTATCTCCTCTCTGGGGTATTTACATAAAGGGTTTTTATCCCTACAACAAAGAATCCCTTCATCAAGCAGAGCCTGACCACAGACACAGCAAATACTCCCGCACCCTGGAATCTCCAGGAGCAAGCAAGCCAGCCTGGGTCATTTTAGGCAAAGCATCCCAAGTCTCTGAGTTCAGGGAGGCGGAAAGCAGCAGGCCGGTTCGGGAACAGCTCAGCGCTACGCTCCCTCTGCACCAGCCTCTATCTCTCCCGGCCCTGCCAGGACCTGCGCTGCAGCCGCTGCTGGGACTCCAGTCTGCAGCTGTGGCGGGCGATTGGGGCACCGGGGAATGGGGGTGATTCTGCCCTTTAAGGGCTCCGAACGAGGCCACCCCTGGCCCTCCCAAGGCTCTCCCAGCCCCGCAGTCGGACCCCTAAAGCAAATGTGGGGCCCTGCGGGGAGCCAAGACCAGGGTTCCAGCGCCTTATTTCGGGGAACAATTCAAGGAAAAGGAAAAAAGAATTACAAACCTTGCATCCCCACCTTCAGTTTTTCAACCAGAATGTGCTAGTGCTCAGGAAAATATGAAGCAGGGAGGCTACGGACCAATGAGAAGGTACAAGCATTCCAGGCGGGCCATTCATCGGGCGCTGCCGGTGGAGGCCATCCAACCACCTCCTACCTCACACTAAATCGGACAGCCCCAGGCCAGGGGCGGGGTCTGAAACACACATGTCCTCCGCTTCCCCCACCCCACCCCAAACCCTATAGGAAAGGAGGGAGGTTACCATCAGGGGAGGGAAGAAAGGTTCCTGCCCCGCCCATCGCAAGCGTTGAGCCGCCCCCCCCATTTCCCCCTAGGTTTGGGGTGGGGTGGGGGTGGTGTCCCGGGTTGGGCGGAAGGAGCGAGAAGAGATGGCTGACTCCAATAGGACCTAGCATGCACAGGTATGTAAATAGCTCTGTATACACGTACCAGGAGGGCACAGGCTGCCCAAGGGCTGCCTTAAGTGGAGGGACTCCGACTCAGAAATGAATGTTGCTCGTCCCTTGGGGTCAGAGAGGTAAACATAGGTGGAAATTCCCAAAGGCCATTCTTAGAGACCTTCACTAACAGCAAAAAGCAACCACCCCCAAAAACCAAAATTCAGGCTGAAGAGCACTTCATTAGAATGCTACACTCTTCAGACAGCTACCTCTACTGTAATAAACAACTGTTAGACACTGAGTAGTCCCTTGGGGGGCTTCCTGCCTAGTGACCCCAGTGTGCACTTTGTTATCCGCCACGATCAAAACGTAAGCATGTGAATATTCTGCACAAGCACCTCTTGCTGATAATTACAAATTCAATTTTCCTTTGAAACCAATATTAACGTTTTAAAAACATTTTGAACCAGTGGTTAATTTGCAAACTAAATAATGATCTTGTGAAATAAATAATATATTCCCTGTCGTCGTTTCATGTTAAGAAAGACAAGTAGTTTGGGATAAAATGCTATTATTCTAACATATTATATCTATGGCCTTGATGTTAGGAAATGATTTTCCAAAAGGAGTTTTCTTCTCTTTAAGAAACTCCAACGTTAATAGTTATTTCTAAAAAAACCTGTAAATACTATTTTTCCTAAGCTTGCCAGTTTAAAATAGACAAATCCAATCTGAATGTACAGATCTATGTTACACACTCACAGATACACACATACAAATCCCCATACATAAATAATGTTTGTATTTATCACAATTTCACAATTTACCTGAGTTTTGGAAACAAAAGGAGATCTAATGTGTAATTATATGCTCAATTCTAGAAAATGTCCATGAATCCAATCCCTGATCTTCCTCCATATGCCACCCCTTTTTGCGAAACAAGTTATACAGATATGCTACTGTACAAAGAAAAGAGTGATGATAAAACAGGCTTTTTATTAACAACTTGCAATATAAAAGATTTTCCTTTGTAGATCAAGACAGACATTTCTAAGAAGCCCCACAAGCCAAGTACTCTCTGGTGCTGACAGGCAACCAATAACTGTGACAAATGATACATTCATGGCATTTGTGACAATCAATAGAATGACTTGCCAAATTAATAAAATATAGATCACAAAGCATACATTTTTATTAAAGAATAATTTCATGATAACTAAGTAACATGGAAGCTTCCAAGCATAAGATTAAATTACATGCTGAGTAAATCTGGCATTTTGTGATAAACGGCAAAAATAGTCTTTGCAACAGCAACTGGGGAAGAACATTGCTGACACAGTCTATAAACATGTTTTACAAGCGTCAACCAAAACAACAAAAAAAGCCCGGAATGGGGGCTTAGAGAATCTGCTATTGGATCCACAGTAATTATTTTCTTTCCAGTCCTTTGTGTTGGAAATTACTTTTAATAATATCTTTGGATCTTACTGATAAAAGTAGATTTTTATTTATTATTCCCATCATTAGGAGTCACCACAGAGCAAATTACATTTTTAAATAATCTGACATTATCAGTAGAGATCATCACTGACTGGTTTAAATATTTCCTACTACAACAACTGTAAAGAAAATATGTATTAAAGTATACAGGATCAGATAGTTGTACCTGAAAAGTATAACATCTATTCATTTGAAGAGGTTTAAGAAAAAATATGCTAATCATCATAAACATTTTGATAGCATAATTTTTTTTGACCTAGCCTCCCATTTAATTTATCCTAATCTCCATCTCCCAAACCATACCCAATTCCACTCCCTCCTCAGCCATCCTACTCAGCAGATTTTTGGAGCATGTGCTATGTGTATGTATGACGTACAGCAACATTAACATTGTAGAGTCCTCCACTCTACCAAAAGGGACATAGAAGGGGAGTGTGTGTGTGTGTGTGTGTGTGTGTGTGTGTGTGTGTGTTTTAGTGAAAATGGGTGAAGTACAATAATGTAAATATTATCCTTTTCCTAGGTTAGGAAAATTTTCTTGGATGTTTCCAGTTATTATCAAGGCTACTACCCTGTAGCACAGCTCTCAGCTCTCTTGAACTGTATTGAAGTGGCTGGTCCACATTATGACAACAACAACATCCTTGAAAATCTCCCAGCATCCAAATAGGCAAAATGATGACTTCCGAATAATAGTGGAAAACTTTATGAAACAGAACTAAATAGGCTGTGTTTGAGAAGGGCTCTAGAATTTATCAGTGGAGAAAAGCTTTTCTAGATAGGTGATATAGGTCAAATCTTTACTAAGGTGAGGAATTCACTCCTGTAAGGCAGGACTTGCTCTTAAAGGTCATCTTATCAACATGGAAGGTCACATTTGGACTGCAGTTTACAAGACTTATAACTATTGACTGTTGTTTGTGTAAAGGTCCACCTCTTTTAATTCTATGATATGGATTTTGAAAAGGCCTCCTTTGTTCACAAAGTGAAATTACTATTACTATTTGCATCTCCTCTAAAACTGACCTAGAGAAACACTTTACCAAGTGAGGTTGCTGTACAACAGAAAAGAGACTACCTCTGGTATTGCCTCATTCAAGCCATGGAAAGGTGTTGAAGGAAGAAGTAAATTTTTTTCTACAAACAACTAAAAAAGTAGTTTGAGAAATATAGGAAAACATCAAAGAAAGCTTTAATATAAGATTTTAGAATGACCCTGAACACATTATCTCAGATTACAATTTCTCAGCTGTCATTTTACGGAGATTGCTTTCTAACCTTTTAATCTTTTTATGAACACATCCCCCATCTCATTTCCCAATTACTTCTGTGAGATATAGGGGGCACACATGCCCTTGGCAGAGAGGACATCTGGGTTCTAGTCTGAGCTCTATGACTTCAGGTATACTTGCCAACTCTAAGCTTCAGTTTCTTCATTAGTAAGATATAAAAAATGGAGTAATTTAATCTGATTTATTTTACCTATGATTTGGCAACTGGCATAGAAACAGGAATTTGCAAACTGGTAATGAAATATCTCCCTCCTCAATAGAGAGATTGGAGGGAGAGGGAGGTCTACTATAACAGAATATTTAACCAATTGTTAGTGAATCACATTTGTTTAATTATTTATTATTGGTAGTGGTAACAAGGAAGGATTCACTCTAGAGTTAGAGAGGGGTTCCCAACTGGAAATGGTTGTAAAGGCAAAATGAGTCAAGCATTTTAAAAATAAATGAAAGACTAAACGTCAACACAAAAGAGGTGCTTCAGTTTCTTCTGGGAATGTTGTAAATATACTCATTTTTATAGTGAAAAGAAAACTAGATTTGAAGCCCGGGGACCTGGGTTCAAATCCTGGCTCTATTGCCTACTCCTTTTGTAATTATAAGCAAGTGAGTCCTTTTACATCTCTGGCTATAGTTCTAATGCTTAGTCCTCGCGTGGCTTTGGGAACGTTGTTTAACTCCTAGTCTTCAGCATTCTCATTTATAAAAGGCAGGTCACTCCAGTTCAGCATTTGGGATCCTACCATTGAATGAACTGATGCTTTATTGAAATTTAATCTGACAATGCCTTCTTTCTACAACATATATTTGAAGAGCCCCATGATACAGATGAGGCAGCCCATTCCATTTTTGGATGGTTCTAATTGTAGGAAGGTTGTTCTTTCTATCGACCCTAGATTTACTTCCTGAACTCTCAGTAACAACAACCAGATCTGAGGATCATAGAATCATGGATGTGGAATTGAAAGGAAACTGAGACATCACTCTGTCTAACCTTGTCACTTAAAAGGGAAGAGAATAGAAACCCAGAAAGGTATCAAGCACTCTAGCAGGCATGATGTCGAGTACTCTGACTAACATCCGGAGCATGTGCTACTTCCTGTTATGTTTATTCTTCTAAACGCAACATAGCAAGCAAGTGATTCTTGTGGGTAAACTTGTTAAAAGTGACACAGGCAGGGGCACTGTATATTTCAACTGTGAAGAAAGAAGTATGAAGCACAAATGAATGCACATCTCAACAACTTTAAACACTCACCTGCTTTCCCTTGACCTTGTTACAAAATCCCAATTCCTACATGCTCCTTTTAGTGGTAAGCAGTCTCAAGTAAGTTCTCAGAGTCTGAGAATGTGAATATGCATTATATTTTTGAAGTCAGGTTCTATTTAGTGTTTTACCTCACAGTATTTAGTTAACAGTACAGAAAGACAAAACATTTTTCTTGTTTTTGTCAATTTCTAAGGTAAGTTAATGTGATTCTTAGATGGAAAGAGAATTCTGAAGAGGATCATAGACACATATCACTCAAGTTTTTGTTAACATGCCCAGTTCCAAAAAGGAAAGGGGCTAAAAGAAGATTATAAATATAGAGTCATACTCCATTTCCAGGACTAAATACTGATGTTCAGGAACCTTAAAACAGAAATGCAAATGTCCACTTAAAATTCCTATTTAGAAAGAAATTTTTAAAAATTATCTAAGTTTATAATAGTCTCTTTGAGCAAAACTAATTTTTAAGTATTTTGCATGAGGAGTTACTATTATACCTAGCAATGAGACGGTACTATGTCCAAGAAGACATCTTCTGACTATCTGAACCTTTCAGTCTAATCTTGATCATCAATCCCAGAATGTACCGTAGGCACATGTAAAGGACTATTACTACACTGTAAGAAATAATGAATATAATAAATACAGAAAAGCCTAGAAAGACATGTGAATGAAAACAAAAGTGAAGTAAACAGAACTAGGAAAACCAGATACAATGACTATAACAATGTAAATCAAAAGAACACCAAAACAATAGAAACTGAATGCTGTGAAATTATATGGACCATTAGTTTGCCCCCAAAGAAAATCTATGAGACAATACCTCTCTGCCTCTCTATAGATGAAGGGAACTATGGGTGTGAAACATTGTATAGAATAGAATTTTTTGATGTGCTGATTAGTTTTGCTTAGCTGGTTTTCTTTTTCTTTTTTATTCTTTATTATGAAGAATAGGTATCTCTGAGAGAGGTGAAGGTGCATATATTGGGAAATGTACATCAAAGATAGAGATGAACAAAAGATATCAATAAAGTATATATTTTAAAAGCATAGTGTCACTTTTTTATTTTATTTTTTGTGTTTAATATATTTATTTATTTTTAGTTTTCAACATTCATTTCCACAAGATTTTAAGTTCCAAATTTTCTCCCCATCTTCCCCCTCCCCCATCCCAAAATACCGTGCACTCTGATTACCCCTCCCTTCCCTTATCCCCATCTTCTCTCTTTTCTTGTAGGGCAAGATAGATTTCTATACCCCATTACCTGTATTTCTTATTTCCCAATTGTATGCAAAGACAACTCTCAACATTCATTCCTTAAAGCTTTGAGTTCCAACTTCTCTCCCTTCCTGTCTCCCTACCCATCCCCACTGAGAAGATAAACAATTCAATATAGGCTCTATATGTGTAGTTTTGCAAAATACTTCCATAATAGTCATGTTGTGAAAGACTAACTCTATTTCCCTCCATCCTGTTCTGCCCCCTATTTACTCTATTCTCTCTTTTGACTTTGTCCCTCCCCTAAAGTGTTTATTTCTAGTTATTCCCTCCTCTCATTTGCCCTCCTTTCTGTCATCCTGCCCCACACTACTTATCCCCTTCTCCCCTACTTTCCTGTAGTGTAAGATAGATTTTCATACAAATCGAGTGTGCATGTTGTTCCCTCCTTAAGCCAAATGTGATGAGAGTAAGCTTCACTTTTCCCCTCTTACCTCCCCCCTTTTCCCCTCCATTGAAAAAGCTTTTTCTTGCCCCATTCCATTTCTCCCTTTCTCTTCCCAATATATTCCTCTCTCACCCCTTAATTTTATTTTTTTAAGATATCACCCCTTTCTATTCAACTCACTCTGTGCCCTCTGTCTTTATATGTGTGTGTATAATCCCTCCAACTATTCAAATACTGAGGAAAGTCTCAAAAGTTACAAATATTATCTTTCCATGTAAGAATGTAAACAGTTCAACTTTTGTAAGTCTCTTATGATTTCTCTTCCCTGTTTACCTTTTCATTCTTCTGTTGATTCTTGTGTCTGAAAGTCAGATTTTCTTTTCAACTCTGGTCTTTTCATCAAGAATGCTTGAAAGTCCTCTATATCACTGAATGACCATTTTTTCCCCAAAGTATTATATTCAGTTCTGCTGGGTAGGTGATTTTTGGTTTTAATCCTAGTTCCATTGACTTCTGTAATATCATACTCCAATTCCTTTCACCCCTTAATGTAGCAGCTGTTCGATCTTATGTAACCCTGATTGTATTTCCACAATACTCGAACTGTTTCTTTCTAGCTGCTTCCAATATTTTCCCCTTGACCTAGGAACTCTGGAATTTGGTTACAATATTCCTAGGAGTTTTTCTTTTTGGATCTCTTTTAGGAGGTGATCAGTGGATTCTTTCAATATTTATTTTACCCTCTGTTTCTAGAATATCAGGGCAGTTTTCCTTGATAATTTCATGAAAGATGATGTCTAAGCTCTTTTTTCATCATGGCTTTCAGGTAGTCCCATAATTTTTAAATTGTCTCTCTGGGTCTTTTTTCCAGGTCAGTTGTTTTTCCAATGAGATACTTCATATTGTCTTCTATTTTTTCATTCTTTTGGTTTTGTAATTTCTCTGTTTTCTTCAGTGATTTTGAACCTCCTTTTCCATGTGGCTAATTATGTTTTTAAAGCATTCTTCTCCTCATTGACTTTTTGGACTTCTTTTGTCATTTGAGTTAGTCTATTTTTAAAGGTATTATTTTCTTCAAGATTTTTTTTTGAATCTCCCTTATCAAGCTGTTGATTTGCTTTTCATATCATTTTCTTGCCTCACTCTCATTTCTCTTCCCAATTTTTCCTCCACCTCTTTTACTTGATTTTCAAAATCCTTTTTGAGCTTTTCCATGGCCTGACACCACTGCATATTTATTTTGGGGGTTTTGGATGTAGAAGCTTTGACTTTTATGTCTTTCTCTGATGGTATGCATTGTTCTTCCTCATCTGAAAGGATGGAAGAAAATACCTGTTCATCAGGAAAGTAACCTTCTATAGTCTTATTTTTTTTTCCTTTTTAGGGTATTTTCCCAGCCAGTTACTTGACTTTTGAGTCCTTTGTCAAGAGAAGGGTATACTCTAGGGACCTGCAAGTTCTCAGTTCCTCCACGGTGGCATAATCAAGGGAGAGGAGTTTACTCTTCTCCTGGCCTGCGTTCTTGTCTGGGATCAACCACAAGCTTTTCTGCCCAGGATCTGTGAGAAGAATTCCCTCTTCAAAGCTTCCACCAGCTCCACCACACAGCTTTTCCTCACCCTAGGGCTGCCACTCAGGGCTGAGATAGAGATCAGTTGCTCAATTCCCCCAGGGTCTTTAGGCAAAAGGTTCCAAAAATGGATGCTGCTGCTGCCTGGGCCCGCCTGGAGCCGGGGCTAGGGGAAGACCCTGCTCCCTTCTCACCTAGGTGAAAGAGTTTTCTCACTGACCTTTCACATTTGCAGGTTGAGGAATCTGGGAACTAGAGTTGCTGCCCGTAATTAGTGCCCTGAAGCCTACTCTAGTCCTGTCCATGCTGTGCCAGGTGACCCAAGCTGGGCTACACTCCACTCTGAGACTGGTATGATACACTTTTCCTGTCAGCCTTCCAGGCTGTCTTGGGCTGGAAATCTCTTTTAGTCTGTTGTTTTGTGGCTTCTGCTGCTCTAGAATTTCCATAGTATTACTTTTTAAGAAAATTCAAAGTTCGAGGGGGTGGAGCCAAGATGATGGAGTAGAAAGACTTACATATGCTAGCCCCGAACCCACAGCCCATAATTATCTATAAAAAGAACTCCCAACAAATTCTGGAACAATGGAGCCGTGCAGCAACGGGGTGAAGGAGATTTCCGTTCTAGAGAGCCCTGAAAAAATGAGCCCAAAGATCCGTCGCACTCCGGTTGGGAGCGGAGCCCAGCCCTGACCTGGCCACGCGGCACAGAGAGGAGCGAACAGATCCGAGCAGGCTTCAGGGACAGAATCTCCAGCCGTCATAAAGGTCCCTCTACCCACGGATGCACAGGTCAGTGAGAGAGGTGTCTGGATGGGCTGAGAGGGGAGCAGGATGTCTCCGTGACTCGGGCCCCCTTGGGAGGCAGTGGCAGAGGCAGCGGGCAGCTAGAGGCTGCCAGAGCAGGCAGGAGCTCAAGCAGGACCTCAATTACAGAAGGTCTCTGCATAAACCCCCTGAGGGAACTGAGCCTGGGAGGCAGCCTTGCCCCCACCTGAGCACCAGAACTTAAGCTCCCATTGAATAGCAGCCAGGCCTGCCGCCGAAAGTCCTGAGGATGGGGAGCAGCATTTGAATCTCAGACCCCAAGCACTAGCTGGGCGG
>CM053772.1:229960572-230055167 GCA_028658325.1 Potorous gilbertii
ATGGGTAATTAGAATGTCCAGTGTATTGGGGAGGGGGGAGGGGACTAATGGGGAGAAAATTTTGGAACCCAAAATCTTGTGAAAATGAATGTAAAAAGTTAAATAAATTTATTTAAAAAAAAAAATGTCTCCACTTGTTACCTCCACTTCTTCATCTCCCATTCACTTCTGAAACCTTGCAATATGATTCCTCCCCCCACCATTCTAACAGAAACAGCCCCCTTCAAGAGCTTCTAAGAGCTCTTAATTGAGAAACCAAAAATAGCTTTTTCTAAGATTTTCTTATTCTCCTTAGGATCTCTGCAGCAATTGGTAGTGATGACCACCCTTGTTTCTGCATGTTCTCTTTTGTCATCTATTTCATAATACTGCTTTTTCTTTCTCCTCCTACCACTCAATCAGAATGTCCTCAGTCTCCTCGGTAGAGGTCGTATATGCCTGACATCTCATGTGTAGCTATTATGTGTAGGCCCAGGGCTTTATCCCAGGACCTTTCTTCTTTTCTCTTTACACCTCCTTACTTGATGATCATATTCACTCTTGTGAATTCAGTTGTCATTTCTGTGACACATGATTCCTATTCTAAATATCTAGCCCTTATCTTTGTACTGAGCTTTTGTCCTGAATCTCCACTTAGCCACATGAGCATGTAGTCCTGCTGGATATCTCCAGTTGGATGTCCCACAGATATTTCAAACTCAGCAAGTTGAAGAAAGATCTCATTATCCTTCTCCCCTAAACTTACCCTATTTCTGCTTCTCCTCTATGGGAGAACCACTATTGCACCACTATGGGCACCACTATTGCAAGCTCAGTTATGTGGAACTCTTTCCTTTCCTTTCACATCTTTTATTCAAATCAGTTACCAAATGTCATCGTTACTCCACTTTACCATCTCTTTTATTGAATTCTTCCTTTCCATGAAGACTACCACCAGATAGTTAAGGTCAAACCCTCACCATCTCTCTCAGAGTATTATTCTAACCTCCTCTCTAAGTCTCTCTCCTCTCCAGTTCTTTCTCCACACAGATGCCACATTGAGACTTCTAAAGCACATGACTGACCAGGCCATTCCTTTACTTTAGCAACTCTAATGATTCTCAGCTGAATTGAGAAAACAACCCCCCCCCTCCTTTTTTTTTTTGCATTCAAAGGTCTTCCCAGCCTGCCTTCCACCTCGAATGGTTTCCAGAATGGTTTCACATTCTATGCCCTCACATACACTGCACTTCAGCCCAACTGGCATCCTCAGCATTCCCATGTATGACACTCCATCACCCATTTCCATGTCTTTTCTCAGACTCTCCCCCATTGCAGAGATGGTCTCCTTTCTCCCCTCTTTTCAGAATCCTTAGTTCTCTTGAAGCCTCAGCCCGAGGATTACTTTCTTTAAGAGACCTTTTCTGATTTCCCCATTTGTTTTTGTTCTCCATGTCCCTAGCAAAATTAAATTATGTTGTGTGTACTTATCTGTGTACATGTTGTTACCTCTAGTAGAACGTATGTTCAGCAAGGACAGAGACCAATAATTTATTTTTGTTACATTATTCTCAACTCTTAATTGTGCCTGGCACATAGCCAGTATTTAATAAATGTTTAGTGCACAGAAAGAAAGCAAGCTCCCTTTTGTTATCTCTCTCCAAAAATGTCAGAATTCACTCAAGTAGGTAGAGGGTTGGTATGGCGGCAATATTTTGTTTTAAATGGAGCTATAATTGCAGAGTTGCTTCCCAGTTTGGCTTTTTAAAAAGTCATCGCAAGGTTTTATTTCCAGATCTCACCCCTTCATTTAAGAAACTTCAATGTCTCCTTTCTGCCTCAAGAATAAAATACCAGCTCCTGATTGGCATTAAATCCCTTCCCAATAATGCTTCAGCCCTCCCTTTCCAGGCTGATTACATATCACTCCCCTTCATGAACTGGACAGTCAGGCCAGACTGGCTTACTTGGTGTTTCTAAAGTCCTACATTCCATCTCCTCTCTACACACCTTTGCACAGGTCTAGAATGCTCTACCTCCTCCCTCCTCACTTCTACCCATTGGAATCCCTTGCTTCCTTCAAAGCTTACCTGAAGTGCCACTTCCTACATAAAGCCATTTCTGATTTTCTCCTACATCTGATGCCTAATCCTCCCTTTAATATGAATTTAATTTGTGTGTAATTTGTATTTAGTTACATTTCTTTTAAGGGAGGGACTGTTTCATTTTTTACTTTGTATCTCAAGTGCCTTATACCATGATGCCTAACACATAGTAGGTACTTACTGTGTTTCTTTTAGTTGATGGATTCATCTTAGGGATATTGCAAAGCAGTTTTGAGGAAAATTGCATTGAAGAAATGTTCACCCTTTAAAAATATGTACTACTTCAGTGGTCTGAAAAGCAGTAAAGACCTATTGGTTTTATTGAATAGTTACAGAATCCATTATCAGGGTAGTCTGAAAAAAACATTTGACTCAATCGAACCTGTTCCTTCAGAAGGTAGAATTCAGGTTCTGAAATTAATTAAATGAAACTGATTAGAACACAGCCCAAAAATTATCGATATTTATAGAGTACATTTTTCCCCTTATGGAAATCAACACTGTTTTCAACAGGATTTTAGTGCCTTATTAGAATCAAATTTTATGTAGGTCATCCCTATCAAAGGCAGGCCTTGTCTTTGATTACCAGCTATTACATGGATATTTATTACATTTGTTACATGGAGTACTTACTATCTTAAAATAATTTTTCTCATATTTTGGAAATCATTTTCTGTAGGACATCTGTAGGACATGACCTGTTTAAAGCAGTCATTGGATATATATGCTTTTAAAAAGAGCACCCTTTTAGAATAGAGGAAAAAAACCTACACTGTTTCTTCCTCTGTTGAAGAAGCCAGTACGGACAATTGTTAATACACTGTTGCTGTTTAGTATTTCTAGAGTACCCTTATATGCGAGGCACTGGTGTTGAGAGATTTGACCATAAACTAAATCATTTCTTGGCTTTTTAATATTTTTTCTCTAAATAGATATACAAACTACAGACCCCAAATTTAACTCAAATTCAGCAAACAAAATGGATTAAATATTTTGCATAATGGTAGGAAATGCACAATATCCCGGTTAACATGCTATTTGCACTAGCATGACTATACTCTCTTGGAACATGGACTGGAATAATATGTCACTCAGTCTTGTCAAAAATTCTATGAATATTCAATGAGAATTTTAATGTATTGTCATCAGGGAGGCAATTTCTACACAGGCTTATTAAGCACATTGTCATCTCTTTGGCTTAAATGCATTGTTTTGCCCATGAAGTGACCTGAAGCAATTTTAAAATGATCTTCCTTCCTCACCACCACTATTAACTTCCCCTATCCCACCCGAACTGGGCCATGTGATATAAATCACTTTTTTTTTCTTAATAGAACTCTAATAGAAACTCCATAGGTTGTGGTAATTCTAAGACAGCACTGTCACCAAGCTTCAGCATTCAGGCCAACAAATAATAAAAAATGAGATGCTTGAGCCAAGCCACTTATGTGCTTCTACTTACAGGTGAATTATGCTTATTGATTGAAAGCTCATTTCTAGTATATGGGCTTAATACCTCTCACCCAATTAGTCACAGGACGTAGAGTTAGAAGGGATCTTCCTCTTATTTTACAGATAAGGAAATTCAGAGCAGAAAGGTTAAGTAACTTACCAATTTGACATCTTGCAGTATATTATTCTCAGATGCCATGGTACAGTTATCATGCATCACTTCTTTCTCAAGAAATGTCCATATTCTTTATGTTTAAATTGTGTACCCATTTGAGAAAATAAAATTGTGTACCCCTTTTTGAGAAAATACACACTCCTCATTTTGGCAACCCTTCAGAGTCTGGCCTCAGCCTCTCTTTCCTCATTAATTACACATTGTGTCCTCTAATTCCCACATTCAGCACTTCAGCCAGACTAGCCAAGTTGTTGTTCCACAAACATTCACATTCTATTTTTTTTTGCCTTCATATCTTTGCTGTCCCCCATGCCTGGAATGTGCTCCTTTCACTTTGTGGAAGCCTTAGCACCCCTCAAGGCTCAATGGAAAGGTCACAGACTTTTTCCTAAACTTTCCTCCAAAATATGATGTATTTACTTTGCATGTGCCCTATCTGTGAACATGTTGTATCTCTCTAATAATAAGCTTCTTGAAATCAAGGACTGTCTTATTTCCACGCTTGTATCCTCATTGCCCTAAGGAATATCTGACACATAGCATATATTTAATGAATGCGTGTTGCTTTATTGATCAGTCAGGTGACCTCACTAATGCACATTACCTCTTTCCACTCTTGGATGTTCCGTAGTTATTTAGGCAGCCTTAGGATTGCCCGCTCCCTAGGTCCGTAGGCACAAAGACTCTCTCTTCAGCAGTCAATCAGTCTATTGATCAACAAGTATTAAGTACTTTCTCTGTGCCACGTAGTGTATTGGGCACTGGGGATGCAAGAGCAAAAATGAATGAGGATCTTTCCTCAAGGAGCTTATGTTTTAACAGAGGAGGGCAACAACATTTATGTATCTCCATGTATATATACCTATGCACACTCATACACATACATATACAATAAATGCCAAGTAATTTCAGGGAGGAGAAAAGAGTGAGAAGCTGGTAGATCAGGAAAGGCCTCAGCAAATGTTATCACCTGAGTTGTGTGAAAAGAGAATCTCTTCTAGGAACGTACAAAGGAGATTCTGCCCCGGCTTATGTGGGCCCAGGTAGGATGACAAATTCATAAAAGTCAAGTCAATATTGTCATTTAAAAACAGCAGTGTATACTAAAACATACATGTTACTTTAGGAAAACCAAAAAATGAGAAGTTATAAAACAGGTAAACAGTGATGGGCCAGGGGCGAAGGAGGATGTATTTTGCATTCTAGAAGG
The DNA here is from genome assembly GCA_028658325.1 of Potorous gilbertii. NCBI lineage: Eukaryota > Metazoa > Chordata > Mammalia > Diprotodontia > Potoroidae > Potorous > Potorous gilbertii. The sequence goes on from CM053772.1 coordinate 229,965,494, forward strand.
TATGGCACACTGGAAAGAGTGCTGAATTTGGAGTCACAGCCTGAGGTGGAATCCTCCGTCTGCTACTTACTGCCTGAGTGACCTGAAACAACATATCTTTCTCTGTCTCAATTTGCTAATCTGTATAATGAGACATCTGGTCTAGATGATCTTCCACCTCTAAATCTTAAAACTTAAAGCTGTCTTCTTTTTCCACAGCTATGATATCCATGAGACTGTTTAGTCGTGTGTGTGTGTGTGTGTGTGTGTGTATCTGGACCCAGTGATAGAATGTGTTCTCCTGTCCAAAGACCAACTGAGTTCAGAGAAGTTCATTGCTAAGGTTGCTGTCATAGTGATGAATGATTTGACCTCACTTATTTATAGAAGGGTGGTAATAGTCACACTGTCTACTTAGGTTGTCCCAAAAGTTTTAGTTTTAGTATATATTTAGTATATGTAACTTATATATGTATATATTTAGTATATATAATTTGTCCCAAAAGTCTTATTTTTAGTATGTTATATATTTAATGACTATATATACACATTACTTGTATGTGATATAGCATTGAATATATGACAGTTGTCCATTTGTCATCATATTTTATACATGTATAGTCTATCACATGTACTCACATTTATGTTATGCCTAATAGTGACATACATACATAAATATATACATACATACATACACACATATATGACTTTCCTGTGCAGTAATGAAGGAACACAGGTTGAAGTGGGTTGACTTTTGTCGAGGATGAGTTGGGCTGTTTGTCCTCTGAGATCTCTCCAGGGCTAAGATTCTGCAATCTGCCATAGACTTGGAAAATGGCTCTTTGGTTGCTGGTGGAGAACATACTCTCCATAATTTCATAAAAACAAGACCAAAGAAAACTTCTCCAGTTGCGTATATACACATGCATATTTTGTATTACCAATGCTGGTGTCATCTCTGAAGGTTTCCACTTATTACTGAGCCTGCATAGACAGCTTGTCCTCTGGAGCAATTTGAACAGAAGCCTCCTGAGTCCCCTTCAAGGACTAGAGCCATCTCCAGGCTAATGGGGCTCTGAGGAATGCATCTGTCATCCTCTTAGAGATTGATTTGTTCTACTGACTGAGGTCAGAACAGTCGATGAGAAAATAAATCATATGTTGTGCTCTCGCTGTTGTTGCCCTACCACCAAATAGAATGTAGGCCCGTGTAGATTACTAAAGCAACATCACAAATAGTGACTCACTGTGTGAACTTTGGTGCAAAATGAATGATGAAGTACTTTCCTGAGCCATTTATTTTGTGTCCTTGGCATTTGGGAATATTTCTCTGACTTGAGTACCTTGCTGTCACCCATGATGCCTCACTGAGCAATGGTTGCCAATTTGCTACTGAACCCCCCTCTGGACATCTTTCAGGCTAAAAACGATGGTGAAGAGATGGAACTGGAAACCAGCAGTGTGCAGATGTTGTTATTAACCAAAAATAGGAGAGGAAGAGGCAGAAGCTAAACATATATACATATATATATATATATGAAAATAAAAGAAATGTTCATGTCACTTTAAAAGCTTAGTGAAGATAGAGCTTGGGACTTTAGACAATCATTTTAATAAATTTGAAAGATTAGGAGAAAGTAAAATCAAGACTGACATTAAATAATCACAGAAGAAAGAGAACAAAAACATGCATGTTTCATTGGTAATTGAACCCAGTCATTTGCTGTTAAAATCTGATTTTGCTGTCATTCTGCAGAACTTCCTAAAAATTATTTAAATAGGTGCGGGAGTACTGTTGGTCTCATCCTCCCAGCATGCTGTAAATAACCAAACCTGTAGTTGAAATTCATTACTAAACATTGGATGGTTAAATGAGAGCTTAATTTCAAAAGAAATGCAACTTCCCTCCTCCCCCAAATGCTTATGTTCTTTACATAAAAGACTAGCATATATATATATATATATATATATATATATATATATATTTTAAAAGTATAAACTAAAATCTTTCAATATGTTATGTCTCTTTCAACAAGTGTCCTTTATAGTTGTGTTTAGTTCTTTTTCCATTCTTTTCTGTTTCTTTGACTTGGTTCAGACATATCTGTTAATAAAAGATGTTACCTTCCTGATGCATAAAGTAATGTCTTGATAATTCCATCTTGATGTAGAAAGAGCACTCAGTCTGGAGTCAAGAAAGATGTGGTTTTGATCCCTGGCTTCAACAGCTATTAATTTCTCTTCATTTAATTGAAACCATGATTTTGGCATGTGGAAACAGAGGACAGTATCTACTAACCCAAATTTGTGGCATTTGTTTGGTGTGGTATGGTAAGAGCACGGGATTGGGAGTCAGGAAGACCTGAGTTCTAATTTGGCCTCACTTATTCATTGTGTGACCCTGGACAAGTCACTTAAATTCTGTCAACCTCAGTTTCCTCATCTGTAAAATGAGGACAGTAATAGTACTTCTCTCTTGAGTTTGAGATACCATAGGTGCAGTGCTCTGCAAAGCTTAGATTGCACTGTAAATGCTGCATGTCCTTGTTATTTTAAGAGGAGTCAAGTGGGTCTTCCATTCCTAGGACCTTGCCTCGTTTAGTGAAAAGAACCCAGGTCTTGTAGTCAGAAAGAGTCAGTCCACACTCCCGCACTGATACTGACTAGCTGTGTGTCTTTTGCACAAGTCAGTTCCTGTCTCCAAGGCATGGTTTCCTTATCCATAAAATAATGATACTTGTACTCCTTACCTCACAGAACACTGATGACAACAGTGCTTTGTAACCTTAAAAGCCCTGTGGAATTAGGAGTTGTACTAGTCTTGTCCCTCTTTTCCATTCCTACTTTTACCTCCCTCACTGAGGACTTGATCCCCTCCAGAATATCATCTTAGTCCCCCTGACTAACGTCTGTCTAACGCATGTACTATTATCAAATTAATCTCCCTGACACAATGCTCAAACTAGACCTTCTGCCTTCTGTGCCAAGCCCAAGGTCCCTTGGCTGGTAACCAAGGCACTCACTACTTGAACTCAGCCCTACCTCTCCAACCTGATTGTCCACTACTCTTCACTATATATAGCATGTTGATTCTTGCCTCTGGCCTTTTGTTCTGGGATAGTCTTCTAAATTAGTATGTATCTGTAGCTGTAGAAAAATAAAAAGAGGGAATATCTTACTTTACCAGGAATGAATTAAAGGTTTTGTCTAATTCAATTATTTGTCTTCAAGTTTTGATAAAGAAAATCAATATTTCTCATTTCTTATAATCCAGATAACATGCAGAGGGAACTCAGATTGCAACAGTGGCAACAATTATTTTATAATTGTCAGTAACATAATTAACAAACTCTTGTTTTCTTGGAAAGAACTATGTATGATGATTTGGTGTATCATATTTAATCTGTATCAAAGGTTTTGCTTTATTTTATAAGAAAAATAAATTCTGCTCAAAGTTATAGAAGTTGAAGATTGGGCAGCATTGTTTTTGAACGTTCATCCATTTTAAAAGGTTTAATTTTCACTATAGATATAAAAGTTACAAATATTATGTGAAATGCACTGTGAATAATGATTAGTCAGCAATTATCAAAAAGGAGTTTTAAATAATTCTTCGGGAAACTTGTTCACTAATGTTACTTGTTCCTCCAAGTTCCTTTTTAATTCCTCCTTTGGATTTGTGATTGTCATAATAGCCACAAGCAACACACAGGCACTTGGGGAAGAAGTACACCATTGCCTATGAAATGTCTGAAAGGTCCTTCCCTTTGAAAGTATTTGCTTATATACAACCACACTCAAGGGAAACTTTCCGGTAGGAGGCTAATTTTTGCCTGTCTGGGAGGTATCTGGAGTACAGTTCATGATTTGTCTCATCTTCAGCAAGCTCTGGCTTTCTCTAAGTTAACTCCTACAGATGTAAGCCAGAGCTGCCATTTTGGGGATATACAATAAAATCAGTTATCCAGAACTGAAATTGGGTGCTTCAGAAAGTAATAGGCTTTCTCTCACCAGAAGTCTTTGAGCAACGTGTTGATACCTACTTGTGAGATATATGTTGCAGAGAGGATTTCAGGCCAGGTGGAATGGAGTTCCTTCTCAGGTCCCTTTCCCTTCTGAGACTCTGCTTTCAATTTGCTTTGCTACATTTCATTCTTATTTGAAACTCCTCCTGATGTGGGATTTTGCATTTGCCCTGTGCCCAGTACCTAGATGGGAATCAAAGCTTTGTGACTAATTTATCCTTGAAAGTAATTGTGCTATGTCATTCACCATCACTTGGAAGATTTCCTGGAAGCTTGATCTGTAATCAGTGTGTTTATAAAATAAAATTATAGATCTTCCTTAACTATGATAAGGCCATTTAGAAAGATGGCAACATCTGCATATTTGTGTTTGAAAATGTACCTGGGGCTATGTAATTAGGAGTAAAAGTAATCATTGGAGAGGAGAAATTTAGAAAGCAGTTAGGGTATAATAAATGTCAGTCCACAATTTATATAGCTATTAAATAGGTTTGGACAGCAGAAATAAAAGATAGTTCCATTTTTGTATAATGGCAGAGCTGCCAAGGACCTTGAGGCACTGATTTCCAAAGTGTGGTCTAGGGGGCTGTCCTGGTGTCTCGGTCCTCTTGTAATATCAATTTGTGAAACATGTTACTGTGTCTGGCATAAATTACTATTGAACTTTGCTTTTCTGCTTTGGTATCTCCGCTAGAAGCATCCTGTTCTTCCAGTTGCTAGAATGCACATCCTTTCTCACATTTGCCCTTCAGAAACATATTTCCTTCAAGACCTACTTCCAACACTACCTTTTTAATTTGACCTTCCTTTCTTCCTACAGCTGAAAGTGTTATCCCTCCCCTCCTGCCCCCTTCTTCTCCTTAGAACATCTTATCTAGACTTGTGTTCACTCTTTTTGTTGTACTGAACTTATTATCCATTTATATTTCTGTCCTCCCTTCAAGGCAGAAAACATTTTATTTTCATCTACTTTGTACCTAGTGCCTAAATAACTCAAATTCTACTTTTCTTGCTGGCTACTTGTGTGAGCTTGGGCCATCTACTTCACCCACTACTGACCCCACTTTCCTATAAAATAAGAATGGACAAGATGATCTCTAAATTTCCTTCCAACTCTAGGTGTTTAATCCTGTTATCCTATGAAATACCCAAATGTATTTCCTCCAGTTTCCTCCTCTGATATCATATCTGATCTATATTTGCTCATTCTTTTTATTGACTGTCATCTCTGTCCCCTTATATATGTCACAAGATCCACCCAACTTGCTGAGGGCCTTCTGTGCTTTCTCTAGACATCTTACATATACCAGTGCCATAGCAGACTGTCTGCTTTTTATCTTTTGCACTTTCCAGGGGAGCAACCCATTTTCTTTTTTAATCATACACATGTGGAATTGGGAGATATGATGTGTTGAGTTTAGGCACCAAGTGGTAGTTTAGTTTAGTTGCCACAAAGAATACATGGAAGACAGTGTTGAACAAGACCAGAAAGATTAACTTGTAATGGACCCTAAATGTCAATCTAAGGAGGTTATATTATATTTCATGGCAGTAAGAAATCAGTGAAAATTTTTGAGATGGGAAATGACATGGTCAGACCTATGACTTAAGAAAATTATTTTGGCAGCTGCATGGAGGGTGAGTAAGAGACTCATTTCTCACCTCCAATGAGAAGACTGTTTCAGTAGTTCATTGAAGTGGTAATGAGAGCCGAAACTAGAATACTGGCAGTGAGTGAGGAGCAAGGGATGGATGTAAGAGGTGTTGTAGAGGTAATACCAACAAGATCTGGCAGCTGATTAGCCATGAGGGTTAAATAACGAGTCAGAAATGACTTGGGTTTCAAACCTGGATGTCTGAAATAATCATATTGGTGTTCTTAAAAGACCCAGGGAAGTTTGGAGGCGGAGAGGATTTAGGGGGAAAGAGAACTGGTCTTTGAGGTAATTAAGGTAAGTATTCCTTTTGTCAAAGATTAAATGAAGTATATCCACTATTTCTACAATGCTTTGGGGTAGAGTGCCTCATACCTAAGAAAGCATAAAGACAAACCTAGGCACATCATAGAGAAGGGTGCCCATCAGGGAGGTGACATTTCTGTAGGATTCAGACAGCCAATATCTTTAGATTACTAAGCAAGAAACATAGATAAAAAAAAGTCTGCAAACCTATGAAGTGGATAAAGGGAATCAGTTGTCTTTTATCCAGAGCAGTGTTCCTTTTCCTACTGGGTCAGCTAAAATTCAGGCTCCATTGTCATGAGTAAATATGAAGAATATGATTTGATAGAGATATAGCTGAATGTTAACATCCTTTGTGAAAAGCAAACAAGCCCTAGTAGAGTACTCTCAAAGTATTGCTTCTTGATGCACATAACTCACCAGAAGAACCTCTTCCTGGCGTAGGTAACTAAGTGAACATTTCCCATTGTGGGTCCTGTGTGATGTTTAGTAGTGGAAGCAGTGCCTTATCATCCTCTGGCCTGACAGCACTTATCTTTTATATGCCAAGAAAATATAGTGTTCAAGATTAAAGTCATAAATGGGCAGCAGGTTTCATTTGCTAAGATTAAGTCTCATAAAACTCAAATACTTATATATTAGAGGAGATAATGTTACCATTTCAAGGCATTAAGATTTTTTCTGATTGAGTTCTATTATTAAGCAAAGAACTTAGGGTTTAATAAATTTGATGTTTTTCTAGTCTGCAGTACATGTCATTTTCTCTGTATCTGTAACTGTTGGCCTCAAGCTCAGAAGTTTATTAGACAGAGCCTATGAACCTGTATTCACCTGAACAAATGTCAAAGTACTCCTTCCACAATGCATAGTCTGATTTTTCTCATGAGAAGCTCTTTTTAAACTCAAATTAAGAGTCTTTTCTTTGCTAGAAGTTCAGCAGACCAGTTCTTGTCACTGGACTGGATCTCTCCTTTGTTGTGCTGTTGAGGACCAGGGAGAATGGAGAGAAGTCATTGTGTGTGTGTGAGTGTGTTTGTGTGTGTGTGTGTATGTATGTTTGCGCTCACGCGCAGCTAGTGACACAGCTGCAGCTGCACCAGGCACCAATGTGGGAGCGCTTCCAAAGAGAATGTGGATTTGGCAGTGATTTGGGCAAAATAACTGTCCTTTTTGCACAGCTCAACATCTGTGTGTAGTTTAGCAGTTTTGTTACCTCTTTAGATAATTAGCCACAGAGCTTTTCAGTTTGTTTTTAATGTGACAGAACACCCTGATACAAAACATGCTACAAAACATGCTAACATTCCCAAATGTTCCAAGTTCAGTTCAACAGGATCAATTTATTTCAATAGACCTACTATGTGTTAATGAGCGATGAGATAATGTATCTACTCTTAAAGTAGATGAAAGAATGTATCTACTCTTAAAGAAATCACAGTCTAATACAGGGATAGATAAGATACACAGAAGGCAATATTATACAATTTTATATAACAAGTACAGAGACTTCCTAGTTAGTAGAAGAGGTGGCATTTGAGTTGAGCTTTAAAATATAAATAGGAATTCAACATATGGAGGCAGAATAAAATATTTCAGGTGCTATGCTAGATACAAGGAGTACAAAGAAAGTTAATTTCCTTTAACAACTTATTATGCACCTACTGTGTACAAAACCTCAGTGTTCACAAGCATAATATGAACTCTGTATTCAAATGCTTAAGATCTAATGGGGAAGTGGATATACATAAATGATGATACAAGAGATTAAAAGTAGCTAGTTTTATTCGCTAGTCATTAGCCTTCTAAATTAAAACATAATACTTTTCAAAAAAAAATTACTGATGTGTTGTTATTCAGTGAAAATCCATTTCCTTAGCAATTAAAATAGAGTGTTTCTTAATAGCTTACATATTTGGTGCTTTGTGAGATTCTAATAGCCCGACAAAATAAGTAGAAGTGTTACTATCCCCATTTTATAACCAGGCAACAGTCATTTACTTAAGGTACTCCGTGTGCTAGGCACCATACTAAGAGTTGCAGATACAATGAACAGCATAAACTGCCTTGCCCTCAAGGAACTCACACTCTAATGAGAAAGAAAATGCTATCCACCATGTACATATAAGATATAATTGCAGGTAATCCCAAAGTAACTACACTAACATTGAGAGGGACTAGGAAAAGCATCTTCGAGAGAGGGAATAGAGCTGGAACTTCAGGGGAGCCAGGAGGCAGAAGTGAGAGCATTCTAGGTATGGGGGGCAGCCAATGAAAAAGCAAAGAATTGGGAAATGGCATGCACAGGTAGGCCATTGTTCCTGGATTGTAGAGTGCATAGTGGGGAATAAAATATAACAATACTGGAAAGGTAGGAAGGGGCCTGATTTTGAAAGGGTTTAAAAGAGAGTTTTTATATTTGATCCTAGAGGTCTGGAATTTATTAAATGTGGGTGGGTGAGTGATCTCATCAGACCAATGCTTTAGGAAAATCAATGTGAGAGCTATGTGAAGGATTGACTGCACTGGAGAGATATGTGAGGCAAGGAAACTGACCAGAAGAAAATGGGCCACATGTAATGAGGGCCTACATCAGACTAGCAGCTATGTCAAAGGAGAGAAAGGTATATAAAAGAAAGATATATACAAGAGATATTGCAAAGATACAATCAAAGAGAATTTCTGCTCTGAATCTATATTCCAAATTGACATTATCTTAGGAAAAAATTTGAATATCCTTTTAAGGAAAAAAATACAATATTAATAGTGAAATTAAAAGTGAAATATTTTGAATGTTGAAATTATGGTTTTGGCTTACAGGCAAATTACTTGGTCTTTCTCTACCCTCCACTCCTCCTCATTTATGTAGGAAATTCAGTGCCATGTCATGGTGAGCTATTCTGTAAAGCCACTATATATAAATCAGTCTATTCTATTTTAAAATATATCTCCCAAGTTTTTTAAAGCTGTCAGACAAATATCTATTTAATCTTAAAGATAATAGGGAACATGTTGATCTTGAGTAGGGGAGTAAAATAGACATATACTTCAGGAAAATCATTTTAACAGATATATGGAGGAGGTATTGGAATGGGGAGAGATTTGAGTCCAGAAGAGAGTTGTAACAGTCCAAGTGGGGAGTAATAAGGGTCTGCCCTAGAATGGTTGTCAAATGAATAGAAAGGAGGGATCAAACCTAAGAAATAAAGAGATATAGAAACAAGATTTGGCAAATGATTGGAGATTATAGTTACAAACCTAGAAATGATCATGTCAGAAATAGGGAAATTGGGGAAAAGGTTTGTTAATGATTACTGTTTTGGACTTGTTGAGTTTGACATTTCTCTGATAGAAATATTGATGAATCATTTTTAGAACTCAGAAGAGGGACTAGGGCTGGGTATATAGATCTCGGGGTCATCTACATAGAAATCATAATCCCATGGAAGATGATGATGTCAACTGAAAGTCTAGAGAGAGAAGAGGGCCCAGGATAGAGAATATCTCCATTTAGGGGATGTGATGGAGGGATATGATGGAGGGATGTGAAAGGAGATTGAGGAGAAATTAAATTAATTGGAAAGTCATGAGAGAACAGTCTTATGAAAACAAAGAGAAGAGACAGTGTCCAGAGGGAAAAGATGATCAACAATGTCAGATGCTACATAGTGGGAGGAATGTAGAGAAGAAAGAACTGTACATAATATATTCACAGTTTCATATGTAATCTCCTTTTTGTTTTTCTTTGCATATTGAAGTTTCCATATTTGTTTATATTTCTTAAGTTCATAATAATTTTTTTTAGACAATGTCAGTTGCTTCAGAGAAGACAAGAAGGATGAAACTATTCGATTAGGCAATTTAGAAATTATTGATCCTCTTGTTGGGGAATGACTAAACAAATTGTGGCATAAAGATATAATGGAATCATTTTGTGCCCTAAGAGTTAGATGATATAATATCTGAGGAAAATGGGAAGATCTCAATTAAATGATGCCAAGTGAAGTGAGCAGAACTAGGTGAATAACATATAATGATAACATTATAGAGAAAAACAATGGGAAAGACTTTAGAATTTTGATCAACACAGTGGAGAACCCTAAGTCCAAAAGAATGAAGCCCACCACTCACCTCCTGCCAGAGAGGTGAAAAAATCAGGCTGCCGAGGGAGACATACATTTTCAGACATGGCTAATGTGAGAATATGTTTTGCCAGACTATGTAGCTATGTATTAAAATTTTTGTTTATTAATTTGCTCAATGGAAGGGAGAGTAGAGAGGAATAGATTAATTTTTAAAATTAAAAAAGTGAGGGTATTTAGTGGCAAATGTTTTACAGGTCCATAAAAATGGACATGGATCTGTACCTATCCACAAAGACTGAGGGCAGGGAAAAGAAAGAAGGAAAAAATCATTAGTAAATTTGGATTGAGTAGATATAGTTGAATTATGAGAATAGTTTCAGATTTCCATGAATTGAAACTTGAATTCAGGTCTTTTGACTCCATAACTCTTTCCATTAATGATGCTAGAAATTTTTTGTTATAACATCACTGTGTGAACTTTCTGCATTGGTGTAAGTCTTTTCACTGTCTCCTGAATATGGCTTATACTTTATCTATGCCATTTTCCCACCAATTAAGTCTTATACATAAGACTCTGCTAAAATTCTACCTTGTATATGAAGCTTTTCTTGACAACCTCAGCCAAACCTGATCTCTTTTCTCTGAATTCATATAGCACCTACAGTCTATATCTGTTTGCTCAGCATTTTTCCTTTCCTGCCTTATAGTATTGTCTTTTCAAGCATACTAGCAAACAGAAGGTCTGCTAAGACCTTTCCTCTCACCCCCACTAAAAAAAGAGCATCATTGTAGCTGGAATCTCTGCTTATAAGAGTATAGTCCTATCTACATCTGAAGTCAGAAGGTGTGCTTTCTTGTTTGTATCTAAGATTTTATTATACTGACCCACCAAACCCATTTGCCACTACCCAGTTCTGTTGTTTTGTTATAGAGTAAGTTGATGCCATCAGAATAAAATCTAAACTCATTTTGAGAAGGAAGAAATTAATTTGTTAAGGGAGAAGAAAGCATTTATTAAAGACCTGCTGAGTGCTAAGAACTTTACAAATATCTCATACTGTGTTCCAAGTAATAGGAATACAAATAGAAAAGAGAAACAGTTCTAATGGAGTTGATAATCTGTTTGGGAGAGGCAGTATATCCGATTGAGTTCACCTGTAAGACAATTGGAAAGTCCTAGAAGTCCGTCCTAGGGGTTCCATATCAGTTCAGAAGGGACAAGGACCAGGAATTCTTAGGGGTCATTGACCTTTCAGATGGAGAACATAATAACAAAGTACATGGTAAGACCTTGAAGACTTCTATCTTACTATTATTAAATTGGTGACTCCAAGTCCAGTGCTGTATTCACTTTGCCACCTAGCCCCAAGGGGTTCAGGTTAATCTCTTGAAAGGCCCCATGATGAATGAGTTTGAGATTTCAAGTGGAATGGGAATTCTTGCTTCCCTTCCTCAAGGATGATGGGGGGGTCAGGAGGGAAATCAATGTTCAGGAAGGAATAAGTGAGAGGAAAGGGGAATTGGAGTTAGTTAGTGGAGGACATCCCCATAGCACCAACACAAACACAACAGCCCTGGAGCAACCACCAGGCTCTCTGGTACCACACTGGGTAGAGTAGACATGGAGCAGGGAGAGGGAATAAGAACCCTACCCCCACCCCGCATAGGGGGAGACCATAATCTTCTTATGGGTCCAGGAATATTTCTCATAGAAAGAGAAATGAGGATGGGGAAATGAACGATTAGTTTTCTACATGGTACTGAAGGGAATGTTTAGGTTTTTTGGACTATGATTTAGGATACCACAATAGTGATTCTAAAGAGAGTGAATCTCATGAAACCTAGGGAAAATATGTGAGTCAGAAAGCTTCTCAATCTGATCAGTTTCTTGGATTGCATAAGAATCCCACTTCATTGTTGAGTAATACCTGTCCTTAATGAATCCTTTTATCTCTTTTCTCATTTAAAAGTTTCACTAGTAATATGCTTTAGCATTCCTCATACCCATCATGCATTTTTCCATTTCCCTTTGAACTGCAGTAAGAATCCCCATTTGTAGACTGTCTACCATCAGTGATCTAACTGCTGACATTCTAAAAGTGCTTCCCTAATATACATTATAAAGTTCTCAAAGAGGGACATCAAGGACAAAAATCTTAATCATCAACACATTTGCTGCAAGTGTTATTCTTCTTTGTAGACATAGAATGACAAAGTTCAAAGCTGTCCTAATACATGTGAAGGGTTGTCATATAAAACACCTAAATTAGCTTTATTCTGTCACTCCACAGGGCAAGACTAGGAATGGTTAGAAACATTCCTTTTAAACTATTTCCCATAGGGCAGCTAGGTGGCATAGTGAATATAGTGCAGCACCTAAAATCAGGAAGACTTATCTTCCTGAGTTCAAATCTGACCTCAGACATTTAGTAGCTGTGTGACCCTGGGCAAGTCACTTAATCCTGTTTACCTCAGTTCCCCATCAGTCAGATGAGCTGGAGAAGTAAATGGCAAACCATTCCATTATCTTTTCCAGGAAAACCCCATGAACAGTATGATTCACGGGATCACAAAGAGTTGGATATAACTGAACAACAAAAAAATGATTGTAACCGTTTCCATTAAGGTATATATTTCCCTTCTCTCTGACCTACTGCTGTAATAGTCAACAGAGGCAGTAGCTGAGTCTTTAAAACTACCAAGGAAGGAAAACTTTAGATTCTAAAAGAAAGGGTGTTTCAATTCCAAGGTAGAACTTGAGTGCTCTGAGGTCCTAGGCAAAAAGCATCTGGGCAGTTAGGAAAATAAGCCTGATCGTACAGACGGAAGACATGGGTTTGAGATTCAGCTCTAATGCTTTGTAACTATAACTTATGGCAGCTCACATCTTCATCTATAAAATGAAGATATTTTGCACAGTCCTCCTCTCATAGCTGTTGTGAAGAAAGCTCTTTGCATAGACCTTAAAGCAACATATAAATATGAGCTATGATTGTTCCCACATAATATATTCGTTTTTTATGTCAGTCTACTGGAGGCAGAAGACAGAACTAGGTGAATCAACAATGAAAAACGACTATGTCGATAGCTCTCAGTAGTCAAAACTAGAGATGGATGAAATGTTTTGGATACTTAGGAAAGATAATCCTAATTCTACAAGTTGAGCATTTTTATCTGATCTGGTTTATTTTTCAACTCAAATACTAATTTGATATTAAACTAGTCCTTCTCTTATAGTAATAGGGTAATTTCAACTCACCAAATCTCCCACTTCCTTAATCTCTCACCTCCCATATCTAACCAGTTGCCAAGTTCTATCATTTGTACTTTGATAACGTCTCTTGTCATGCCCCTTTCTCTTCCCTGACACTGCTACAACTCTGATGACCTCATGTCTGTATTATTGCAGGCCTGGGCTTCTTGCCTCATGTCTCTTCTTGCTCCTGTTCATTTAAATTGATCTTCCTAAAACACAAGTCTTACCATATTATCTCTCACCTCTATTCAGTAACTCCAGGGGCTCCCTCTTGCCTTGGAGATCAAATATAAAATCCTGTTTGACTTCAGATGCCTTTCATAACATGAACACTTCCTACCTTTTCGGTATTCTTATATCTTACCACCCACCACGCACAACGCACCCCAGTCATATACTCTGCAACCTAGTGATACTGGCCACCATCCTGTTCCCAGCACATAACTCTCCATCTCCAATCTCTAAGAGTTTTGACTGACTGACCCCCATTCCTTGAACTCTCTACCTCCTGGCTTCTCTGGCTTCTTTTAAGTCTTAGCTAAAAGCTCAAAAAGCCTTTCCCAGCCCTCCTTGCTCTTAGTGCCTTTGCTCTGAGATCACCAATTTATCCTGTATACAGCTTGTTTATTCCTAGTTTTTTTGCATCCCCTATTTGACTGTGAGTACCTTGAGAGAAAAGACTGTTTTTGCCTTTTTCTTTTTTTATCCCTTTGGTACTTAAAAACTCCTAGTTGACTAACTCAGCAGAAAAACTCTTAATGTAGTTTCATAAGTAAGCATAAAAAAAGTTGAACTTCTGTAGACTGTTATGATTATATGTTAGAGGTTTCCAAACAGTTTGATAATAGGTAATTCACCATGTGACAGTGGTCCCTATTATTAGGGGATCTAACAGTCAGCTAAAAGGCATGCCTCCCCTCCCTTTACATGATTTCATTTGGATTAAATATGATTTAGGTCTTAACCTGGGGTTAGACCTGGTTTTTACAGTCACCTGTATAGATGGTAGTGACTCTCAACTCTACCTTCATCTTTGCTTCAACATATCTCTTTCAGCCTGAGTAGAAGAGATGTCCCCTTCCTCCCAAGATTATCCTATGCTTTTTATTCTGTTTCCATCTTGCCCCTTACAGGGCATTACTGCCACTCAAATTCCCTTGCAAAGCTCTTCCTCCCTGCCCAGAAATGTTCATGGCTCCATCTAACTTTAAAAAGCAAAGAAATCTAGCTTGACCTACCTGGTCCTACTACTCCCTTATTTCTTTTCCCGTTTTTTTTTAAGCTTCTGAGATGAACAGCCTGTGCCTATTGTCTCTACTTTTTCTCGATACTTTAATTTTTTGCTTTCTATCTAATTTCTCTCTCCTACCACTCTATCAAAACTCTCAGAGGTCACCACTAACACCTTTCTCTGTTTCATCTTCCTTGAACTCTTAGAAGTACTTGACACTGCTGAACTATAGTCTCCCGGTTTCTATGGGGTTGTCTATACAATTCTGATTCTCTTTTCATCTCTCTGATCAGTCATTAAATATTTGTTTTATTATCTTTCATTTTCATTTTTAAAAAGACTTTCTGAGAAATTTCTAATTAAACTTTGTTACATTAGAAGTGGCAGATTATGGCATTATTACTTGATTCTCTGATTAACTAAACATGTCTGAATCAGTATTTCTTTTTTTTGTATGAAGATCTTTATTATTTTATTTGTTTTCCATGTTCTACAGTCACTTCCATATAACTTAGACTTTTTTTCCCCTCCCTCCTCCTCCTTCCCCCCTAGATCCTCCCTAATTCCTTTCTCCCTCCCTGAGATGGCATACAGTTTTATATAGGTTCCATACATATATTCCTATTAAATACATTTTCATCTTAGTCATATTGCATAGAAGAATTAAAATGAATGGGAGAAATCATAAAACAAACCAAAACATAATACATAAGAAAATGATCTACTACATTCTGTGATCAAATTCCATAGTTCTTTCTCTGGATGTGGAAGACAGTTTGCCTTAAGAGACCATTGGGAATTTTTTAAGTCCTTGCATTACAATGAAGTTCTAAGTCTACCAGAAAACATCCTCACACATTTGGTTGTTGCTGTGTACAAAGTTCTCCTGGTTCTAGTATTTCTTTACGTGACTCGTCATAGTGTTCATTTCTCTATCTATCCTTGACATTTGACCATTGTCAAAGGTATGTGGTGGGCTTGGGAAGTGCTTACTTTAGTTCAAATGATTCTGAGGTAAACTTGGGGACTGTCTAGAACATTTTTCTTTACTCTGCTTATATATTCCGTGAAGGAATTCTCATTTTCAATCCCTGCTTCTTCCTTCTGTCAGGAAAATTAGGCCTATCTTTGTCCTTAAGAGATTCATGTAAAATAGGATGGTAGTCTTACTTTATTATACTGATGTCCTTGATTAAATTACATCAGAAAAGATAGTCTACATTGAAAACAGTTGTTTCTGGAAGTAGAATTTTAAAAGCACTAAATGAACCCTTGATCTAGTGTCCCAGTGTAATAATTCATTTTGACATATTTTTTTCTCTTTGCCACAGGGCAAATGGGAGCTACTAATGGCCCAGCTCCAGACCTTTTTTTAGAATGGGAAAAAAAAATTGCTTAATATAACACTGAATTGGGATTACATTAAGAACCCCAGAGCTCATCAAGAGACCCAGAAACAGACAATCAGAGGTAATAGACCAGGTTCACAAATGTCTGTGAAACTCAGTAGTGTTTCTCAAATACCATACCCATCCTGGGCAGGGGTGTGTAGACATTTTTGGCTGCATAGTATTATAACTCGGAAATCCAGATAAAGATGAATTGATTCTGACAAACCTGAAGTTTTTCTCTATTCAATGTTAGCAGAAGAATGGTGGGGGTAGGACCCTCAAGAACCATCGTTCTACTCAGAGGTTGTTTAAATTAGCCACATTTTCTATTCTTGCAGTATTGACACCTCCAGTTTCATCAAGGCCAATTGTATCTTTTCATTGAAACTGTATAAATTGGGCCTGATCAATCACAGGATGACAGAATTTGAGAATTGGAAGGGACTTTAACAACAGTCTCATCCAATCCATTTACCAAAGGAATCTCCACCATTGCATACCTAACAAATAGATGGTCACCTATGCTGTACTAGCAACAACAACAATTCTCTTTTGGATAGCTCTAATAAGTGATAAAAAAAAAAATCATGTCTCAGAAAGTTTCACATACAGTATTTACACGTAGCTGTAGTGTGGCCCAGTTGGAAAAGTGAAACAAATAAATAAATATTTAAATAACTACAGCTTGCATAAAACCAGGTAACCATTTTGTTGTCTAGATGGATAGGAAACAATAAGTTATGTAATCACAGTAGGTTATGTGAAAAGCTATGAGAAAATAATTATCTTAAGACAAGGCACATTGATGAATTACCCCCACACTCTTTTTGAGCAGCCATTTAATTGAAAGCAATAGAAGTATATCAGCACAGCCTATGATTTCATTCACAAATGAAAGGAATTATTTTTGTTTCTGGAGTGGTGTTATTTGTTTTTAACAAACACAAAAGAGTATTATTAAAGAGACACATTATGCTGAGGGTAATTTCTCAGACCCATGAGAAAGACTGAGTTGTGAGTATGATTTTTATAAAAAGCATAGGTTGGCTGTCTAGGCCCAGCCTTTGCCCGCTTTACAAAATGGTCTCCATTTTACAAAATTGCAGGAGTGGGAGACTCTCAGGTAGCCCAAGGCTGCTTCCTCCAGAATTGAACTTTGGCTCAATCTTCTCTCTATTTTTTTAGCCTCAAAGGAAAAGAGACAACTTATAGAACTGGGATTTTATTTTAAATGGAAAATGACTTGTTTTCTTTATGCTTATTGCACTTTTTCCACAATATAGCTCTTACTTCAGTGACTTACTGTTCAGTCATCTCTCAGGACTCTCCTCTGTGCTGTGCTGCTGGTTATTCTGTCATATTCACTGGGCCAAAAGAACCAGTCCCTGGGAAAGGCAAAAACCTCACCCCTCATAGTAATTTACATGTCACTGGATCCTTTTAAAAATATGTAAAAGATCCATCTTGTTCACAAAAAGGGATATTCTCTACTATATTCCTTTACCGTACTCTGTACTCCATTTGGTATTATTATTTGTTGATTTCTGTAAATGTCCTAGGACAAATATGAAAAGTTCCATTGAAAGGATAGGGGATGCATGTATGCCTCAAGATTTAATTTTCACCTAATTTGCCCATTTCTCCTTCTTTTTAAAGGATGCTATGTTACATACACCATGTTTGCTAGCTTTGGCTGCTTTGCAAGCATGGAACTGGAACCACTTGACTTAGGCTTTTGTCCAGCAGCCTTTGCATTTCTCCAGGTAGCCTTGGGGTTTTCTTAGGAAAGGAGCCATGTTGAGAATCACCTAATGAAACTTTAGGACCATTTATATAATAAACCCCCTCAACCCCATGAAAAATAATTTTAAGTTTAAGATTTGCTAGTTTATCACATTTTTTTGTTTTATTGAGCGAAATTAAATTCTTTCAGAGTTTGGAAAATTTATTTCTTTATAGTTGGGGCTGATAAATAAGTGGTAGATGGGAAAAAAGCAGTTATGAGGAAAGAGACCAGAAACCAGGGCTAACTTTTCTGGTCCTGCTTAACACTCCCTGTACTTACATTAGGAACATTTCACAGAACTCCTAGAAGCTTCTAGGGTTCATTCCTAGGAGTATATAACCTAGGCCATAAATAACCAAAGTCTCACATACTTATCTACATCTAAATTGAGTTACATAGGATGTGAGGCCTTCTAGAATCAGAGACCAGCTTTAGAACACAAGAAATGAAAAGTAATAGACTCTCTCCCAGCATACCTTTTTTTCTATGTTAGTTAAATGAGCAAACTTTAATATGAAAATGAATCTACTATTAACAGTTGTTGAGTTGAATTTTGCTCTTAGTAAATAAATAGTCTGAGGGTTTTTTTTTAGCTTTGACCATAATGGATATAAGTTTCGGGATAGGCTTTCTTTTTAAGAGATTCTCCTGAAACTTTTTATTTTTTAATAAATTGATTCAATTTCTACCATGTCCAGTTCATTTCACTGATTCATTCATTCTTTCACTCATTCATTTAATAGCCATTTTTAAGCATCTGTTATGTGCCATGCACACAATTTACATAGAAATAATATCCTCAAAAATATGCAAATCTATAAAGTAACTATTAGGCAGAATCAAATATAAGGACAAATGAGGTGTACAGAGGACTATGAGAGACTTAAGGAAGTAAAAGACCATTATTTAATCTATTCCAATTAATGCTTTTTCTAAATAAGTTATTAGTATCAAATTGTGAATAATCAGACTTGGAAATGTTTTACAGGAGTTCAGTAATTTAAAGCAATGTCAAAATATACTGATGATTAAATTTTTCTTACAAGTTAATTGATGAGGGTAGGACCAAGATGGAGGAGAAGGGCAGGAACACAGCTGAACTCTCCTAAATTCCCCTCCAAACTACTTAAAATAACATGAATTTTGGAGAGAAAGAACTAACAAAAAAATGGGATGAAAACATTTTGCAGCCTAAAACAACTTAAAAAGTTGACAGGAAAGGTCTGCTTCACTGAATTAAGAGTGGAATGCAATCCAGTGCAGGCAGAACATGCCTGAACAAGGCAGTGGCAAGGTCCCATCCCCTGGCCAAAGTCAGCAACACTGCCCCTCAGCCTGTCTAGAGCCAGGAGCAAGCCTCACGCCAGCAAGGTAGTAGTATACAAACTGGGGGGGTAACTGAATCAGCCGCAGCAAATTCCAGAATTCTCAGTTCACAGAAAGTAAGGGGGCCAGACAACTGATCAGAAGAAGATTGTGGGGGATACTGATGGCACAGGGTGCTGAACTCTGTTGCATTGCCCAAATGGGAATCAAGGTGACAGATTCAGGTCACAGTACCAGGGTGAGAAGGAACACTAACACACTAGAGCTTGCAGGAGCAAGGGAGTAGGTCACTGGTCACTGGTCACTGTTCCAGGGCAGGAAACAGTGTTTGTGATCTGTCATGGACCAGAGCACAGGCCAAGAAAACAGTGATCATACCTTTCTTTACATCATACCACCTTGGAATAACCGAAAACTTGCAGGCCCTGAGAATTAGCTCTGAAAACAGAAGCACAAAATACCTGAAGTTTGGGACAGAGCCCTCTCTAGCCCAGGAGCATAGCCCAACTTTAACATAAAGGGTCAGGAAATAGACTGAGAAATAAACAAAATAACAAAGAACCTGACCATAGAAAATTACTGTAGTGACAGGGAAGATCAAAACACAAACTCAGAAGAGTACAATGGTGTCAAAACAGCTGCATATGAAGCCTCAAAGAAAAATCTAAATTGATGTCAGTCCCCAAAAGAACTTCTGAAAGAGCTCAAAAATGATTTTAAAAGTCAAGTAAGAGAGGTAGAAGAAAAATGGGGAAAATAAATGAGAGTGATACAGAAGAGTCATGGAAAAAGGAATCAACAGTTTGGTAAAGGAAGCACAAAGAAATGGAAAAATTCACTGAAGAAAGCACTATCTTAAAAAGTAAAATTGGCAAATGGAAAAGGAGGTTCAAAAAAAGCTCAGTGAAGAAAATAATTCCTTAAAAATTAGAATTGGGCAAATGAAAACTAGTAACTCCATGAGACATCAAGAAATAATAAAACAAAATCAAAAGTGAAAAAAATAGAGGAAAATTTGAATTATATCACTGGAAAACCAACTGACCTGGCAAATAGGAGAGATAATTTAAGGATTATTGGACTACCTACAACCCTTGATTAAAGAAAAAAAAGAGCCTCGACATTATATTTCAAGAAATTATCAAGGAAAACTGCTCAGATATCCTAGAACTAGATGGTAAAATAGGAATTGAAAGAATCCACTGACCACTTTCTGAAAGAGATCCCAAAATGAAAACCCCCAGGAATGTTATAGACATATTTCAGAGCTCCTAGGTCAAGGAGAAAATACTTCAAACCTCCAGAAAGAAACAATTCAAATGTCATGGAACCACAGTCAGGATTACACAGGATTTAGCAGCTTCTACATTAAAGGATTGGAGACTTGGAATATGACATTCCAGAAGGCAAAAGAGCAAGGATTACAGTCAAGAAATCACCTACCTCTAGAAACAATTGAATGGGAATAAAAAGCAATGTATTTTTTTCTCAGTGATATATGACACCTACACAAAAAATGACCATGTACTATGGCATAAAAACCTCACAATTCAAATGTAGAAAAGCTGAAATAGTAAGTGTATCCTTTTCAGATCATACACAATAAAAATTACATTCAAGAAAGGGCAGTAGAAAGACATTAAAAATTAATTGAAAACTAAATAATCTAATCCTAAAGAATAAGTGAGTCAAAAAACAAATCCTAGAAACAATCAGTAATTTTCATTAAAGAGAATAACAACAATAAGACAGCATACCACAATTTATGGGATGTAGCCAAAGCAGTACTTAGGGAAAAATTTGTATCCCTAAACTCTTACATTAATAGAATAGAGAAAGAGCAGATCAATGAATTGGGCATACAACTAAAAAAACTAGAAAAAGAACAAAGTAAAAATCTCCAATTAAACACTAAATTAGAAATTCTGAAAATCAAAGGGGAGATTAATAACACTGAAAGTAAGAAAACCATTGAACTAATAAATAAAACTAGGAGCTAGTCTTATGAAATAAAACAAAATAGACATATCATTGACTAATTTATTTTTTAAGAAGAAGAAAACCAAATTACCTGTATAAAAAATGAAAAGGGTGATATAAATCACTCAGATTAACAGAAGAAATCAATATGCATATAACCCCATCTTAGAAAAAGAAATTGAACAAGCCATCATAGAGAAAATGCCCAGGGCCAGATTTATTCACAAGTGAATTGTACCAAACATTTACATTAATTCCAATACTATATAAACTATTTGGAAAAATAGGCAAAGAGGGAGTCCTACCAGATTCCCTTCATGACACAAATGTGGTGCTGATACCTAAACCAGGAAGAGCTGAAACCAAGAAAGAAAACTATAGACCAATTCTGTAATCAATTTTAATGCAAAATTTTTCAGTAAAACACTAGTAAGGAGATTACAGCAATATATCACAAGCATCATATACTTTAACCATGTGGGATTTATACCAGGAATGCAATATTAGGAAAACTATTAACATAATTGATCATATAAATAAAAAGCCAACAGAAATTATGTTTATTATCTCTATAGATTCAGAAAAAGCTTTTCACAAGATACAGTACCCATTCTTATTAAAAAGTCTAGAGAGCATTGAAATAAATGGAACTCTGTAGTATCTATCTAAAATCATCAGCAAGCATTATCTGTAGTGGAATGAAGCAGGGATGCCCATTATCACGGCTATTGTTCAATATTGTACTAGAAATGCTAGCAATAGTAATAAAAGAAGAAAAAGAAATTGAAAGAATTAGAATAGGCAGCAAGGAAACAAAACTAATCCTCTCTGTAGATGATACAGTGGTATACTTAGGGAATCCCAGAGACTCAACTAAAAAGCTAGTTGAAATAATTAATAACTTTAACAAAGTTGCAAGATATAAAATAAATCTTCACAAGTCATCAGCATTTCTGTATATTACCAATAAAGTCTAGTAAGGAAAGATAGAAAGAGAGATTCCATTTAGAAAATATAGAAAATACAAAAGGAGTTTACCTGCCAAGACAAACCCAGGAACTATATGAACACCATTACGAAACACTTTTCACACAAATAAATTCAGATCTAGACTGTTGGAAAAGTATTAATTACTCTTGGGTAAGCTGAGCCAATATAATAAAAATGACAATTTTACCTAAATTAATTTACTTATTCAGTGCCATACCAAACTACCAAAAATTATTTGATAGAGCTGGAAAAAATAACAGAATTAATGTAGACAAACAAAAGATTAAGAACATCAAAGGAATTAATTGCAAAGAAAGTGTGAAGGAAAATGACCTATAAGTACCAGATCTCAAACTGTGTATTATAAAGTGGCTATCATCAAAACAATCTGGTACTGACTAAGAAATGGAGTCATGGATCAGTGGAATAAATTAGGTACATAATACATAGTAGTCTAGTGTTTTGAAGTTTAAAAAAAAAATGTTAAATTGTTTTTACATGCAATTGGAAAAAATATTATTCTGAAAAAGATAGTTAATTAACTACATTGTACCTTTATTCTACTAGTATATCATTAAGGCAGTTATTAGTCCAGAAGACTAGCCTCTAGGATAGTCTAGTTACCTTGGAGTTACTCCACTTATTACATAGGCCAAGACCAGCATTATGAGTATTCTCACATGCAAAATCTTGCAGTAGACCATAGTTAACAACAACTCCATTCTGAGGAGCATGAATTGAAGTTATTTTAACCAAATATTACTGCCATCATACCAAAAAGGCTTTGTTGATCATAATATACATTGTCAATTCTTCCTAAACTAATTTTGTCATGGAACGCCTAGGGATTGAAATATATTGATAAGACTCATAAGTGTTGGAGGACAGTAAAGTGAAGAAGGACCTGGAGACCTACAACACCCTGGAATAAATAGGGCTAGAGAGGAGGGGGTATTAGGAAACTTTGGAACAAAACATGGGAAATCAAGTCTATTTCCAAACAAAAAAAAATAATTATGGTACTTAATAAGTATATTCTTCCATATTTAATTTGAGGAGAGGGGAAGTTCTGTACCTGTAACTTATGTAAGGAGCTTCTGGTGAGAAAAATCCCTCGCCCAATGTGTTTTTGTTTGTCCCTTGTTTTTCAAAGAGACCAGTGACATCGCAAGGTGATGTCTTGACTCATTCATGAGTTGAATTTAAGTGAGGCAGAGTTGCACAAAGTCATCAGCCTCACCGTCTTTTTCTTAGTCATCCAAGTCCAGTGCCAAGACAAAAGTCAGGAAGACTGGCCATGTTCTGGGATGTGGTGTGTGCAACCATGGCATCTTCAGTGTCTAAGCAAGCTCTAAATGCCACTGTTTTCCTCAGCTGCTTTCTTGGCCATTGGAACATAATTGTTCTCATTCACCCATTCTGCCAAAGGAAGTCTTTTACATGCTTGGGGTAGATAG
The DNA here is from genome assembly GCA_028658325.1 of Potorous gilbertii. NCBI lineage: Eukaryota > Metazoa > Chordata > Mammalia > Diprotodontia > Potoroidae > Potorous > Potorous gilbertii. The sequence continues at coordinate 229,988,958 of CM053772.1, forward strand.
ATCTCCTTACTTACCCACAGATTTGCAGCCTGTCTGTTACCTTAAGCCCGATATAACCTGTGTGCCAAGATGGCTTTATTGGGGTGTGGCATCTGCACATGCTGCAGTTTCTCGGAGCCACAGGTGAGATCTGAGTGCTCAGTAGACACCAAAGGCGGATGAGCAGCCCTGAAAAGGGCTCAGCGAGCCGTCACACCAGAAGTGCTAGTCCTCCTTGAACACCCCATGCACCCCAATGTAAATCAGTATGATTTGAAGTCCTGTGACTTTTTTAATCTTTGAGAATTGTCTGGGACACTGAGAGGTCAAATAATTTTCCCAAGGCCTCACTGCCAATTTGTGTTCAAAGTGGCAGCTTAAGCTCTAATTGTCCTAACTCTGAAGTAGATCCTCTTGTTCTGGACCATGCTGCCTTCCATTTACTTTTTGAAAGAAAGGAAATAACTCAGCACTCTCAATTCCCTTATCAGACCCCCATTTCACATTGTACAGAACACCAGGGATCTGAAGAATATCATTGGAAAAATAAAGCTTTATTTTTCTATGTCAATTCAGTAGCAATTTAGGTGAAGCTATGAAATTAATTTGCTTTTTCTGACACCAAAGCTTGACATTGGACTTCACAAGACTTGAGATCTGAAAGTACAAGATAGCCTGGAATAACTAATAAGTATAATCAGTTGAGAAATAAAACAACAAAAAATTAAAGCCATCCAGATGACCTATATTTAGAATTGCTTCTGGAGGAGTATTGAAATTATCTGTCATAAGGGCCTGTCTGTACTATTTTTCAAATATAAATGGAGATATAAATGTTGCTAAAGAAGAACAAATGTAAAGTCTCTTTTGCTAGTTCAGGTTCAGGATTAACTAGAGCAGAGATGGAGATGTCCTAACCTCCCTTAGAATTGCTTCCCTCACTTTACCATCCATAAATGCTTTCCTTGTGTCTAACATAATCCTTTAGATACAGGTGAGCCTTGATTCCCATTGCTAGACTCTCTGAGACCTCAAACTCACTTTGGAGTCAAAGCTCCTGAGGCCAGTCCTTTCCTTGGAAAACTCTGAAGTGGAAGCAGGGTGATTGATGCCTCTCCACTCCCTACCTCCAAGCCTTATAACACCTAATATAGTTCCTTCTGAATGCCTAGTATCCCTATCCACACGTTGGGGCTTTTTCAACCATAGGAGTCCCTAACAAATATGTCCTAGTCCAGAGTTGGGGAACCTGTGACCTCAAGGCCACATGTGGCCTTCTAGGTCCTCGAGTGTGGCCTTTTGACTGAATCCAATTGGATTTTCTTGTTTCTTCCGAACTTCCTGATTTTGAATATGTTATCCATTGGTACAAAAAAAGGTAACCCTTAAAGAAATAAACTAAGAATTCAAATTCACAGCAGTTATTTTATATACACTCTGCTGAAGCAGAGAGCCTATCACTAAATCCTAAGTCACTGGGCAAATTGAATGATTAATTGTAGAACAATAAGATGCTCGTTTTTCAGTCTTGGGATTCATTTGAACCAATCTCCCATGGTTTTCTCCAGCAGAATGTGCAAATTCTATATACTTGACAGCTAAGCAGGAATTTTTGTTGGGTACAATAGTCTATTTGAGCTTTTTTCCTTTGTGGAACCCTAGGATTACACGGGATATTTTTGAGAAACTCTGAATTAAAGAAGAGTAATACCATACCTCACAATTTAACTATCCAAGGCTAAATTATGTGGTCTGGTTAGAGGTTTTAAGGAAAGAGAGAATAATATGATTAGTCTTGGTTTCTTGGTGGAAGCAGGATGTAATCTGTGTCTTAAAAGAGAAGTAGGGATGATAAAGAAAAGAGGAGAAAGAATTACAAGTAAGAGAATATGACGAGTAAAGGGAGGAAGGCAAGAATGGGCCTGGACAGTTTCATCAACATCATGTTTTTATAAACCCCATCATTTTTTTAACCTTTTAAAGAATATGGGCATCAAGAGGGATTTACTATTCGGAAGAAATCCATTGTGCGCCTTTGTTTAAAGCAAAAGACTCTTTTTACCAAATAGAAGACAGCCCCCAATTTCTTTGTTGTATAAACATGTCAGCCACTGGAACTGTCTGAAATGCCCTTTTGTTTTCTCATTGTCTTCCCAATTCCCCTCTTCCTGATGTGGATTGGCAGGTTTTTCTTTGATTCACCTCGGGCTTGATTTGCAAGTTACAGGAAAGAAGTGATAAAATCTCTAAAATCAGGATGTCCAAGTTATCTTTCTAATAGTCACTGATAAAATGTCAGAAAGTAATTGAGGCATCTAAAATGTCTGTCCTTTTTTTTCCTGCTAGAGACATGGAGATGAAAAAAATTGTCTTTTTCTGTGACTGTTAAAGATACAGATATTAAGAGGGTAAAAAGCACTTTAGAAATGCCCTTTATCAATCAGCATCCATTTATTAAGCACCTACTGTGTCTCAGACACTATGCTGGATGTTGGGTCTATAGTGATCAAAATGAAACAATCCCTGCCATTAAGGAGCTTCCATTTAACTAGAGGGCTGCAACACGTTCACAGAGAAGTAAATATAGTATGCAAAAGAAATATGCAGTGAGGTGAGTGAGACACTAAACTAGGAGAATCAGGAAAAGCTTTAAGAGTAAAGGAGGGAGTAGTGAAAGACTTATCTACTCAGATCAATACCATGATCCATGACAGTTCCAAAGGACTCATGATAAAAAATGCTTTCCATCCACCTCCAGAAAGAGCACTGATAAATTCTGAGTGCAGATTAAAGCATGTTTTTTCACCTTCTTTATTTTTCTCGTTTTTTTTTACAACATAGCTAACATGGAAGTATGTTTTGTAACACTTCAAGTGTATAATGATTATCATGCATTCGCCATCTTAATGTATCAAAGAGAGGTTGGAGGGAGAGAGAGAATTTGAAATTTAAAAAAATTTTTAAATGAATTTTAAATAATGCAGAGGTCAGGTTAGGTGAAGCAATAAAAGATCTAGGACCAATATTGAGTGGTGAAAGGAGCTAAGGGTTCCTCAAGATGGAAGTGAGGAGGGAGAACATGTCAAGCAGGAGAACAGCCTATACAAAGGCACATAGAATAGAAATAAAATGTCATGTGCAGGGAACACTGAGTGAAGAGTAATGTGTGCCAGGGAATGAATGCCCCATCCGCTTGAAAAGATAAGCTGAATCCAGACAGGGCAGGGCTTTACCTGCTGAGCAGAAGGGTTTGTGTTTCATCGTGGAGACAATAAGGAGCCACTGAGTAAGGAGGGACATGGTTAGAGTTACTCTGTAGGAACATCCATTTGGTAATTGTATGGAATTGGAACAATCCAGGGATGAGATTTTAAGTAGTTGAATATAAGATAGTTTATGAGAGACCAAGGACTAAATTGTGTGGTCTGTAAGGTCCAGAGAAGAATTAAATAAAAAAGATGCTGAAGTGGCAGAATCAGCAAGACTTGGCACCTAGTTGAACACGGACGGTGAAGAGACAATGAAGAGTGAGATTGATATCTAGGTAGTGAAGGGAGAGTGTTCTGAAGAATGATGGTACTAGTAGCAGAAATAGGTCATTTAAGAGGATGAATGAATTTATGAGATCTCTTTTGGACATACTGAGTTTGAGAACATAAGATCCTTGGAAGTAGGCTTTGTTTCATTTTTTGTGGTTGTATCCCAGAACCTAGAACATTGCCTGGAACATAACAAGTATGCAAGAAATTCCTTTAGAGTGATTGATCCCCTTAAGTTACCATCCTATATTTATCCTACCTCTCTTAGCCAAACTGAGAAAAAACTGTTTACTCTCGTCTCTACTTCCTTTCCCCTCAATTCTCAACTTTTGACAGTCTGTCTTCCATCCTCATCATTCAACCAAAACTGTTCTCTCCAAATTTACTAACAATCTCAATTGCCAAATCTGATAGTTTTTTCTCGGTCCCCAACTTTCTTGACCTATCTGCTGTATCAACGCTATTGACCACTCTCTCCTCCTGCTATGGTCCTTGGGTGCAGCCTTTTGAGTGAGTTCAAGTTTTAAGGAACAAATCCTTTTAAGGGAATTTGTTCTGTGAAGTTTAGATTCAGTCAGAGAACCACACTTGAGGACCTCGAAGGCCACATGTAACTTTGAGGTTCTCCTCCAAAATGTCTAGTCAGTCCTCCTCTACCTTCTCTGTTATTCTCCTCTGTATCTTCAGGTCATTGTATCTTTCTACATTTTCTCTTTTAGTGACTTCATCATCTTCCAAGGGCTTAATTATTATCTATTCAGACAACTCTCAGATATGTATATATATATTTATATATATATAAATATATATATATATGTATATAATATCTATCTCTCTCTCTCTGTATATATATATATATATATATATATATATATATATATATATATATATATATATATACAAAACTTAGGCCTCTCCATGGAACTTGTCCTATATCACTAGTTACCCATTGGACATATCAAACTGGATGTACCAGAGACACCTCAAACCCAACAGGTCCAAAATAGAACTCATTATCTTTCCATTAAAATCAGTGGTGTCAAATTAAAATAGAAATGGATTCCCTGTGGGTGGCAGTTGACTTAGAAAACCTCAAATTAGCCTTATCTAGGTTGTATTGTATTATTATGTATTTTGTTAAACATTTCCCAAAAAATTTTCATCTGATTGCAGTCTTCAACTATGCATTTGACACCTTCTGCCTAACCTATCTCCTCTCCCAAATTTCCTTGTTTCTGTACAAGATACCACCACTCTTTCAGTTTCCAGGCTGTTGCCATTGTCCTTCACTGCTCACCCTCTGTTATCTCACTTGTCTAGTCAGTAGTCCAATCTTGACATATCTATCCCCATAACATCTCTTACATATAACCCCTTCTTTCACCTCACACACCTACTGACTTAATTCAGGCCCTTATCACCTCTCACCTGAGCTATTGTCATAGTCTCTAATTAGTCTCATTACTCCAAGTCTCTCCTTGCCGCAGTCCATTCCCCACATTGCTGCCAAAGGAGTTTTCCAAATGCAGATCTATCAGTTCCCTACTCAGTGACCTCCAGTGACTTTTCCTGTTGGATCTAATATGAAGCATAAATTCCTCTGGTTAATTTTTAAAGCCCTTTACAATCTAATTCTAGTCTGTCATTTCAGCCTCATTGGACATTACTTTCTTCTCCCCTTCCTCAAACCCCTCTCTTTCCCCCAACCCAAGATCTAGCCAAAGTGGTCTTTTCTCTGTCGTTCCCCCAAGGCATTCCATCTCCATTTCTGGGACTTTGCTCTTGTTAACCCAGATGCCTAGAATGCACTCCTATATCTCTGACTCAGAATTCCTCTCTTCCTTCAAGACACAGCTCAAGTATCACCTTCTACATGAAGCCTTTCCAGATACCTACAATTGCTATCTCTTTCCCAAACTGTTCTGTATTTAACTATTTTGCCTTTAATCTCCCTAAATTTGTTTTGTATACAATTAGATAGGTACTCCTTGTCTCCTGTGCTAAGCTCGTTGAGAGTAGGGATTGCTTGATTCCATGTATCTTCAGAATAGGCCTGCACAACTTGTGGCAGGCCATGGCCCAGCTGCTTGCAGTACACCAAAGGATTTCATCTACATACAAAGGATGTTTTCCTCTATATTTTTTGAGGGCCACCAAAATCCTTTGGTACATGGCAAGTGGCCCAAGCAGCCCTCAGGCTGCAAGTTGTGCAGGCCTGCTCTAGAACCTAGCACAGTACCTAGAATAGTAAGTAATGCTTACTAAACGTTTGTTGATTTATTGGAGCTGTCAAGCAATCTTTCACAGAAAGTCCCTGTCTTTTGGTTGCAATTTCACCTTCTGGCTTTCTTTTTCTGTGTGATAGCCAATCTAATTAACACCTTTATTGCTTTAGTATACATTTTAGCTGCGTTTTTTTTTTTTAAGAGAGATTCATCAAACACAAAAAGACTATAAAAAGGTATAGTCTTAAAAATGAATATTTGAACTTAACTAATTTTGTTTTAATTATATATCAATGGATCATGAAATTCCCTTAGCTTCCTTTCTATAATCATAATTTCCCTTAGAAGATTAAAATTAAGCAGAAAGAAGGTGGTGGGCGGGGAACAATTGAAAATTTTTTCAATAGGAGTTTCCTAAGGGCCCCTGTAAAAAGGGAAATACAGAATGTTCAAGGTCATGCAGATGGCCAAATGAGGGCTAATGAGTATTTTCTGTCAGCCCACCCAGCTTCTCCCATGTGTTTGTAGTATCTGTAGTTTTGTTATGGCTTGGGATCTGAAAGGAGAATTTTTGAATGGGAATATTTGAAATCCCCAACAGATTAATCAAATTTTGGATAGATTTGGAATAAGGCGCTGTGGTTTTCATTTCAAACTCCACCATTTAGCACCTGTGTGACCTGGAGCTGAACATGGAAGTTAGAGGCAGGGAAGTTGAAGTATGTAGAGCTTGAGTTTATACATGACTCTTATATGTGGTATAGCCAAACATGCTTTAATTGTTGGATGTAATTCACATCTTAAGTTATGGAGATGCCACGGTTGCTCATGTATAACCTATATCAAACTATTTGCTGTCCCAGGGAACAAGGACAGAGGGATGGAGGGAAAGAATTTGGAACTCAAAAAATTTAAAAAACAAATGTTTAAAATTATTTTTATCTGTAATTGGAAAAAATAAAATATTATTTTTTAATAGTTAGGAAGGTGCTATAAGCGTTAAATTTTAGAGATTCACAGAATTGGTTTCATATATACATCCATTAAGTAAAATTGGCAATTTCTAATACAGTTCAGTTTGATATTTTAAAATAAGATAAACAGCTATAAAGAACTATTAGGTTTGGAATCTGAAGACCAGAGTTTTAATCTTGAATCTCCTCCTTAATCGCTGATAATTTATATAGCCCATGCTATATGTCTGGTTCTGTGCTAAACACTTTACAGTTCTTGTCTCATTGACCCCCACGTCAGCTATGGGAGGTAGGTGCTATTATAACCCACATTCTACAGCTGAAGAAACTGAAGCAAACAGGTTAAGTGACTTGTCCAAGGTCACAGAGCTAGTCAGTATCTAAGGCAGCCTTGAACACAGGCCTTCATCATCTGCACCCCTCACTGTTCCTTATTACCTGAATGACCTTGGGCAAGTGTCATAAAGACTACAGTAGCTAAGGTTTGTGTAACACTTACTGTGCGCTGGGGCCTGTGGGCACCAGCGTTATGTCATTCGGTCTTCATAACCACTCTGGGAAGCAGGCGCTGTTATTATCCCATTTTGGCCAGGGTTGCTGAGTTATTAAGTGTCTGAGCTCACATTTGAACTCAGGTCTTCCTGACTTCAGGCCTGGGACTCTGTGCACTATATGACCCAGCTGCCCCTCATGTGAGGTTAAGCTTAGGTTGTCAGTTTGCAAATAGCCTTCAGGGAAACAGGAGTGACACCAATTTAGAGAGATCTTTGATGGAATGAGCGATGGAAAGAGCACTAGAGCTCTTGAGGAGCCTTTGCTGGCCGAGATCGTGGTATTGTCGTTCAGTTATGGCCTACTGTTTGTGACCTCATTTGGGGTCTTCTTGGCAAAGATATTGGAGTGGTTTGCCATTTTCTTCTCCAGGAAGATTGTTCTCCCTGACTTTAGGCCCAGCACTCTTCTCTACTACAACACCCCCTAGCTGCCTCTCCACTTTGGCCTCATGGATTCTTCAGCTTCCTTCAAAATTCAGCTCAAGTGAATTAGGCCTACACAGTGAAATCCTGCCTCTTCACCCCTGAAAATTGCCTTGCGTTTGTGTATTTACACTGCCATGTGTACATTCTGTTTCTCCAGATAGAATGGAAAGTCTTTTCATTTTCTGTCTTTGTGTGTCGCTAGCACACAGGTAACTAGCAGTAGATGCTTGCGAGTTGATTGATGGATTATGTTAAGAAATACTAGTCAAGAAAAGAGCCTTCATTGCTGACTGGCAGCATTTATTTTCAAAGCCTTTCCCACCCCTATATTGTTTTAGATTGGGCATGATTGTGGATATCACGGAGCATTTTTGAGGAGCAGAGATCATGATCATGATAAAGTTGTTGTTACCATTTCTGCTCATTGATCGTTCTAGATTTTCCTTCTTTTCCCAAAACTCCAGGAGGAGAGAGATGTACAGACGGACAGACAGACAAAGCAAGTTTTCATGAAGCATTTGCTATGTGCTAGCCAGGATGAAGCCCCAGGGATAAAAATACAAGTCAGCAACATAGGTCTCTCCCACAAAGTTTACATTCTAATAGAGGAAGACAACATGTGTAGGAGAGCTGGAAAGGGAACAGAAAGATGCCCAAATGAACCTTAGGGAGGAGATTGCAGGAAGTACCCTGGAGAACTTGTTTCCTAGGTTTAGGAGCTTCCTAAGGAAAAAGGCTCCCTAAGGAATCATGATCATCATCATTTGGCATTTAGGTTGCTCCTTAAGATTTGGAAGGAGCTTTCCAAGTACTGTCTCACTTGATCCTTACAACACCCTTGGGAAGCTATTATTGTACCCATTGTTTGGATGAATTTACTTAGGCAGGCAGAAATTAAGAGATTTGACCAAGGTCGCACAGCTGGTAAGTACTTGTCTGAGATAGGATTTGTACTTAGGTCTTCCTGACTCCAAGTCTAGGACTTTCCATATCATGCCATCTACTTTCCCCTCTCTGGGCCACGGGATGGATTTGGAGTTCAAGGTCCCAGGAGGACAGACATGGTGAGAAAGTAGGGCCATAGTGAGGGTATCACATTCATCTCCTGGTAGTTTACACAAGCTTCAGGATTGGAAGGGACTACAGGAGACATTTATTCCAAAACTATACCTGCACAGACATCTCTTCAGTCATATTATAATGGCTAGCATTCAAATGTCACTCTAAGGTTTGCAAAGCATTTACACATACTTGCATGTGAATATATGTATATTCATTGTATATATGAATATACAGACACACATGTGTACATATATAGGTATGTATGCATGTATATGTATAGTGTGCTTATATGTGCTGTGGTGCCTGCACTTATATACCTGTATGTGTTTGGTGTGTATGTATGTGACATATGTGTAACTTGCATGTGATGTCTTCATGACAACTCTGGGAAGTAACTGCTATTATTAGCTTGGTTTTATTTTTAATGATCCCATGTAGTTGTCCAACATCTTCTTGAAGACCTACCCTAGTGGGAAATCCGCTGTCTCCAGATGTGGATGACATAATGGATAGAACTCTACCCCTAGAATCAGGAAAACCCGAGTTCAAATCCTGCTACAGAAACTTACTAGCTGTGTGACCTTGAGCAAATCACTTAACTTCTATTTGCCTCAGTTTCTTCAGCTGTAAAATGGGGATACTCATAACTCCTCCCTTTCAAGGTTGTTATGAGGATCAAATGAGACAATATTTGTAAAGCACTTAGCACAGTGCCGGGCACAAATATATGGGCATCTAGGTGGCACAGTGCAATGAGGACTGGACTTGGAGTCAAGAAAACCAAAGTTCATAGGTAGCCTTGGACATTAACTACCTGTGTAAGCAAATCACTTATTTTCATCAACCTCATTTCCTCACCCTCTTGGGGTTGTGATAATCAAATGAGAGGATATTTGTAAAGTTACACTTAGCAAAAAGTTACACATAGTAGGCCCTTAAATTCTTGCTCCTTTCCCTTTTCCTTATATCAAGCCACACTCTAACCCTAGTTTTCCCACTCATTGCCCCTGTTTTTGTCCACTGGGGTACAACAGAACAAGTATAATTCTTCTTCTAAATAAAAACCCTTCTAATCCTCATTTCGCATTAACTTCCCCTGCCCAAAAATCACTCTTTTCTTCTCTGGGCTTCCCAGTTCCTCCAGAGAAGCAACACAGTATAGTGGAAATAGCTTTGGACTAATGAAGATACTATGACCCAAAGCACATGGTGTGGATGTTTTTGTTGTGTTGGGTATGCAGAACAGATACATGTCAGTTCTGTTCTTCCTTCAGCCCACCCTACTATTACCTGGGCCCCATCCTAGTTGCCATCTTCTGATTGTATTCCAGTTTCTTCATCTCGTTCTTTCCTAAAGCTCTTCTCAATGGTAGAAGACAATTCCATTGCCTTCTACTTCCCTTAATACTGTACTTCTGATGGCTGTTTCACACCGGCCCATTCAGCTGGTAGGCCACTAAAACCAGATTATTGAAATGAACTCTTACCTGATCATCTCTTTTTCATTTTAATAGTTGTGCAGTTAACTTTTTAACCACATGGAGGCCTATATAGTTGTCCCTTTCCCTTATTAGGGAGAATAGGCCCTTTCCTGAATAATTCTAGGGAATCACAAATGGCCTGAAGACTTCAAATGATCTGGTCAACAGGAAAACATCCAGAAAATACTTTGATAGGAACTAGTTGAAACAATAAGCATTTCAGAGAATTGAGGAAGGTGATGAATGTGCTATAAATAGACATAGCAAACTATCTCAACATTTAAACAACTCTATAGACTCCAAAGGCCTAGAGCCTGGCAGGAGAGTTGAGAATGGAATCATTGCCCTAGCCAGTGCAGAAACTGTCTAGGGCACAGTATTTATGTCCTATGCTGATGACCTGGACTTGCCAAAAAAAAGGTTTTCTCAAAAACTCACTGTTCAATATTTGAATGTACCCTGTGGCGGGGGTAAGTGTGCAAAAGCAAAAGACAGTGGCGGGATTTGCTTTCCCAGGTTTGACAATGAAAAAAATTCCAATACAAAATGGCAACTTTTGTGTCAGCTCAAAACCTTTCTATAGGCAATAGAACACTTTAAATTCACCCATTAGATCATGGAGTTGTTAATATTTTAGCCTACAGTGAAACTTTAGTTGGGATAATTTTGCTGTGGAGTCTTTTCCAGCAAAGGAAAGGTTAACACTTCCTTCTCTGCTAGCCAAAGGACAGAGCTGGTTTTTGACAATAACTCCTTTGTCAAGAGTATGAAATTTCCAGGACCATACATAGGACCTATTCCTAATGTGTAAAAGCTTGAGTCTGAGTAGAGGGGAGGAACTGAGGCAGTAAATATGCTACTGTCTTCAAGTATTTAAGGAGATGCCATGTGGAAAGGGTTTGGCTTGTTCTGCTTGGCCCCAGAGGGTAGAACCAGGACCAGTGGGCAAAGGTGGCAAAAAAAAAAAAAGACAGATTTGGGCTTGATTAAAGGAAAAGCTTCCTAACAGAGTTCTCCAATGTAGAATCAGCACAATGATATAGAGGTCCTCATAACTAGAGAAGCCTGATGACTATGGAAGCTCGGGAGATGGGAGGCCCACGTAGCTGGTATGTGGACTCAGACCTGCTAGATCCTCTTTCAGCTAGGAGACTGCTGCTGCTTCCTTCTTTACTCTGTCCTCTAACTTTTTACAGTGCTCTACATGGGTACCCTGCTATGCTTTGGGCCTGTGGCTCAGTGGCCATTCAGATAGATTTGGGCATGGGGAGGTGGGCAACAAGAAGACCAAAAGAGTTAGTGGAGTGGGGAATGGAAACATACGGAAACTCCTGGAGGCCAGGGACTGCTTTGTTTCTGTCTTTGTTTCTCCATCACCTCATACAATTTCTTGCACATAGTAGGTATTTAATAAATGTTTGTTTAATTGAAATGAAGATCCCTGCTATGTACAGACATCATGATAAGGAAAGAATATTGGTTTGTATTCAGATTTGGAATAAACTTGGTTTAACCACTAGTTGTATGACCTTGCTTGGGTAAATCCATTAATCTCTTAGGTCCTCAGTTTCCCCATCTGGAAGATAAAAATGATTGTACTACCTACCTTAGAATGTTGTTTTTAAGACCAATTGATGGAATCTAGATAAAGCATTTATTACCAATACAAAATGTTTAGACTCTAAATTTGAGCAATTATGTGCCAAGCAATATGCTTCATACTGTGGAAAATAAGACAGACACACGTCAAACATTAGCAATACAGGAATTAAATCAAATAGCAGTTGGAGGTAATAATCAGAGAAAAATCACAGGATAATACAAGATAAACTGCCAAATGAATGACATATAATAAGTTCAGAGGAGAAATGCTATAGCCCAGTGTGGTCAGAAAAGACTGTCAGGAAGAAATGAGATTTGAGTTGTACCCTAAAGGATGGGTAGGAAAAGAGGGGAGCAAAAGCACTGGGGCAGGTTAGAGCAATGTTTAATGGAGAAACAATGAGGACAGCCATTTTGTTTAATTGGTAGGTTACATGCAGAGAAGTCCTGAAAGATAAGGAACATGTGGCCTTCTAGGTCCTCAATTGCAGCCCTTTGATTGAATCTAAATTTCACAGAACAAATCCCCTTAATAAAAGGACTGTTCTGTAAAACTTGGATTAAGTGAGAAGGCTGCACCCAAGGACCTAGAAGATTACATGTGGCCTTGAGGCTGCAGGTTCTCCACTCTTGGTTTAAGCAGTACAGTAGCATCATGTTGTGGAAGGTCTTAAATGCCAAGCAAGGATTTGGGGCAACATCCTATCCTGGAGAGAATGCCAATCTTGGGAATCAGAAAACCCAGAACTGAGTCCTAGCTTAGCAGCTTAGCAGCTTTGTTTCCTTGGCCAGGTCATTTGACTTCTGAGGATTTTCATTTCTATACCTTTAAAATGAGGGACTTGTTCTAGATGATCATTCAATTCTCTTTCAAGAATCATACTGACTTTGGTGAATAGGCCCTTGGGAGCCATTGACTAGTTTGAGCAAAAGGGGCAATGACATAGTGAAAGGGTTCTATGTAGAAGGGAATTCAGGAGGTGGTAGATCAGAAGTGTCAAACCCAAATAGAAATGAGGGGTCACCCATCCATATAGAAGGCCTCTGTAAATACCACCTTCTTTTTAAAATATGATATAATCTATGTTACTGTATTTTTTTTAAGTTTTTACTAGTTACAAGACTGCATATGGTCCACAGAATACACGTTTGACATGTCTGTGATAGATAACAGATTGGGAGGTCATTGAAGAAGCACTAGTCTAATCCTAATAGATAATTTTTTAAAAATCTGCTAGGGAACATATATGGGAATGGTGACAATAGCCTCAGAAATAGAAATAGAGGAAATGCTCTTGAGACTTGGTGAAAGAATGATTGCCAGACTTGATCACTTCATTCATTCATTCACTCATTCATTTATTCATTCATTCAAAAAGCCTTCATTAAGTCTACTCCTAGCTAGGCATGGCATGAAACAATAAGGTATAATGACAAAAATGAAACAGTGATTGCCCTCAAGGAACTTATATTTTAATATAGATATAGAGAAGAAAGAAGAATCAAAGATCCTTTGTTAGGTTATGTTGTTAGCTTTACAAAGAATTTGATTTGTGTTTAATAAGTCAAATAGTGCATCATGTGTTGCTCAAACCAGTGGGGAAAGAAGACCTTTGTTATTTTATAGGTTGTCTACTCTGTTTTCATAATAGCTCATTTGTATTTCTTAAATATAACTTTGTTTTCCTTCCATAAGTTTGGTTTTTAATATGTAAGTATTCTTTTTGATTGTGGTCCAAGGGTTCTTTTTTGTCCAACCTAAAATGTCCCTGTGGAGTCAGTTTTATGATGCCAGAAACCATCGTGACTCAGGAGATGATGTTGACCTACTTGGCCTGAACATAGGTGCTCTGTGCTCTATGTGAGCGTGGAGTTGAGAAAACAGTAAGAAAGAAATGACGTCTTTGTACTTGTTTTTAGATCATAAAGATTGTCCATCTTCATGGCATCTTTTGTAGGCCATAGCACATAGTCCTCTCCCTTAACTAATTTTCTTATTCAGTACATATCCATGCCATCTTTTAATGTTAACTGAATCCCAAAGTGTTCAATGAAAACAAAACTATATTTTATGTGCCTATTTCTCAAGCCACTTACTAAAAGGGCCAGAGACTGTTCAGGCATATCTGTGCTAGAGGTCTAATGCATAGCCACAGTTGGTGACATTAGTAATAGAAATGTTCAATACTACTTCATTATATTGAAGTTTAACATATAAAGCATCCTAGTGATTTTTTTAAGAATCATCTTAAGAATCATCAGCTACAAAAGATGGCAACAGTCAATGTTGGAAGAGTGGTGTAAAAATAGGCATACTAATGCATTTTTGGCAGAGCTGTAAATTGAAACAACCATTTTTGAAAGGAATTTAGAATTATTCACATAAAGTGACTAAAATGCTCACACCCTTTGACCGAGAGATTCCACTGATAGTAATATACCCCCAGGATTCCACTGGCCACAAAGAAAAGCTCCATATAAACCATTATATTTGTAGTATCTCTTTTTGTGGCAGTAAAGAACTTGGAACAAAGTAGATTTCCATTAGTTGAGGAATGGTTAAAAAATTGTGGTCATAAATGTATACTAGTCTATTGTTAAAAAACTACAAATATGATTAATACAGAGAAGTATGGGAAGACTTAAATGAATTGATACTAAAGGAAGTAAATATCCAAGAAAACAATATACACATTAGCTTCAAAGAAAATATATGAGAAGATGCCTCCATGACCCCTTTGCAGGGATTGGGGTCCATAGATGTGGAACGTTGCATATAATATTAGATTTTTTTCAATATATTTCTAAGTTTTGTTGAACTTTTCTCTTCTTTTTCCTTTTCTTTTTGTTATAAGGAATGACTTCTGGGAGAGAGGAGAATGTATATTGAGGGAAATCTAGGTGATATAAAAACAAAAGATATCAATAAAATCTATCTTTTAATAAAAGAATGATCATTAGAAAATACCATTTATGGCAGTGTTATCCCTAGGACCACTTGGGTTTTTGGAATTTAAAAAATTAATCCTCATCTTGTAAATGAATCTTTAAGTGCATTACAATATACTCTAACTTTCATTATCTAGGATCCAAAATGGCTACTAAGAGTTGATTAATTAGGGAAGTCATATAAATGAATATGATGATGGTCAGGATTATTGAAAGCCCTTGCAATTTCCATTATAGTAAACCTCACTCAATATTTGTTACAGAAATAAGCATTTCACAGTAAGCTATCGAATATTACTGAGTATAGAAGACTACCAGGCTTGCTTTTCTAGGTGACTGCTTGAGTTCTATCTCCAAATGTCCAGGAAGGCCCCATGCTCATATTACTTTGTCCCTGTGCTTAGATTCTCTTGAGAAACAGGCCTCATCTTCATTCATACCGAAGACTTTTAATAGATTTATTCTTAATCTGTAATTTTTTCCCTACTCTCCTTCAGTCCCACATAATAAGGAAGAAGTTTCTGGTGACTGGGGTAAGTCAGTGCTCTCAGTCTGTAGCTTAGGTTTAGCAACAACGTAGCAGAGGCAGTCTAGAAGTTTCTGTTTAGAAAGGCCTTGGGCCAAAGGCCTTTGCCTGCAAGTAAAAATGAAAAGAGCAAACATGACCACATTTGGAATTTTTCCCTAGATATGGGAGAAGGAACAAAAAAACTATTAATCATTGCTTCCATCTGTTCATAGTGCCATTATCAGTTAAGCATTCCCCTTGTCATAATATTATGCACCATACCCCTTTTCCTCCCTCCCATTGGTACCAACAATTGCACTTTTAGATTAGTGTTTACCCAAAACAATCACACACAGCATGATGAGATCGATATATTTTGTGTGCTTCCCCAATTATGTCATAGTTTAATCAGATTTTTAATTTGAATTAACTATGTGATGCTAATTTTCTATTTCTGTTTTAAGTCATCTCAATAGTTCAGTTTTTAGTCATATAGGGGAAAGGCCACTGTTTCTTTCCGTGTCTGTATAGCACATCCTGCATTGTTCCTTGTCAGTGTGTAGCCAACCATGTTAACATGCTATTTTGTAATCCTGATATACATGCGGGTAATATAATTTTGCATTACCCTTTCTAATTCCCATTTTGAAAGTGTCCTCTTAGCTAATTTAACTATACTGCTTTAAGATTTATTTAATTAGAACTGCAAAATAGGAAATTTCCGTAGTAGAATTGGTCACCCTTAAGTAAATGCATCATAAAACGCCCTTGTGTGGTGAACCTGAGAGGAAGTCAAAGCATTACTGATAGTTAATCCTTGTTTTCTTGGCTTGCCCATTCGAGTAAAAACATACATATACACACACACATATATTAAATCAGATCAAAGGAGCTGGCAGCAATCATTCAGTTGACATACACCAACCCAAGGAGGCAGAATCAATGTATAGTGAACTCCTTTCCCCTGAGAAAAAACCCCCTCCCTTTAATCTGCACCATACTATGAATCCCTTTCTCACCAGAAACAGAAACACCCCTAAAATGGTGTAGGAGTTGCTCTTTCTTAGATAAGTAACTTTAAAAATATCAAACTCTTTAATAAAAATTAATACTGTAAGAGAAAGCTGCTCTCGTTCGGGTCCTTGCAGCCTCTTCTAGAGCCCACCGCCTTCCCTGAGCAGGAATCTGCCAGCGGGGCTGCTGCAGGACGTGCGTGCACATTTCAGAACCGGGCGGCAGCCTTCCTCTTTCCCTCCCTCCCCTGAGAAGCCCTTCGGACACTGGCTCCCGAGGCCTGCTCTTTGAAAGCTGCACGTTGCAGAAGGAGGGAGGGGAAGGGCTGGGCCGCTTTCTCTCGCTGGCGGGTGTCGCCTCAGCAGATTGTTTCGCAGGTTATAAGTCACCGCCTGTCCAAATGCCAAGGTCTTTAAATTCTCCGAAATTTTTAGAACACAAAGTTTTCAAGGGGTCAAAAAGAAACTCTACACCCAAACTTTCGTCTTAGGCTAGCGTTTTAGCGAAAGAAAAAGCGGTTCGGGATGGGGATGAGGAATTATTTATCACTTGAGGATTTGGAGAGACCCTAGGGCCCAGCTCTTGGTCCCCAGAAAGTGATTAGGCCTTGAAGTGCCCAGCCATCATGGGAGTGAATTGTGTTCTGGCTCGGGCTCCTCTACATACAGTTTAGTGTGTACTGCATTATACGAGTCAGCTGACCCAGCCTGGCTGTAGAGCTCCGCGAACTCAATCTTTAGGTTTCTGTCCTCGACCTCCTCCTTGTCAGCTCCCCTAAGCTTTCTTTGCGACGTCAGGAGGGGCTGGGGGGGGGGGGGTACCTGTGTTTTCAACAGAACCTCTCAGGCATAACAGTTTCTGCCTGAAACTGATGGAGGTGCCGCGTACCTCATATATATTACTGCTGTTTTGTAGGACTGCATTCTGGATTGAAATGTGATGTTTCACAGTTGGGAGTTTTGTTGTTGTTTTGTTGTTTTTTTTTGCTTGTTTAGAGGGAGAGATGTGTTCAGATCGTTTTAATGAAGGGAGGATTCCAAATGTGACAGAGCAGCTCAGGTACTACACTTGGGGAAAAGATGCGACCTGTGATTCATTCTAAAGTTAAGAGTGTGCCTCAGTGTTCAAGTTACCAGTTTTCTGCTGCCTCTATACCCCTACGCAAAGAAGGGACCCTCGCTTTGGATTTGGAAAATCTGTTTTTGAATCTTGGACTGCTATTCACCACTGTGCATGACCTTGGGAGTCACTTAATTTCTCAGGGTCTCAATTTCCTCCTCTGTAAAAAAAAAAAAATGAGGACAGGTAATGCTGAGTCTCTTCCCCTAGTCCCAGTCCTTCAGATTGTTGACTCCTATGGTGACAGCCACCAGAATTTTAATTTATCATTCCAACTTACAGTGCCTGTATGTTAGAAGGAAGGAATATCAGGGACCATCTAGGCCACACGCTTCCTCTCAGCCCCCCCCCAACCCCCTGCCCCCACAGGTGAGGAAACTGAGGCCTTGGGAGGCTTGTCTGAGTTGTCCAAGGTCAGATAGGTCGTAAGTATCCGAGGCTATATTTGAATCCAGGGCTCTTTTCACCATACTCTGCTCCCTCCCTCACCCTACCAGAGTCCATTCTTCAGCACCCATCCCTTCTGTTTCTCATGACTGACCATTGTGGTGTCCAGAGGTTCTTGAAACAGGTTAGAAAGAAAACTTCTCAATACTTGATCATCTGTAGGTGCCTACTTCTGGAGCCATGCCTTGCTCCTGGAGCAAGGTGGTCCAGTGGCATTGTCTGTTACTAGTTGCCTTCTGATAGCCAGTGCACCATTTGGTAACCTAGCTTTTCTCCTAACCCCAGCACAGATCTATTTCTGCCTTGTGGTTTTCTGGAGTAGTCTTGATGCTTGCGTTGACTCTGGGCTCACACCCTGTTGACTTTGAGTTTGTGACTTTCAGAGGTGGTTTGTTGTCTTTCATACTTAAGGTAAAATAGCGTTGCTATTTTGGGGAAAGTCACTTTTGTTGTTGGATTTCTTGTTGTGGGAAAGCTTTTTAGTTTTCTGATAAGGGGGAAAAGAGGTTTTCAGAACAGGCCAGTTTTATTTAGCAGTAGTCAGTCACCGTTTGTCATAAAGTAACAACATTAAGAGCCCCACATTCAGTGGCTTCTTCACCCCACCCCCATCTGTCAATTTCCTCGTAGATTCTCTGTGAAGAAGTACTTTTAATGCTAATTTCAGTTGAAGGAGGAGGTGGAAGGCACTGGACTACAATACTGTAGCCAAGACTTTACCAGAAAAATATATACCATGTTTTCTTAGGGCTGGAAGTGCTTTTTATACTTAGTTACTCTCTCTGGGTTTATTTCATTAACAGTTACAGAGACTCTATAAGATTCAATTCCATTTATTTTTGATTAAGTGCTTATAGTATGATGTAGGTACTGGATATATCAGCAAGCTCTCCCATACTCTTTTTTTCCTAGTTACTAAATTTGTTTTTCTTGTCATTGATCTATTTTTAAAGGAGACCATCCGATCGAGGGGTCGAGGACGCTTTTGTGCGGGCCTACCCGCCCTGGAGTCTCGCTTGCCTTCTCTTTTCTCCCTCCGTGCCCGTTTTGCTGGGCTTTCTTGCCTGGAAACAAGAGATTAATTTTGCCCGCGCCAAGCCCCGCCCGCTCGCCTCTCCCACAGAGGAGACAGCCGCACTCCGGCCGAGGGTGAGGGAAGGAGGCCGTGTGTGGGGAGTGTGTGCATGTGGGGGGGCGAGGGCGCGCGCCTCGGGGAGAAGCGGAGCGGCCGCCGCCATCTGCGGACCAGAGGGAGCCTCACTCCCCCAACTTCTCCCTCCGCGCCCCCGGACCTGCCTTTCAATGGGAAGTTCGCACTTGCTCAACAAGGGCTTGCCTCTCGGTAAGGACTCCGGCCTCGGGCGGGGGGGCGGGCTCCCTAAGGGAGCGGAGCGAGCCGGGGAGACGCCCGGCCTGACCCCGGCCTCGGCCCCAGCTCCGCTGGGAGGAAGCCTGCGGGGCCGCCGAGGCTGCGGCAGCCGGGTCGGGCCGGACCAGGGACGAGGATGAGGATGAGGAGGCTCCCCTCCCCGCACCTTCGCCCTCCTTGCTCTCCCCTTCCCTTTCCCCTCCTCCCTTCTCCCCGCCTGCGCCTCTCGCTGCTGCTGTAGCTGTCCGCTGGCTTTGTGCGTGCGTGTGTGTGTTCGTGTTTGTGTGTGTCTGTGCGCGCAAGGCGGAGGGGGTGGGGGCGCGAAGAGACCTTTTCCCCCAGACTTGGGGCCGGGAGGGGGGCGTGCTCCGCCGCCGGGGGGGCCTCCTCCAAGTGGAGCCCTGGGGTTGACCCGGATGGTGACTGCGGAATCCTGCAGGCCCCAGGCCCACAAGGGGGCCTGGCCGCAGCGGGTCGGCGCCTCGGGCTGCTAGCTCTCTCCGTGTGAAACAGGAAGTCCCGCCGAGCCCGGGGACTGGGCTGGGGCCTAGACACCCCTCCCAGCCCCCAGCCCCTCCCCCGCCTGCTGCTGGAGGGGGAGGTTGTGGGGGGGCTGTCACCGCCAGTGCGGGGCCTGGGTGTCACCGGGCACAGACCCCGGACTTCGAGCGAGACACAAAGAGGGAGAGCCCGGGAGAGAGCAGAAAAAACAACTTTATTTTGCCGCCCGGATTTGATTCAGGCTATTGTGTTTCTTTGTTTTGAAAATAGTTTGGGGAAGCAGATGGTCGTTTTTGCCTTTTTGATAATGAGTCAGAGTATCTTCGGAAACCATCTTCTGGGTGAATACTTTTGTCAAAATTTCACCTGTTGTAGCCTTAAATGCCATGCTGGTTTGGAAGCTATCCGTACGTTTCAGTAACCATTGCCTTTAAAAAGATGAATAAATGCTTGCTTTTAGAGGATGGCCGAGCAGCCACCGGAGAAAAGAATCATCCTTTTAGCTTCACTTAAAAGAATTGAGACCAATAGAACTCTTGTGACTGATTGTTCTCCTGCTATATTATTTTTTAACTGCAAATTGGGACAAACCACTGAATTTGTGAGATGATGTTTGATGGCCAGGCCCCTTGCAGCCTGAAAGTCTATGGTTCGGTAATAATGCATCACAGAAATGGTGTTTGCTAAGTAACTGACTCTAAGTACTAGATGTGCACATAGCAACTGCAGTCATTTTGCAGATGGTTAACATCCAGGGATTTTTAACATCATTGCTACAGTATGTTCCAATGGGAAAGGGCCAAGTCATCCAACTCTGATTTAAATCCTCACTGCAGAAGACAGAAGCACAACTAGGTCATTTTTTTTTTTTATGTTCTGGTTGCCTTTTGGAAAATAAATGCAAAATAAATTCACAAATATGAATTTTAATATCATTGTAAAAAGAATTTTCCTGAGGTTTTGCCTACTGTTCTAAATGTAATTTAGCGCTTTTAGATTAAACTTATTATTCCCACATAGCAAAATTACCTGCCAATTTTCTTTTATTAAAAAAAATGTTTCTGGGAGTCATATTAGCTTTAAGATGTTTTATTTAAACAGCACTTTGTAATGTATTGTATATGTATGATCTGCTTTTGTTACTATGTTAATGTAATAACTACCAATTTTCATTTAACTATTCCAACTTACAAAATTATCCTGCAGCCTTTTAAAGAGACTTGGATATTGTTGATTTTTTTCCTATGTTTTTTTTCTGGCATTTACAAGAACTTTCTGAAGGAGGAAGGGAGGTAGGTGGGAGGAAGGGGAAGTTGCTTTTCTAAAGAAAGCATTCTTTGGTAAAAGTCATGTCTTCACTTTTAATTTAATAACTAAAAACAGAATGTAACATAATTTAGTCTTTTTCAATAGATGTTGGTAGATGTACATGAAGTAAATATTGTTTACAGCATTCAACGTGTTTCCTTTAAACACATTCACACATTAAAGACTTTAATTTTTTGTTTTTGTAGCATTCAATGGTTTGTAAAGAGTTTTAAATGCATTAACTTATTTTACTGATTTACTCTCCAGTTCTTAGATAGAATTGAACTCTAATCCCAGGTATTGTGATTTTTTTAATTGCCCTGATATATAAAAGTTGTATAATAATTGACTCCAGGCAACAGCCAATAACTTCCTCCTGCTTCTCTTTTATTTTTTGTGTGTAATTACTAGAAGTGGAATGGCAGTAGGTTTTGAACAGTAACTGATCTCAGGTGACTTCTGTGGTCCTCAAATCTAAGAACAGAATCCATTTAGGACATTGAAAACCAGTTCTTTTTATTTCTCTACCTCTGTTTGAATCTCTGTTTCTCCATCTTAAACATGAAGAGTTGGACTAGGTTTTATCTAAGGGCCCTTTCAGCTCCAAAGTTTCATGGTCTTTCACACATTTGTTGGTGCAACTTTTTATCTCCCTGTTTCCTTTAGTGTTGTTTTATGTTTAAGAAATGTAATCTTTTGTTAGGAGCAAGTAATCTCAAACCTTCTATTTTAATATTTTGGTAAGTTGTAAAATTCATGGCACAGCAGAGCCAGCAGTCATGGCTCTCAGTTCAAAAACGTCTCCTGTATAGGAGATCAGCATTAGCCCCCACACCATAATATGTTACCAGACAGCTCCTGTACTTGGGCAGCATTCTTCATTGTAGTTTCCCTGCCTCTTTGTCACAGAAGGAAACCTGAGAGTTATACAAATAAAGACTTGGACCCCTGCAGGAAGGGAATATTTGACTGCAATGGCTTAAAATTTAAGAGCTACATCAGCATGGGAAGGATATTTAGGATTTTTGAGAGTGATCAATATGATAAGACATACATGGTACATCTTAAGCGATAAGCCTTGATCAATTATTTTTACCCAGCTTTTCATAGTACTACTGTTTTTTTTTTAAGCGCTTAAAGCCATCCTCAGTGCAAAAGAATTGCAACTTGTATTTCCTGACCTTGAGCAAAGTGAATTGTTTTATTTTGTGAGTGTTTAAGGGGGGCAGACAGGGAAGCACATAGCACAACTCCTGGAGCAATCTGTAGGATCTTAGGATTGTAAATTTAGAGCCTGAAGAGACCTTAAAGTCCTCGAAGTTAGATAGTTTTGTAAGTTTTGTAGAACTCCCTCAATGTATTGATGAGGAAGTTGAGGCTTGAAAAGTGTTACTTGCCCAAGGTTATGAGATCATAGCTCTAGAGTTGGAAGATATCTCAGAGGCTATCTAGTACACTTCTGCCCCATTTTACAGAAGAGAAAACTGAGGCCCAAGGTGACTGTCAAATTCCGTTTTGAACCCTGGTCCTGTGAGTCTAGTGCTCTTCTTGCTGTTCCACTTTTCTTCTGTAGCTTCTGGGCTGAAAGTGTCAGGATTTTAATCTACTCTAGCAACAAGCAAACAAATAAAAGTAGCATGGCTGGCTTGAAAGCATAATTCACCCCGCCTGCTGTCTTGCCCCTTTAATGAAAGTGATCTACAAATCTGAAATCATCCCATAGCCATTTCCTACAACCCCCACTGTATATAGAACCCCACATTTTTGCCTAGTGTTATTCTAAGGCTTTACCCTCATAGTATACATTTATTGCCAGTCTAGACTGAAAAAATTTGTTCTTTTAAGAGTATCAGAGAAGCTACCTGGGAAGTTCTGCTGCCTCAATTAAATGCTAGAACTTTCCTTGGCCAGGAGCCAGAGTACTTGGCCTGACTTCCTGCCAAAAAGAAAGGGAACTGATCTGGCTCTGACATACTTTATTTGAAAAGCTTAGTTTTTGACATGTTTTCTATAATAATTTTAAACTAAGATTTATCCATTCAAATTTTTATAGTTTTAAGCATATAAAATGAGAAAAGATAACTGTCATTAAATAAGACTTATTTAATTTGGTTATCATTAGTAATACTTATCATAAATACTCATCTGTTAGCACCTCTATTGTTGTTTAATCCTTGAAGACATACTGGAACTCTGGGACCAAGCCCTTGCAAAAAATAGGGAAAAAATAAAAAGTTAGAATTTCCATCTGTTGTTTGAGAACCCTGAGGTTTTGAATAAAACTGCTAATATGTATGCCCTTATCCTAGAACTAGAATTTTTAGACATCTAATAATCTGCCTTTTTCTCCCTTCCTCCCTGTGTGTGTCTGTTTGTGTGTCTCTCTCCCCCCTTTCCCACCCCTTCCTTCCTCTCTTGTAACTCTTAAGATAAGGTTTAAGGCCTAAGAAAAATGCTTCTAATCTAGAACACCTTTCTTGGAACTGGGAGAGTATCCCAGGGGCAGTTTATTGGAAATGGAAGCGTCAGAAATAGTGAATGAGTGAAGAAACGAACCAGAAAACATTTGGGGAAGAGGGGGAACTTGCCTATCATTTAAGAGACCTATTTGCAAAATACTGCCCTAAAATATGAAAATAGAAACATATACAAGCATACTACCTGAGGTGCTTCTTGAATGAGGCAATAGAGCTGGACCTTGAAGAAAGGGAAGAATTTGAGCAGTCAGAAGAGTAGACAAGTGTTTTCTGCATCCAGAAGAAAGCCTGCACAAAGCATGGTGGGGGTGGGGGGCAAGTTGAAATCCACACAATAAACCAGTTTATTCTAATGAAGAATACCCAAAAGGGTATAATCTGAAAGCAGTCTTCTGGAGCCCGTTTGGGGAGGGCCTTGAAAGGCTAGGATAATATAATGTATTTTATCTAATAGGCATAGGGAGCTACTCTGCATTATACAATGTGGGGTAAATATTCCTTTTTTAAAAAAAATTAAATAATTTGTTTTCAGTTTTCAACAATCACTTCCATAAGGCTTAAATTGGGGTAAATATTCCTAAAGGAGATATCTGCTCTTGTGCATGCACATGATGCCCATGTGTGTGCGCGTGCCCATGTGTGTGCGCATGCGCGGGCACCGAACAAAATGGCTTTTCTATCCTATGAGTTTATGTTTTTAGTAATTTTGTCTCTGGTGTCTAAAATTCGAACTGTACTATGGATCCCTTTTCTTTCACTTTCAAAATATCCCAAAACCACACCTTCCCACACAGAATGAAATTGAACTTGTTTTCTTAAGTCCATTTGCAAAATAAGTGCTTTGCTAGCTGGGGGAAAAGAATGAAACTAAGCTGAGCTATGATCTCATCTTCCATCTTCCAACCCTATCTCCCACCCCTCTCCTAGCCTCTTTAGACCAGCTAAACTGAATTGAACCATGCTGACTATTCCATACTTTTTTTTAATGACTGAAATCTTAAGATTCCACTTTATTATGTTTTAAAAATCTTTGTTAATACTATTTAAGTTATTATCAAACGTACGGCCAAATTGGTTCATTTGAAATGTAACTTGGATGGATTGAACTTTTGCAAACATCTCATAATTCAGAGTGAATGGTTAAATCATCAGTAGCCATTAATTTTCAAAATTTACATCACCATTGGCAAAGTAGCACTTGTCTTTGTGATTCTTTGGGTGAGCTATTCCTAGCATAGCATCCTAGTCTGTTGCATTAACTCATGGAGAGAGAGCCTGTATAAAAATGTTTTGTCAACTTTGAAACTACTTCACTATGTCTATGTAATGATAACATTGTAATTCATTACCAAATGTCACTTATGTGCCCTGTGTTAGAGATAAAAGTGATGGAATATTTTCTCATTCAAGATTACAGTTAACCTGTTCAGTTATCAAAATTGTTAATGAAGATCACAAAAATGTGTCTTTTTTTTTTCCAGAAAAAAGATGTTTTTGTTGATGTCACGGAGTTTATACATTGTTACCACAATGGTTTGGAAGGGAAAGTACTTCATTGTTTTAGGCACTTAGGAAATAGATGAGCACACAGGTGTCAGTACATGGTATGAGGACTTCCGTGAGAGGGAACTGGAGGAATGAATACTCAAGGGGCTTTGCCCTTTGGTGCATACAGTCCTAGTCTGTGCAGTGTCAGGCAGCCCTACCAAGTGGTGCTCAAGATAACTCAGAGTTGGTGGGCAAATCCTTAAGATTTTGCTTTTTCACCTTTGAAAAATGCCAAATAGATTATCTGTTTTCAACTGTAGGTAGTCACCATTGTTAGGTTTGCGGACTGCTTCAACAGTTGCCTTCCTTGGTGACTCACCAGCTTTCTGTAGTGGATCTCAAAGGCTAACTTCCTCTTTGTAAAACTGGCAGAGTTGAAGGAGTAACTGTGGTGCTTTTTAAATCTTTGCCTAATTTGTCCTGTAATTGTTCCGGAAGTACTTACAGATCTCCATTTATTTGGGCATACTTTAACTCTATTTAATAGCATTTGGACTAAAACCACAGGCATTAAAATTGTGTGTTCTAAGTAAGATGTCCTTAATATGTCCAGAAACTTAAATCCCACAGGCATCTATCTTCCCCCTGCCAGGGAGAATTCATGGTGGTGTGCTGCATTCACTTTGCTATGTGGCTCTGACACATGTCCACTGGGTCTCAGGTCTCTGCTCAGAGGCCCTTGCCCAAGAATCAAACTCAAGGGAAGGGTGTTTTTTCTGGTGTTTTTTGCCTTTGCTACTTCCCCCGTTCTTAAGGCTTCTTGGTCCAGATTTGTTTGCCATACTTTTCAGGAAAAGACAAGTTGGACAAAAGATTGTTTTATGAGCCAAGACAACTTTATATTTGCATATATTGTCAATTTTTAAAAAAATTCAGCCATGTACATTTTTTAAAAGAAAGTAGTACTTTTAAAAATTCTTTTTTACCCAGTATAATTCCCTATTAAGATTTTAGTATTGTGAATACAGGAAATGACAAATTAATTATAGCCAGAGATTTTTCTGTGGGAGTTGAATTTTGTTTACTTAATTTCCCTGGTACTGGGTACAATTTCTGATTATTACTGTGCAGCAGATTGATTTGTAATGTTGTAGTACATGTCATTATTTCAATCAAAGCAAGAGTTTTCCATTCCCCAGCAGATTAGCTCTGTGGAGGTGCTAGGCCTTTGTTCCTTGGCCCAGAGAGGATAACCCCTACCTGCCCATCCACTACAGCAAGTTGTTTCAGACTTTGTGACTTGAAAAGACAGGGCATATTTAGCCAAGAGATGAAAAAAAGACTTAATTGTCTCAGAAGGATTAGATTTGTCTTCAGCCTCAGAAGGTAAAACCAGAAGCAGCGGGATGGAGACAAATTTTGGCCCAACATAAGAAAAAGATTCCCTAATAATTAGGGCTTTTCAAAAGTGGGATGGGCAGCTAGGGAGCACAGTAGATAGAGCTCCAGTTATGGAATCAGGAAAAATTGAGTTCAGGTCCAAATGAGATAATATTTGTAAAACACTCAGCACAGAGCCTGTACCACAAAGTGCTTGTTTGCTTCTTCCCTTCCTTCTTGCCTTTTTTTCTTCCTTCAGGCTGGATGGCCACTTTTCAGAAAATTTACAGGAGAACCCTATTTCAAGTTAGCCTAGATCCTCTGATATTCCTTCCAAGTCATATTTTGTGAAAAAACATCCTAGGACAGTTGCAGTTTTTATTGGACTCAAGCTTTCCTTTTCCCTAATGAATCAATTAAAAACTTATTAAGTGCCTACTATGTGTCAAGTGCTCTGCTAATGTTAGGGATATAAAACCATAAATGAATAGTCCCTCAGGCAGCTGAGGAGACAAATGTGTACAAATAAATACAAAATCAACCCAAAGTAATTTTGAAAGGGAGAGAGCTAGCGGCTTGGAAAGCAGGGGAGGCTCACAAAAGACTTCATGACAAAGTAGTGCTGGAGTTGAGTCTTGGAGGAAGTAAGGGATTCTAAGAGGTGGGGGTGAGGAATAAATATCTTCCCTTTTGGGGCAGGGTGCAAATAACTTGGAAAAGTAGGCTTGGGGTTAGGGAATGAAAGGCTTTCAAATTCAAAAAGAGAATTTTTACATTTGATCCTAGAGGTAACCAGGAACTACTGGAATTTATTGAGTTGGAGGGTAGCATGATCTGGTGCCTAAGGAAATGCACTTTGATAACTGTGTAGGGGGTGGTGGTAGTGGTGGAATGGATCCAAGGCAGGAAGACCAATATTATAGTATTCCTGGTGAGAAGTGGGGAAGGACTGAACCAAGGTAGTGGAAGAGTGAATATTCAGTCAATATTTATTAGGCTTTGTGCTGGTTACTGTGTGAAAACCCTAGATATACAAAGAAAGGCAAAGAAATCATACCTCTTAAGGAGATCACAGTGTAATGGAGGGGAGAGAGCCTGAAAATAACAGTGTATGTACAGTGTGTGTGTGTGTGTGTGTGTGTGTGTGTGTGCATTAAATTGGAGGTAATCTCTGAGGGAAGGTACTGGCATTACAGGGCACTGGAATGGATTGTACAAGCTTCTTGTAGAAGGTGGTATTTTGCCAGGAAGTTCAGATGATGAGGATGAGGTAGGAGAGCATTTGGCCATTAGGGACCACAGGTGCAAATGCCCAGAGTCTGGAGGTAGAGTGTCTTGGTTAAGAAACATCAAGATGGCCATTGTCACTTTTGGACATTTGGAGTTGAACAAACTGCAACACTAAGAAAGGGAGGAAGGGGCCAAGTTATGAAGGACTTTAAATGAATAAAGAATTTTATACATGATCCTGTAGGCAATAGGGAGTCATTGGCATTTATTGAAGGTGGGAATGGACATGTGACCTAGTCAGACCTGTGTGTGCTTTTAGGAAGATCCTTTTGGCAGCTAAGTCGAGAATGCACTGGAAAAGAGAGAGACTTGGTGGGAGGTGATGAGAACCTCCATCAGCGTTCTCAAGAAGGGATCAGTGATGCTGTAGAGATAGAAAAAACTAGATTTGACAAGTGGGTGAACGTGTGGGGTGAAGGAGGAAAGAGGTCAAAAGGTTGTGAACCTGGTAGACTAGGAGAACAGTAGGACCCTTGATAGAAATATGGAAGTTTTGAAGAAATGTGTGTCATGGCAGAAGATAATGAGTTCTTGCTTCTGATGTATTGTTTGAAATGTTTATGGGACATTCAGTTTTACATTTCCAGTGAGACTGGAACTCAGGAGAGAGCCTAGATTTGTGATATCTAGGATCTGGGAGTCATCTGCATAGAGATGATAATTAAACACATGAGTCACTGTGGGTTGAAGTTACAAAGTGAGAGAGTATAGAGATAAGCTTTCAGATATACCTACCAAAAAGATTATGAACCTGCAAAAAATAGACTGAGAAGGAACAATTAAAAAGTTAAGAGGAGAACCAGGAGAGAGAAGTGTCATGAAAGCACAGAGGAGAGAATGTATCTGAGAATAGTGATTGACATTGTCATACATCAAAGAGGTCGAGAAGGATGAAAACAACTTGGGACTGAGCATTTCCTAGTTGAATGGATGAGATAAGCCAAATTTCATAGTCTTAAAGAAGTCTGTCAAAAAGTATTTAATAAGTACTTCCTTTGAGCCAGACCCTGCTAAGTGCTGGGGATGCAAATAAAAGCAAAAAGCAGCCCCTGCTCTCAAGAATATGAAGAGAGGAAATTCAGGCAAAGAGGGCAGGCAACTTCTTTTTTTAAGTTTAGCTGAGGAAGGAAGGAGATATAGGACAATAAACATTTACTCTCTTTGAGAATTCAAATTCCATTCAAAAATTAAATTTTGTGTACTGCATATGCAAACCCAGAGGGGGTCACTGTGTTAGACACACCTTAGAAATGCAGTTTCCAGCTTCTTCCAATTTCTGTGCCTGCCCTTTGTTTTAAAACTGCTTTTGACTTCTTCACTTCTCATGAAGAAATTCTAGTATGCTGCAGAGTAAGAAATTCATGTAAGAGGAAATTCTGGAACTAAGAATTTGAGTAGATGAACAATTCGTTGCCTCTGACAAACCTTTCCAAGTATCTTATGATTTTGGACAACTGTGCTGTGTGAGACCTGGGATTCGTGCTTTATGCCTAGTGTATATAGTGTCATCAGAGCATATTTTCTAGAAAAGCATGGGTGTCCTCCAAGATATGAAAGATTAGGCATAGAGTCCTAAACATTTCTAAGGTTTGTTTTTGGTTTTGTGTTTTTTTTCCATTTCCAATAATGAATTTAAGTGTACTTTTACTTTAAATAAGGGACAGATTATTACTTGCTGGGGACAGCCAACCATAATCTCACTCCTGAACTTCCATCATTACCTGCCTGCTGGCTGTTTCCAACCTTATGTCCTGTAGACAGCCATCCCACTTTTAGACCTTCCTCTTTCTATTCAAGGTACCTCTACATAAGTATATCCAATTACCTAGACTTGAAATCTTTATTTTGTTCTTACTTTTTCCTGTTTCAGCTTCCTTATCCAGTTAGTTGTAAGGCCTTGTCAACCCTATTTTCACGACATTATCTTGTCTACATAACTCTTCTCTGTTTCCTGAACCAGACCCTCATCACCTCTTGCCTGGACTGTTGAAGTAATCAATTGGGCTCCCCACTGTTCATGTCTAAAAAATGGAAATTGAAAGGCTCCAGCCTCAGCAGACTATCTTCCTCTTCCCACACATACTTTGTTCAGCCTAGCTGCCTATTTAGAATAATAAACATGAACCTGGCCATTTCACACCCTAAAAGCAACAACAAAAAAAATCTTCCATGGCTACTGGTTGCCTCTAGTATGTCTTTCAGGAATTTAAAACCGTTCACCATTTGGCTGTGACCTACCATTCCAGTTTCATTGCTGCAGCGCTTACCTCCATCTCTGAGATTCCTTCAGTACTCTTCTCAAATTCCACCTGCAGGAGCCCTTTCCCCAGCACTAGGCTAGTGCCCTCCCCTTTCAGTTATTTTCCTGCTACTTTTTTTCTTAGAAGACTAAAATGTCTAATTAGCATCAGCTGATGGGCAATTGCCAGGTGGCTAGCAACTCCCTCATCTACTCTTTACGTAGTTTCTATGTTCCTAGTTATGTATGGGTTTTCTTTCCCATTCCTCCTCGAAGGCAGGGACTGGTTTTTGTCTCTTAATACATTGCCTGGTATATATTAAAGGCTTCATTATAAACCAATATACTCTCTGTTCCATTTGGACTACCCTGTTAGTGTTGCACATGAACAACATTCTATTCCACCTCTCTGCACCTTCCAAGGGGCCCTCGTCTGGAATGTTTTCTCAGTTCCTACTGGTTGAATATTCAGCTCCCTCCAAAACATAGTTCATAAGTCACTTCCTCCATGAGGCCTTTCCTGACCTCTCTTGCCCCCAATTAGTAGCACTACTTTCTCCATCTTGAAATTACTTTGTATTACTTTATATTATATTCCTTTTAGGAAGCTGTCAACTCCTTGAGGGCTTGAACTGTTTGGTCTTTGTCGTTGTAATTCTAGACCTGCCTGAGCCCTGGTCTTACTTGTTATAGTCACTTAGTATTTGTTGAGTTGAGTTTAGGGTGTGTATGATTCTTCTTCATTTATCAGATTGGAACAGACAGACCAGTTGATGAGTCGTTGTTTCATTCCAGGGCCCAAATAAACCTCCATTGCACTCCAGGGGTGGGTGCATTAGGGGTCTGAACAGAGAGAGGGAATGTTTTCTGTGCCTAGTGCAGAGTATTACATGGAGGTTGTAGGTCCTTCATGTTTGCTGAATGAATCAACAGAGTTCATTCTTCTCGCTTAGACACAGATAGATATTTTTGAACAGAATGTTATATGTCAGTTTTAGTTTTTCATCCAGTGGCATCTGGAAGGGCTGTTTGGTATAGCAAAATAATAAAAGTATTGGATCAGGAGTCACAAGTGTCCTGGGTTTGATTTCCAGCTCTGGCACTTAACTGTATGACCTATGACAAGGTCATTTCAGTTCCGAGTCTCATCTTCCTCTTCTGTAAAAGGGGGTGATAATCCATGCATCTGTCTATTTTAGGACTGTTGGAGGGATGAAAATGAGTTAATATCTATTTCTATTCATTTTTTTACATGCAGAGATGAATATATTAATACTGTTGTGGATAAGAAACAACTTTCAATTTAGCAGTTAACCTCTGAAATGTAGGGATGAATGAATATAGATCAATGATACGTATGCAAAGGGCATCTACAAAAGAGATTAGTGAAAGCATTTTGAAATACTATAAACAATGTTTTGAATGGCAGTTATGAGAAATACATGAGTGACAGTGCATTTGAGTTGTAATTAGCATCTTGGCTCCATCTTTTTGTCTTCCATAGGCCCATTTTGATGCTTCCAGTGAAATTTATTCTTCCTGAATCTCTGCTAAACTTTTTTCAGCTCCTCACATCTCACCCCTCTAAATGTATTCCTGGTCAAATTGGCCAGGTACTGTAACTGAACAAAGTGCCTTTAGTGGCCCAGTGCTGGAGCATTTAGGGCTACAAATAACAATCTAACCATCAAATGAATATAGACTGTTATCAGCTATTATCTTCTCAATCTTTGCATCAGATCATATGATTCCATATCATGAGCCATCTCTTTGGTGCTTATGCTGACATAAGAGTTTGGAAAGAGGAAAGTGTAAATCCCAAAGAAAGAACTAAACTGAACTTTTGGGGATGAATGTAGGGCAGCTTCAGTGAAGCAAAAATCTTTGGTTTTGTGATTATGAATACTGTTGGTGCAGATCATAGCCCTTGCACAATTTAATAGTTGTGTTTTGAGAGTTACTGTGTCAAAAAAATTTTCCTCCAACAACCAGTCTGATCCTTGGGTAGCAAATGGTCACTAAACCAGTTAGTATTTCTTAACTCCTATGTGATAGGCATTAGGGGAGAATAGACAAAAATCAAACAGGCCCTGGTCTCAAAGAGTTTACATTCTTTCAAAAAAGACAACATGTATAGTATGTAAATATGTAAAAGTAAATAGATGATATTGGAGGAGAGGGCACTGACAGCGGGGGCGGGGGGGGGGATCAGCAAAGTGCATGATGAATTTTGAAGGAAATGAGGCAAAGATATAGAGGGAAGAGCATTCCAGGTATGTGGGATAGCCTGGGGAGGGGCTATGTAATGCACATCAAGCAGGTCTCTTACCACTGGCTGACATGCATAATGCTGGAGGATGGCTGAGGTATATAAATAAGGATAGAAAGGACTGTGGAGGGCTTTAAAAACCAGACATATCCTAGTGACCTCTGGAGTACTTCTCAGCCATAGCCAGGATAGGGAATCTTCTGGCAGTCCACTCCTCTGCAGTTTCCACTCCAGAACCACTCTGGGCTTCATTGTACAGCTGCCTGGATCCATATCACCTCACTAGCTCCTGGGCATCTCTAAGCCTTGCTGGTTGGGTACCCTTCCCCCTTTTATGTACTGTCTCATCCCATTCTAGTATAAGCTTTTTGAAGGCAAGGTCTATCTTGCTTGCTTATGTTCATATTCAAGGCCCTTCTTTGCCTGGCATGAAGTAACCACTTGATAAATGTTTTCTCTATGTTTTGATCTAAAGCTGGGACGTTTAACCTACAGTTCATTATTTTGATAGCACTGTTTCCTTTGTAATCTTAATTATTTCATGCTTTTTAAAAAATTATTCTGAGCCATCTTCTTCACCAAATAAGGAACCATTGGATTTTTGAGTTAGGGGAGTGATATCATCTGGGGGAGGGAAAGTGCCTTGAGGCAGGAATACCTATTTGGGAAGTCACTGCTGTAGTCCTGGGCAGAAGTGCTGAAGCCCTGAGATTTGGTGGTAGCTGATGTGAATAAAGAGAAGGGAATAAATATGAATGATATTTTGAAGGGAGCAACTGGGCCAATACTTGCTCTGTCCCAGATCCTTTACATCCTTGCCACCCTTGGCATTGCTTTTAAGAACCCAAGGTCACAGCTTGAGTCATGAGTCATCACCAGAAGAGCTGCCTAACTAGCTGGCTTCAGGCTTTTGAACAAATAGTAAATTTATAACATTGTTACCATCAGAAAAACTAGTTCTTCATCCTTTTTGCAGAGAGCACCAATTAAGTGTAGCAGCATTGTCACATGTGATTCTCATGTTTTCAATTCAATTCAGCAAATCCTTATAAAGCAAGTAGTATGTGCCAGGCTGAGTGCTGTTAATACAAAACAGAAAAATAAAACAAAAAATAACACAGCCTCCACAAATTTATCCTCTAAAAGCGAAGATTGCACACAAATGAATGTGATAGAGAAATCAAGATAAAATGTTCTAGAAAAATGTGAGGTGGAAGAGATCTTTTTTTGACTAGGATCAAGGAAAGCTTCGTGGAGAAGATGGCAGCTGAGCTGAGCCTTACAGATCAAGACAGGTTTCAGGAGTCAGAGAGGTAGAGAGAGTATATTTCAGGACTTCATTGGGCAGTAGCAGACAATCTCTTAGACTGGAACAGTGCGCATAAAGTTGGTCAGTCAATGAACATTTACTAAAGTACTTCCTATGTTCCAGGTATTGTGCTGGAGATACGAGGAAAGGGGGAAGAATAGTCCCTGCTCTCAAGGAGTGAACATTTTAATGGGAGAGACACGTAAATAACTAAGTATATATAAGATTTACAGAGAGTAGATAGTTGATCTCAGAGGGCCCTGTTAAATAAGACTGGAGGAATAGGTTGGGGATGGATCATAGAGGAATTTAAATATCAGGGGAGAGAGTTTATATTTTTATTCTGTTGGCAACAGGGAACCACTGATTTGTTTGGCTAGTGACTGTAATTATTTATGAATCAAAAATAGTGGGGGAGGGAGGGATGAATAGTATGTGACGTTAAAAATATTTTGTTTTTATTTTTATATAGGGCTATTTTTCGCACATGCAAATTTCAACCACTCAGTATCTTGGTCATTTTAGCTCATGTTTTACACAAAGTCTTCTATAGATGAGAATTACTAAGAATAAATTACATTTATGTAAAACTTTATAAAATGTTTTCCTTCCCACAACCTTGTAAGTGGTGGTGTTCATTTTATATAGAGGAGGAAATTGAGAAAAGGTAAAGAATTTGCATGCTGATCAGTACCAGAGCTGGAATCCAAAGTCAGGTCTCCTTTCTCCAGCTCTGTCATCTTTCCACTGTCCTTTTGAGATCTCAACGGTACCATTTTGTCACTTTAAATTGTCCTTCTGTCCACTCATTCTCATTAGATGACTGGCCTACTTCCTTTTCCCAGTCATCCTTATCTTATGGTTTCATTTGTAATGATAGGGTCAATATAGATATGCTTCACTTCCTCAAGTTAGTATATTAACTTGTTGAACATTAGAATGCCTGCAGATTAATTAGTATCAATAGACTGCTTTGAAACCATGATTTTTAATACTTCCTTTTCCAACCGTTCTACCAGTGTAATTGTGAATATGGAAAGAGGGTTAGATATAGCCAAGGTCTAGTTTATATTTTTGCTTTATGTATTTCAATGGACAAAAAATTAGTCATTTGATGACCAGCTTCTAGTAAGGGGACTCTGTAAGCTTAGTTGAGGTGGTTCTTAATTAGTCAACACAGTCCATAATTAGATGTTCTACTGTTCAGAGATTTTCTAGCCTAGTAGGACATAGCAGAGTTTATCTTTCACTCCCATAGCCTTTAAGAACTTAAGGCCTTTCTGTGCAGTGGAATATACACAGGAATTTAAAGCCTTTTAATAGAGATGAGCCTGTTTTTTTCATAATAGAGCCCTGAAGAGTTTGATATAAATTGAATTTTTAAAAATTAGGTCATACTTCCTAATTGATTTTCAGATGGCAAGATTTTCCAAATTTTACCATTGTTTCCAAGTTTCTCAAATGAGGGGTTTCTCCTGGCTCCCCCCACCCCCAATTTTTTGGGACAAATGAAAGCAAAGTATCAGGGAGGATACCACTGAAAAGATACCTTCTATAGATTGAAAAAAAATATGTGTAAATACTTAAGCCTCCAATTTGGTTTTGGTTGGTTGTTTTGTTTTTTTTTTAAATTGTTTTGTTGCATGTTAGATTTTCCAGAAATGTAGCAAAACTGCAGTTTAGATTTCTCCTGTGTACACAAAGGCATAGTACCTTGTTAGAAGGGATGGAAAAAAAGAGGTGGTTTGCAAGTAAAGTGGTGAAATGGAAATCACATATTTAGGCTTTCCTTCCAGGCAGTTTACAAAATTTCATTGGCCCTCCAAGAGCCATTTTAGTTGTTACTAGTTTGTAGGCTGGCCTCTTTTTGATGACCGGATTTGGTATGTTAGGATTCTAGAATTCTTCAGTGTTTTTTATAGGAAAACAAGGGGACTTCAGTGTCTAACAAGGAAGTACAGAAAAGAGAAGCTATTCTCCTGGTAAATATAAAAGTGATAAGCATTTTCTGGAGCATTGATTTGCTTCCTTGAGCAGGGTGGACCTTTTGTCCTTGACCTTGCCTCTCTTCCTAACATGACAGATTTTGTGCAGCCAGAAAAGTCTAGCAGAGTAAATAGTACACCACTGAGATTAGAAAATTACATTCATGAAATCTTATGAAGTAAGAGAAATTGTAGGCTCTCCTTCTTCTAAAAAACTACACAGGGTTTCTTCTTAGTGTCTTCTTTCTGCTGTGACCTGAAGGGATTCAAGGCCTTTAATACTCATTTCCTTAGATCCTTCCTGTTGAGTTATTTGAATTGGTATTTTTAAAGCAGCTTGTAAAGTTCCCTCTTCTGGAGGATCAACAGACTGTAGCTACAGTACATAAACAGTTACATTTTGTTAAGGTTGTTAGCAGTAGGAGAGTATATGGTATAAAATATGAAATGGATGGGTGGTCCATTTTGGGGTTCAGTTATTCAAGTGTGATTACTGAAAAATTAAATTCCATTTTAATCACTCAATACCTAGTGCATAGTGAAACCGAGATTTTATTTTGCATCAAAATTTATTTGAGCGCAATTTGAATAGTCAGTGGATTATTTTAAAATATTTTGGTGTGATTTTTATCCAGTGTAACCATATTTTCACAATAATTTAAACTCATTGCCCTTTAGTTCAAAGGATCATAGGTTTTTGAGCTGGAAGGGAACTTAGGGAGGTTAGTTAGTCCAACGCCTTAATTTTGTAGATAAGGAAGCTGTGCCCCAGTAAGGGTCTTGTCCAAGATCATACACTCACTGGCAGAAGGAGTCAAGCTAAGGTCTTCTGCTGCCAGATCTCATCCTCTTTCTTCTGTGCCATGCTGCCTTCCATATTGAATTCATTTTGGTATTTCTTAAGGGCCTACTATGTGCAGTCCATTGTCCTTGGCCCTGGGAATACGCCCATTTGCTATTCCTCATAGAGTTTACAG
Organism: Potorous gilbertii; assembly: GCA_028658325.1. Classification (NCBI taxonomy): domain Eukaryota; kingdom Metazoa; phylum Chordata; class Mammalia; order Diprotodontia; family Potoroidae; genus Potorous; species Potorous gilbertii. Next base: position 230,025,429 of record CM053772.1, read on the forward strand.
CCCATGGCTAAAGTTTATTTTTTTTCTCACTTCTGCTTGTTAGAAACCTTAACTTCCTTCAAGGCTGAACTTAGGTATAACTCCCACACCTCTTCTGATTACCTAGTTTTTAGCACCTCTGCTTCCATTACTACTTCGATTTACTTTGTATGTATAACTTATTTTTCTGTGTATCCTCTTATTTGCCTCCAGATTGTAAGTTTCTTGAGGACAGTGGACTGATAAGAAATCAAGAAGTTGGATGGGAAAAAAATTACAGGTTTAGCTTCACTAATCCCTAATTAAAATTCAGCATTTCTTGAAATAGTAGGTTTTTAAAAATTATTTTGAGATTAGGTACATAAGTTTTTAAGATTTGAAAGGGTATGCAACACACACACACACCACACACACCACACACACACACACACACACACACACACACACACACACACACACACACACACACACACACACACACACACACACACCCATAAACCCCTGCTCCATCCCAGGCAATAGCCAGAACAAACACTAAACAGAACAGTCCTGGGCCCACTCAGCATCCATACAATCCATAGCCAGTGGTAGAAACCTAGTAGGGAAATGTCATCTTAAAGGGGTGCAAAGAGATTTAGAACTTTAACTGTACTATTGTTCTGAAAGGTAAATAAAATGATGAATAATTTTCTGTCCCTCTGGGATAGGTTTATCCCATAAAAGACCTTTCAATCAAATGTATAAGTGTTCTCTTTAGAGATCTCCCAAATCAAATCCTGAGTCTTATATAAAAGAAATGAAGTTAATATGAACACCTTTGGCAGCCTTGTTGGGAAAAGAGTTGGAAGAGAAGATCTCAGAAGGGTTAAAATGTATATCTATGAATATGGATTTAGAGAAGGTATGTTCTAGCACTGAATCATAGTGACTGGGGGCAGGAGGGTGTTAATATAACTAATTCATTTATATACTCTATGGAGTGGATGATCTGAGAGAATGGTTATTCCCATTTTACAGATATCAGAATTGAAAGCTTATATAGACTAAGTAGCCTGTCTCTAGTCATCTGGGATTGGAATTTGGTTTTCTGACTTAAAAGCCAGTGTTCTTTCATCAGGCCTTACCCCCTCTTTATGAGTTGATAGTGTCTGTCAACTCTAGCTGAGCCATCTCCCCTCTTTTCCTCCCCTAGTTGGATTCCTGCTGTTAATCTGGTTCCTGTAATAATGTTCTTTCACTGTCAGCAGTGTCAAAGAGAGCAGAGAAGAGTCTGCAAGGCAGAAATAAAGAGGGCAGGGTGTGCCAGGCATGGGAGTTGGTGTGTAAATGCAAGGAGGAAGAAGATGGTGCATCAGGTTCTGGGAATGTCTGCTGATTCAGTTGGCCTGGATTATAAAGTTCATGAAAGGAAGTAGTATGAAATGAGGCTAAGAAGATGGGTGTGAGTTAGACAGGAGAGGGCTGTCTGTTCCACTCTAAGGAATTTTATATGTTATCCTATGGACATTTTGGCACCTCTCGAGATTTTTGAGCAAAGAAATGACATGGTCAGACTTGTACTTCAGAAAAGTATTTTGGCAGCTGTTTGAAAGTATTAGAAGAGAAGCCCAACATAGGGAAACCAATTAGGAGACTAGTTTAGTCATCCAAGGGGCAAATGGCAAGGCATTGATTAGGTAGATACCACGTAGACTTGAGAAGCGATAGAATGTATGGGTTAAGGGAGAGGAAAGAGGCAATGATAATTGTGAAGTTGTGAAGGAATGGTGGTATCTGTGGATTTCATTTGGGATGTGCCAACTTTGAGATTCACACAACTACGTAAATGCTATTTCAGGTCTTTACTGGTTTTTCTTTTTTAACTTATAGACTCTCCCTCTTTCCTTCTCCTAGTGCACATATCTGCCAGAGGTTAGGTTGAAGTAGCCAAATTAATATTTCACTTGCTATCTATCTATAGGCCAGGCTCAGTTGTGAGCTGAAATGGCAAAGGCTGTTGCATCGACCTATTGGGCACTTTCTGAGAAGCAGCAGATGTGTTTAATCTCATTAATTCTTCCGGTTTGTGGTTTGTTGCATCATCCTGGAACAGATTCTTACGCTCCAAGAGCTTGTGAGAGATGGAAACTGGTTCAGTCAGTTTAGTTTGCCCAAGGTAAACGTGACGTGTCTGGACCAGACTCTTGTGTAATTGTCTCTGCTAAATGGGTTCCTTTCTATATGAAAATGTTTTCACTAGAAAAAGAGTTCAGAGCTTCCTTGGCTTCTGTAGTCTAGGGAAGGAACCCTGGTTTCTTCTCTTGCAACCCTTGACTTAAGCAAGAACTCCTTTATTAGAGAACGTCAGGCCTTGGGAGTTAGGAGAGTGGCTACAGACCCCAGTGATGTGGAAGGCAAAAGCACTCCTCCCACCTCACGCCCCACCCACACCCTCCCAGCCTTCTTTCTCCTAACCTCCAGCCTGTGGCCTCTGTAACCCAGTGATGCTGCGCTCCTCGCTGCTCCTCAGACACACTCCTTCCTCTGGGCTCTGGGTCTTCTCAGTAGCTGTTCCTCATTTGCCTCCTGGCTTCCTTTAAATCCCAACTAAATTCCACCTTCTGCGGAAGCCTTTTCCTAACCCTTTCTTCTGCAGATTACTTCCTCTTTATCTTGTATTACAGCTTGTTTGTATAGATTTGAGTGTTATCTCCCCCATTAGATTGTGAGCTCCTTGAGAGCTCACAAGGTACAGGGGCTGTAATGAGGGTTTATTGACTGGCTACCTACAGGTTTGGGAGAGGGAATCTTTCAGACTTGTCAGAGCTTGTTGTGGTGTAATGAAGAGCGCTGGGTTTGGATTGAGAGTTACCTCGACTGCATCCCAGCTCTGCTACTTGCTAATTGGATCGTCTTAGACAAGTCACTTAACCTTGGTGGGCTTCAGTTTCCTCATCTGAAAAATGAGGGAATTAGGGTTGTTAAATGTACTCGATAATCTCTAAGGTCCCTTTCAGCTCTGAAGTTATGATCTTATGTATTATTAATGTATAAGATGGCTAAATTTTTATTTTCTAGACCTCTTAAAGATATTGTATGTTTTGTGCATGTATAATAGGAAGCTGCATTTTTCCTTTTATGTCATGCTTGGTGGAAATGTAAATTAAAGTTCTTTGTTCCATTTGGCTTCAACCCTGAATAACTATGCCTTTTGGAAAGGTGGCTTTACTTCAGTGTCTGGAGAAAGAAAAGAGACGGTTGAAAGTAAAGTTGTGCTTTTTAAAATAAGACTTTTGCAAGTGATTACATTCATTTATTGTGCATTTGTGCTAGGAGAAAGAAATCTGAATTGACTTTAGAGCAATTGCGCACAGGACAGAAAAGAGACCTCGCTTTGCTGCAACATCCTCTCCCTAGAAATTGAGGCAGGTTGCTTCCTTTCCACATTTGGCTATCTTTAAAATGGGATTTAGAATCCTTCCCTTCTCTCCCTCATAGGGTCCTTCTGAAGGTTAAATGAGATAGTATATATGTAAGCATTTTGATAATTTTAAAGATGCATGTTTTAATTGTCTTACATTATGAAAACTACATTTCAGGGTTTGTTTTCTCTTTCCCTCAGTCTTCTCAAGTTATTAAAAAAAAAAAAAAAACTTCATCATTACACCTATTCACCATTGTCATTACCTGACCGTATGACCTTGGAAAAGTCTCCTAACTTCTGGAGAGCATCTTGAACTAGACAGACTCTAATAAGGTCCCTTCCAGCTCTCACATTTTGTGATACTATATAGGGTCATTGACCCTTTCCCTAGTGAAAACAATAATGAGTTGATATTTCCTGCATTTAATTTCTGAATGATGACTCAGTATCCTACAAATATTTATTAAGCACTTATAGAGCCTGGTGTTCTGAGTTTGAGATGAATTCAGCTTAAGTTTGATGACATCTAGTTGTTCCTTTAGTATTGTCCAGATTTTCCTTATTCTTGGGAGGAAGAGAGTGGTGGGAGAAGATGGTTGTGGTGCAGTTACAGGAACATTGAAGATAGCTTTGATTACTTGAATAGAAGCCCAGCACCTGGGTTAGCCGAGTCCTTAGATCCCTTAAGATAGTCATTTTATGATCTGCTTTTAGCAGGTGTTTAGGGTTAGTGCAATCATTTCTTGTAAACTGTACTTCCCCCCCTCCCTCCCCCTTCCGCAAGACTTTCTAGTGCTAGGAGAGATTGGCTTTGCAGGGGAGAAGAGTTTCACCTTTGAAGTAAAAGCCCCACATTATGTGGCCTGTAGGTAGGCTTATTGAGGGCCAGAAAAGGCCACACAGAAATTTTTGAGCTCATTCTATTAAAGCTACTACATAATGATATTATTGCCTCAGTTATATAAGGAAGAACTCATCAGGTGGAACTTTGAATTACAAGACTAATTTTTTAAAATTTATTTTTAATAGCCTGTCATCCATGTACCTGAAGGAGTATTCTTCAGCAAGCTCCCCTTAAAACACCATTGTATGCTAATATCAGCTCACTGTCTGAAATTGGCCTTAGAGCCACAAAAAATCAGCCTGCACACTTTATAGTGTGTAGCATCTATATTTAGTACTGTATTTTGCTAGTGCCCTAGGAATACAACAAAATGATTTTCTTCAATTCAAGACAGTTAAAGAGTATTATTTGCATGCAAGTTCCATCAAATACAGCAATGTTGAGGCAGTTTTCTAGTTAATGCTTTGTATATAGAACATATGGGGAGGAGGGAGACTGAGATATACTTAGATTAGTTAGTACTTCTGTAGTGTATCTCTATCTTGGTGTGTGGCCAAGAGCTAAGAAGTTGGTCAAAGCAGTTTTTCCCTTCTGTTGGCTGCAGTGCTCCAAGGCTCAGCTATCTTCTAGCCACCACTGATATTTCTATGGGACCATAGGTTTAGATTTGGAAGGAATCTTGGAAGTCGTCTTGTCCAACTTCTTCATTGTGCATATGAGGGAACCAAGGCCCAGAGAAATTAAGTGACTTACCCAAGGTCATACATTTAGTAGTAGCATTGTTTGAGAAAAAACTTCTCTAGAACGTCATTCTTTCAATCAATAATTTTATTAAGTTATAATTAAATGTAACATGGTATCTCAAACCCAGTTTTCTCCTTAAACTCCCTGTTTTCCTTGGCTGCCAGTTGGTTGTTTCTGGCCCAAGTACCATGAGCTAAGTCATTTTTATGCATCCTGTTTTCTACTTTCACAATGAATAGCTTTGAAAAAATCCACTTCATTCTAGATTTTGCCATTGAGTTAAAGGTTACCTTCCAGGAGCTCTAGGAGAGATTTTAAGGAAATTTGTGCCTTTTTGTGATAATACTAGGATTGTGTTACTATTGTTGTCACTATTTTAATGACTGAGCCTGACAGATTGCTAATGGTGACTGATGAGATTTGTCTTTGATTATGACAATAAAGAACTAGTTCTTTATACCAAGCAAGGAAATGGATTTTGCATGGGTTCATACTTGGAAGGTACAATGCTGGAGAGCAGAGTTTGGCCTGTGATTCCCATTTATTGAGGGGACACAATGTAATAATAATAAACATTTAAGTTGCACTTTGGCTACGAAGTTCTTTACATACTTCACCCCTAACACTAGTTTGAGTATTATATCCGTTTTTCCAAAGAGAAAACAGGCCTAAAGGTAGTAACTACTCCATAGCTTGGTTGATCAACTCCAGATAAGTTGAGTAAATGCAAAAGGCAGTTTTGTTATTTCATCTCCAGACATCTTAACAGTTGCACTGAGAATTTTAAGACATACTTTACCATCTTCCCTTCCCCCTAAACAAACAAAAACGCAAGAGTGGTTTGAAGATCTCTTTCTTTTTCTACTTGAGGCAGGACTGTGGCACTTGGTTTATGGGGTAGGTAATGAATAACACCCCGCTATTTTACTAGTCCTTTAAAAGATCTTTAAGGGAATAATTTCATACTAAGTACCACACTTTGGTTTAAAATACACGCATCCGCAGTTTCACCATATTTTGCCTGTATTCTGAAGACATCCATGTTATGAAATTAAAAGATGTTTCTGTGGCCTCCTTCGGGTTTATTTAACCTTAGCTTTTTGATAAGGAGAAATAAATGAGTACCACCCATAAGAGATTATTGTTCTTGGACAAAGTACAGATAGGCTCCTAGAGAAATGGATTTTCATTTTATGCTCAGTGCAAGGCAAAAGGAGATTTTAGTTGATGACTCTACTTCAGAATCAGTATTTAAGATCAAAATAATAAGTGAGCTTACATCTTTCTTAATTGCTCTTTTTAAACAAAATTAAGCAAAAACATAATTTATGAAAAATGACACGATGAATTGGCAGGACCTCACATTCTCAAAATATCTTTGGCAGGTACAAAATGGAAAAAGATACCCTCTCACTCCAGGGCCTGTGGCACTATTATTGAGCTCTAAAGATCTGTCATATTGGGGTAAAAGAGGGGGTGCTATTTTAGGCACAAAAGTCAAGTAAATCTGCAACACAAGTATGGATATCCGTCAGCAGTCATGGTTTTACTCCATACATTAGATGTCTGACTGAAGATCGCACATTTTATTCATAGTTGTCTATATATTAAAAAAAAACAAAACTTTGTTGGTTATTCTGAATTTGAATGTTTCCTATAAGCATAAGCTTCTATCATAGTAGGTGATGTTTTGTTTTTCAGTTGTTTCAGCCATGTCTGACTCTTCATGACCCCATTTGGAGTTTTCTTGGCAGAGATACTGGAGTGGTGTGCCATTTCCTTCTCCAGCCCATTTTACAGATGAGGAAACTGAGGCAAACAGGGTTAAGTGACTTGTCCAGAATCACAAGCTAGTGAATGTCTGAAGTCAGACTTGAACCCAGGAAGATGAGTTTTCCTGACTTCAGGCCCAATGCACTATCCGCTGCACCATCTATGCCTAGATTCTGTTTTGCTGTGATGCAATTTGAGTTTAAAAGATTGATTAGGGCACTTTATAATAGTTCTGCATTTTATTCTGTATTAAACAGATTGTTTTGCCAGTTCACTAACTCAGAAGTAGAGGCTGCTATATCAAAGTAACTATGGAACTCCTTTTAGGGACTTTCCCCCTGAAGAGGTGGGGGTCCCCTTAAAATTTAGGGACAGAAATCTCTGAAGTTCTACCCTTAAGGACTCTTAAGGGGCAAAAAAAGCTTTTGGAACCTTGGCATTATTTCATAGAGTCCTCAATGAGGTCCAATTTCTGCTTGAAGATTCCAATTGCACCTGTGAACTTAACCATCTTAGGAAACACCCCTTGCAGAGTCCCTTGGAGCTCTGCTCTCTGACTGCTTTGTAATCTGGGCCTCATGTGTTTATGGGCATTCTTGTTTGTTTTCTAAGAAAAGGGATCATGTATTGAAAGGAACCAGTGCCTGTAACATCAAGACCAGGCCTTGGCATCTTGGCTCTTAGGCATTTCTTCTGGAACTAATTGTTCTAGAACTAAAATTTTAATAAATCAAAAATTGAAAAGAAAGAATCAGCTTAGGTGATGTTTGGAAATGTGAATTGTTATTCAAGAACTGAAAATGCTGTAACAAATGTTCTTGTAGCTGCTGTCAGTTATGATTATTGATAGAGTGTTAATTGTAGAAGACGTTGTTTTAGCAATACCGAGCATCTCAAAAAGATCTGCCATCTTCTCTACCATGCCCCTGAAGGCACTTTCTCCCCCCATTCCCTTTTTACTCCTTTTATGTATTGTCATCCCTGCTTAGAATGTAAGCTCCTCGTGCAAGAACTGTTCTTTTGCTGGTGTTCCTATTCTCTGTGCTTAGATTTGTGTCTGCCTTGTAGTAAGTGCTTAATAAATGTTTACTGACTGAATCCAGCCTTCACAGTGTACTAGCTCTGTACCCCAATGTAAATCACTTTCATTTTTCCCAACTGCTCTTTCCTCATCAATAAAATAAGGATTAATATCTAGTTCATGCCTCACAAGAGTTGTGGCAGTCAGATAACTACAATAGGTACAATGTTTTGTAAGCACTGAAATACTATAAAAATGTTAAATATTGTTATGGCTAGGCTTGTTGGTGTCTTACCCCCGACTAGCCTGTAAGCTTAAGGATTGGGACCCTCTAGATGCCAAACTTTGTGTCCCCCCTGATCCTAAGCATAGTGCTTAACCCCATAGGCACTTGGTATTGTATTGTCCTGTGTCATAGCAACATGAGGTCATGGGATTTAAAGATCAACTACTCCAAGCTGAATGGATACCTAAAGTCTTTCAAGAGGGTCCTTTCATCAGTCTTAATCACTTCACTGAGAATAAGAGTCTCTAATGTAGGTTGGCCTGGTAGACTCTGATATTTCACATGGAGCTTAGACTTTGAAGTAGTTCTTTCAGAGAATTTGCTTTTTAATAGCCTCTCATCAGTAAATGACCATTTTTAAATGATAGCACTTAGCATGCAACATACGCTTCAAACATGGAAATGTCCTGGGCTGCTACCAGAGTTTGGGAGAGCTTTCATTCCCCCAGAGCCTTGCCTTTTTTTTTTTTACCCAATTTTATAGCTTTAAAACATTTTGCATAGTCATTCACTGTGTTGTTGCCATTAATTTATCTGACACTGCCAAGGTGTGATTCATACTGTTTCAAGGTTTCTTTGAAAGTATCCAATTAGTATTAAGCATGCCATTCTGACCTTCATAGCATAAAGGTGTCTGTCTACCTGATGGGACTTTGTGACAGACTTCTAGATAGTTAGTATACATTGGCACTCATATGGCTGTTGCAAGTAAATGTTTAACAACTTGACTGTTTCATCCAGTGATTTGTGTTTTGTACAGGTTTATGAAATAGTCATGGCCTGGATTAAGAACTCTTGATTCTATATCCAGCTGTGCCCTAGGCTCTTGGTGGAACCCTGGGCATAGGAGGGGTACTTGGGCAAGTCACGTAATGCACTTCTCACTTGCTACTCATTTTTCAGCCCTTTATGGGCTACCTTCAGACCCAACCACTTGAATGAAATTGTTTTCTCTAGGGTTAATGATAACCTCTTCACTGTTCAGTTTCATGGTTTTCTCTCATCCTGTTTAGTCTTTTTTTCTGACCATGACATAATTGATCACTTCTTTCTCAGTATATAGGTAAATTAACAAACATTTGTTAAACACCTACATATATTATATACCAGGTCTTGTACTGTTTGAGGGAAGAAGCAAAAAGCAGTCCCCTGTCCTAAAGGACTTTACATTCTAATGAAGAAGATAAAATGTCTGCATACATAATACTACAGCAGTTCTGCACATAACACTTGTTAGGTAGGTGCTAGGTCAGTGGAAATGGCATCCTTGCCAGATGTGCTTCCTTTTTACAGGATCCTAACCAAGGAATATTGTTCCAAGAGACTCCCTATATGTAATAGGTCAGCCTTCCATGACTGCACTAAATTTCACTAGCAGATTTTAGGGCTTTGGATAATTTCACACCCAGGTTTCAATTCCTTCAACTCTCAGGCTAATCTGGAATGTCATTGGACTTGGAAGTTAGGTTTCTCTGCAGAGAATAGACCTGTGGAGATAAAGAAAACAAGAATTATTATTGAAATCCTCTTATTTTAGCTAAATTAGAATTTAGTCACTGTGAACTTTGGTTCTAGTGTTCAATCTTAAGATAGAAGTTTCTGTATGCAATTTTAAAATTTTACAAATAAATACTTTTATAGGAAACATTCTTTTCCCCTACTTTTTTGTTTGTTTGTTTCTGTTTTCAGAGGCAATTGGTGTTAAGTGACTTACCTAGGGTTACACAGCTAGTAAGTGTCTCAGGCTGGATTTGAATACCGGTCCTCCTGCCTCCAGGGTGGGTGCCAGGTGTTTTTCTACTAATTATCATCCTCAGCAGATATTCACCACTCATTTGCTATGTGAAGGATACCTTACTATGATTGAGGTATGCACAGAGATCTTACCATTGAAGGGCTTGCAGGCCATTTGTGGGGCAAATCTAGGTCAGGAGTACCTAGATGTCAGATAAGCAGTGTGTCAGTCTTTGCCATGGCTAGTGACAAGGAAGATGGCTAGTTCTTCCCCTCTTCAAGATCTGTTCTGTAGCAAAACACACACATACACACGCACACACGTGTCCTTACTTCCACTTTTATTCAGTGATACTCATAAAAATGCATATTTCACCACTGGACAGTCCTGTTAAGGGTGACATTTAGCTTCCTTTGGCTCAACCATATGGGCCACTTCAGTTCCCTCAGATCATGTGACTTGTGCATTTAGGAACTTGACCGCTCTGGTGTCCCAAGAGAGAGGAGTACATACCTAACTGCCCATCTTTATCCCAGACACCTGCTATGTCCCAGGCCCCTGTACCAGGTGCTAGGGATGCAGATGTGAAGAATGAATCTATCCTTGCTCTCACGTATTCTCAGTGGAGACAATAAATACATGTATAAGTGCACAGAGAATAAATATCAGGATAATAAAAAACAATTCAAAGCAGTTAAATAGCAGTTAGCTGGTGGGGTGAATCTTGACCTGCATCTCCAGCATTTTAATTTATGAGAAGATAAGATGCTGTTTCTCCTCCTAACTTCCTTATCTTTTCTCTTAAATCTTTTAGTCTTTTCTTGGTCATGTTCCTACTTCTGTGATAGTCCTTTGGCATGTTAGGCAGAGGTTTTTACCCTGGGGTCCAAGCACTTAAAAATATATATACCTATTTTTATAACTATATTTTAGTATAATTTGTTTCCTTTGTAATCTAACATTTTATTTTATTCATTTACAATTATTATTCTAAGAAGGGGCCACAGGCTTTACCAGATGCCAAAGGTGTCCATGACGTAAAAGGCTAAGAACACCTCCTTTAAGTTTTTGGCAAAATTTATTTTGATGTAAGATTGCTTGTTCAGGAATATTGCCAAGCAAGCAGAAACTTTGCAAATGTATTTCGTCTATTGGGTGGTGAGGTGTACAGAATCTCTGTAGTCGAGGTTTTGCTTTTGTGGTTCCACAAGACACAGTAAAACTTTCTTAAATTTCAGAGCAGATTGGTGTCTGTACAAGTAAGTGGGTTTTTTTTTTAATCAGAGGTTTCTTGACCAGAGATGCCCATCTGTGAATTGCTAAATTAATTTATGGAATTATGAAATGGGGACAGGTTCTTTGGGTACTCTCTGGAAAGACCCTGATGGCAAAGAGGAGTAATTCTTCAGTCACACTTTAATAAGACACAGAGGGTGCAGGAGCAAATGGTACAGAAAATCCAGAGACAAATGGCACAAAAGGGAATAAAAAGGCAGTCAGCATGGGGATAGGGATTGAATGGGGGAAGATGGCAGGAAGGAAAGAGAATGGGGTGGGGGGGAAGGCACAGAGAATTCTACTCACATCACCATGAATTAGAGTTGGGAGCACTTGGCAGCATGGACCCAGCTGGAAATGGAAGAGTGTGGAGGGGTGGACAACAGAAATTTGGGGTCTCGTTTTATGGGGTTTTGGTGGAGGACAAACTAACTTTCATCTGTGTCATTTTGGATCAGGGTTAATGTTAAGTGTTTGCTAACTCTACATCATTTCAAAATTATTAGCAACATTTGATGTTCTGGCTAGCCTTACTGTGAATGTCTGGAGTTTATCTGAGATTTACATATCCTAGGACCAGAAGGTCCTGATAAGGGCAGCTAGGTTGCATAGAGCAACAGCCCTGGAATCAGGAGGACTTGAGTTCAAATGCAGCCTCAGACTAGACTCTTGACACTTGCTAGTTGTGTGACCCTGGCCAAGTTACTTAACTCCAATTGCCTCACACCCAAAAAAAAAGTAAGGCTTAGATGGTCTCTCCTGATTTAGCACGTAATCTCAGGATGTGATTTTTAGTGAGTAGGTTATAGTTTGCTAATTTAGTTCCTTTGCTTCTTGGAACAGTCTGTATGTGACTTCAGGGTTCCCTTTGCAATCTTATTTCCTACTATTGATATTTTATAGAAGTTTCTCACAAATTTAACTGTATTGACTAGAAGAGGGAAGAGGTGGTCAGAGGAATCAGAATAAGATGCAGTTTTAACACAATTTGCCATTATAGGTAGGCTATACAAACCTTTGGGTACTAAACCAATCTAACAGTTGCTTCCCACCCAGTTAGTCACTAGATATTGAACTAATTGGATGGATATATCGATAGACTTAGAAACAGATCAGTAGCAGTACAAGATCCTATACTCTAGGTGCTGCTTTTATGTTAGATTAAGATACTCTTTTTGTTCTTTTACAGAATATTAATAACATCTTTGTTTCATACTTGATATTTTTCAAAGGTGTTTTCAAGGTGAACAATGGCTCTTGTTTGAGCCAACTCGCTGTGCCAACCTTTGTTGTAAGTAATTCCGGAGAGCCAGGGTTTACTGCTTAAAACAGCAAATTTATTTTTGCCAGTTTTTGATAGGTATATGTTATTATATTTTTCTGCCTTCTTAAGGACTTCTTTCAGTGTATGATCTCTATTAGTGCAGATAACAACATATTCATGTCTTTTAATCCTGTGCGGTTTTATATCTTATCATAAACTTTCCATAAAGGAATCTACTTAGTTCACCCAAGTCAGCCTTCTAAGACATTCCTGTATGTGTGCATGTGCATGTGTGTGCAACTTATTTATGTGTAATGGCTACTAGTACAATACAGAGGCTGGTCATTTGTTATCCCTAGCTTTCTATATTATCCAACTTCATCATTTTCCAATTGACATTTCATTGATATTCTATATTTGTGCCACTTACTGCACGTAATTCATGCTTGTTCATTTCTTGTAGCCAGTTTTATACCTACCAAATGTTTTTTACTTGCTCTTTGAGTGGATACAATTTTGGTTCTTCTGAGACTAAAATGGATTTCAATGGGAAGCTTTATTAAGTAGAGTCTCCTTAGGGCTGTTGAGAATGTGTGCTTTAAAGTTGGAACGAAGGTTAGAAGAAGGGGTCAATCAAAAGTCAGTAAGCAATTATTTAAATAACCCCTGGTATGTGATAGGCATTCAGCTGAGCACTTGGTGTAACTTCACTGAAGGGTCATTATTTTCATTTCACCTACAGATCATGATGGAGATGTAAGTAAGGTCAGAACAAACATTCACTTCCAATCAGAAACATTAAACACATGTGAAAGGGAGCAGTGTACCTCAGGAAGTTTATAATCTGTGCTGGGGGGGGTGGGAATTGGAGGGCACAGGAGTAAGGACCATAACTTGTACACAGGTAAGATGATACAAGGTCGTTTGAAAGGGGAGAGAGAAAACTACTGTGGGAGGGGGTAGGATTAAGGTATAGCTTCCTAAGAACCAGTCCTGGAAGGAATATAGATTGTTCTGTTGACTAGATTGGGGATGCTCCATAAGTGAAGTTCACATACACAAATATCTCCAGGATTTTGAAGATCAAAGGCCAAGGCCCTGACTTTCTGTACTTAACAGAAATGTTAGGTCAATGACCGGCCTCCTGATGTAGAGCCAGCCAGTCACTTATGTTCTTTGGCTTCCAGTTTCAATACTCATAAAAAAGGTGGGCTAAAGTACTTGATCTCTTAAGGGTACTTCCAATTTTGACTTTCCATTATTCTATGTCTGCTGAAAATCAGCCTGGTTTAATGGAAATAGAATTGGAATTATAGTCAAAGACCTATATTCAAGTCTCATATCTGACACTTAGTAGCTTATACAAGTAGGCAAATTGTTCAGACCTTAGCTTCCTCTGTGAAATAGGAAGGCACAGAGAATTCTACTCACATCACTGTGGTGATATTCTAAGGAAAATACTTTTTAAACTAAATCCAAGAAGCATTTATTAAGAGTCTACTTTGTGCTAGGCACTGGGAATATTTACACACACACACACACACACACACACACACACACACCCCAACAAAAACAGTCCACAGTCCAGGCCCCTAAGGAGCTTACATTCTATTGGGCTAGATAACTTGTACATATAAAAGTGTATTTAGAATATATGCAAACAGAAATATAAGATATTTTCTGGGAGGGGCTGGAAGGCTCAGGAAAGGATTCTGTGACAAATTGAGCAAAGTTTTGAAGGAAAAAGGCATTCTAAAATATATAAATATAAATGTAAACTGAACTCCTAGCGAGCAGATAAGGTAATTATTTCCCTCTTTTGTATCCCCAGAGCCTTGCCTATAGTAGCTGCTTATTAAAAGTTTGTTGAATTTATTTACTAGATTAACGTGGTTTTGCTGTCAGCTGTCACCTGTGCATGCTGGTAGCTCCCTCTCCTTCACTTATGTAGTCATTCTAAAGGCTACGTATTGAGAAAATAGTACTGGATTTATGTGTGGAATAAGAGCAAACAGGCCTTTAATATGGACCCAGGAGAATCGAGTGGTAAATCTCGATTGTGTTCCTCTTTTTATCTTCCTTGTAGATTGTGTTCCCTCTTTTTATCTTCCTTGCTTCCTTCCTACTCCTAACTGAGCTGGATAGGGGAGACTGTATTCTTTTTTAGGTAATTGCTTGTGTTTGAGAGAAATTCAACTACTTGTATTTCATTATAAGTCTGTACTAGTAACATTCCTTTATTTTCTATAGTTAAATTTAAGTGACAGATAATGACTTAGAATGATAGGCTATTTTCATATCTTTTTTCTTTGAATAAACAATGGAAATGAATATTTATTATATTGGCTAATAGGATATTGCGTAGTTATAGTATAGAATAGCATACTTCATTCAAGACTTAATGCTTGTCACCTTTTACCAGCAAGTTAAGTCTTAGAGAACATTATTTGGTGAGTATACGTACACACAGAAGAAGTCTGCGGACATGTACTATGTACCTGTTGCATATAAAGTATTATTGGGCACTGTAGAGATAGTAAGATGGGAAATGTGCTTTATAAGAGAAACAATCAATCAGGTTTGAACTCTAAGTATTCTCTTTTACTCTTCTTTATCCCTAATTAGTTGTCAAGTCCTGTTGCTTCTATCTCCCTGATACCTCTTGAGTTCTTCCTGTTCTGTCTGTTCTTCCCATCTTTCCGTTTATTCTCAGTGCATTTTCCTCTTGGGGAATCTAATCATGTCATTTCTTATTCTTAAAAAGCCCTTCACCAAATTCTACTGACCCACCGCTCAGCCTTTTAGTCTGGTCACAGTAGCTTTCCAAAAACTAGGAACACTTGAGCTTTCAAATTTTATCTCTTGCTGCTTCCTTCTACAACTTGTTTCTTGGGGCTGGAATACCTTCTCTCTCTTAACTCTTCTTAGTTGAAATTATTAATAAAAGAGTGTGAGATTTAAAACCGGAAGAGACCTTAAAGATTATCTAATCTGACTCTTTAATAGTGTAAGTTGAGGTGCCTGTCCCAGAAGGGTTACCAAAAGCCATCTGAGTCAGATTTCCCACAAAGTATTCTGGCTCCAAGTGCAGTGTTTTGCTTTGTTTTTTCAATTGTCACAGTATCCATTTTTCAAGACTCAGAGAAATACCACTACTTTATTGAATTTTTGGTCACACTTCTTCCTTCTCCCTTCCCCAGTTTGGGCCTCATAAAACATTTGTTTATACTTCTTGTTTGTGCTTATCATATGAGACTTGGTATTTGTAGCATTTGAAGCACATCACCTCTTATAGATTATGAGCTCCAGGAAGGAAGAGACCATGTCTCTTTTTTTATTTTTACATCTTGCTCAGAACTGAGCACAATGTTCTGCAAATACTTAGTAAATATTTTTTGAGTTGAACCAAATTATAGCTTCAAAGTAGGTAATAAAGTAGTTGAAGAGACCGTTTACATACATGTATTTTTTTACTGTATAATCAATCAGTGAGGATGATTACAACATACTTTCAGTTTGGAAGTGCTGAGTACACACAGAAGGATCAATCAGGTGAGGCAGTAGCTTCATCAAAGTTTGGGAGAGAAGGGGAAAATTTAAGTTTGTGGTTTGTATGTATTATCTGAGCAAAAACCTAGAGTGGGTATTTATAGGAGAGGGCACCCTTCACAATGGCTCAGCTGGACCTGAGGTACATAGAGGAACCAAGCCTGTTGAAACCTTGATGACTGATCACTTCATGTTGAATATGTCTAATTGGCAGTGGTTTTTGCAAAATGATTGCTTTCACAGAACAGGAACAAGCATCCCAAGTATTGAGTATTTAAATCTCCTAATTTCCATGTGGCATAATTAGGAATACTTATCTGTAATTAGTACCCATATTTGCTGTGGTTTTCTTCATCTTTCTTAGTAAAGACTTTTCACTGATGGAACCAGACAATGGTTTTTCTTAAATGTATCTGAAGGCTTATAATCAAAGACCATAGCTAGGACTGGACATAGCTCTAGAGGGCATTGAATCCCCTCCCCAAGTTCCATGCACTCTGGGACTGTTAGGAAGTTGAATCCTCTCTGGATAGGTAAGGAAATTTGAGCTTGGCCTTTCTGTCAAGAATCTATTCCCATGTCTTTATATGTCTTCCTGCAGTCAATTCACATCACTTAGTGATGCAGCATCATGGTAAAAAGAGTGTGCTGGCTCCTTGACACTTGGTTGAGAATTGGAGAGGCTGGCATAAGCTCTGTTACAAAACAGCAGTCATAGCAATGTTAGTGAGAGAGGTTTTTGTTTTCCCAAATACATTTAGATAATGTTAAGGGCCTGACTTGAAGCTACCAGAACCAGTAAATTCAGAGTTAAGGCTTCTCACTCCGTCTAGAGCTCCTATGGCAGTGCCTGACCATTCCAGCACTGGGTCACAGAAAAGGAAATCCATGCACTGCCCACAAACCCATCCGATACTCAGGCGAAAGGTTCATCTGACGACTGTCGCCCAGTGTTCCAAGTAGGTCAGCACTGAGCACTCCTGCCAAGCTCTGGAATGGACCAGGTACAGCTTAACCTGCCATTGGTAGCAATTGAACGTGACTGGATGGTGATGGCATCTCAAGTCTGGTGGAGAACCAACAGGGATTGGGACAAGGTTAAGGATGCAGTGAGAAGCTTTATCTTTATTGAATTTCCTGGATTTTGTGAGTTTGAGTCAGACCCTTAATGTTATTTTAATGTATTTTTTGTGTTTAATTTTTAGTAAAAATTTGAACACGATCCAGGCTTCAGTGGTTGCAGTGGATAAGAAGTTTAAAAGCTTTGGTTCAAGAAAATTTAAAGACATGGAAGTAAGGATCCAGTGACAGGACGCTATTCTCCCTGGGAATTCTGAAGACTATAAAGCGTTGAAAAATCGAATTCATGATCCTGGAACTCGAGCTCATATTAAGAAATGTCAGGTTGGTAGGGGTTCCTGAAGTTTGTAAATAGGTTAAGTTGTATCTCTTTTTAGAATTCATTAAGGAGAAGCTAGCATTTGGGAATGGGTGCTTTAAACTTTTTCATTTAAAATCATGCTGCAGATTGTAGAAAAGGACAATCCTGTTATAATGTTTATCATAGTTCTTGGGGCTTAAGAGACTCTTTTATTCTCTTCATTATATCATTTTCTTTGCTATTTACAAATTTCCTTCTTCTTACTAAAAGTATTAATCCAGTGAGCTTGGGGTATAACTTTGTGAGTTCTTCATGACTTCTAGGGGGAAACAATGCCTACCATGTACCAAATACTTTCTCCAAAGAATTCCCTTACATAATAGGTTAGTAGCTGTACGAGGTTAACATTAATGTTCCTGTTATTGACTATATATGCCATTTCATTCATATTAAATTTTTGCTATTTAAAATCTGTACCCATGAAGGCTTGAATTAAAGAAGCCAGATTATCATAATTCAGGATAGACAGGCATTCCTGAACTCAAGTATGGTCAGTAATTAGAAATGAAATATTCTAAGTCATCTTGCTGAGCTACAGAGGAGAGAATAGTACTTCAATCCTTGTTTTTAGCTACTTTAAAATTTTTATCATTGTTATATTCAGAATATCTCAAGGAGTTTTAAAAACTTGATCATAATTTGATGAAATAGTAGTAAAACATTTGAAAACTGTACTTGAGACATTGGTTCTGGGAAGAAGAAAATATTAATAGTAAAATAGAGCTAGGAATCTATTTTTTGGTTGTTTCTAAAAAGCCATGTCGTAATTACTCCTGGTCATGGCCTGTCTCTGTGGTCTGAGAGAGATTTATGCTGTCCTTGCCTTGACTACTAATCATGCCCTGGGATGATTGCTGAAATTTCCATTCTCCATCTAAGGGCTTGGGGTCAGCTAGACTTAGGTCACATCATTGTGCTTTAGTAGAAGGGTCTAGGTTTTTTTATCTGTTTGCAGGACTTTTATCTTGTTAACCAACTGAGAAAGGAATCTGTAGGGCAAGAGAATGATCTTTAAAATAAATATTCAAAATGTATTCATTTGCCAGGTTCATTTGCCCTAAGATGTATAGCAAGTAGTAATATAATTTCTATCAGCATTTGTTGCTACTCTGGCAGTATTTAGTGACTTGAGAAATGGGTGTTACTCGTTTCACCATCTCTTTTAATTCTTTTCCTAAACTAGTTTCAGCAAAACTATGACATTTTTGTATTTTGTCTTTTAATAAAAATTTTTATAGCCATTGTCCAACTACAAGACTGAAAATTATTATGTTCAAAATTACAGTAACGTGTCATTTATCTAGTTCACTTATTAAGTAAGTATAAGAACTCAAAAACCATTGAAATGGATCATTTAGAGTTAAGTAAGCCAATTGCATACATGATATAGGGCAGAATACCTGAGAGCACTGTTATACCATAGGGATAAGGACTGGACCTGTAATTTTGTTGATATGGGAAATTCCTCCTACCAGTACAGATCAGTTCTTTCTCTGCAAATTAGAGTGTTAAAGAGCTGCTGAGAACATGTAGAGTTTAAGTGCCTTACTCAGGGTCACACAGTGTGATCAAAAGCAAAACTTAAAGTCTTGAAGTCTTCTTTGCTTCAGGGTGAACTCTGGATTATATCATGCTACATGCCACCGTCATCGATACTGGTAATGGAGACCCCAGATTGTCAAAAAATGTAAACCATTTAAGGAGCAAGGAAGTACGTTAAACATTTTAAGAAAAAAGTTCCATGTGAAATAGTTAAAATTAAAAAGTGTTGGTTCTTTAAATGGAGTAAGTTTCATTTAGCTGGAATATTTGCTTACGGAGTATAATCACATCCCTAATGATGTCAGAGAAATGAGATATGGGTACATTATACTAAAAATATTTTAATTTTGTTTATTTTTTAAGTGAATAAAGAAGTTCTTGTTAGTTTATTGTCTTTTCTACTCGTTTGTCTCTGAGGTTTCTTTAGAGCATTATAATAGAAGCTTAATTTTTTTTTTTACTACTTTGTTCTGGTGATGCAATTTGTTTATTCATTTTCTCCTTATGATATGCTGTGTAGTCACAGAATTCCTTAGTCTTTTAGTAGTAGGTAGAAAAGAAGCATTTGAACATTCTTTTAAAGCTCATAAAATTCTTGTTTTTATACTACATACAAATAGCAGCAAAAGAAACCCAGTACTTTGACAGAGTAAGGAAGTCTCAAGTATGGTTGTAAATATAGAATTTTATTTTATCCTAAC
Organism: Potorous gilbertii; assembly: GCA_028658325.1. Taxonomy (NCBI): domain Eukaryota; kingdom Metazoa; phylum Chordata; class Mammalia; order Diprotodontia; family Potoroidae; genus Potorous; species Potorous gilbertii. The sequence continues at coordinate 230,044,989 of CM053772.1, forward strand.
ATTATTTCAAATTTTTTAGCTTTTAGTGTCATTTTATTTTCCTGAATTCAAACATTGGAACATTGCTCCTTGTTTCTCTCTGGTCTGGAGCAGGATAAATCCCTGCCTGAGATATTGCAAAGCAAGTAATGCAGTGAGCACCTTCCCTTTGAGCTGGCCTACATCCCTTCCACGCTCCCCAGGGCCTGCTTTCTTTGCCTGGGCCTGTCTGTGTGGGAGAAAGCTTCTTTCTGCCAGCTTAGTCCCTGTGTAGTTTGGGGATCAGGGGCTGCTTTTGTTTACAGTGATACCATGTCCCATTTGGCAGCAGAAAATACAGTACTCTAGCCACCAGGCAGCCTTCTGGATCAGTTTTTTCCTCGTCTTTCTTCCCTCCCACCCCTTCACCCCAGGGAGAGGCAATCTTAGGGCTTTTATTATTATTATTTTAATTTGTCAACACAAACATTAAGTGGTGAGCGCGTTAGTCAGGTTTGAGTTTTTTTGTTTTTTAATAATTTTACTGAATGTAAATTGAGTGTTTTTTCTCTTACTTTCTAGGCATTCGACCTCCAATCATGAATGGGCCCATGCATCCACGTCCATTGGTAGCATTACTGGATGGCCGAGATTGTACAGTAGAAATGCCCATTCTGAAAGATGTAGCTACAGTGGCATTTTGTGATGCACAGTCCACACAAGAAATTCATGAAAAGGTAACGAGATATTTTGCCTAAATTTTTCATTAATTGAAAGATAGTACTCCAACCTTAAGTGTTTATATTTCATAAGAGAATTTGAACATTAGTCATTCGCCTTCTATCTTAGCAATTCTGGTCAGAAAGGATGATGAAAAGCTGATTTGTTTCTGCTTGGAAATGGGGGCTTTCTAGCTCAGCTCTGGTTGGTAGAGTTGTTTCCTTTCATTTGTGTAACTTATCAGCATTACCATGGAAGTCAAGTGTATATAAGACTGAGCACTTTTTGTTAAAATCACTGCTTCTGAAAGAGTAAAACGAAAGAACAGTTGAAGGAGGTATAATGAGACTGACCCGTCTTGGCTCCTGAGAAGAGATGAGTAAATTCATCTTCTTCCTTCTGCTAGAAAGGACAGGGGACTCGAAGTACCTAAAGTGCTTTGTGTAGAGAATGAGTCATTGTATTGGTTGGTTTTGTTTTCTCTCTTTATTGTTAAGAAAGGTTCGCTCTTAGGGTGGGAATGTATGTATGAAAAAAACTGAGATTTTGAAGTTGATATCAATAAAACTTTTAGAATAAAATAACTTTTCTGCCATACTTAGTGACTCACCCAGAAGAGAGACCTGTATACATGCTATGCTGTTCATTCCTTCCTCAGTATTCTCGTAAATTGCCAAATTTTACCCCAGAAAGTGAATGCGTAGTGTCACTCCAAGCTACTCATGGACATAACATTGCAGGTTACTTACCCAGGGCACAGATAGTTTCTTGGAAGGAACCCCTTTTCATGCATGTAGCCAGCAGCTGTCAGATACTCTGTAAGAGTCAAGGTGCCAAAGAAGCTGCCTGCCCTGAGGGCAGGCCATGCCCACAGCAGCTTTGTGGCCTAATTGTCTGCGGGTTTTGATGGTTTTATGTATTTGCTTATTGGATTTATGTGGTATCTTTCCTCTACAGTATAAAATGTATGAATGTGCATGGGGCCATGTTTACACGGTAACCTCATAGGACTGGCTGTTCTGGGTCTCCTCAGTGGGAGGCCTCTGTGTTCAGCATTATGGCATTTCCAACCTACACACCCAAGATCCTTTTATATTGAGCACATTGCAGGAGGATGATAGGCATGGGAATTGGAAAAGGCGCGCGGAGGATTATGTGTTCTAGCTTCTCTCATTTTGTAGATGAGGAGATTGAGACCCAAAGAGTTTATAACAATGGATCATAAAATAATGTACTTCAGTATTATCATTCAGTATTATTTCAAAGGCACTATCATGCCTTTAATCATAGTACCTCAAAAAAGAAATAAGATCATAAACAGAATAGGCAGGAAGCTAAAAGGGGAAACCATTATTGGATAGCATAATGTTTGTTGAGTTCGTAGTATGTGACAGCATCTATAACAAAAGGGTTATGCCAACCAAAGGTCTTTTCCTTCTTTCCTTACCTAATATTGTTAGCTGGTTCTAAGGAAAACCTGAAAGAAGGTGAAACATTACAAGGTCAGTTCTACAAGAGCAATTTTATGAAGAGGTAGTAAGCTAAAAGACATTACAGTGCAGTTTCGTAACTTTATGTTGTGTTTGGTTATAATGTATTAATACTGAAATCACATTAAAAAAAAAAAGATTTCTTGGGTCAGTGTGGGAGCGGGAGGTGGTTTGTTTTTTGTAGATCTCCATGAGAGGCAGTATGGCATGGTAGATAGACAGCCAGCTTCAAAGCCAGGAAGCCCTGGGTGGAAGTCCTACCTCTGAAGTAAACTGCCTTTGTGAACTTGGGAAAGTCTTGTATTCTCACTGTGATTCAGTGGCATCTCTCAAAGAGCATAAAAAAAGGTGCTAAGTTGCATTGATAAAGAGTTTTCTTGCCCAAGAATTCCATGCACCTGCAAATCAAAGGTCTAGGCCATGAGTGGGGAACCAGCAGCCTTGAGGCCACACATGGCCATCTCGGTTCTTGGGTGCAGCCTTTTAACTGGGTGCAAGTTTTACAGAACAAACCCAATAATATAATGTATAGTATAACATAATATAATAGTAAATGATTTGTTCTGTGAAATTTGGATTCAGTCAGAAGGCTGCACTTGAGGACGTAGGGGGCCGCATGTGGCCTTGAGGCTGCAGGTTTCCCACCCCCAGGACTCTAATCTTTTTCACTACAGACTGTTTGGGCAGCAAAGTGGTCAGGGCTCCAAGCCCTGGAGGAAGGAAGACCTGAGTTCAAATTCAGCCCCAGATACTGACTAGCTGTGGGACCCCTGGGCAACTCATTTAACCCTGTTTGCTTCAGTTTCCTCATCTGCAAAAAGAGCTGGAGAAGAAAGTGGCAAACCACTCCAGTATCTTTGCCAAGAAAACTCCAAATGGGGTCACAAGGAGACAGACACTATTGAAACAACACCATCACTACAGCTACAATCACTGCCACCGCCTTTCAGGGCCATCGTGATGAAAGCACTTGTAAAATCTTAGCTGTGAATTATCATTATTGCAAACATAATACGTTATTTACGTTTATTGTCTCCTGATGAAATATGATTGTGGTACTTGGTCAGGTTATCATAAGACTGATTTGCAATGCCCAAATGGTGGCCCAGTCAGTCTTTATGTACCAGCAATTCTTTATGTACCAGGAATTGTGTTGGATAGTGAGGATACAAAGAAAAAGTAAGAACAATCCCTACCTCAGGAAGCTGACATTCTGAGGAAAGCAGACAATATGTACATAAATAGGTATGTACAAAGTAGTGCCTGAGTAGTAGTAACCTTAGAGGTGAAGGTACTGTTAGCTGGAGGAGCTAGGGAACGCATCCAGAAAAGGGGGGCATTTGAGCTGAGTCTTGAGGGGATCTAGGGAATTCTAAAAGGCAAAAGTGAAGAGGGAGAGCCTTTTAAGCAAGGGAAATGGCCACTGGAAAAGTAGAGAATTAGGAGACATCATATGTGAAAAACAGCAAGTAGTCCCGTATGGCTAGCTCATAGAATATGTGGAAGGGAGTGTGAGAATGCTGGGAAAATAAGAAGGGACCAGGTCATGAAGAGCTTTAAATACCCCACAGAGAAGTTTATATTTGAGCAAAGGCAATAGGGAGCCCTGGAACTTGTTTAGTAGGAAGCATGTGGTGGGATCAAGTCTGTACTTTAGAAAAATCACTCTTAACTCTGTGGAAGGTGAATTGGAGTGGAAAGACACATGAGGCAGGAAGCCTAATAAGGAAGCTATTGCAGTAGTTAAATTATAGATGATGAGAGCCTTATTTAGGGTGGTAGCAAATTAGAGAAGAGAAGGGGGACAAATCCAAGAGATGTTATAGACAAAGAAACAAAAAGATTTAGTCATTTATTGTATATGTGGGGTGAATGAGGGTGGAAAAAAGTGGGTCAGTTCTTCCCTGGAGACTAGAGTGAAAGAAGTGGTGGAGAATGTGTCAGCGGATATTGGATGGGGAAAAGAGGGATCTTGAAGTGAATGGCCTCAGGTATTTGTTGTTTTTATTGGGGTTTTTTGGTAAAATGTGAGGCTGTGGTGGAGATTGGAGGGGAAAGGGGACCTGCTATGGCTGGGAAGAGAAGAGATAGTTTTACAGTCACCTTGTGAATGGGAGAGAGCATGAATACATCAACAGGATTGCCTTCCTGCCTTGAGGACCAAGTTGAGATTAGATGACAAATTTGCAGTGGTCCCAAGGCCACACAGTTTCATGATATCTTACAACTCTGTTCAGCACGTGAGTAGGCTGTTGGTGCAAGTAATCACGGTAACCAACCACAGGATAAGGGAAGAAGGGATCTGAGAGTATAGTATAGCATTGAACTAGTTCACTAAAGCATCTAGATTGGGGAGGGAGGAAAGTATAGGTAGGAGCAGGATTATGGCTCAGGAAAGTACTGAAGCAGTTTGGAGATAGAGCCAAGGATGAAAAATTAGTTTAAAATTAGTAAAGTGTATAGAGAGATGGAATTACAAAAGATAACGATTAAACACAAGATTTTCAGAGTTCTTAAGCGTGGAAGTAAAACATTTGTGGGTGATAGCAAGCTCATGGGCTTGACCAGCTCTGTGTGTAGCTTGTAGTGGAGTTGAGGAGTCATGTGGGAATTGAGTAAATTGAGCTTTTTCATCTACCATTCACATTGTCAGAAACAGATCTCTCGTAATGTAAGATCTGATAAGATCCATCAATCAGATAGTCAACAAGCAATTATTAATACCTGCTATCTTCCAGGCACTCTGTCTGATAATGAGAACCAGAATCAAAATTAAATAGTTCCTACTTTCAGGGAGCTTATATTCTATCTGAGGAAGTAACATGCACACATATAAGTGTGTATAAAATAGATATGAAATACTTACGTGTGGGGACCACTAGCAGCTATTTAAGTGGTAGCTTGAGATGAACTATGTAACAAAAAAAAGGATTGATTCTAGTTAAGAGGGGGTGTAGAGTTTGGGTAGAGTCAAGATAGTAGATTAGAGGCAACCCAGTTGAACTTTCTTAATGTTCTTCTCCAGACAACTTTAATATAATACCTCAAATCAAATTTAGGAATGGCAGAGCCAACGGAGGGTCAGGGTGAGACTTATTTTGGCATAAAAAAATTTTAGAAGGTCTACAGAAGTTTGTGACACCAGGGTGGAGGCCTGTTCAGAGCCCATACATGGGCAGCTGCAGCTAGCCCAGAGACTCTAAATGGATAAGACAACTGGACAGAAAGAGATTACAGGGGACCCTTTGCTGGCACTGGGCACAGCTGGCTCTGATCGACAACTCTATATTACCTATTCACAGTTCTAGGTTGTAGTTCCGGGGTCAAGAGGAGCGCTAAGGATCAGTCATAAGAGAGATGAAACCCTGGTCACAGTTCTGAGACAAAGAAGAATGCTAGTGCTTGTGGCTACAGGTGACCAGAAGCCCTTCCTAGATAGAGACCAGAATGCAGACCAGGAGGGCAGTAATCACAACTCTCCCAGGATCACACCATGTTGGAAGCACCAAAAACTTGCAGACCTAGCTCTGAAAACAGCAGTATCAAAAAGCTTAAAGTTCAGGGACAGTGTCTCCTCACTCGCAGATGAGCAGAGCCCAACTTTAGCAGAAAGTTCAAAGTCAAGAAATAGGCTGGAAAAAATGAGCAAATAAAAAAATTAATTTGACCATAAAAAGCTACTACAGTGGCAAAGAAAACCAAACATATAAATTCAGAAGATGACATAAATGTGAAAACAGCTACAAAGCCAAAGAAAAATTTTAATTGGACTAAGACCTAACAAGAATTCCTAGAAGAGTTTTTTAAAAGTGGTAAGAGTGGTAGAGGGAAAATTGGGGAAAAGAAATAAGAGTGATGCAGGAAATTATGAAAAGAGAATTAACAGCTTGGTAAAAGATGCACAAAAAAAAATAATGAAGAAAATAACACTTTAAACAGAATTGGCCTTAATGTTAAAAGAACAAAAATTCATTGAAGAAAATTACTCTTTAAAAAGCAGAATAGGCTATAAGTGAAAAAGTAGGTACCAAAATGACAACCAAAAATAACTTACCCTGCAAAACTGAATCTAATCTATTAGAGGGGAAAATGGATATTTGATGAAATAGAAAACTTTCAAGCATTCCTGATGGAAAGACCAGAGCTGATTAAAATATTTGACATTCAGATACAAGACTTGAGAGGCATAAAAAGGTAAAAAGGGAAAGAAAATCATAAGGGACTTAATAAGACTAAACTGTCCAGTTCACTACATGGGAAGATGTAAGGAATCGCATAGTAAAAATAATTAATCTGGAAAACAGAGTAGGGAAAATTGAAAAATCTTACCTGATTTTTCTGACTACCAGAAAGCTATGACTAAAAGATGAGCTTAGATATCATATTTTAAGCATAAAAGAAACTTGCCTAGATGTCTTAGAACAGAGAACCAAGTAGAAAGGATTCACCTGTTACTTCCTGAAAGAAATCCCAAAAAGAAACCTCCAGGAAAATTATAACCAGAATCCAGAGCTTCCAAGTTAAAGAAAAAATACTCCAAACAACCACAGAGAAAGAACTCCATTATTGAAGAGCCAGAATCAGGATCACACATGATCTGTAAATAAGCAAAGAACTTGGAATGCGATGTGCCAGAAGGCAAAAGATCTAGATTACATCCAAGAATAATTTACCTAGCAGAACTTAAGTTATAATCCTCTGGGGGAGGGGGTGGAGGAAGACTCATAAGCATTTCTGTTGAAAAGACCAGGGTTGAATAAAACCTTTGGAATAAAAAGACAGAAGTCGATGGAAATATTAAAAAACAAGAAGAAAAGCATGAGCAAGCCATCATAAGGGACTAGACAAGTATAAACTGTTTAAATTTTAATGTGGGAGTATGATAACATGTATTTCCTCAGAACTCTATCATCATAGAGAAAGACTTCATGGAGAAAGTCAAATTAGACAAGGGACTGGGACAGGTTCAGTTATATTTGGATGATCTTAAGAGTAAGAAGGGGAGAGGAAGAGGGAAGAGGAATATATGGGGGGAGAAGAAAGAGGGGACATTTTCTTATGTAATCAGAATGTACAAGTAGAAGTTTGTACAGTAATAGAGAGAAATAAGAGACTTAAATCTCATTCTCTATATTGGTCAGAGGATGGAATAGTACACCCATAATACAGAATGCAATAAAACAGAAATACATTTCACTTAGCAAGGAAATAAGAGGGAAAGGAAAGATACAGTAGAGGGTAGATTAAGGAAAGGATTATTGCTAAAACAAACTCTTTAGGAGGGTGTACTTGTAGGAGGGACTTAAAAGAAAAGAAAGGGATAAGAACCCGGTGTTGGACTCTGAGCCGAGACCAAGTCAAAACACTGGTGCTGAGCTCACTCCTTCCTTCTCACTACTGTTTTCTTTACCAAAAAATAAAAGTGGGGGGGAGTATAAGAGATTAGCATGGAGGACATACACAGTTCACAATCATAATCGTGAATGAAATGAACTCATAAAGCAAAAGAGGATAGCAGAATGAATAGCACAATCTAACAGTACATGGTCTGCGGGACACACACTTGAAACAAAGTTGTGCACAGTTAGAACAAGGTACTGAGACAAAATCTGTTACACTGCAGCTGAAATTTAAAAAAACAAAACAAAACAAAAATCAGCAGAATAATCATGATCCCAGACAAAGCAAAGGTAAAAAACAACTAAAAAAAATCAACAAGGAAATTACATTTTGCTTGAAAGGTCATAGACAGTGAATTAATAGCCATGCTAAACAAATGTGCTCCACATGTCAAAGCATCTCAATACTTATATGAAAATTTAAATATTACAAAGGAGAAATAGCAACTTTATAGTATTTTTATAGTTTGCATTTCTCAGACCTAGATAAATATGACCAAAAAAATAAACCCCACAAAAGTGAAAGATCTAAATAGAATTTAGGAAAAATTAGGTATGTTAGCTCTCTGGAGTTACTGAATGGGAATAGAAAAGAGTATACATATTTCTCATATGTATGTGGCATGTTTACAAAAATTGACTGTGTACTAGGGCATAAAAACCTCAGAAGTAAATGCTAAAAAACCAGAAATATTAAACACATCTTTGATGTACTACAATGCAACAAAAATTACATTCATTAAAGAGCCAGTGAATTACTAAAGTTAAAAAAATGACTAAAAATTAAGCGGCGATCTTAATCCTAAAGAATGAGTAAGTAAGAACAAATCACAGAAACAATCGATGTCATTCATAACAATGACAACAATGTGACAGCATGCCAAAATTTTCAGAATGCAGCCAGAGCAGTCCTGAGGGGAAAGTTCATATCTCTAAATACTTTTATGAGAGAACAGGTCAATAATTTGGGCATGCAACTAAAAAAAAATGTAAAAACCGAACAATTTATATCCCCCAATTAAATACCAAATTAGAAATCCTAAAAATAAAAAGTAGACTAACAATTAAAAGCAAAAAAAAAAATCATTGAATTAATAAATAAAACTAGGAGCTGATTAAAAAAAACACCATTAGGGGAGGAGCCAAGATAGTGGAGTAGAAAGATTCACCTATCCTAGCTTCGACCCCACAGCCCATGGATTTCCTGTAAAAAGAACTCCCAACAAATTCTGGAACAGTGGAAGCCACGCAGCAACACAGTGAAGGAGATTTCCATTCCAGAGAGCCCTGAAAAACCGAGCCCACGGTCCGTCGCGCACCAGATGGGAGCGGAGCCCAGCCCTTTCCTGGCCACACGGCACCAAGTGGAGCAGATCCAAACAGGCTTCAGGGACAGAATCTCCAGCGGCCGCGAAGGTCCTTCCACCCACAGGCGTTACAGGTCAGTGAGAGACACTTCTGGACAGGCTGAGAGGGGAGCGGGGTGTCTCCATAACTCAGGCCCCCTCAGGAGGCAGCAGCAGGTGGCCAGAGGCTCCCGGAGCAGGCAGGAGCTCCATTACTGAAAATCTCCGCATAAACCCCCTGAGAGAACTGAGCCCGGGAGGCAGCCCTGCCCCCACCTGAGAACCTGAACTTAATCCCACTAAATAGCAGCCCCGCCTGCCGCTGAAAGCCCTGAGGCTAGGGAGCAGCATTTGAATCTCAGACCCCAAACACTAGCTGGCCGGATTTGGGCAGGCGTGGAGAAGAATCTCAGAAGTCGAGTGACTGCTTGGGAAAATGCCCAGAAAAGGGAAAAAAAAATAAGACCATAGAAGGTTACTTTCTTTGTGAACGGATGTTTCCCCTCTTCCTCTCTGATGAGGAAGAACAATACTTACCATCAGGGAAAGAAATAGGAATCAAGGCCTCTGTATCCCAAACATCTGAAATTGATATCCAATGGGCTCAGGCCATGGAAGAGCTCAAAAAGGATTTTGAAAATCAAGTTAGACAGGTGGAGGAAAAACTGGGAAGAGAAATGAGAGAGATGCAAGAAAAGCATGAAAAAACAGGTCAATGCCTTGATAAAGGAGACCCAAAAAAATGCTGAAGAAAATAACACATTGAAAAATAGGCTAACTCAGTTGGCAAAAGAGGTTCAAAAAGCCAATGAGGAGAAGAATGCTTTCAAAGGCCGAATTAGCCAAGTGGAAAAAGAGGTGCAAAAGCTCACTGAAGAAAATAGTTCTCTCAAAATGTGAATGGAACAGATGGAGGCTGAGAAACCAAGAAATCACAAAACAAAACCAAAAGAATGAAAAAATAGAAGAGAATGTGAAATATCTCATTGGAAAAACAACTGACCTGGAAAATAGATCCAGGAGAGACAATTTAAAAATTATGGGACTACCTGAAAGCCATGATCAAAAAAAGAGCCTAGACATCATCCTTCATGAAATTATCAAGGAAAACTGCCCTGATATTCTAGAAGCAGAGGGCAAAATAAGTATTCAAGGAATCTACCGATCACTGCCTGAAAGAGATCCAAAAAGAGAAACTCCTAGGAACATTGTGGCCAAATTCCAGAGTTCCCAGGTGAAGGAGAAAATATTGCAAGCAGCTAGAAA
>CM053772.1:230055667-230149735 GCA_028658325.1 Potorous gilbertii
ACGCAAATCTCCTTCACTGTGTTGCTGCGCGGCCTCCACTGCTCCAGAATTTGTCAGGAGTTCTTTTTACAGGAAATCCATGGGCTGTGGGTTCGGACCCAGCGTAGGTGAGTCTTTCTACTCCGCCATCTTGGCTCCGCCCCCCAGGGGCTATCCTTTAGGTTGTTTTTAAAGCAGGAGAGTGATGTGATCACAGTTGTGCATTAGGAAGATTAATCTGACAGCACTGCCTAAGATAAATGGAACATTTTGTCTTTCTTGAAGCTTTCTTATACTTTTAAAGACTTTGGTATATTGGAATGCTCTTCAGCACTCTGACTTTGGAGCCAGAATGCTTTAGTAATCTTGTGATTGATATAAGCAGGTCAGTTAGAGGTGGTTTACTGCCCTCATCTATTAGCTGTGAAGTTTTAAATATCTCCCAGGAATTATAATCATTTTCCTTGAATGGTTAGGGCTAGCCAGAGCTCCTAGTGCCTCTTGGGAATTTATTTTCAAATGGTTCTACTTCAGAGAGAGAAAGAGAGAGAGAGTGTGTGTGTGTGTGTGTGTGTGTGTTTAATAGAAAATGGGAGGTTTTTTCCAAACACTAAAAACTCAGTTACATTTTATATTCTTTTTGTAAAATCTTTACTGGGGACAGGGATAAATATGTTAATTGATTTCAGATCAAAAAATGTAATAGTACCTTCAAGCAAGAAATGAGGAAGCAAAAAAGCAGCCAATCTCTTACCGTTATTCTCTGATAAGATAATATTGTCAGATTTTGGCACAGTCATCAGGGGCATAGGAACTCTGCAGCAATGTTTTCCCATAGTATGACAGACAGGACATGCTGTAACCAATGATTGTCTCAATCTGGGAATTGAGAGCATTCCACAGAGCAAACAGTGAATTATAAGTTTAGGTAAAGAATAAGCAGGAGCCAGCCCCTTAGAAAATAAGATGTTTTCCCTAGAGAACTGTCTACCAGTGGCATCCTAGAGTAAACCTACCCTTTAGCCTTAAGAGACTCATTCAACTGTATTTTGATCTCCTTTGAGTAGTGTAAGTTAAGTACTCTCATTCCTAAACTTCCCGGTTGAGCAGGACTTTTCTAGTCCACTCTAAGCTGGGGAAAGTGGAGCTCTTTGACATTAATGTTATAGCACTAGCAATTCTTGATGACCCTGCCACGTGCCTCCCTGGTGATCCTCTCCTCCCTTCTGGTAAATCCCTCTCTAAACTTGCCTTTTCTGCCCTCAAGGTCATCATCTCTTTCATTGGTTAGTAATTTTTGACATCCTCTCCCAGAGCTTCTTTGGAGGACTTTCCTTTTTCCCATTCAAGGTCAGATCCTAGGCATTCTTCCTTCCTTCTGTTTGCTCCAGTGTGTCAGTTGGTCTTAGATTTGCCTCTTTGTCTTCTTGCTACTTGAAGTTGAAAAATTCCATACCGGTTCTGTGACTCATCTGTTTTCCCCAAGAATGCATTTTTAGTCCAGGTCCTCTCATTTTCCAACCTGGTTCATTTGTTTTCTAAACCCAACATTTGGAAATTCCCCTGATGCCACACTGGCCAAGTGTAGTGCTTTCCCTTCCTTCCTTCTCTTAGGATCTGTCTCTCTCTCTTTTTTTTCTTTTGCCATCAGTGGCAGCAAACTCAAATAGAACCAGGGGCCGCTAATCCACACATAACTCTGCCGGGCACATACTGGCATTTCTATTTTGTTTATATTTATTTTGTTAACTAACTCCCAATTACATTTTAATCGGGTTCAGGCTAAACTCAGAAATCTGTCGTGTCATGGACTGTATATTTGACAGCTCCACTTTGCTTCTTATCCTTCTCTGAAAGATTCTCCCAGATCCAAAGAGGAATAGGCCTGACCCAGCCCATGCAGCAAGCATTACCCAGCAAATGAACAACCTCTGAAATATAAAATGAGCTTGCTGCTTTCATCGCGCCTAGCTTATTTAAGAAGCGTTTGTGAAGCATTTCATATTCACCAGGCTGTGGGCTAAGCTGTAGCTGCCATTGTCTTAGCTGGCGTTTATTAGGATTGTTGTTCAGTTGTTTTGCAGTTGTGTCTTAACTCTCTATGACCCCTCTGTGGGGTTTTTGGGAAAGATACTGGGGTGGTTTGCTGATTCCTTCTCCAGCTCATTTTACAGATGAGGAAACTGAGGTAGACAGGACTAAGGGGCTTGCCCAGGATCGCACATCTAGTATCTGAGGTAGAATTTGAACTCAGGATAAGGAGTCTTCCTCACTCCAGGTGGAACACTCTATCCACTCCATCCACTGCAGCCCACAACATTTATGTAGCATTTTAGAGCCTGCAGAGGGCTTGACATCTTACAGCCACATTGTGAGGTGGGTACTGTTGTTATTCTCATTTTATAAATGAGGAAATTCAGGCACATCAGAGGTTAAGTGATTTGGGGGGGGGGCCGGGGGGGACACTGGACAGGGGGCCAATCTGAGGCAGGATTCAAATCCTTCACCTCCTAACTGCCTTAAATACAAAACAAATATAATCCAAAAGAGCAATGGTCCTTGCCATCAAGGAGTTCACTTTCTCATGCCTGGCAGTATACATTTACCAGATGCATTTGGACTTGACATTGAGGGAAGACTGCACAGAAAAGGAACTGAAAGGGGTGGCAGGTCAGGGAGAACAGAATACTTGTGCAGGGGAATGATAGAGTTGTTAAGAGTCTCAAGAGGAGTGAAGGGGCTTGTGTGGGCACTTCCTCAAAATGGAGGTTCCAGGAGGTGCTCACCAATCAGGTCATGAGAGCCAAACCAAAGTGAACACGCAGCTCTACCAGACACCTTGGGCCCAAAAAGGATGCTTAATTCTTAGTTCAAAGGACCATATCTATACGTCCTATCCTTGACTGAGCCATTCTGCAGATTGCCCCCTGTGTTCAGCAAATGGGAGTTGTGTGAAACTGTGTATGAATCAGTTTGTGCTATTTCTGTTATTTGAGACATTGCTCAAAGTCAGGCCAGGAGCACCATTTGTCTTTAAAAAAAAACAAATTCAAAATATTTTATCAAGAAGATGTGGTCTTGCTTTCAGGAATTTCCCATCCCACCTAAATATCTGCCCTTACATCACCAGAAATATTATTGGTCTGTTTGGCTTACGTTTACGCTAAGTAAACCTAGCTTGGCTTACATTTTCTTCTGTGGCCCAAGGAGAAAAAACTAGTTTTGGCTGCCAGGAGACCTCCCTGCCACAAACCAGGCCCTCCCTACACATCCTCAGGATTGATTCAGATGAGCCCAGAGGGGTCTTGGCCTCTGCTACTTCAGTGGGGAAAAAGTACACGAAGTTCCTTGTCAGAGCCAGCACCCTGAACCTAGAGCACATGAACCCAGCATCTCTCTGTCCTTCTGTGATCCTGCCACATGTCCTAGACTTGAAGGGTTTGAAAACCAGTGAACTGGGCAGAGCTGATAGAAGGAAGGAACAAGGAATTAGGGACTGAATCGGTTTCTTGGCCTAGTGGCAGGCTCTCTGAACCCCTAGACCCACATCCTGGCTTTGTCCTAGAGGAACAGAAAATCAACTAGAGGTTCTTTGTAACTTCTACAGAAATGCAAATTCTGTAGTCTGGAAAGATTCTCACAAATGGGAAATGGTTTTATTGCTGGAGGCACTGGTATTTAATTTGAAAATATTTTCTAGATTGTCCAAAAATTCTTTGTTGTCTATGGTAGACAACGAGGAACTTTTACCCAGTGTATGTTGAACTAGGATACCTTCAGAAGATATAGATGTGATAATTGACTAATTTGAGAAGATGCTCCTAGTCTTGATAAGGATCCTGTGCAAACAGGGCAAAAAAGGTAATAAATGAAAGCTTACTGTCCTTTGTTTTCCTGCCTCCAACCTTTTTTCTGAGTTACTGAGCTGAACATATCACAACTTCTGATATAGTAGGACTTGGAATTAGGGACTTACATTCCAATCCCAGCCTTGTTACTTCATGCCTGTCTGTGGCCTTGGGTAAGTCTTCCACTCTGTGACTCTCAGCTTCTCATCTATAAAATGAGAGCATTGACTTCCAGCTCAAAATCCTATGATTTAATTAAAACATTAATATAAGAATGATTCCCTAGTAACTGAATGACTTTCAAAATTATATGTTTCAGAATTTCAGTGATAAAAGATAATAAAGCCAAATTTTGTCAAGTAAGGCAGTCATCAAAAGCATAATTAGGTCTAATGTGAAGGAAGTGGATGGGATTGGAGGGTCATGGGGAGGGAGCCTAGTAGAATTCAAGTCATGGACCTCTGACAGAGTTGGGATCCTTTTATTTGGTTTTCATAGCAACCTGTCCTCAGTGAGCTATGATTTGTTAGCCATGGACACATGACTGCTCTTAGAAAAGGTAAAAAAAAAAGTAGCAGAGACAACTATTTGTACATGTAGGTGGGGCACATGAAAATCTTTGAAGCCAGCAGACTTTTTTCCTATCTTAGTGATGATTTTGTACTCTTTGATAGTCTTCAAAAAATCAGCATTTATAGGATTTTTTTTTATACCCTTGATTCCAGGTACTAAATGAAGCAGTGGGTGCCTTGATGTATCACACTATCACTTTAACACGAGAAGATCTGGAGAAATTCAAAGCTCTTCGAATAATTGTCCGAATTGGCAGTGGTTTTGATAACATCGACATCAAGTCTGCTGGGGATTTAGGTAGGAGTGTTATAGCGAGCTGTTATTTCAACCTTTACAGTTTTAAAATATGTGCATGGAAACTTTTTGTACTTAGGTAGACCACAGTGCCAGCCTACTGGGAGCTCAGTGTCATCAGCATCACAAAAATGGTTCATTTGGAAAACAGAACTTGTCTATTAACATTATATAGCTCCTTTTGCCTCCAATATAAACTTCAATACAGTCCTCCCTCCAGACAATCAAATAAATTCATCAGTGTTACTGAAGAACCATTATGGCAACATGGAACAAACTCAGATTGGAAAACCAAACAGTGCATGTTAGGTGCATACTCTCAGTTTGCCATAGTTTTTTAAGAAAATTTTTAAAATAGTTATTCATTACTTTGGGCAAAGCTCCAAAAGTGTGATTGTCACTGATTTCTTCTTTCTTGAAATGATCTGCTTATATTGGTTGTTGTGATTGTGTTTACTTCTTAGGTTAGAGGAATCATCCCAGCCAGAGCTTCCTTCATTTTCTGTGTTTGTGAAGATTACATCCTTATTGGGAAGCAATCTTGGCCTTTCTTGTTGTTATCCACATGGAGAGTTGTTGGGGTTTCCTTCAGAGAGGGTTTGAGAAAGGCCTTGTTTCTGATCATCCAGAAAGGCATTTCTCCTTTAGATGTGAATGGACCTCCTTTGGACTGTAGCTCTTTAAATGTAATTTAAAATTGTCAGAGATCCCCGTGACTAGGAAGCCAGGAGGCTTTGGTCACTTTCCCAAGTCTTTGCCACTAATAACAATTTGAAGTACTATGGTCATTATCGTGTATTATCTGTTTCAGGAGAGACCTTTTAAGTGTCTTCTGATTTCTCTGTAGCCCGGCCTGTGCCCCCCCCCACCCCCTTCTTAAAAATGACGTTTGGGGCAGCTTCTTAAATGATTAAAACAATTCTCTCACATTTGACAAGTTTAAAAAAATAAATATCTTTTTAAAATGAGTGTCATATTTGAATTGATTTTAGAAGGGAACCAAGGATCAGATGTCCATAAAAACTCTTTTCCTTTAGTAGTGCAGAATTGTGTCTTAAGAAACAAGAAGTGCCTAGCAAAGAGGGAAAACCTAGGTTTACCCCATCGATATTAATTTTGTTTTTTTCTTGGCAGGCAAGGGAAGAGCCTACCTAGTAAAGTAAGAGAATTCACATTTTGAAGATAGATTTTTAAGCTCATTATTCAGGTAGTGTTCTTGTCTTATTGAACTTAATAAACATCAGCTGAAGCCACAGTTAGAAGTCGTTTGTAGTGCTATGTTAGCCTTGGCTAGGGTGAGTTTTTTCCCCTGAATATTTGGAGACTGTTTGGAGGTCCTTTGAAAAAGAGGGCCCTTGAAACAATTGGGTCACTCATCAATGGAGAAAAGAAGGTGCGGCCAGTCCAGCTTTTTGTTGTTTCTTGGTGTGTGTATCTCTATAATGACCTTTTCTTGATTGTTTGGATTCAGACATAATTGTATGTACTTCACGTAACACATCCGACTAGCAACCTGGCTGTGCATTTGGTCTGGAACCAAAATGAATCGCTAGACAAAAAGTGTATCTGGAAACAGGGACTGCTTCAAGAAGAACATGCAAACTTTATTTTTAAATGTTTTTTTTTAGGATGATTTTGATGATAAAAGTGAAGAGGCATGTTTAGTCATTGAAATATCCAATTATTTGAAATTTTTATCCCTGGAAAAAATCCTATAAGCAACTCAGAGTTAGAAATACAGTTCCAGTAGTACAGACTTGCTGTTGGATTTGTTTCACTGCTAATTTGATAGAATGTTGATGTTCCTGAGGCATTTAGGAGTCAGACCATTGACCTTGAGGAAATGGAAGAAGAGGAAAAATTGACTGATGAAGATGGCGCTGTGCTTTACTGAATTTTTTTCTGCATATCCTATTTAAACTGGGTATGCCTATAACGTCTATGGATGAAATTTCTAGAGAGGGAAAGCCTAAGGATGGATCAGACATGCAGAATTAGTGAGCTCTGTTTTCCATCTCTGGCACTGAACACATGTTGAAACTCAGAGAAGTGAGTCAAATTCCACTTGATTGAAAGTCACATAAAATGGAATATTGTTTCATAGAAAGTATACCAAGTTGTAAGAATCCTACTCTTACAGGTATATAAAAGATGAATAAAGTCTGTATTGCTACATGCAAAGTTTGATCCTTTTCTCTTAGATCATGGTGATGGCCAGATAAAAACCTGTGTCACTATGGAACAAAATCAAATTCAGAATTGATGATGAACCATTTATTTGTGAACCCTAATTTCAAATGAAAAGTTAGAAGGAATGGAAAAAAATCCTAATTTCTTGTTTGTGTGTGTTTCCCTTGCTTTTTCCCCTTTGTTAGGAATTGCAGTATGTAATGTTCCAGCTGCATCAGTAGAAGAGACTGCAGATTCTACCATGTGCCACATCTTGAACCTATATAGACGAACTACTTGGCTCCACCAGGCATTGCGAGAAGGCACCAGAGTCCAAAGTGTGGAACAGATCCGAGAAGTTGCTTCTGGAGCTGCCAGGATTCGAGGAGAGACCTTGGGCATTATTGGATTAGGTGTGTTACCTTGGCACTGCCAGTTATTTTACTTTGATTTTCATCAAGTCTTCGAAATTGAGATCTTTCAGAATTAGAGAATTTTGAGCTTGAAAGGACCTAAGAGATTATCTGGCATAATTCCCCTCCCCTCCATTTTTTTTTCTTTCAAATAAGAACACAGAGACCTAGAGAATGATTCTCACTGCCACTTACAGGCTCTCTTTCTGTGACTCTATGACTCAGTAACCTCTCTTCTTAGAGGTTCATTCAATCTCAGTTTCATCACTCAGTCAAGATTCTGGTGACTATTTTCTCCCAACTCTTTCCTCAGTGACTTTAGGCTCATAGTCTTTCTCTCTTCCCCAATTCCTGCTCTCATACTAAGGGAGTTCAACATATATAAAAACACGCTCATTTCCCAGTTCTTCTCTAGTCACTTCTCCATTTCAGCCACACACAGAGATTGTCATATTCTCTGTCTTGCCATCACCCACGAGTGTTCCCCTTCCATACTCAGACTTGGAATTATATGATGCTTTCTCTGCCTTCTTATCTCTAATCTTTTACTCACTTCTCACCACAGACTTCAGTGCCTTTCCTAAATCAGCAACCCTTCACTGGCTCCATTCTTCTTCCTTCCATGTTCAGACCCCTTGGTGAACTAGTTCAGCTTTATAAGTCCCACTGTGCCTTGTTTAGACGTAGCCATGGGTTATTCCCGTCATCCACATGGGCTGCTAAACAGAGTTGAAGAAAATCACATAAGCAAGCTGATTGGGGCCACTATGGTCTGCTGTGTATCAACTGGGCCTTCACTGCAGCACAGCAACCTTTTTATACCTAATTGATTTATACCTAATTGATTCATTATCCCACTGACATCAGCTATTCCAAACCAAGCCTCTCACAGCAGCTCTCTCCCCTACTTTCAGCCAAGGACCTTGTCTCAGGCTTCATTGAAAAAGATGAACTATTCCCCAACAGCTCCCTCTTTTCCTCTCTTCATCTCAACACCCAAATATCTTCTGTTATATCCACCTTCACCCCTTTCCTCAAAAAAGTGATTTATCTCCCTGCCAAGTAACATTTCTCATCATGCACCTTTGATTTCATCTCCTCTTGTCTTCTCCAACAGAATGCCCCATTTATCATCCCTACCCTTTCACTAAATCTTTTTTAAATTCAGCTTTATTTTAATTTCCAAATTCTCTCCTTCCTATCTCCTCCTACCTCACCATTAAAGAAACAAAAAAACAAAACCTGTTACTTACTATATGTATGATCAAACAAAACAAGTTCCCTCATTAGCTGTGGTTTCTTTTTCTTTTTGAGTGCTTCATTCTTCAGTCTAAGGAAAAAAGTGAATTTTCTGAGTTTCTCAGAATTGTCTGTGTTTACCCGTTGTTATTATTAGAAATTGTTCTCCTGGTTCAGATCACTTCACTTTTTGTCAGTTCATACAAGTCTTCTCAGGTTTCTCTAAAACCCTCCATTTCTTATGGTACAACAGCATTCCATCACACACACACATATATATATATATGTATATGAGTTCCTCTTTTAAACATCTCTTTGAGGTGTAGACCTAGTAGCTGTATCACTCAGTCAAAATTCAATAGCTTCCAGACTTTTCCATGATGGATAGACCAGTTCACAGCTCCACTAGCAGTAAAGCAGTAGTACCTGTTTTCCCACAGTCCCTCCAGCATTTGCCATTTTCTTTTTTTGTCAGTTTTGCCCGTCTGATAGTTGTGAAGTACTATGTCAGAGTTATTTTCATTTGTATTTTTCTAACTGTTAGCAAATTAGAGCATTTTTCCATATGGCTATTAGTAACTTGGATTTCTTCCTCTGAAAACTGCCTTCATATGCTTTGACCATTTATTGTTTGAGGTATGTCTTATGAATTTGACTTAGTTCCTTATGTGTCTTAGAAATTAGATCTTTATCAAATAAACTTACTACAAAGCTTTTCCCCAATTTCCTCCTTTTTCTAATTTTAGCTGAATTCATTTTATTTGGGCAAAACCTTCTTAATTTTATGTAATCACATTTGTCCATTTTACCCCTTGTGACCTCTCAATAATGATAAACTTCCTACAAACACACCCATGTCTTTCCATGCTTTAGAAAACCCTTCCCTTGACCCAGCTATTCCCGTTAGGTATTGTCCTATACTCTTCCTCCTTTTGTGGCCAGCTCCTTGAGAAAGCCATCTTTAAAGATTATTTTTGCTTTCTTTCTGTTCACTCATTTGACTGCAAACCCTGTGCAGTCTGGCTTCCAGCCTCATTCTGATGAAACTGCTCTCCAAAATTACCGGTGATCTCTTAATTGCCAAGCCTAATATCTTGTTTTTATTCCTCATCTTCTTTGACCTCTCTTTAGTCTTTGAAACTGGATCATCCTGTTCTCCTGGATACTTTCTCCTCCCTAGGTTTTCGTGACACTGCTCCCTCCCTGTTCTGCAGTCATGACTAAATACAGCTATTCTTACTATCTTTCTCTAATATGCAAATTTGACATGCATACCATCAATTACTATTTTCAAGGCATTAATAAATATGTAAAATAGCTTGCAGTCAAGGGCACATTGCTGCAGAAATTCGCTAGAGACAATGACTAGCTTAAAAATCCATCTTATTGGTAAAGATGTGAGTCTCAGATCTCTTTGAGAGTTTATTATTTAAGCTAATCTTATCACAAAGCAAGAGAAAACAGAAACCTTGAGGCTTACCCTAACATTGTGCATTTGATCAAGATTAAATGTAGGGGTAATAGAATGTTGTTCACTCACTTGATTTCCTTGAAGTGGATGGCTCAGGACCCATCTACCACAGGGCTAATGATGTTGCTTTGAGCCCTTATATTTATTAGTTTTGACTTCAACTTAGTTTCATTGTAAGCAGAGTCACTTGTGGACAAGGTCCACGCTGTCTGTCATGCATCCTCCATGCATAACATCCTTCTTGGAGAGTTTGGTCAGGCAGGGGTAGATCTTGACTTCATCATGTGCTTTCAGTGGTTAATTGAACTGATTCACCACCACCTGGGTAAATTCTGTAGCCCATAAACCAGAGGGGAAGGGAACAAGCATTTATTAAGCTCCTATGCAGGCCTTCCTGACTCTCAGCTCAGTGCTTCAAACTGCTTAGCAGCCTCACAGCTACCGCAGGGGTGGTAATGAGGCTTCTTAGCAGTCCTTGGCTATACATTGTTGTACACACAAAGACTATATTCATTCTTTCAGTAAATATTTCTCAAGCCCCTCTTATGTGTAGAACATTGGCTGGGAGCTGGTGGTTTGTGGGAGTGATAATGCTAACTCTTGAAACGCTTTACATACTTTGTCTTTAAAGTAGGAGATTGGGAGAAGAGAAACTTGATAAAATTTGTTTTTCTTAGTCCTGGAAGGACAGCACTAAAAAAAATTATTTTAAAATTTGTACTCAATATAAGGAAACATTCCTAGTTGTTAGGAACTATCCAAAGTTGGAATGGATTTCTTGAGGGTATGTGGAGGGAGGAAGGGAAGTGGTGGGTTCCCCTTCAAGTAAAGATTAAATGACTACTTGATTGGTATGCTACGTACCAAAAGGGGGATCCTTTTTCAGACAAAAGTTGGACTAGTTGACCTCTGAGATCTCTTTTTAGATTCTGTGATTATGAACAATGTAGATCATAAATCGTAGATTTAGGTCCACAAGAAACCTTAGTAATCTCTAGTCCAACTCATTTGAAAGATGAGAAAACTGAGGCCCAGAAAGGGGAAGTAACCTGAGGGAGGGCACACAGATAGATAGTGAATGGCAAAGCTGAGACTCATGTCCTAATCCACTATTTTGAGGGTGATGGAAAAGCCACATCTACCTTTCACTCTACCTCCCACCAGTTCATACCATTGCCTCCCACCACCTTCATGTCTCCTCTTCTATGACCAAAGCTGGCTTCTAGCCAATACCAGATGACCCAGACAGGATGGTAACTGTGGTGGCAATGAGTAGCAGTTATATATTTCAAAGTGCCAGTCATCAAAATCATAGTGGTAGTGAATTACTGTAAGTGTTGGGTTTTCTACTGCTGATGCTTGACTTCATTTGAGTACATTTAAGAGAACAGCAGGTTGGGCCATTAAGTGACTACGGCTGTGCTAATTGCTTTTAACATCCCAGAAAAACTGGGGCAGCTTCTGGAGTTAACAAAGCTGTCTATGGTTGGAGATCAAGCCAGGCTCAGCCACTTCATGGTTTCCTCAGGGCCAGACAAAAGCAGTAACAAATCCCGCTTTGATCCAAGCAAAGTGATGTCCAAGTCTGTTTGCAAGTGTCACCTCTGCCTTCCTTCCAAGTAAAGTTCCAGTGTTGCTTGTTTTCTGTTAGCTTCAGAATCACTGTGTTCAACACCAGACTCATGATCTTCCTTATAAAGCTGACACCCCCGCTCCCCCAGCTGTGCCTGGCCATTATGAGCAGCAGCGCCAGATTTCTTCCAGTCTCATTCTTCAGCTTTGCCCCTTTCTGTCTACCTTGTCCCCAAGTCTTTCTGATTCTTCTTCCAAAGTATTTCTTGAGTTGCTTCCTTTTTCTTCGTTGCTGCCCTACTGCTTTAGTCCAGACCCCACAGCCAGTAAGGAAGTCAGCCAGCCAGCTCAGGTTAAACAACACACAAGTGGGTCTGGGGGATGTTTTATAACGCCACTCTTTCTAAATGAGTGTATGTTAAATGCCAGAGAGAATTTGGTTCTCCATAATGTCTAGAAATGGACTTTTGATAAGGAAAGTTTCAGCGACTGCAATGAAAGCTCTGAGACTGATGAACAGAAGCAGGACCTAATTTTTATGCCTTTCCCTAAGCCATTAAAATGCCTTGTCCCAGCTCTGCCAGGTCATCACTTCGTGCCTGGTTTACTGTAGCAGTCTCTCCACTGGTCTTCAGGGAACCCTTTAAAATTTTCCTTTCGTCTTGTGCACTCTTAAAATACTGCATTAAATGTGTGACCTCTCTGTTTAAGAATCCCACACCCAAGGTATAATGGTCAGAGAGGTTTAGAGTCATATGACCAGTATTCAGAGCTCATCTTTGCCATCTCTCACACAGGGCAGATTTCCTATTCTCCCTGGACATCACTTTCCTTTTTGGGAAAATGAGGAGGTTGTAGCAGATGGCCTCAGCAGTCCCTTCCAGCTCTATAGCTACAGTTCTGTGGTTTCACAAAATGGCTTCTTACTTACTACCTTGTTCTCAAACCCTAACTCCTGACTGATTTTCTAGCCCCTCCATAATCTTGCTCTGTCTGTAAGCTTAATTTTCATCTATCTCCCACTCACCAGCTTATGCCCCCAATCTCTCCCTTCTCTCAAATTTTATAGACTTTATAATTTGAAACACCCCCCGAAGACCTTATTTATGTTCAGTTTTATGTTTTTTCTTTAGAAAATGTTGGCTATTCTTGTTGTGGTTGTTTTCCGAGGATAGAGCTGGGGTGGACTTGAGGTTAAGAGGCAGGCCCAGAGTGTCACAGTCTATATTTCACAGCTGTCTTGTAGCTTCCAGTGGGCATGTTGGTTCTCAAGACTTATTGAAGAATTCATATCATGCAATAGTATCATACTGAAGTCCAAAGGAAGTGAATTATTTGAAGCAAGTAGAGAACAAAAAGGTGATTAGTTAGCATTCATCTTAGTGTCCTTAAACAGAAGAAAGCATAAGCTCCAACTCTTCTTCATCTTCTTTTCAATAAAGGGATGAAATCTAGAATCCTCTGGTAATACCCAACTTTTATTAGCTTCTTTGAGAAATGTCTAATTACTTCTAAAGCTTCATTCTCCGATTTAAATAAATCTTGGAAACATACAGAACAAATTTGTATGTCTCAACAATAAAAACAGTAAGGTTTTAGGAGGAGAGTTGAGTATATAGGTTGGTGAATTTAATTTTCAGACTTTTGTAGGGTTAAATAGGAAATCTGGTTTCCCCAGAACTGCTATTGTTGAAAATGATTATGAAGTTTATCTTTCTGCCTGAGTAAAGACAATAAACTAGGGGCTTTACACCTCTCTTCCAATGTGAGGAATTCTTAGTATCAAGGTCAGCATCAGTTCTCATAGTACAAACATGAATAGGGTAGAAGGGCTAAATGAGAAACTGGGCTAAATGTGTACAAAAGAGAAGCATGAAAATGTAAAGGAGCCCTGACTTCTAATAGATACCAGCTCTTCTCTTCCACTGTCTACCTCACTCTATAACCTCTTAGGGCCAGTTTCCTCATTTACAAAATTAAAGGTTGGTCTAGATTTCTCTAAGAGCCTCCTGGCTTTGACATTCTGCGACCCTGTGATAGCACCCGATAGAAGCTCCTTTTTAATGTGATTTGCTGTTCCTTCCTCACAATGAAGCACCAGATAAGTTTGACCCATGGCTTTCAGTTTGTAGAGATAGGTTATTTCAAAAAACATACATCTAATTTTCCCAAAGATAGACAAGGAATCAATCATCATGGGGATCATTTGACACCACAGGCTTTCCCTGGAAGTCTGTTTTGGAGCCATTGGCTTCTGCCAAGCCCCATTCGTGGTTCTCCAATGCAGTGATCTCTGAACTTTTGTGATTATGCCCCTTCACTGATAAAAATTTTTGAACGTATATCCTCAGTATATATATACAACTATATGCATTTTACTGCTGTACTAATAAACAGGTCCATTATAAAACTTATTCAGAAAACAGGAACTTTAAATTGATGAGCTAAAGATAAAATAATGTTTAGTATTAGAATCTGTGGAGCTGGTGAGGTTCCACAAAGGAGACAGAGAAAGAGAGGTCAGACAGTAGCAGAACTAGGAGAAAAGAGTATCCCAAAAATCTGGTGAGAAGAGAATGTCGTAGAGAAGTGGGTGATATGAAGGATGAGGTTTGAGAAAAGGCCATTGGATTTGGCAATTAAGAGATTACGATAACTTTGAAAAGAGTAGTTTTGGTTGAGTGATGAGGTCGGAAGCCAGAATGTTAGGAGTTCAGAGGAAGTGGAAGCATTTATTGTAGGTGGCCTTCTCAAGGAGTTTAACCACTCAAGACAGAGCTGGGGGACAATAATTAGTGGGAGTGGGTAAATCAAGGGTTTGTTTAATCAGACACTCCTTTGGGTGGTGCCAGGGCTGCCACTTTTGAGACCATTGTTCTAGAATGGCAGAAAGTGAGAGAAATAGATCCAAACCCAGTATCTCCTACTTTCTTCTGAGCACTCAGTGACTTTATAAAAAGCCCCTCCCTCTACTCCAAACTCCAATTGAGTTTGCTTTCCATAGGAGTATGCCTCATTTACGTGAGCAGCAGCTAGTTACTATTTACAGTTTGGACCGCATCCTTTCCTGCAAAGTCTCTTTTCTGGTTGTTCTGTATGTGTGGAAATTTTCTTCATAATTATTTAAATTTTTCCTTTTCTTTTCTCTTTTCATTGTGTTTGCTTACTGAATCATGCTGATTTTTTATTTGCCCTTTTATGTATAATGTACAAACATCTTCCAGTTTTAAAAAGAAAAGTTACTTATGTCTCTCAATTATGCAAATTTTAATTTATCACTTATTTTAGACTGAAGCAGAAGAACAGATCTGATTTCATATTTGAATTGTCCCTATGCATTAGTAGTGTATCGAGTGTCCAGGGAGGACTAGCACCTTTGGTGTGACCTTTGATATCCACCGGATTCATCCAACTCTCACCTGTGGCTCCATGAAACTATGGCATATGCAGCAGCCACACCCCATAAACCATCTTGGCAGATGGTCTGAACCAGATTGAGGGTGACCAGTAGATCTCTAACCTGTCAGTGAATTAGAGGGAAGTCTGTTCCATGGATATGAAGATTTCCCTACAACAGAATAGATAGAACAGTTTGTTCCAGTGGCCATTAGGGTAACTGAAACACGTGCTGTGAAGTGCTTAGAGTTTGGTCAGAGGTTGAAGAAACCAGGGTCATCCACCAAATCTCAAGCCACTGATAGGATTTAAATGTCATTACTATGGGCACACTTGTACCAAGCTATATTCTTCAATGGCAGCCTAGACAGGAGGCTAAGCAGAAGAAGCAGGACATCAATGCTCTAACAAATGGTTTAAGGAAATGAAGTAAACAAAGTAGGATATTTTTTCTGTTACAAAACTAGGGAAATGCAAGTATCAATTAAATGAATGCACAATTGTCATTTTTATCTACAGAGTTGTATTTTTTTCTCCTGTTTTCTATGCCTATAGTATTGGATCAGGGTTCATTTTTCAAAGAAAAGGTCATGCCACTTAAAGTGTTTTTGGCATTATTCCTTTTTTTCCTTATGCACAACCCCAGCATCACTCCCAGAAATA
Source organism: Potorous gilbertii (assembly GCA_028658325.1). NCBI lineage: Eukaryota > Metazoa > Chordata > Mammalia > Diprotodontia > Potoroidae > Potorous > Potorous gilbertii. The sequence continues at coordinate 230,071,285 of CM053772.1, forward strand.
TTCTATTTCAGTTCACTCACACAACAGTTATTTACTAGGCATCTGCTGTGAGCTGTTTTGTCCTGTGAAGCTTGAGTGATAGAGCAGAGCCAACTGAATCTCTCTGCCTTTGAGGCCCATAGGATCATAGATTTAGAGTCATCTTAGGCCAGCCTTGTCATTTTCTGATGAGGAAACTGCACTTGTACTTCTGTTACGGAGGCACAGTGTATCTATATAGGAAACACAATAACTAACCTTTATATGTAATGCTTTAAGATTTGTAAGGCCCTTTATGTGTATATGTATGTGTTGTATTGTTTAATTCTCTTAACACTGAGGTAGTGGATATTATTCTCATTTTAAGGGTGAGGAAACTGAGACTTTTTAGTGATTTATCTGAAGTTACAGCACTGATGAGTCAAGATTTGACCTGGGTCCTTCTGACCAGCATGCTGTGCTCTGTATGTAGCTACCTGTCTTAACACTAGCAACAAATGGGATTAGCATCGTCATCAAAGTGTAACTTAGAGTCAGTATCAAAGATGTGGCCCACTTGAAGAGATCTGAACCAAATTAAAATATAATTGAAAAATATTTAACTAAATAAATAAAAATAAAATAAAACAGTGTTGACATTACATTTTAAAACACAGATTTGAGAAGAATATTGCCGACCATATGAAAGGAAAGATTGAGTGAATGCTAGGGTGTATATTAAACATCCAGCAAACCAGAGGTTTTCATCCTTTTTCTGAGGAGTTATGTTTTATTTTCTAAAATCTTATACTAAGGACTGGGTATGATTAACAGTGTAAGGTGAGCAGAATTTGAGACATAGCGGTAGCCCTGTGGTATTCCCTATCCAGTAGGATCCCTTTGAACTATGTAGTAGCCAACTTGGGTGATTAGCTATATAAGGCTTTTAAGACCTATTTGTCGTCTGTCATCTACCTAGAGGTGAACTCTGCAGTAGATGGTAGAAAGCCATTGTAAAGTTGGAGGTAGGACAGTAGCATCATAAAAAGGGACATAAGAGCGTAGAATTTAGAGTCAGAATGGACCCTAGACATTATATAATCTAACTCTTTGATTAATTACTAATTATGTGATAGTAACCAGTCCTCTGGCAGCATTAGGAGCACTTCTTATGCCATTTTTCAAGATCATTGGAGATAGCCCCTTTAAACATCAAATCTTTGAATGGAAATTATTCTAGAATGGTTTTATATACTTTTCTGCATTTACAGTAAATGATGGGGTGGTGGTATCAATGTAGGGAGCTTCCAATGAAGAAATTCCACCCCCCAGTGTGGATGAACACGTCTTCTTCAGGCTTAAGAGACTGGCCCCAGGTCACATGCCTCGGGATGTACCAGAAGTAGGACTGGACTCCGAGGTTAGCACTATCTTCTCTGCAAACTTGCCTCTCAAAATAAAAGTATATTGAACATAATTAAGGCTTTTCTCGATGACTTAATCATCTTAGAGGGGAATGAGGTCTCTAGGATGACCTGCACAAAAAAAAGATGAACAGAAACCCATGGACACTCTTCATGTATCTGAACATTTTTCTGTGTGAGAGGAGCTTGTCCTGATTGATTTCAGAGAGTCAGATAAAAGCAGTTGCAGAAGGAACTGGAGGCAAATGTTGGTTCAAACTTTGCCTTCCAGAAATGCAGTGTGCTGCTTGGGAAAACAAACAGAGGCTCAGTAACAGTAGCAGCCATTGATCTAGCACCTGAGATGTGCAAACCCATGCTTTCATGTGACACTCTCAGTCCCACATACAGAGGATGAACCAGAACCTGAGTGAGGTGACATCCCCCAGCCAGTCACTCCTGGCCCAGTGCCATCCTCAGCATCCATCTCAGCCTTGGAGAGACACTGCCCAAAGGTTCACCTGAACTGTGATTCAGTCCTACCACCCAGATTTGTTAAACACTCCCTACACGATTGGCAGTGGGCAGAGACCAAAATGTGAGAGCCCCTGTCCTCAAGCTTTCCTCCTGAAGGGAAAATAACACATATACAGGGAAGTAAATACAAGAGAATACAAAATAATTCCAGGCAAGAGCAGTGCTAATAACTGGGGGGAATCAGGTCAAACTGAGTGAGCCTCTCAGGAAAGTAGAGATTTCGAGGAGCAGATGCGAAAACAGAGAGCATTCCATAGATGAGGCACAGCCAGTGCAGAGATAGGAGACCGAAAGTCATGTATAGGAAAAACAAGTGAGCCAGGTTAGCCAGAACATAGACTATGTGAGGAGAAATAGTAAGAAATAAGGGCCTTAAATGCCAACAGAGGTCTTTTATCCTGGAAGCAGTAGGGAGCCACCAAAGCTTCTTGATCTGGAAATCAGTATTCCTGTACATTACACAGGGAAGCTGGACTAGAGAGAGGAGACACTGGAGGCAGGGAGTCTAGTGAAGAAGAGACTATTTTCAGTGGTCAAAGCAGAGAGTAGTCAAAATCTGAACTGGGATGGTGGTGGTGTGAGTGGAGAGAAGAGGATTAGATGTAACAGAGAAGAGGTCAGATCATCAAGTACCTGTCAACTGATAGAGGAAGAGTTGAGTGATGAGCTGAAGATGACTGACATTACAAAACTCCAAAGATGGCGGTACCCTCAATAGAAAGAGGGAAGGAAGTTAAGTTGTAGAGAAAGGATAACAAGTGATCAGCATGACCTTCAGTTTTACTGCTGCTGTAGACTTCACATCTTTCATGAGCTAACTTTATGAGACTAGTACCTGGACTTTGGGAAAGCAAAACCTGATGAGAAAACATTATTAGCCTTCGTAAGCAAATTTCCTTTTGTTCTTTAGAGTTAACTCTGCTTTCCTGTTCTGTCTTTTCTTCTTGCCCCCATCCTCCACAGAAGGATTTTATGCCTCATCTTTGGAGGTAACTGTGGGCATTGTTAATTGGCATTATTGAGTTATATTATATCTTAGGAGTTGTATTACAAATACATATAGAGATCCTAACCCAGATGGTAAAGACCAGACTGAAAAAGGTGTGGCATGAGGATGCATCAAGGTCATGTGATACAGTGGGAAAATTTTTGGACCTGGAACCAGGCATACTTGGGTTCAGATATTGCCTGATATAGTAGAGTATGAGTATCCTGCACATAGTAGGGATTGTTTCACTCCTTGTATTTGTGTCCCCAGCACCTCAGAGGTGCCTGTAGGTATAGAGTAGGCAAGTCAGCAATGCTTGTTGATTGATTAGTTATTATCTCTGTGACCCTGGGTAGGTCATGTCAGCTCTGAAGGACAAGTTCCTCATCTGGTGGGAAGAAGGGTTATCTGGAGGACCTAAATCACAGGTTTGTGGTAAAGATTAAACAGGATGGTGTCCATAAAACACCTTACCAATCTTAACTGCTGTTATCTTCATACACAGGTTGATTGCGTGGGCATGATTGTTGTTCATTTGTTTGCCTCTGTCTAGGTCGTGTTGGACAGGCAGTTGCACTGCGTGCCAAAGCCTTTGGCTTCAATGTCATCTTCTATGACCCATACCTGTCTGATGGCATTGAGCGTGCTCTGGGGCTCCAGAGGGTGAGCACTTTACAGGACCTCCTCTTTCACAGTGACTGTGTAACCCTGCACTGCAGCTTGAATGAACACAATCATCATCTGATTAATGACTTCACCATTAAGCAGGTAACCACATCAGGCACTTGGGTCAGTGTGATGTTCACATGTTCCAAACAGAGACCTTTTTCTTTATGGGGTTGTGGTAGCTTATCTGGTCTTCCTTTCCCGCCCTTTCTCTGCTTGATGCCACATTGATCGTTCAGTGGTGCTTGTCACTGAAGTTGACTGAAGTCAGATCTATGAAATGGGGCCAATAATAGCATCTACCTGCCAAGGTTGTTGTGAGAATCAAACGAAATAACATATTGCACAGCAGGAGACTTAACAACTGTGTGAATTTGTCCAAGAAACAAAATCATGGCTGGTTTTTTTTATTGCCGTCACACTGGGTTTTTTAAATGTAGTTCATGAATTATTTATGAAACCTCACCCTACACTATGTCCAAGGGAGCTGGCTGTTGTTCTGTGCTAACGAGCAGGGTGGGAATCCTGGATTTTCTGGGGAAATGATCCAGTTTCCAACACTTTACAGTGAACGCTGTCTTGGGTCCACAGAGCTCACAGGACAGAACCTAGAATGGTACAGATCGAGAAAGTGAGTCAGTCTGCTCAAGAGAGCCTGTTGGGCCATGAAGCCCCCGCCCCCTGCCCTGTCTGCCCTGGACAGGCTCCTCTGCCGAAGGTTGCCTGCCCCAGGATTGCGCCAGGGAGAAGAGCTTTTGTTGTGGGGAAGGGCACAGGGAGGCAAAGAGGGGACGGAAATAAAAAAGGCACAGCTTGGAATGCTTTTCTTGTTCGGTAATGTAGTGGACTTGCAAAGGCCTTGTTGCTGCTGGTTATTTAAAATGATCAAGTATTGTGACTGCCTAGCGCTCCCTTGTGTTCAAAGCAAGTGCTTGCAGGGACTGATTCTGTTGAATTAGTAATCTGGACTTGAGTTTTCCAAAACGGATGCCTAACTTCTTACGTCCTTTACAATGCTGAAGGTATAAAATAAATCAACTTGAGTGTCTTCTTAGAATTCCTTTTTTAAAGTAAAACAGCTAGTTTTAACACTCCATAGGTGGAGGATAATTGGTGAAATGGAGTCAACGTCATTCAAAACCACTGTAGTCAAAGCTGTCTGACCTCTGATACTAAATAGTACATTCACCATCTATACTTTTCGTAATACAACTTTTTCTTAAGAATAAGTTTGTAATTATTGATAGAGATAATACCATTCTCCTAAATCACCAGAGCAAATCCTTTAGTCTCAAATTTAATGTATTTTTAGATGCAGAGCTTTGGCTAAGTGGATGTATACTTCATGAAGTTTTTGTATATTTGTGCCTATTTAATAAATGTTTGTTTATTGACTGAGAAAAAAAAAAGTAAAACAGCTGGGGATGAACCCAGATAGGCCTCTTCTGTATTACAGCCACTGTGTCTGTGAACACTTAAATGCCTCTTCATACTGTGGGAAGTAAAGATGCAAAATCCATAACTTCACTTGGTCCCATTGGAATGGAAGCTTTCCTGAGGGCAGGGTCTGCCATTGTCTTTCTTTGTACTTCCAGCACTCAGCAGTTTCTGGCATATAATGAATGCTTGTTAACTGATATTTTAAATGATGCATGGCAGACTTCAATTATGGGATCTGTCCTTCAAATTAAATGTTAGTTTTGATTTCAAATATAGACTTGGAGTCAAAGTATTTACTTTGTTGAACTGAAATTTAAAACAGTGGAAAGTTTTCTGTAGGTGACTTCAGTATTTTTAATGTTACCTTGGAGTAGTCGGTTTTTTCCATGTCAGTTTACCTTCATTTTTCATATCAGTACTAGCGATATCCTTTTGTAGTCATTCAGCACTTAAAGAATGGTTGTAAAGTTTTATGGTAGTGAAGTTCTTAACAAGTGATTAATGTAAGTAAATGTTTTTAAAGTTTTGATAGGACTGATTAGTTGTCCCTCCACATAAATGTTTAGAACAAAAATATATTAAGGAAAGTAGATAAATCACAAGAATAGTTCCCAAAGGTCATTGAAAAAGCCTTATAGAGACCATATAATCCAGCCCCCTTATTTTTTAAAGAAATAAAATGAGGCCCAGCGAGGTGGCTTGGCTTTCTATGATTCTGTCCAGCTCACAGACCACTTCTCTTCTGCCTATGTTGTAAGTCAGGAAGAAGCTGAGGCACAGATAGCAGCCGTAGTATTACAGATATTGTCTATTGGCAGATGAGGGGAATGTGACCTCCAAGTTGTCTGATAGCTTGGGAGACTTCCCTAGGAGAGGCCCCTCATTTTCTCTCTCTTCGGGCTCACCCAGGATACTTCCATATGCGAAGGGGGTCTCCTTTTCTAAAGGCTTAGGAAATTAAATTTTTTCAAGGAGTTGAATTGAAATTTAGATCAGAATGATTAACAGATGAGAATAGCCACCTCAGTGAGATACTGGAAGAGTCACATTTTAAATTAGGAAAGGATGCATTGTAAGTACATGATCAGAGTAAACTATATAAAGTTTTTGCATCATGTTAAAACATAACTTTTAGTATGCAATGACTGTGTTGCAGGAAGTTTTTCATGCATATCATACAATGTGTATTATGAAATTTGGCTATTTATTTTTAGAGGCATTTGTTGCATAAATAAATGTTGCATCCCCCATAAGTCAGGAGGCCTAGTAGCATACTGTGTAGGGAAGCCCGCCCCCTCCAAATGGCATACTCTGTGCATGCATACTCCATGAGCAGAGAGCTCAAGGTTGCCAAGGGAACTCAACACTGAATTTTTCTTTGTAGAGTTAAAATTGTAGCCTGACTTTTCCTGTAATCTCATGTGAAAACAGTTTTCCAGGCGTGGCCTCCTACGCATGAAATCAAAGTGAAGGTGTGGAGAACTGAGGGGCTGGACAGTGGGCTAGCTTCTAACTCATGGACTTCTAGGAACTGGAGGCTGCAGCTGTCTGAAGCTAGTCTGTGTTCTTTGAGACCCACCATTTTCCAAAAACAGAATTATTTAAACTTTCACACGTGTCTAAGTTTAATATAGACTTATTAAAATCAGATTAGTTTAAATTGGATCTTGGTTATAAAGATGAGAAGAGAAGTAATTGAAGTGTTGCCAAGAGAAGGGTGACGTCTCAGGCCCCTTTGGGCAAAGGCTGTCCTAGCACTCAGGCCCTGCTTGGCCAGCCTGGCTTCCTCTAGGAGGGGATTGTGGTCATTTTTGAGAAGTGAGGACCAGCCTGAAGACACGGCCACATCTTCATTCCAGCCGGAAGGCTCTGTGTGAGTCCTTCTGTGTAGCTTTTGCCTCTCTTGCTCCCAGAGTGAGACAAGAGGATGTGAGAGTTGGCTACATTAGCCTCAAGAATTGCATATTGCTTTCTCTGGATATTCAGAACACTCTGTTCTGTCTTCTTTTCTCCTCTTCTTTCTCTATCCTTCTCTCTCCTTCTCTTCCTCCCCCCCTCCCTTTTCTTTTAGGAATAGGCCAATTTTTTCCTACAACTCCAAAATAGTGTTGGGAGTCTTCCCCCAATTAGAGATCATAACAATGAATAGAAATTAAGTTTAACAAGATTGATGTCTCTCCCTTTGGTTTACTCTTTATCACAAGAGCCTTCCCCTCATCTCCCAAACTCCTTGTCACTGAGTTAGGCTAAACTTGTCCTTCTCCCCCCTGCTTGTGCTCCACAGTTCAGTTTCTTCCACAACACCAAGGTAGCCCTTCCCAGCTTTCGTCCTATTTTAGAGATTCCACTGATAAACTCACTGAGTGGAAAATACTATCTTAGTTTTGAGCAGCTCCAATTGAGTTGATGTGAATGACTGTATTATATTTGAAATTCAAACAGAACTTCCTCCCTGGGAAAATGTGGCATAATGTCTTGTTTGTCAGAGTAGGGGGCTGTCCTTCTAGCTGCTCAGACTTTGTTGTAATGGATGCTTCTTTTGAGTAAATGAGAATGCCTCAACTTTTATTTTGTCTTATTTTTAATTTGATGATTATTTTTTAACTTTTCCCAGATGAGACAAGGGGCTTTCCTGGTGAACACAGCACGAGGTGGGTTGGTAGACGAGAAAGCACTGGCACAGGCCCTGAAGGAAGGAAGGATACGAGGGGCAGCCTTAGATGTGCATGAGTCAGAGCCGTTCAGGTGCTTTTCTCTTTGTTCTTATGTTCCCTTCCCTTATTTTTCCCTCATCGTGCATGATGTCCCTGGGCCGGTGACCCCACTCCTCCCCGCAGCCTGCGATAGCCACGCCAGCGATGGGTCTGATGGAGGACTCTGACTGCATGGGAAAAGTCCATAGGTCAGAGCCCCATGTGTCCCAGTGAGGGAGCGGTGGCCATTGGTCCATTTCTACTTTAGAACCCTTGGGCATAGTCAGTGGTCTGGGCACCCACAGGAAACCTCTCAGCTGAGAAGTGTCACAGTTTCTTTCTCCAAAATACAACCCCGTTCATGTACAATGCACACCCGGAGCAGAGGAGGAGAACCAGGCTGTGTATGAAACCACACAGCTGCAGATGTGGTATTTGAGCATCTGTATTTAATAGCTAAGATGTGCGTTCCCTCTTCTTGGAATGGAGGAGGGAGTTACAGTGACCAGAGGAGAGTTCTCTGGCCGCTTCATGGACTTCAAAAAGACCTGGGCACCACCATCATCCTATTTCCCAAAGGTTCCTGTAAGTCTCAGTGGAGCTGATAACTACAGTATTCAGTCCAATAGCTTCCATTTCCTCCTCTACCCCCCCAGCCCCTCAGTCTAACTCCCTGTCTGTTTTTGTTGACAGCTGGGTTTAAGTTTGCCCATGCTTCTGCTACAGTTAGGGCCCAAAGTGCTACTGGCCTTGCTACCCCAGCATCTAACTCCCTATGATGAGTTATACTGGAGATAGTGATGTCTCCTCAGTTACCCTGATCTGGGCTGAATTAGAAAGATGCAAGTTCAAAATGAAATCCATCAGGAGAAAATCAGACTAATTGTTTTAACTGCAGGAAACCGCATAGCCCATGAGAAGAGATACTGAATACTGGTTATCAGAGACCAGCCATTAATTGACAGTAATTGACAATGAAGTCTTTTACAGTCAGTCAGAAAAAGTTACTTGCAAGTAGAAGGCTTCATGCTCTGTCCTCTTGTTTACTTCTAAGTGTAACCATTACAACAAGGTGATCAAGAACGTGTACAAAGAAGGCCACAGCCTTAATGGCATCCAGAATATCTTACAGAAGAAATGGGGTGGAATAAGATTTCCAACATAATTTTCTTAAGAAGGTTACTTAAACCAGGCAACAGGCCTTATGTCCTGGTGTAAATAGGTATTGCCTGCCTAAGGCAGTAGCCTGCTGCTGCCCAGTTCCCAGCAGTTAACAAGCCTCAGGTGGAAGGAACTCTTTCTGGACTTCAAGTCCAGGTTACCTGATCAAGTCCTTACCTGTCTGAATCACTAGCTACGCTCGAGGTGAGATGGAGCGACACATTAGGGCTACTCACATGTCTCTCCATGTGACCAATGGGGTAGGGCCAAAGTGTGTTACAGCCCTGTCCCTGTATGTAAGGAGATTGTGATGCTCATCTCCTGACTTCGCCACCAGTTTCTCGGGTAGCCTTGAGCATAATGTTTTTTTTCCACTCAAAAATCTGTCTCATCCAATCTGATGTTTGAGCCTCATTGAAGGTCTTTAGTTGAGGGGGAAACCATATATATGTACATATATGTGTATATATGTGCTCATATATGCACATATATACATACACACATACATGTGTGTAAAGTCCTTGATCCTTTATTTTACTTTCTTGCCTACTATGCATATTAAAAGGACAATGTTATCTATGTAAACATTCGTGTTATGGGAAGCCTACTTAAAAGCTGATGCCATGAAATGAGTGGGGTAGTGATTATGAGCTAACTGTTATCAGACTTCCAAGACATGCCAAAGGACACCTTGTAAATGTTTTATTAACTGAAAATTGGCCTTCTCTCATTGTAACTGTCTCCTCACATTCTTGTGTGCTTTTGGTTATTCTAATTCTGTTTCATGGTTGTGTTTAGCTTTAGCCAGGGTCCCCTAAAGGATGCACCAAATCTGATCTGCACTCCCCATGCAGCATGGTACAGTGAGCAGGCCTCCATTGAGATGCGAGAGGAGGCAGCACGGGAGATCCGGAGAGCCATCACAGGTAGCCGCCTTGGCAGCCACTCTACTCTGACAGCTTAGCTATTGCTCATTGGGATTGGGTGGGAGGGGGGTTAGTTGCTGTAATTCAGTCAGATGGGAAGGAGGACAGCATTGTTTCTTTAGCTGTTTATCTCTGGCCACGAGATGCTTGGGGAGGGGATTTGTGTTACAGCATCACCTTATGAGTATGTCTCCCCAGCAACAAACATTGATTAAGTTCCTGGCATGCTTTGTGCTTAGAGAGATGAAAGTCTGACAGACTCTTCCCTCAAGAAGCTCACAGCCTATTGAGGAATACATAAGTATACAAACAGCTATTGTGCACAGAAGTGCCGTAAAGAGGCACCAACTGCTGTTCTGACTCCGCAGAATCTATGTGCAGGAGGTGGAGTTTTTAAAGTTGGCTAAGGAATCCAGAGTGCATGTGGCGCAGGCTCTAGGAAGAGGGCCTGAGCAGAGGCTTAGGGTGTATTGAGGGTCTGCAGGTTGTCCAATTTGGTTCAAATACAGAGTCTGTAGAAAAGGATAATATGAGAGAAGACTGGAAAGGTAGCCTGATGCCAGGTTTTGGAGAGCCTTAAATGCCAGAAGGAAAGGGATAGCCAAACATTGGTGCCTCTAATGATATTTTAGCTGAGAGGTGACATGACCAAATGTCTCCATGAGCTTCTTCTAGGAGTAATGTAAAGTATGGGCTGGAGGGTGGCTAGGGAGTCAGGAGAGTCTGTGGAGAGGCTTTTATTTTCCTAGGCTCCAGTTAAGTTAGAAAATAGAGAGAATAGGGTCAGTTTCAAACAAGCACAAAAGTGACCTGAGTACATAGATTTGGGGAAAACCATAGGAAACATTGTGACCTCGCAGATATTGATAGCATAAAGTCCTTTGTCTCCCCTTCATGGTTCCCACAGGGGCTGAATCAAGATTTCACTGAATTGTCACTAGCGAACATAGCACACATTTCAAATCACAACTCCTGGAATTTTATAAGGCATATACTTAGGATATAAGTATGACTAAAACAAAGATCAGAATTTTAAGAGAATTTAAGGAAAGTCCAGCAAAAAGGGGGGTGTCAGCCATGGGTTAGGAAGACTCAAAGGATGCCCTTTTTTTTTTAGTACCTTTCTATTTACAGAGGACATTCCTTACCACATTCCCTGAGATGGTCAGAATGTTCCCTTTTTACAGATGAAGGAACTGAGGCTCCGAGAGATTGAGTGAGTGACTTGTGCACAATCACAGAATTTCTAACTGAAAGATCCCGTGGAACTCTTTCCAGCATGTGGTGTTTGAGTAGGGAGCAGCTGTAGAGCTGATTTCAATTTCCAAGCACTCTTAGCTCACTACCTAGGCCCATGAGAGGGTCTTAAAGCTGGCAAACTTCATAATATCTAGGAATCTTGGCTGTATCCTTTAAAGAACAAAATCGTGATTCGGTTCAAAGTAGCTTCATAAACTGAACAGGAAGAGCCATGGCAGGGCCTCCTTTCTTTTCCCTTGATAGCAGAACTTTATGAACCGAGCTCCGCAGTTAGATGCTCTAGCTAGGATGAGGTCAGTGACAGGTATGTTACAATCCACACTGGGGGATAGCCCATGTCATGGGAAACAAATGAATCTTGCCTTCCTCTCTGTGGTGTGAGAAATAGCCTCTGGCTTCTCATCTCAAGAAACAATAGTGATCACGGTAATTGTAATCACCAGGTTTGCAAAGCACTTTACAAATGTTTTACCCTCACAGCAGTCCTGGGGAAAGGCAGGAGGCGGTTTGGTCAGATGGAATGGTAGCGTTTTTGATCAGAGAGATGAGAGTCCTCTTTGCCAAAGCCAGCCCTTCCACGTGTGCCTCTGATCATCTCCTCTTACTCTTTAATATTCAGGCTCTCCCTGTCTACTGAATCCTTCCTTCCTTCCTTTAAACATGCCCAGTTTTCTTCTGTCCCCTTAAGTTACCTTCCCCTTAAGCTATTACCTTAAATCTTTCCTCTCATTCTTAGCCAGTCTTAGAAAAGGATATTTGTACTACAGGTAGTGGCTCTCCTTTTATATGGCTTCGGTGAATGGAGAAATATGTCATGGGATTTAAGGAAATTGAAGTATTGGGAAGTTGGAATGTTTGAGGGAGCATCACCATGAATTTTGGAATCCCCTAGCATTAGAGGAGGGAAGAGAAGACAGGGAGCCAAGTGCTAAATTCTTTGAGGAAAGAGGTCAGAAGCATGAATGAATGAGCATTTCTGAAGCTCTTGCTATATGCAAAGCCCTGGGAGTACAAACAGAACGGTGATAATGACCGCTCCATGCAGAATGATGGAGGTAGGAGAGAGTCCGGAAGCAGCTCTGGGGAGCAAGGAGCGACTCCCCTTCAGAATGCGGGAGTGAAAGTACAGTTCTGGGTGCACATCCTGGCCTCAGGGGCCGGGGGGCATCTGAGAGAGTAAGTAGATGAAGGATGATCAGAGGGAGAGGTCCAGAGGCTGTATGTAGTGGACAGGGACGGAGCCGGAGTGCGGCATTGGAAGGGATGTGTGAGGCGATGGGACAGTGGGAGGTTGGGCAGAGTAGGCTTCTGTGTAGTTGATTAGTAAGTAAGTAACACAGGGCTGAAAGAGTGACAGCTGGTGAGTGTGTTGTAGTAATGTGTGGCACCTAACTTCTAATGGTCCAGGTCTACCAGCACTGGGCTCCAGGGGTTGGGGGTGGAGCAGGTCTTACTGTAGTAGAGCCAGAGAATTGTTAGGCCCTGGTCTCTTGCCTGCTACTAACAGTAACTCAGAAAATTTTAAAAACCTTAAATTTGCCACAAGTTTAAAAAAATTTCTTTTTTTCTAGTTACATGTAAAAAGTCTTAACATGTGTTTTTTAAATGTTGAGCTGCAAATAATCTCCCTCCCTCCCCATGCCCTTATTGAGAAGGCACACAATTTGATATAGGTTATTTATGTGCCCCAAATTTTTTAAAAGTGCACTGGTATGGCAACGTTTTAAAATAGGTATACTTATTTTCAGAAATAAATTGTACCTTACCAGTGAAATAAGGTTTTTGACAACAAAATAGTGAGTGGCTACGTTTTTGAAAGCTGTTTTAACTGTAGTTATGATATGTTGAAAAGGATATAGTAGAGTAACTGAAGAAAGCTCTGAATGCCAGATTGAGGGACCAAATAACCCATTTTCAACCTTTGTTTGAATCTAAGCTTGTGGAATGAAAGTGCATAAAATCAGTAGTTTAAAACAAATGTGTTTATTGTTTATTTTCTGCTTTCCCCCCACAATCTCCAAGGTCGTATTCCAGACAGCCTGAAAAATTGTGTTAATAAGGATCATTTGACTGCAGCTACACATTGGGCCAGTATGGACCCAGCAGTAGTTCATCCAGAGCTCAATGGTGCCGCATATAGGTAAGTGGAGTGGGGAGGAAGGGGGGTCTGTGCTGAGGGGCCAGGGCTTTCCTTCATTTGTCTACAATGTTGAGAGCCATGTTTTAGGCCATCCCCCTTGAATCCAAGAGAAGCAGCGCCTCAAGGTAGTGTTCTTCAGAAGTTACTCTTCTTCTTTTCCAGCCCTATAAAAAGAAAAGAAAAAAGTTCAGCGTTTTGTGGGGTAGCAGATGTGATTGTCCTTCTCTTTCTGATGTGAGGAATAGATTCTGTCTTATCTCAATAACAATAGTAATTGCTGGCATTTCTATGGTGCCTTAAGGTTTGCAAAGTCCTTTACAAATATCATCTCATTTTATCCTCACAAGAACTCTAGGAGACAGGTACTATGGTTATCCTCATTTTTCAGAAGAGGAAACTGAGGTCAGTGGAGGTGAAGTGAATTGCCCAGAGTTATACAGCACATGAATATCTCTGGTTGGATTTTAATTTAATCAGGTCTTCCTGACTCTGGGTCTGTTGGTTCTCTATCCACGACATCATCTAGCTGCTTGTTTTCCTGGGATCTATGATTTTATCCCTGCGGATATTCCTCTCACTGTTGTGCATCACAGCCCTCATATACGTTGAGGAAGCCAGTTTGTTCATTGTTATGGCCAAAAAAATTTAAGTACCCACTAACCAGAATTTTGGTGAGAAGAATTTTTGTGATCGTCCAACATTAATTAAAGATTTAGAAATTTGACCTTCAAGTTAGACTTCCAGTAATGTATTGGCGGGGCAGGGGGAGATCATACAAAGTTAGGCCAGAGAAAACTATGGACCCTAAGAATATATTACAAGGTAAAATACTTGCAGCCGGAATAACTTCAATATGGAAAGATTGCCAAACCTCGGCAACAGCAACCTGCTTTCTTAAAATAATATCTGACGTGATTCAATCTAAGTCTGATTGGCTGGGGCGCATGTGAACCTGCAGGTGCTGTAGAATTCGGCTGACAAACTGGCAGATGCTCACAAGGCCACTTCCCACAGAGTCTGTCCCCAGTCCCTACACCAGGGAGCAGGATGTCAGCAGGGGGCAAATGTGTCCCTTGTGACTGCCTGCTCAGCCTTTGCATCCTAGGTATTGCCACAGAGCAAGACAAAAGACTCCGTAGCCACCAAGCATCTCAGAAGGCCATTTCTCCAATCACTCTGCTGTTCTGAGCGGTAGCTTGGCCAGCATATGAGGTGCAGGCAGCACGTTTCTTGGGTTTCTCTTGGCTGGTGAGCAGGAGGTACCTGCATTTGTTCTTAGAGCCACAAGCTCAGGTGCTCAGGGGACAAGTCAGGGGCCAGGGAGGACTTTCTCCTCTGGTCATCACTATTGCTGGGCCTCTCTTAGCAAGGTGATGTTACAGTGGAAAGGAAAGCCACATTTCAGAAATGCAGGTCATGAAAGGAATGTTACATTTTTGACAATCTTCCCAAGGAAACTTCATAATATCTAGGAAGATTCTAGGAAGGCTGTATCCTTTAAAGAATGAAATTGTGATTTGGTTCAATGTAGCTTCATAAACTGAACAACAGAAGCCATAGCAAGACCCCCTTTAGTTTTTCTTAATAGCAGAACAATCAACCAAGCTCCCCAGTTAGATACCCTAGCTAAGGTGAGGCTAGTGACAGGTATATTACCATCCACATGGGCCTGAGCATATTGAATCATTGGTTAGTTGAGGAAATAGAAAGGAGGGGCCATTAGTCTTCATTCAGGAAATGTTAGTATATGAAAAGGGTGATTGATTATTAATTTTTTAAGACATCATGGTTCAAGCTCTGGAACCAAAGAATAAAGACAACTACAGTTTACGACTCTTAACGTCTTCATTGCACCTCCTAGGGACCAACAGTCTGTGATGTGTGGGATCAGTAAGCACACCGCTGCATGACACTCTAGTTGCAGCAGAGTGGCCTGAGCACAGAGCCACGGGCTGTCTCAGAAAATGGTTAAGACCATTTATATTCTCTTTTGTTTCATTTGAAAGCACTGGATAATACCCCAGAAGCAAGAGTAAAAGCATTTACCAAAGTCAAGTGAATTGATCCCTGGTGACTGGGTGACATCATGACCACTTTTTTGTGAAGTAAGGTGAGGAAGAGATTGGAAGGACTGACTGGTTCATGATCTTTAAAGAAGTGATAGCTAACCACATAGTATATATTAATAGTTTCTTAAGTCGTTCACAGTTGGTTTTTCCAAGTTTAAAGGTGATAATTAATTACTTCTGAGTTTAGCTAATGTGATCTAAAAACTTCTGCTTCCCCAGCTAGAAGAGGGGATATTTGAGACATAGCCCTTGCCCCCATGGTTTTAGATTCAGAGCATTTTCCCTTAAGAAGAACTTAGCAGCAGCAATGGTTGTTCCGTCCCAGAGTGAGCTCCCAAAGTGTTGGGTGTGTACGGTTCCCTAGAGTCTTCGCCGACAGGCTGATCCCATATCAGAGTGCTGGGCTAAGTAGAGTATTGGCTAACCCTGTGCACTCTCCCCTATACCCACCCTTGTGAAAAGGAGCTTCAAGCTTGGCATCCCAAATACTGGCTAATTCCCATGTCATTCAAAGGGGACTTCTTAGCAGCAGACACCTAATAAATTACTTCTCCTCATTTTGTGGATATTGAGACTAAAATGAATCTGTGTTTCCTTAGCGCATGTGCTCAGGGTGAGAAGTGTCTTAGAAGCAGACTTAGGGTTTAGAGGAAAGCAGCCTGAGATTAAAAATCACGAGTCAATGATCCAGATACAGATAATGGAGAACAGTGGTGCAGGGAAGCAGTCTTCCTTTTCCTCAAAATTCTAAAGGACACTTTGGCTCCACAAACCTCATGGAGCGACTCCAAGATTCCTTGTGGTCAGCATGGCCCTTAGGGATCCTCATCATGTGTTGTTCTTTACCTCTTTCAGCAGGTACCCTCCAGGCGTGGTGAGTGTGGCTCCGGCCGGCATCCCTGCAGCAGTAGAAGGAATAGTCCCCAGCGCCATGTCCTTATCCCACGGGCTCCCCACTGTGGCCCATCCTCCCCATGCTCCTTCCCCTGGCCAAACTGTCAAACCAGAAGCTGATAGAGACCACCCAAGTGACCAATTGTAGCCTAAGAAAATAGCATTCCCACCATTGGAGCTTTCAACTTTGAAGATGATGTGGAAAAAAATCTGGATTTTTGAATAGAGGCAAAACCATGAACTTACAGGAGACCATAATTGTTTTAGAAACTGGTCCAATATACAGATATAAAAGGCAAAAGGTGTGGGAGGTGAAAAGAAGATTTGGAAAACTTTTTTCCTCCGTATAAATTGTAGTTTGTCCCCCGTCCAGTGGACTGATTCACTGTTTCTGTGTCCTATGGGTTCTTTGTTAAGCAAGAGAAGTTAGTAGTTAATTATATCATGAATGTACTTGTCTGTGTACAGTTTTTAGAACATTTAAAAGGATTTGTTTGCTTAGCTGTCAACAAAAAAGAAAGCAAAAAGGAAGCATTCAAACAACCAATTTTGAGATGATTTTTTTTTTATATGTTAAAACATGCCCCAAGATGAGGCAGTTGGCAAACTTCTCAGGACAATGAATTTTTCCCATTTTTCTTTCTACGCCACACAGTGCATTGTTTTTTCTACCTGCTTGTCTTATTTTTTAGACTAATTTAGTAAACAAAAGAAAAACCATTTCTTCTGATTTGGGCATGAATTTCCCTTCTTTCCAAATGAAGACAACATTGCAAAAAGATTTTGAGGAAGACAGAGGTTTTGTATAAATGAGCGCTGTGCTTTTGGTCACCAGTTAAAGTATATATTATTGGTGGTTTGCAAAAAGGCACTAGACTGCTGAAGGGTAGCAGCATTTCATCGCCTACATTGATTCCTTCCTGGTAATGTGGTAGGCTAGCAATATTTTTGGTTAAAATCATGTTTGTGACTGTAACCATTTGTATGAATTATTTTAAAGAAATAAAAATCCCAGACAAATATTGTATGTGTCACATTTTTATTTCTAGTTGCTTTTAGCCAGCCTTTAGTTCCATCTCTTAGCCATCAGTTTGAATCTTGCCATCTTGAGAAAGCTTGGTTTTTCTGGGTTGCTAACAGGATGTTAGTAATCCCCTCTTGGAAGCTGGGAAATAAGCAGGCCTCACATTAACAGATTCCCCTCCCTGATTATATAGAAATGGAAAAGATAGTTGAAGGACAGATTGTAGTTCAATACAAATAACTCATTTTTTTCCTTTTGATAAGCATTGATTGGGTTATTGTATTAAAGCTGGGGCTCTCAAGTGCATTGTCTTGTTCAGTGCCATCCCTGCAGGTGAACAGACCCCTCAGACGAGAGGAGTCAGAATCCCAGACCCTAATACAGGGATGTAGAGAAAAAGTTAAAAGTCTTTCAAGTGGACTCACAAAGGCATTTGGTCTTTGGTAAGCAGAAGGATTCTAGGGCCTCTGGACATACCCACTATGTTCCTATATATAATAATAATTTTATATATATATATATATATATATATGTATGTATGTATGTATGTATGTATATATAATAGCACCATGATGTAGACAGTGACTCTTGCAAGCAAGATCATTTGGAGCCTCTCATTCATGGCCATTTCCCTTCCAATGAATTCCAGTCCATTTACTTCTCTGCCCAACCCAGCAGCAGGAAAGGTACTCATTGCTTAGAGATCACATTATAAACAAACAGCTGATTGTCCAACAGCAAAACTGAACTGTCCAGAGGTAGTGCAGCTGAAGCTGATGAAAATGTAATAAAATAAATAAAAATACAATACCATGTGTAACAGTGTTCATTTGTTGCCTTCTAAAACAACATGCAGCTTGCAGAGATCTATTCCTATTTTGAGTTTGACAGTACTGATGTATTCTATCAGACTTACGAAGACTGACGGGAAGGAGGAACTGGCCACAGGACTCTGGCATTTTTATGACCAAGGGAATATTTGACTTGGTCTTTAAAAGATAAATAGAAAATCAACAGGTGAAGTACATAATGAGGAATTTAGTATAAATACCTAGCAGAAAAAGGTTAGAC
Source organism: Potorous gilbertii (assembly GCA_028658325.1). Classification (NCBI taxonomy): domain Eukaryota; kingdom Metazoa; phylum Chordata; class Mammalia; order Diprotodontia; family Potoroidae; genus Potorous; species Potorous gilbertii. The sequence goes on from CM053772.1 coordinate 230,089,515, forward strand.
TGTTCATCTACCAGGAGAATGGCTTTACTATACAGAACTATCTTTAGGCCACTGTTTTATTTTCAGCAATTACATCAGATTTTTCTCAGCCTTTTAAAAAAAATTTACCTATCTACCACAGCCATTTTTAGGAAGAGGAAAAATTGTTGTTCAGTCTTGTCCAACTCATCTTGACCCCATTTGGAATTTTTCTTGGCAAAGATACTGGAATGGTTTTCCATTTCCTTCTCCAACTCATTTTGCAAATGAGGAAACAGACAAAGGAGGTAAAGCGACTTGCTGGGGTCACCCAGCTAGGAAGTGCCGTGAGGTCACATTTGAACTCAGGGCTTCCTGACTCCAGATCTGGCACTCTATCTATTGTGCCACTTAGCTGCCCAGGGAAGAACAGTAATGACATAAAAACAGGTGCATATTAACAAGAAACTTAGGAATACGTTACAGTCTAGGACAACTTGGGACTGGCATTGAAATGGAAATTCATGTCAATGAGAGGTAACAATTACTTCTTTTCCTGCTTTGCTTGGAGTCAAGACCCTTAACCTCTCTTCTACTGTTTGCTTACTTATGTGGGGTTTAGGAGTTAAAACTCCTGGGACTCTAGCAGTAATACAATAGGAGGATCCCAAGTTGCCATAAGCTCAACCCTGCCCACTCCCCACCCACCCCAGGCCTGAACAAACTACTAGGTTCCCTTGCTGAATCTCTTGGTAATCAGGTCATGTAGAACAGGAGTTCCTATGGGACTGGATGTGAGCAAATATCCTGATTTTCTGAAAACAGAATAAAATCATCTCCAAATTTTCAGCCAGCGATCAAGCAAGTAAGCATATATTTTTTATACAAACATGACGTGAGACAGTGAGTGAGCTTCCATAGGCCACAGTAAGTGGATGCAGCATATACACAAACACAAAAACACAGAAATGCTGATTTTGGAGGGCAGGGCCCACTACAACAAGGGCTATCAGGAAAAGCCTCTGCAAGGAAGTGGAACTTGGGTTGAACTTTCAAGGGAGCTAAGTAGTAGCACCAAGAAAGGAAAGCATCCCAAGCATGGAACCAGCCTGTGGAAAAGCATGAACAGGAAGCCAAGCCAGTCTGGGTAAAGCTGTGCTGTGAGAGAGAGGGGTAAGTCATGGACCTTCAGGTCTGGAAGCAAATAGTTAAGGTCTCTAAATGACCAAATAGGAGCTGGTGTTTTATTCTAGAGACAATGGTGAAATTTCTTGAGCAAGGGGATGACATGGTCAGAACTGCTTTTAGAATACCCACTTGGCAGCAGTGTGATGGGGGCATTGGAGAAAATTAAGGGAGCCAATGGACATTGCAAGTCTGGACAAGAGGTGATGAAGGCCTAAACCAGTATCATCGTAATGAAGGGAAAGAGGGGCAAACGCAAGTGATACCGAGGAGGTAAAGGGTTGGCAGTGATTGGGCATCAATCAGCAAAGAAGCATTTAAGTGCCTATCATGTGACAGTGTGTGTGTAGTTTGTCCTTCGTTCTTATAAAGGACTGTGACTTCAGAAAGATGATGATATGATTTGCAGTTGACTTTGACTTGAGGGAGGGAGGGTTGTACAAAGGCACCAGCCTCACCTCCTGCAGAACTACCTGGGTCTGGTAGCCAGGGCATTCGTCAAGATGACTGGAGATGGCTCGGGATGCAGTGGGAGACCCTGGCCCTTTTAAGTGAAGGTCTTTTCAGGTTCTCACTTTGAGTGGGGCAATGCCCATTTGATGAATAGGCCTGTTTAAGAAATGAGTTAAGGGATGGCCCCTTTAATTAAAAAAAAAAATCAAACTGGGAAGGGAAAACCTTCAGGGTTGTTGTCCAAAAGAGAAACAATTACTGTTTTCATTCACTCTGAGCCAGGAGGGCCCAAAAAAATAACCATTAAGTGGAAATAGAAGTTAGCAGGACAGTTAAGCTTAGGCAAAGACAATGAGTTCTGTTTTAGACTAGCTGCCTAGGGATGTTGAGGTTCAGATGTCCAGCGGGAAATTAAGAGAGAGGACAATTGGGTATGTAGATTTGAGAATCACTTGCAGAAAGATAGCAGTTGAATCATGGTAGTGAGATAACCAAGAGTTAATGTATATAGACAAAAGAAAAACCAAGAACCAAGTGCTGAGGTATGTACAGGTATGAGAGTGGGCCAGAGAGGAGACACAAGGAGCAAGGAGACTGATGGGAAAACCAAGAGAGAGCAGTATTCCCAAACCTGTGGAGGAGAGAGTGGTCATAAGAAGGGGGTGGTCAACAGTGTCAAACTGCAGATAGATTTTTTAAAAGTTGAGATTCAGAAAGAGCTGGGCAGGCTGGAATACTGATCCAACTCTAATTAGATGAAATTTATTGGGGAAATATAGTCTTCTGCTTGGCTTCAAATAATCAAATTCATAACTACAAAAGCTAATAACAGCTTTTATAGAATGCTTGAAGGATTATAAAGCATTTTACAGATACCATTTCATTTTGCCCTCATGAGAATCTTGTGCTTATATTGTCTCCATTTTACAAATGAGGGAACTGAGGCAGACGGAAATTAAATGACTTGCCCAGGCTCACACAGCTAATAAATAACTGAGGACTTTTTTGATTTCATGGCCTCCTGATATCAGATAGTTTTTTTATCCACTGTTCCACCTATGGGCATAGCTAAAAAAGCAGTTTGAAAAAGATCTGGGGGTACTAGTAGACTACAAGATCAATGAGGACCATTGTGATGGGGCAGCTGGGAAAACTAAAGCCATTTTCTTGTATTTGAAGAGCTGACCTGGATTCTTTGCAAGATGTTTGTAAGAGAATGCTATCTCTTCCCATTTCCAAACTATAAAAAGGAATAATTAGGGTAACTGAGGTTTTCACAATTCATACTCCACACCAAACTAACATCAGGCATTTAATGTCAAAGCTACTGATGAAATCAAAAGACCTGAAAAGTTTAAAGCTGTATTTGCTCAGAAAGAAATCTGCTTAACCTAAAGAACATTTAATCCAATTTATCCTTATGTTTTCATATTATTATGTATTATATTTGTTTGATATTTTACTCAAATGGATCTCTGAACTCTTCTATTTGGATTTTACCTTTATTGATGCTGAGCATAACTCATCTATGCCTGTCCATTCTGTACAACTCCAACTAGTAAGTTTCCCTTAGGGGATCCATTCAGTATCCTGGAGTTCTTACTCACTTTCTCTGGAAACTCAGAAGTGAGGGTACCAGTGTACAGATCATCTTTTTCTATCATCCATTTCCCTGACAGCCTTCACCCTTGTTTTCTTCATCATTCCTTATTTGTTTTATGTTGAAGCCTTCATACCTACCATTCCCCTCTCCATTGCCCTGTGTGTGATAGTTATTCTTAATTCCATTGAGACTTCAGTGTTCCATGTCTTAAAGTAATACAATGCCAGTGTAATATTGTATTTTTCTAAATGGGCTTTTATTTCTGGGAAAAATCTGGGGGATTATTAAACGAACTGAAATTTACTGAAGGTAATCCGCTTCACTTTTTGAGATCAACTTGTTTTCCATTTTCAGTGTTGTGTCTGGAGTATATATTTTGATGGACAAGGTTGTCCATGTATGGGTTATTCATCTAGCTACATCATACCACAGACAGTAGTCATTCTTCATCTATCTGGATTTTCCTGGGTGGATGGTTAAGACAAGTTTTTAAGGACCAACCTAACTAAATATAGAGAAACCCCTCACCAGTAAATTGGCCAATTGGTGGCAGGCAACTCATGAAACTAAGGAAACTTGGTATTTTATCCCCTGAAATCACAAGTTCAGACAACTTTATATTTCTTCAGTATTTTGTGCTTTCCATAAATAGCATTCAGTCCTCATAACAGACCTCCAAGATAGGTAGTGGTGTCTCTTAAAAAGTTTCAATGAAACAATTTTAACACATGCTTTCCTAGCTAAGGGAGAACAAGAGATGGCAAATGATTTAGAGGTTATCTAAAAGAGAAAGAACTGAAGTAAAGTGACTTCTACTAGAACAGTATAGCAAACATTTTGTAAGTACCTACAATATACAAAGTACCAAACCGGCTTGGGGCAAGGCAGGGAGGTGGGGAGATAGAATTGAGATAACCAAGTTTCTGCGCAGACTTCACAATCTGTCAGGGCTTAATAGATCAAACTCCTAAACTAAGGCTAAATAAAACATCAAGCACAGGTAGTAATAGTATGAAATTACATATGACAACTAACTTACAGAAGTGAATACAAAGGGCTAGGAAAAGACAGAGAGAATGTGATTATTAACTAAAGAAATTGGGGAAATTGTCCTGGAGATATCTTTTGAGTCAGGGTTAAAGAACTGGTAGAAATTCAGCAGATAAAAAAGAGGGAGGGCTCCCGAGATCAGTGGTCAGAGTATGTTATCAATGTTAAATGTTCATGGATTTATTATAGTGGGATGGGTACATTCAAGTCCTGGATTATAAATGTAAAATGCTCTCCACACACACATATACATACACACACAATATATATACATTGGAATACTGAGCCAAATCTAGTAAGATGAAATTTATTGGGAGTGTATTTCCTGAACAGACTGAATTCCAGGTGATTTCGGTATGTAATCTGTGCTCACCAAGGAAGGAAAATGTGTATGTATCCCTGATGATAATGAGACTCTGAAAGACTAAAGAAAGACAGCCCATGAAAGATGATGACCCAGCAACACCTCTGGAGACACCACAAGACCCTACAGAGAGCAAGAAAACTCTTAAAACAGGAAGCACATAAAATGATCCTCCTTAAGGCTGATGCGGGAATGCTTAGGGGACACACCCCTTCCTCTTGTGAGAAAGAATTCATTTGGACCTTTGCTCTATTCCTATCAGTATCCATCAGTTTGGTATTCCACACAACTCATATAGGGATAATTAGGTGGTGAAGGTTCTTACAGTAGGTCTTGAACTTTAATGTAATGTTCACTCTTGTTTACCAAGTTATGAGGCTTCCTTGCACAACCACAAGAATGCTGACAAATATCTCCATCCTGTTTTGCTCAAATTTTATGTCCAAACCCAGCATGGGTGGGATACTGTGATTCTTTGGAACATCCTCCAACTGATTGTTTTTTGTTTACCTCTGGACCATTCTCTTTTGTCCAACATGAACCAGTGACCATCTTATGACCACTTAGTTAGTGGAGATGCCCCATGCTTCACCCAACCAGAGATCCCGCAGCTGCTGACAAATCATTTCTAGCTGATTGCATCAATTTTTGACCCTTGAAACAAAGTCTGTCAACCAATGGGATTCTGGATTTGGGGTAGCCCTTCTAGAATGTTCAAGCATAAAATCTGGTATCAAACCTTATGAAAATAAGGCCCTGAAAGAACAGGGCATCTCAGATTATGAGGAAGATCTGAGGTCCACTTCATCAGAGGGGACCATGGACCTTTTAATAAAATGTCATTGACTCAGATCTTGGCCTCAGTGGTATTTCTTGCAGATTGGGCAATTATAATTCCTACACTCTTTTGGATCTGCTATCCAGAGAATCAGTTCTTACATGTACCCTTGGGCTTCAGCCCATCTCTCTTTTGTGACTTGAATCTTGTGGTCCTCAGAAAATTTCTGTTTTACCTAAGTAATTGATTTGAACAAATCTGTTTTGTGGTTAAGTATGGTGTGCTTTGACCAAGAAACTTGTCAGTGGAAACATCTCCAATTATACAATGAACATTCAACAGGTAACATAATGTCATTTACCATTCAGACATTGACCCTGTCAAAAAAAGTCCTAGGATCTCAAGATTCTAAGGGAGGAGCCTCAGAGGTCAAAAAGTCCAGCCTTTATCTACTCAGAAATCCCTTTTACAAAGTACTGAAAAATAGTCACCCATCCTTTGCTTAAAGAGATCCAGTAAGGGGAAACCTATGAGTTTCCCAAGACAACCCACATCTCTCTGGGATAGTTCTCACTGTTAAAAAGTTTATCCTTGTCATCCAAGCCTGAATTTGTCTCTTGGCAGCCTGCACCTAATGTTCCTGATATAGCACCTCTCTCTAAAACCAAGCAGAGCTAGTATGGATGGTAGAAGGAATACACACAAACACACACACATGCACACACAAACACATTCTCACATGCACACACTACACACAGACTCACACAGACACACACTCACACCCTGAAAGTTTTCTCATTTCCAGACTAAAACATCCTTCACCTGATCTGAATATGGTAGAATTTCAAGGCCCTTCTCCATCCTGGTTACTCCACTGTATTTTCCAATTAATCAATGCTCTTTCTAAAATGTATTTCTCAGAACTGAGAAGGAAATTCACAGTAATAGTCATTTATATAGAGCTTCACAGGTTTTGAAATACTTATTTTCTATGTAGTATCTCATGTCATCCTCCCAAACACCCTAGGCAGGAGGCACTATTATTAGACCCATTTTACAAAAGAAAACACTGATGCTAAAAAAATAACCAAAAAACAACCCTAGATTGCTTGTCCAGGATTATATGGCTAGTAAGTGTTTGAGGGAGGATTTTGTTTTGGAGGTAATCAGCATTAAGTAACTTGTCTGAGGTCACATGTGAACTCAGGCTTTCCTGACTCCAGGGTATAATGGGAGTTAAAGACCCCATTAATAGGCCTCAGATAAAGCCCATTGAGGGAAGCTTGGTGAGGGGAGACTTGCTTTGTAGGAAGGCCCACACCTTTTGCTAATTAACGAGGCCCTAGGTCACTCTGGCTCTGAAAAGCGTATATATCCTCTCAGGTGAGGTTTTGCTTTTGGGGGCTTAATTTTTGGAAGAAGTTTATGGGCCAGATCAAACTCTGGGTAACTCTTAAGGAACCCCACACACACTGCTTCTCTTTCTGGTAACTATGTATTTATGTAATGACCAGACAGCTGGATCTGTCTATTGATCTATAATGTGTGTGTGTTCCTCCTTCATTGCCAAAGAAGACCATGCCATCAGAGAAATAATGACATGACTTGCACTTGACTTTGTTTTGAGTGAGGGAGGGCTGTGCCGGTCACCAGCCTCACTTCTCCTCCACAGCTGTCTGAATCTAGTGACCAGATATTCATCAGGATGACTAGAGATGACCTAGGATGAGGCAACTGAGGTTAGGTGACTTGCCTAAGGTCACAGTTAGTGAGTGTCAAGTGTCTGAGGTGAGATTTGAACTGACGTCCTCCTGACTTCTGCACTGGTGCTCTATCCCCCGCACCACCCAGCTGCCCCTGATCTGTGATGTATGTATTGCTTAGAAGCCCTGTCTGTTGGTCTTTATTTCTCAGCTTATATCTTCTCTTTTGGTGAATGTAATTTAAGTAGATTGTTGTTTTAAGTCACTTTCCTTAGAAAAGCAGGTCTAAGAACCTGTGCCAGCAGATCATTCTGGATGTGTCAGGGTGCTTGTTGCTACACAGGGCTGGTGCTCTAACCACTGCACCACTTCACTGCCCTGGAGGGAGGATCTTAACTCGGGTCTTTCTGACTCCACACTCAGCACTATGATTGATGACTGATGGTAACCACAAAGGCCCTAACAATGACTTCTATGAAAGAAGAAAATGTAAAGTAGGTGAGGGGCCATGTGGCATAATATGGATACAGCACTGACCAGAAATCCTGCCTCAAACAGTTAACTGTGTGACCCTAGGCAAGTCACTGGACCTTGCTCAGTCTCAGTTCTCCCACTTGTAAATGGCAACAAGAGTAGCACTTAGCCCCAGGTTGCTGTGAGGGTCAAATGAGAGAACATAAGTAAAGTGCTCTGCACACCTTATCACTATAAATGCCAGCTGTTATCAGAAAGATGAGGGTTTGACTCCTGCCTCAGTTGCTGACCAGTTGTCTGACCCCAGGCAAATCAGTCTCCTTGTTACTAGATTATGATGATGACTTATTACTGGACCCATCTCTTAACTTCTCCCTGAGAAAAGGGCCCTCACAGATGAAATCACACATTTGGGATGCTGGCTTTCCTCAGACCATGAGGTTGTAGGATTGAGAGCTGGAAGGGCCCTTAGAGAGACTCCAGACCAAACTCCTCATTTTATAGAGGAAAAACTGCTGCCCAGTGAGGACGTGTGGTACCCAAACCATGAGGTTCCAAGATCTGTGCCCTTTCAATTTCAAAACAAGACTTCCCCTTTCTTAACAGTGGAAAGGGGACTAGATAAATCATGTAGCCTCACCCTCCACCCACTGAAGGAATTTCTACTCCCAGCCCTCGTGTGTGTGTGTGTGTGTGTGTGTGTGTGTGTGTGTGTGTGTGTGTGTATGTGTGTGTGTGTGTGTGTGTGTGTGTGTGTGTGTGTGTGTGTGTTTCTCTGGGGCCTCCAGCTGGGATGTCTCTGGGCTGAAAAGGATGACTCATGAGTCAGAACAGTCACTGGAACCAAATTCCTTACAACCCAAACAAGCATTTTCTAAAACAAATAAACAGTAATTAAAAGCAGGAGGGAATGCAGAAGGGTTGGGCGGTATTTAATGGGGTAACCAAGAGTGGAGCCAAAGCAAGAAAATGATAGGGTACAATTCATTTAATTTGCCTTTGAGTGCACATAGGTGCCCAAACCAACCCAGTAGTTGGGGAATTAGGAGGCAGGGTGGTAAATGCATGATGACTTTGGGTAAGTCACTTTAACTCCCTCCGTCTCCATTTTCTTATTTATAAAAGGATTGAACTAGAAGATCGGTAAGGTCCCTTTCAGCTCTATACCCAGAATCCTAAAGTAAGAACAGAGACCCAGAGGGGGAATGGTCTGCCCTACCACAAACTGTCTCCTTTCCTCTGCCTAGGAACCATCACTGGCTCCCCACTTCTCATGCTTGCATTTAAGGTTCTTCACCGGTTGATTGTCCTCCTTGTTGTTCAGTCATATCTGACTCTTCATGACCCCATTTGGCATGTTCTTGGCAAATATACCAGAGTGGTTTGTCACTTCCTTCTCCCGTTCATTTTACAGAGGAGGAAACTGAGGTCAACAGAGTTAAGTGACTTTCCCGGGGTCACATAGCTACTGAGTGTCTGAGAGTCAAGACACCATTCCATGATGCCGCTGGTCCTCTTTGAAAACCAAAGGATAAACAACAGCAACTACTACTACTACCACTACCACTAGTACGCCACTACTACCACTACTACTACTATTACTACCACCACTACTACTACTACTACTACTAGTACCACTACTACTCCCATTACTACTACTACTACTACTACATTTTCACATCTCCAATTGTTACAACTCCATTGTTTGCTTCCTTCAAGCCTCAGCTCAAGGGGCCACCTCCACCATGAAGCCCTCTCTGATCTCCGCCAGCTGATAACGTTGCCTACTCAGCATGTTTTTCTAAAGCGTTTTGTCTGAGACTTTCTTTTGCTTCTATCCCACTCTCCATTGTATCATCATATTCAATTCTGTGCAAGTTCTGTATCCCTAAGACTCTGGCTGGTGGGAAGGATGGGTAGCCTCTGCCTTCGGGATTTCAGCACATTGTTACTCAGGGGAATTGAGCTCATGGGCCTTGTCTACAAAGGAATGAATTGGGGAAGCATGTCATAGAATGATCATGGGAATGGACGGGACCTTAGTAGTTACTGAGACCAACCCTCTTATTTTACAGATGAGGAACTTGAGGCCCACATGTTCAAGAGACTTGCCCAGAGTCACACAACCAGCTAGTAAGTGACAGAGGAGAGATACAAAGGGATGTCAAAGGATTCCCAAGTCTTCCTAGCTTTGTCCAATTCTGTCCCCTATATTTAGAGCTGGAAAGAACCAATAGGGATCATTGTAGCCCAACTTTTTCATTTTACAGATGGACAAACGGAGACTCCAAAAAGGAAAAGTATCTGTCCATGGTCACACACATGCTAGCTTCAGTGCGAACCCAGGTTATCTAACTCCTGATCTGGAACTGCAAAGAGAGAAAGGGCAGGTCATTATAGGACTTGACCCCAAAGGGACCATGGAGATCATTTTCCAACTTTTTGATCTCAGGATCCCCTTAAACTCTCCAAAATTATTGAGGACCCCCAAAGAATTTCCTTTAAGTAGATCATATCTATTGACGTTTTCTGTAAGAAATTAAACTGATAGAAAACTTTAAATGTCTAAAATAACAATAAAAAACTCATCACTCATTAATATAAAAACACACTTTTATGAAAATAACTGTTTCCCAAAATAAAAAATGATTAGTTGAGAAAAGTGGCATTGTTCTGTTTTTTGGGGGGTGAGTTGGCGTGCAAATCACATAAATATCCAGCTTACTAGAAGATAGTTTGATTCTCCTATGTGCATAGGCATTCAATCTGTTGTAATATTGTTTTGGTTGAAGAATATGAAGAAAATAGAGCCTCACATAGACATCACTTGTATTTTAATAGGCAAATACATCTTAGCATGATAATGAAAATAGTTTTCACCTCACAGAGCACCTAGAAGGGTCTCAGAAACCCTTGGGAGTCTACAGACCAAACTTAGAGAGTTGGTGATCTAATCCAGCCCCCTCATTTTATGTAGTAAAAAAAACTGAGACTCAGACAGGTTGTAACTTAGCCAAGGTCATATGATTATTAAGAAGCAGAGCTGCTTAAGGTCAAGTCCAAGGTTTCTTCCCTGGTTCTGGTGTAGCTCATCCAACTCTTCTCTGTCAGCTAGTCTCATACCTGGTCAGTGGAAAGAGATGGAGGGGCAAGGATAGAAGAACTCAGTTCTTGATATACTGGAGTGGGGTTTAAAAATGGAAAGCTGTTCCCTGGACTATTTTTTTCTACTACATTATCTAAAAGTTAAACCTCCCCATTCAGGAAAGAGAGACAGACCTGGGCTGTCAAACTTAGCTCTAAGGGTCTGCCCAATCCTATCATGGAGCACTTTGGTTTCATATTCATTTCTTCCTTCTGTTTATTTAAATCTAGAGCATGTAAGATCAGTCAATTAGCGAACATTTGTTAATCACTCTCTAGGTGCCAGGCACTGTGTTAAGTGCTGATGATACAAAGAAGGGCAAAAGACTATCTCTGCCCTCAAAGAACTCACAGTCTAACATGCAAACAACTATATACAAACAAGTTATAGGAGAGATGCATAGGAAATGGTCTATAGAAGGAAGCCACTGAAATGAAGAAAAATTCAAGGCTGCCTGGACTTTAAAGCTTGTCCTTTGAGTAGGACATCAAAGGAAAGAATCTTTTTTCTTCTCAGTCCAGGAAGGGGTCAGGCCAGATTGGTTCCGGAGGCTCCCTCCACCCAAAATCTATGCGGTTCAGGAGAATAGGGTGTGTGTCCCTCCCCTCTGGCTCCAAGATGTTTTTCAGAGCCTTCTCTGGCAGAAATCTGCTTTGAGAAGAAAATGTAAGCAAAGAAAAATGCTGATGTGGAAATGATGTTGTTTTTAAGCTCCAGGGAGAAAAGTATCTAAAGTTGCTTAAAAAAAATATTTCATTGCAGTACACTGAGACTTTACTGAACTCTCCCCTCTTTCCATCACTCACTAATGTGCCTAGGCCTGGGCTAGGAGGAGCCTCAGACTTCATCTTTCCTGGAGCTCATAGTTTGGGAGAACTCATACTATGCCCACTGGGAACTTGTGATATGAGGGGATCGGAGACACAGAAGCATCTCTGTCCTGCTGAGTCCACAGTTGAGGGGTGGAGGGGAGACAGGAGTCCCTCCCAAGGACTAGAGAAAGAATCGTACAGGACCTGAATCTCACAGGCAACTGTGATCACAGGCACATTGTTCAATGTAACTCAACTAACAGTTTATTAAGGTATGGCCCTAAGCCCACATTTCTGTTACATTATGTTCTGTTACGTTGTCATTTTTGCTAAGACCTTTCCCCTCTCAACAACCTTGTTAGGTGGAGAGAGCAAGGGCTATTAGCCCCATTTTTCAAATGGAGAAACAGAGGTTTGGAGAGTGTGAGTGAGTTGTCTAGTTGCCTTAGGTTCATATGGTGCCTAAATGCTAGCCCAGTGCTCTTCCCACTCCCCTAGGCTGTCTCCCATTAAATAAGTTAAACTTAGAGAAGACACTCTACAGAAAAGAGAGACTGGTAGTAACCGGGGTTCTCAGAGTCCATCATTTTCACCATCATCATCATCACCAGGTGGCTCGATAGAGCCCTTGAACTGTCATCAGGAAGACCTGGGCTCAAATTCAGCCTCAGATATTTTACTAAGTGACCCCCAGTAAAGTTGTTCCCTGCCTCCATATCCTCATCTGTCAAATAGGAATAATAACATTACCGACCTCATAGGATTATGGTGATCATGAAATGAAATATTTTAAAGCCCTTTACAAACCTTATGTGGTTGTTCAGTCACATCTGACTCTTCATGATCCCATTCAGGGTTTTCGTGGCAAAGATACTGGAGTGGTTTGCCATTTTTTTTTCCAGCTCATTTTACAGATGAGGAAACTGAGGCAAACAGGGTTAAGCTGCTTGCCCAGGGTCACACAGCTAGTAAGTGTCTGAGGCTGAACTGAACTCAGATCTTTCTGACTCTTATCGGTGGATTGTGCTCTATCCACTGCACCACCCAGTGGCACCTTATAGTGCTACATAAATGCTAAATATTATTATTTGTTATTATATGGCTGACAATGATAGGTCACTGGAAGGTTTGCTCTCATTTGACCCATATAACTCTGGGGTAGGCACTATTACTACTGCCCACTGTGTTTGACTGATGAAGGAAACTGAGATTCAGTGGCACATACTTCCGAGGTCTTCCTCCCTCTGTCTAGATCTCTCTCTGATACTTGGTTCTCTCTCCATTTACAGCCTGGTCCCAACCTATGCTTCCCACTGAATTGTATGTTGCTCCTCTCCCTCTGTATTCTCTTATCCAGCCTCCCACCATTCTTGCTCTTCCTCACACAGGACACCATCTCCTGCCTCCACACCTTTATTCTGACTGTCTCCCGAGCCTAGAGTGCCCTTCCTCCTCATCTCCATTTTTTGGAATCCTTGTTTCCCTTACAGCTCCACTTCAGTTGCACCTTCTATCAACTTTTCTAATTTCCTCAATAGCTGCTGTTCTCTCCCCTGCATCAGCACCCCCAAATTACCTTGCATTTATCATATATAGGCTCTATGTTGACATATTTGTGAACAGACTGTTTACTTGATATAGTATAATTGCCTTGAGGGCAAGGACTGCATTGTTTTTGTCTTTATTTCCCTAGCATCCAACGATGCAGTATCTGGTGTATTCATAAATACACGAAGAAATTCACCTCACTTTGGGGATGAAAGCTGGAACCCGAAGAGAAGGGAGCTTTCCAAAACATGCCGCTGTTAAGCAATGGCTAAGGAGGTAGAAATGAACCTCTTGTGTTAATGAACAATGAAGAGATTTACCTGGAAGTACAATTAGCATGACCCTTCCTCTCCTCCAGTGCTTCAGTTTCCTCATCCGTAAAATGACGGGGTTGGACTAGATAGTCCTCAAGCCCCTCCAAGCTCTGAGACTGAGATTCATAAAATCAGAGAGGTCATTTGGGGCAAAATGGTAGCATACCTTGAATTCCAGGTTTAGAGACATAGATGTAGCTCTATAGCACTGGGAAGCCTTTGAAAGGTAGGGGGAGAGTGGAGAGGAAATCCAGGTTTTAAGACATTATCCTTCTGGCTGCCTGTGAGTGGGATCACTCTTCTAGAAAGGATGCCAATCATCCTTGTATCAGCAGGAAGGACTGATGCTCATAGCTCCCTCCTTCTTACCAACAGCTGGGCTGCCTGTTTTCTTTCCCATGATTCAAATGGACTCCCTTGACAAGGCTGGAGTCGGGCAGCTTCCATGGCAACCTTCTCCCACATCATTTTCTGAGACTAGATCTCCTTTGGTGTTCTTTTGGGAAACTCTCCAGGAAGCTGAGAGGGGCTGAGCCAGTCAATTCATCCTCCGTTCAGCTGGTCATACCTGAAGAGAGGCCATTGAATTAGAAACCATCCAAAGACATCCAAAAAAAGGGGGAAAGGACCTACAAAAATATTTATAGCCGCTCTTCTTGTGGTGGATAAGAATTAGAAATTAGACGGATGTCCATCAATTAGGGAACGACTGATTGTAATGGAATACTATTGTGCTACAAGAAATGATGAGCAGGATGATTTCAGAAAAACTGGAAGGACTTACATGAACTGATGCACAGTGAAGTGAACAGAACCAGGAGAAGGTTGCACACAATAATACCAAGTGCTGGATGAAGGACTATGAATGACCTGGTTATTCTCAACAAAGCGATGATCCAAGACAATCCCAAAGGACTAATGAAGCATACGATCCACCTCCAGAGAAAGAACCGACATTGTTTGGATACAGACTAAAGCACATGATTTTTCACTTTCTTTCTTTTTTATTCTTATTTGAATCTCCTTGTACAATATGACTAATATGGAAATACTTTACATCATTGCACATGTATAACCTCCTGATTGATTACTCTCTCAGGGAGGGGAGGAGGGAGGGAGGGAGGAAGGGACAGAATTTGGAACTCCAATTAGAAACAAGAAAAAGAAAACAACTATGTCCATCTGAGTGAAGCTTTGGCAGAAGACAAAATTACACAATGTCAGGACTGAAAGGAACCTCAGACTTTACCTAGTCACAGGACCATGAGATTTAGGACTCAAAGAAATGAGCTCACAGATATGAGGAGACCCAGAGAAGAAAGGGGACTTGACTAAGTTCACCTAGGAAACTGTGTGACAGAGACAAAGTTAGAACCCAACTCTCCCGACCAATTCTCTTTTCAGTCTGTTGAGAGACAATGTAATTTAGTAGAAAAGTCAATGGAGTTGGAAATGGAAGATGTGGATATGAATCTTTCTTCTGACACTATGCAATTACTTTGAGCAAATCACTTAACTTTTCTGAGTGTTTCCACATCTGCAAAGTGAAATCATAATATTTGTGTAACTGATTTTCTAGGAATGTTGTTAAGGAAAGTACTTTGAAAATTTAAATGGCTAGAATGGAATGAAAGAGTTCTCTTGACCACTACTCCCCTTTCTTTGGGCTATGAATGCTTCTGACAAATTAATTCATACAGAAGTGCTAATGGAAAGATAAATCTGGCTTTTTAACAAAAATCTGGGTGAGATAATTTGCACTTGTAAGGAAAGCTGTATATTGGGTAGCTAGTGACACAGGGAATAAAGCGCTGGTTCTGGGGTCAGGAAGACCTGAGTTCAAATCTAGCCTCAGATGCTTACTAGATGTGTGACCTTGGGCAAGTCATTTAACCCTGTTTACCTTAGTTTCCTCATCTGTCAAGTGAGTTAGAGAAGGAAATGGCAAACCAGTCTGGTATATTTGCCAAGAAAATGCCAAATGGGGTCATGAAGAGTTGTACACAAATGAAAAACAAACAAACATAAACACAGGAAAGAGAAAGCCTTTCTCTCCCTCCTCTCCCTCCCCCTCAGGAATTCTTTCTGGGCCACAGCAAAGAAAAACAAAATTATATAGTTTAGCTCTGATTTACTTAAACAGAATAGTAATTGTGAATGCAGCTTCCCCAAGCATCCCCTCCAAAGATGCCCTGCTCATTCTACTCTGAAGTAGACAAAGTGGTGGACAAAGAGATACCTCCCTAAATCCACATTCATCCAAAAAAGGACATTTCCACTCAGTCTGATCACAGTAAACAAAACTTAATCTCTTAATTTCAGGGAAGCAAAATCCCTCTTTGAAACTGTATCGTCTACTCAAGGAAGGCTGATTAGGGCTTGTTACAGTCATTATCATGTCATGATTAGGTCTTTGATTCCAGTTACAGGAAGGCTTCTAGACTACGCTACTGTCAAAATAGTTCTCTCTGTGGCAATGAGTTCATCAGCCTCATTATTAATGCGTACATGTCTAGAAAGTATACTGCCAAGGTAAATGAATTTAGCATTCAAAACTTCTCCATTTTCTGTATCCAGTTGTTCTATGTATGGGTGATGTGGTGGTGACTGATGGAGCTCCTGTGTTTTCTTGGTGTTAATTCTTAGGCTAAAATGAGCATAAGTAGCAGAGAGCTGATCCCTCCTTTGTTGCACCTCATCTTCAGAGGTTGCACTGAGTGCACAATCATCTGCAAACAACAAATCATGTACCAACATTCCCTCTACTTTGGTCTTGGCTTGTAACCTTTTCAGGCTGAAGAATTTACCATTAGTAAATCTGACCTTGATTTTGTGTTCATGCTCATTGAAGGTGTTTGACAACGTGACTGGAAACATCATGCTAAAAAGCATGGGAGCAAGCTCTCAGCTGTGTTTGGATCTCTTAAGAATTCTGGGATTGATTGTGTGTCATGGGAGGCACTGGCATAGGACAACCCAGCATGGTGTGCACTCATCAGAGAAGAAGCTCTGCTCTATGAGCGAAGCTGAGATAGAGTGGCTTAAAAGAAATGTGAGATGCGCCAATTTAGAGAATCCACTTCAAATGTTCACTTGGGCTATTAGTGCCCGACTTATGGTGGAGCATTCTGAGCTTGTATTGACCTGATTAGCCATAACCAGACACACTGAAGCTTTTCTCTCACATAGGGAAATAATTTTTGTCCTCTTTGAGAACTAAGGACAACCAATCAACCAACTATCAACATATTATTCCTTAATATTGCTTCAGATGAGCAAGGTCTTAGTGCTCTATGCTTCCAAAGTTCTATATGACTTAATATATTATAGGGGACATCTATCTAGGTGGTGCAGTGGGTAGAAGATGGACCCTGGAATCAAGAGACTCTGAATTTAAATCTGTCCTCATACATGATACTTACTAGCTGTGTGGCCCTAAGAAAGTCACTTAACTCTGACTGCTTCCAAAAAAAAAACCATGCAAACAAAACAGGGAATGAGACTTTTCCCTCAAAGGATTTTGGAGAAATTTCAAGCTTGAGGTCAAACAGAGAGGAAAGTTTGGGATCCCTTCTTGGCCCTCCTCACATTATATACTATAGCTGAGTCTAGTACTGAGCATAGCTTGTATGATAAAGGATCAAGACTGGACAGGGCAGGGGATGCGGGGGCGTGGGGGAATGGAGGCCCTGGGAACCTGGGTTCAGGTCCTGGCTCAGCTACTGATAGTCCATTGGACCTTGGTCTTAGTGTGTCCAGATCCTAGAGTCTTTGATGTCTGGGCCAGAGGGAACTGTTGGAGCCTCTTCTCTGAGGCATGTTCCTGGGTCACCGAGTCACGGCTGAGATGAGGTCAGCACTGTTTAAAAATGCTCTGATTTTCTCCAGTCAAATGAAACCTTGCATACCTGGGCAGATCTGAACCCAAATAATTTTCCTGTCCCTCACCCCCTTCAGTACTTCCCAAACTGCCAGCTATTTAGTATCTGGCCTGGGTATAGGAGACCATTCCCAAACAAATCCTCAAAAAGTCTCTCTTGGGCAAATGGTCTCTCAGCGTCTCGTCCAGGCCAAGGCGAAATAACGCTTTGCACTTAACTTCTAGGTCTGTCCCTGCTTTTTGCATCTTCTCCTGGGGGCACCACAGAACAAGAAGACAAACCAGTACAAACACTCCTGTCAGACAACTATATATACGCCCACATGTGTACCCATACACATATGTCTTAGTGTCGCTCACCAGAGAGGAAGGACTCAAGACCAGAAGACAATGCAGAGTGCCCATCAGATGGAATTAAAGCAGACCAGCTGTAGTAACAAAAGGTCCTCATCCCCGGCTCCTGTCACTTCCAGGGTGGTCAGAAGGCTCTCTGTGAGGATGCTATGAATTCTTTCCGTGATGTGATCAGGCCTAACATGCTTATGGCCTAACCTATGCTTATGGGCATCCTGTTTGGGAAACAAGAAATGCAAAGTAGCTAATTATAAGGTAGTGTGAGAGGGAGGGCACCATGAGCAGTAGAGCAGAGGGTTTGTGTTAACCAACACGCTCCCCCAAACACCACCCACCTACAGACTGTACTCATTCTCACATGCACATGCCCTCCACGAACGCCCATACAGCATGCACAAAGCTCTCCTAAGGTGAATTTTAGACTGCCATTAAGCTAGCCCAGAACCAAGAATTTGAACTGATAACCCAAGACAAAGACTTTTTCCGTATGCCCTGCTCACTTCCTTGGCCTCCTGTCTATTTTTCTGCTATCCCTTAACCCAGGAAAGAAACCTTCTCTTTCTCTTCTCCTCTGAGTCCTTCTCATCCTTGAAGGCCCAACTCAGCTCCCATTTCCTCCAGGGAACCTTGACTGCTTGCCTCCAGAACTCACTGACCCCTTCCTGCCCTGAGTCCCTGCTGCACCCAGTGTGAACACACTTGTCTACACTGCTCAATGTCTACACTTCTCATTGTCTATGCTGTTCATTGTCTACATTGTTCATTGTCTACACTGCTCGTTGTCCATACTGCTCATTATCTATACCACTCAATGGTGTCAATGGCTCTGGGCTCTCTCTTACATTGTCACTAATAGAATCCCACCTCAGGGCTGCACAAAATCATTAGCCCCAGATGGTCGTAGAAGCCAAGTGGTAGGACAAAAGTCATGGTGACTGGTGAAGGCTTGGGTCACAGTGGATGACCTTGGCATCTTTAATGCCTGACCAAGATCTAAGCACTGCATGGTGCCAGCTTCAGTAGTCTTCCTGGTCATTGAAACAAATTGTTCTCATCTGTCTGTTCTGCCAGAAGAAGTCTTCACATGCTTGGTGGGGTAGTCATCTGCCTATCTTATCAATGGGTTGGAGACCCTTTGGTTACCTTCCATCTGCTTTAGCCCATCTGTTGAGATGGTTTACTGAGGATGTGACTGCTACATGTGTTCCTTGGAGCCATAGGTGGGAATTGGGTGAATCAGGTGAATAGCAAAGGTGGATGAGCAACCCTGGAAAGGGCTTGGCAGCCCTCACACCACAGAAGCCAATTCTCCCTTTGATTCTAGAAGCAGAGCTGTTTTCCCTTGAGCCAAACCCTTCATCTAAGACTTGAACTCAGGAACAAGATTCCAGAAATCATGTCCATCACCTCAAATGGACTCAAGTGAATTCTTGCTGCACTGGATCATGAGACCTTGGAGAAAGCTCAACCCTCACTTGAACCCTCCCATCCAGAAATATTCCATAGAAGGCTGAGTCCCTCTTGTAAATTCAGATTCCTGGAGGCAAAGGCAATTGTTGGACTAGAGAATTTGATTCCTTTTCTTAGGGTAAGTGACCCGAGTATTTTATCCCCCTTGGAAGACTCACCAGCATCACCATGGTGACCAAGGCAGCAAGTGTTTCCATGGAGACCTTCAGAAGTCCCAGGGAGTCCTTATCATCTTTCTGTGATGGTGGTTAAGAGGTGTGGTCTCAGAGAGGAAGGAGAGGCTGAGAAAGGGCTAATGAAGGGACCAGACATCAGAACCAGCAGCACAGGCCACAAGGGGAATGGACGGCTCGGACAAGGAAATGAAACCAGTGAGGGTGGATTCGTGGCCAGACAAATCAAGAAAGATTTTCAGACCTACAGTGGGTGGGCAGTAGAATCCCCAACCCTCACCTTCTAGCTGGGAGGGCTGAACAAACCACAATCCTTGCACTCCCTACATCAGGGAGGGATGTGGGAAAGGGGCGGGGGTAAACCTTCGAGAAACCACAGCTGCTTCTATCCTCATCGTCATCATCATTCCGATCACCTCCATTTGACAGAAGTTAAAACTAACAGGCAGAAAAGTACAATGAATCAGAATCATGGACTGTCCAAAGTGGGCGGAACCTTTGAGATTACTCAGGCCAACCCCTCCATTTTACAGCAGAAGAGACTGAGGTTCAGAGAAGTGATGTGCTTAAGATAAAAGAACATGTTAGTGACTGAGCTAAGATGAACTCTCAGACTTTCTTCTTGTAGTTGGGGGCTCCTTCCATCACAAACATGGCACTCCTCAAATCTAGCTTTTCCAGGGGGCAGAACGGGGAACTTAATAACATTAGTTATCATTTACATGGCTATTTAAGGTTTGCAGATATCTCACCTGAACCTTACAATTGCCCTGGGAGGTAGGTGCTAATACTACCCTCATTTTACAACTGAGGAAACCAAGGCAGTTGGAGATGAAGTGACTTGCAGAGGATCATGTAAGAAGTAATTGTTAGTGGCTGGATTTGAACTCACATCTTCCTGACCAGGGGTCCAACACTGGATCCCGTGTACCACTTAGCAGCCTCTTGTAGCATATGGGGGGGGTGTGGGGGGGAAACTTTAGGTCAAAACCAAAAGAAAACAAAACTTTTTCCTAAGGAGGAGAATTGACCAATGCCTGAGAAGAGAGTGCATTCCTTATCTCTGGAGAGCTGTCTCAACCTTGTAGGATAGCGAAGAAGGGACTCCTGTTCAGATTTTGGAGGGGCTGGGGCACTTCTAAGATTGCAGAAGCAACCTCCTGAGTCTGAAATGCTGTGATTGCAGAGAACAAAAGAAAACTTAGAAGGAAGCAAAGAAAAGTGTTAAACAAAGGACAGTGTTAAACACAATGCAGAGTACTTCTTATAAAGGTTTTAAAATGAAACATTGCTATATATTTTGAATCCTCTTACATTTTGCTGTACATGTGATGATGTTTTTTTTCTTTTTTTCATATTTAAGTTTAAAATATATTAATTTTTTTTAAAGAAAGCTATTGGGAGGCACAGAGGGATACCATTCAGAACATCACAAAATCAGGGAATGTGGAAGTTGAAAAGGACCTTAGGGTCACAGAATCACAGACTTAAGAGAGGCCAACCCATACCCCCCAAAAGAATCCTTTCTACAATACCCTACAAGTAGCCATACATTCTTTTTTGAAGACCATCCGTGATGTGGAGCCCACTATCTATTGAGGCAAGCCACGACACTTTGGGATAGTCCCTTATCCCTCTATCAAAATTGCTTTCTCCAAAGTTGCTGTTGATTATTGCCAAATCCATTGAGGAATTCTTGGTCCTTCTCTTCCTGTCTGAGTACCCTGTGCTATTATTAACTATCCTTTTCTCTCAGATACTTCCTGTTCTCTGGATTTTTGGGATACCTATCTCTTGGTTCTCCTCCTGCCTATCTGACCACTCTCCCTTAGTCTCTTTTGTTGACTCATCCTTTATGCCATCCATCACCCATAACTGTGGGTATAAAGCAAGACACTGGTCTGGGTCTTCTAGTCCAGTCCCCCCATTGGACACATAAAGAAATGGAGGCCCAGAGATAGGAAATGTCTTGCTGGGATCTCACAGGTAGCAAGAGCAGAGCCTTCTGATTCCAAGAATGGTCCTCTTTTCAAATACAGGCTCCTAAGTTAGGGGAATAAGCTCCCCCAAGTTGGGTAATGTAGCTGGTTATTTGGAGCTTACACTTTTCATGAGAAGAGAGGTGTTCCTGCTGCTGTGAGAGACCTGCATAATCCTGTTTAACAGATGCCAGGGACCACGTCTCTATGCTAATATGCATGTGGATGCTGGGTGCTGGTGCCAGCAGGAGGCACTAACTGAGGCATCACGACCACCCCCGTACAATGACTCATATTCATGAGAGGAGTTTCCAATTAGCAAGAGCCCCAAATGTTCACTGAGATTTAAAAAATAAATAAAGAACAACAAACTTTATTGCAGTCATTTATATTTATTCCACCTTCATTCCTGAATAGACTCCTCTCACGTCCTCTACCTGTAGAATCATCCTTTGTAACAAAAATTTAAGAGGAAGAAAAAGAGATCAGAAAAACCAAGAGGCCCATGAAACATCTGATAATGTATGTAATATTCTGTACCTGCAGTCCCCCACCTCTCCTGACAGAATAGGGAAGCGTGTTTTCCCAAACTTACCAATGTTCTATATTAGAGGGTCTGCCTTTGAGTTCATGCAATAAAAATCATACCCATACCATTTCAGCTCATACTCAACCCCACCCTTAATCAGTTCCTGGATCAGGAAGGACAGTTCTAATGTGATCCACAGTTTCCACAGACACCACCCCTTTAATTCCTGCTTCAATTCTAACACAAAGCCAAAGGTCTGTTTCTTCTTCAGCTGGAGTGGATCAAAGAATTTAATGAAGCTATACTGTGCCATCTCAGCACCATTAAACTGAATGTTGAGTATCTGCAGATATCAGGGCATGGCATCTTTAAGGATCATGTAAGGTTAAAGACAGATTCCCTAAAGGTTCTACAGTAGTTTCCTATGTTCCTCTGCCTCAGTATCCTGACGGTCTGATAAGACCCTCAAGACCTGCCTGAGCCAGGACTCAATGGAATACTCTTCCGGAAAAAAAAGTGGTCTAATGGTGCCAAATGTTTTTTCCTTGATTTGAGGAACTAGAACTATATGATCACACAAGAGCATACATTGGGAAGGAAAAGTCTCAATTAGGGTGCTGATTCCTCTTAATAACCTCAAGTGCTATGTGTTTGGGGCTAGGGATCAGGAACACCCATAGTAGAACAAGAAATCTAGAAGTCTATTGTTATTTTGTTGTTTGAAGACCAAAGACGGATGTCTTGACTTGCAAGTGAATTGGATTTCATTAAGGCAAGTCTTTAGGGAGGTGGAGTCCTATTGGATAAGGAAGTGGAGTTCTCTTACTATTTAAGGGCTTGAATATGAGTCCTTTATGCTTTGTGTTGTTTTTTTTTCCCTCCTTGGTTTACAGAAAGTCTGTCCTGGAGGCAGCTAGGCTCTATGGTATAGAGAGATCTACAGACAGGAAGACCTGAGTTGAAATCTAGCCTTAAACAGATTCATTGCTGTGTGATCCTGGGCAAGTCACCTGACCTCTATCTGCCTTAGTTTTCTCACCTCTAAAATGGGGTTAATAGCAGCACCTACCTCCTAGAGTGTTTTGAGGATCAAATGAGAAATATTTGTAAAGCACTTTACAATCCTTAAAGTGCAATTTCATTGTTCTTATTTTTATTAATATTAATTGGTACCACGAGGTTATGATGATATTCTCTAAAGATCTTTTCTACCCTTTGCTACCTTCTTTCCAGTTTCAGCACCAAAATTCCCTTGGAATGCCTTCCCTTGACTTAGTTGGGTTTCTCCCCTAGCTTCTTAAAAGTCTTTTTCCCTCTATTGCTTCTTACTGTTTTATGAAGTGATACGGCCCATACCTCCCCATTGTCCTGCTCTGGAAGATTTTATAAACTAGTTTATATTTGGAGTTGGTGTTGTCATTAGTGGCCATCTCTCTGCTTGGTACGTAGGTCAAGCGTTTGCTGTCTACCACACGCTTGGGCTCTTCTGGTCTCCTTATGGCAGTTTGCAACAAACTTCTGCATGAAATTCTTATCATTGATGTCAATGATCTCTTTTTTCATCTATTTGTGAAGTGCTTTATAAACTTTAAAGCGCCACATAAATGCTATTTATAGCATAAATGCTACGAATGTCATTATTAGTATCTGGTCACTAATACTTGGTTAAATAGGTAAGGTTGAAGTTGTTTTCATTGTATGCACTACATTTTTTTCTCATTTTAATTTTTTCTTCTTGGCTTCTATTAATTTTAGTGCTTGGCTTCTATTAATTTCAGTGCTTTAACAAGTTAGTGGTCTGACAGTTCACAGATAGCTAAACTCATATCAGAATGGAGTCATTTATTGTCTATATTAAAATATAATCAATTTCATTCTTTGTGACATTTTTGGCATTCTTCACATTCTGTGTATCCTGATTCTTTTCTCCAAGTTTTCATGCTTTATAGATGAGGCTTCTGTGTAGGTCCATCAACCTTTGACCTCTCTCCTACCTTACTCCTATACCATATTTCCAATCTATTTTTCACTGTCCTCACCTGTATCCACATTTACATTGAAACTACAGAATGTCAAAGTACAACCTGATTTCATTTGAAGTGTTTTGTAGAATTCTTTAATTTTTTTCAATTAACAAGCATTTATTTTTTTCTCCCTCATATTTCCTCTTTTTCTCTAACACCCCAAAAGAAAAAGAAAATCCTTTCTAACAAAATGTGCATAGTCAAAAAATTTCCCTATGGTTCATATCTCAAAGTATCTCATTCTTTATATTTAGCCTATCCAGAAGAGAGCAGCACATGCCATCATCAGCCCTCTAGGATCATGGCTAGTCATCGCATGGAGTCCTTGTCATTCAAAGTTTATCTATTTTTGTTACTGTGTAAATTGTTCCCCTGGTTCTGCCTACTTCACTCTGCATCAGTTTGTCCAAGTCTTCCCAACTTTCATTAGACCCATCTCCTTTATGAGTTCTTATGGCATGCTAACATCCCACCATAGTCATATCCAATCATTTGTTCAGTCATTCTCCAATTGGTGGACATCTCCTAAATTCTTGGAGAGTTCTATGACTTTCTCTTCTTCCTCCTCCCTTGCTATAATGTTGGCACACAAGTAGTTCTTTTACAAATACTTGTGAGAATCGTGATGTGAGGTGAAGAAAAGTTCCATAAAATATTGTTTCTTCTTGCCTTTGGACACATGATAAAACCAATCCCTCTAATTCTTCCCTTTCTCTCTCTAAGGAGAACCTGTGGGCTGTCCTGTTGAGGTCTCACAGAAGGTAATATTATGCAGCTTGCATTAAGTCCTGAAATATTACACAGCCAAATGAACAAATGAATGAAAAAGCACTACTCAACATTAGCACATTGTTCACTGGGGACACAAATAGAAAAGCAAGGTGGTAGTTGGTCTCAAGGAGTTCACATTTTGTTAAAGAGACTACACATATAGGAGGTTTCAGGGGCAAGTCAGATGAAAAGGCATGAAGCCTCTTGGGGTGTGGCAGCAAAGCAGATAGGTACACCTCTTCTTTAATGTCACTTCCATTGATGAAAGCAAACCCATTTCTGATGCTGAATGCCAAGGGCTTTAGTTTCTAGAATTTTCTTTTCTAAGTCTTCAGGAGCTGTGGCTGCTGAGCAAGCTGGAGCTGAAGCATCTCCAGAGACTTTGACAGTCTGTGTCTCCCAGAGGGTGGCTTCCCTGGATAATTAATGACTTCAGGGCTGGGCTAAGAGCAAGACGATGCTGCTCTGGAGCTTTTGGGTTCAAAGTTCTGGCCTGTGTAATTAATCAATCAATAAATATTTATTAAGAGCCTGCTAAGGGAAGATGCTGGGGTATCACTACAAAGGATGAAATAATCTGATTCCAAGAAACTTACATTCTAATGGAGGAGACAAGAACATAAAAGAATATAGTTATCTTTTCCATCTCACAAGTTTCCCCTATCATGGCTTCAATATATCACATGTTGGCATAAGAAATTAGATGGGAAATTGGGGGGAGTTTTGCAGAAGGCACAGATGTCACACAAAAGCTAGCAGACAACATAGAGCCTATGACCAAATACTTAACCCAAATTTTACAGTAAGGCACTGTAAACACCCCATAAAAGAGAAAGAAAAAATTCAGACATTTTTTTCTGGTACAAAGGGAGGGATAAAAATTTTTATAGGAATTTTCCAGATCACCAGGATACCACACCCTTAACCCCGCAATGTGGAAGGGATAACTGCACATATAGCATAAATTTAAAGATAGCAAATAAAAACATAAACAAGTAATTAAATACAAAGTAGTTTACAAGGAGGGTCACTAGTGAGAGAGGGACAGGAAAGGCTTCATGCCAAAGATGATAACTGAGTACCATCGTGAAGAGAGAGACTCTAAGACAGTGATAAAGAGGGAGGCAGGAAAAACTGAGTGAATGAAGACTGCCTACTGTCTAGAATAGGACATGCTGTTGGACATAGAGAGTTCATCCATTAGCATTTACTATTATAAGCATTTATATAGGTATATGTTGTATGTATATACTCATGGATATATATGTATTACATATGTGCACATATAGTATGTATATATGTATGTATATCTGTATATATACATACTTATATGTGTGTATATATGTGCATTTATATACACACATATACATTATACATAGTAATCACGAGGGTAAATATAGGAGGGGTAAAAACTGACTGGTTTGCCTTTGGAAAACTGTAAACTCTTTTTAATGATTTCAAGTTTTTCCCAGACAAGGGTCAACCTTTTTTTTGACACCAATATTTATCTAATGATATTTTATAGATAAGGACACAGAATAGCACACTCTCCAAAGAACTAAAGTTGTGTCTCTATCAAAGGATGATGCAGAGGTATATGGTGGGTCTGAGTGGGTGGTGATATAATATAGACAAAGAATTATGAAAGGAGATGCGACATAAAAGAGATCATTAAAGAAATCTATGATTAAAAAAAGATATGCTGGTCATGTGGTAAGAGCCGGGGTAACCACTAGACAGCCTGTGTGTTGTTCCAGTGGTATCCTTTCGAATAGCAATAATAAGTAATTATAGTTAATGTTAATACAAGGCTTACTATGTTCCAGGCACTGTGCTAAGCATTTTATAAATAAATCTCACTTGATCCTCACAGCCATCTTGGGGGGTAGATGCTGCTACTATCTCATTTTACAGATGAAGACACTGAGTCAAACAGAGGTTAAGTGACTTGTCCAAGTCCGCACAGCTTGATAGATTTTCATAAACACTTACAGATGTCGTAAATCCTTCTGGATGTGGGGTATTGACCTGTGAGTTATTTTTACTGGCTTTGGAGACAGAGGCCTGGGCTGGGGCAGATCCAGAGCTTAGAGGGCGGTTGCCTCAGAAAGCCCTGAACCCAGAGAGAGACCATTTTGCACCTCTTTGGGGTACTGTGGCCTGTCATCCCGTACCCCAAGTTGGTATTTGTTGTTCCCCAGGAGCTGAAGCCAATGGGCCTGGGGTTCCCCAAAGCTCTGCCCATTCCCCTCTATGTAGGCTTGGAGCGTTTACAAATAAGAGAAGACGGGAAAACTTCATTCTTTCCAGCTGAAGACTCCAACCCAAAGCCACTCGATCATTCCCGCCTCTTGGGTTTTTCAAGCCCTACGCTGGAGAAAGCTTTTTCTTTTGTTTGTTGAGATGGGGGCGGGGAGGGAGAGAGGGAAGGAGGGAGGAGGGAGGGAGGGAGCCGAATGGAGATGGGCCGATTTGTCTGTAAAGCAGCCCCCCTCCCCCTCCGTGACAAAAAGTCTCCGAAACCTGTAATTGTAGTTGAAGTCTCCAGCAGCCAGATTAATAATGCATGTAATTATAATATACAGTTTTCTGTAGGCATGTCTAATTATGAAAAAATTACCAAGAGCATCCACAGAGCGCCTCGGAAATGCCTCCCGTTTATTCCGCGGCGCGCTTCATCCATGCCCGACGTTCTTACGGGCTCTCCTTCTGGATTTAATTACAGCAGTAACTCAGGGCTCAGACTCGGGGAAAACACACCCGGCCCTCCATGGCTCGGAAGGGTGGCTATGAATCGTGCGCTCCCACGCTCTCCCTTGGAAGGCCCGCAGCCACGGCGTGGATGGAACAGGAACAGGACCTTGGCACCGAGCGATCGAGCGCCCGCACATGGGACTGTCATGGACCGGGGGGCAGGGGCGCCCGGGGCCGGGCTGGGGCCCCCGGGGCCGGGCTGGGGCTTGAGGAATCGCAATTTCATTGAACTGGTATTTCCTCACCCATGAAGAGGGGTGGTCTGGGGAGAGGGGTAGGCCAGGGTTCAAGTCGGGGCTCTGCTGTGCCCAAGGGACAGACACAACCTTTCTGAGCCTTAGGCAGTTCTCTGCAATTCTCCATCATGGAGGCTTTAGGGAGAGACTCTCCCTATCCCCATGAAATCTCAGTTCCTTAACATAAATGCTGGAGCAGAAATTCTGCAACCAGTTTTGCACTGACCTACTGTGGAATCACTTACTGGGTGGAGATGGTGGACAGAGTCAAGAAAGCATCTACCCTCAGACACTTATTAGCTGTATTACCCAAGACAAAGCATTTGACCGCTCTCTGCCTCCCAGGGTTATTGTGAAGATCACATAAGATATTTGTAAAGCATATAGTAGGTGCTTAATAAATGCTTGTTCCTTTCTCCCATCTCCTTCTCATTGCAGAAAGGACCTCAGAGGTCATCGAGTATAAACACTTACATTTTACAGATAAGGAAACTGAGTCTATGAGAGGTGAAGTGATTTGCCCAAGTTCAGATAGATACCACAGAGCCTCTCTAGTTAATTAGAATTCCTAAATTATACTTTCTAAGGGGATCCCAGAGTGTGGTCTCCTCACAGAACAGACCCTCCCCCATCTTGTCACCTCTGGTGTTTGCCTTTCTATTCAAGTCAACAAATACATGTTTACTAAATGCCTACTGTGTGCTCAGTCTTCCTCTGAGGGGAGGAAAGGAGAAGGAGCAGATATGGTCTCTACCCTTGGGTGACATAGAGAACACAGTCTCTGCCCTATAATCTAATTGGAGAGATGTAACAATAGATCACCTTTCTGTGTTTTTTTCTTTTTAAAACAGTTTTTATTGATTTTTTTGTTTCTTACATTACCATAGTTCTCCCCCTCCACCTCCCAGAGAGCCATTCCACATACCTTTTTAGACAGGAAACTGAAAACATATGCATTGTGTAACACCTGTAGCCCACCCACCTCTTTGAAGGGGTAGGTTGAGGCTGTCTTCTCATCTCTCTTCATTTGAGCCCTGCTTGATCTTTGATGTGTGTGTGTGCGTGTGCACATGTGCATGTGTGTGCCATGTGCATGTGGTGTTCTTTCCATTTATATCATTGTAGTCACTGGGTATATTATTTTCTTGGTTCTATTTACTATATTCTGCATCAGTTCATATAGATCTTCCTATGCTTCTCTGTATTTATCAATCAATAAACATTTATTAAAAATCAATTATATTCCAGGCACTGTGCTAATCACATACATCATTTCTTAAAGCAGAGTAGTATTCCATTCCATTCCTATTCTCCAGTGGATGGGCATCCACTTTGTTTCCAATTCGTAGCTATTACAAAAAGTGCTGCTATAAATATTTTGGAATATATGGGAACTTTTTTTTAATTGATGGATTCCTTGGAGAACATCAGTAATAAACTCTAGTTAAAAGGGTATGAACATTTTAGTCTCTTAATTTGCATAATTCCAAATTCTATAGGGCTTTCCAGTTTAGAAACTGCTTTTGGTGCAATAAATCTGCAAGGTAAAGGATATATATACATATATATATATATATGTATAGATAGATAGATAGATAGACAGATAGATATAGCTATAAAGGCATTTGGAGAACTGAAGCAACTAAGGACCAGAGAGGTTAAGCCACTTGTTCAGATCTGGTATTTAAACTTAGGTACTGTGACCTCATAATCTCAGCATTTCCTTCCTTTACCCATCTGAGATCATACAGGTGGGAAATATACAAGCTTGGTTTACAACCCAATTCTTTTGTCTTCAGGTGTGGTATTCACCATACTTCCTCAGTCCAAATCACTACACCCATCAAAAATTTGTGATTAAAAATAAAAATAAACACAAGCAGAAAAGTTTTCACAGGTGAGTCTTTTTAAGTCCACAATTGGACAGCTAGCTGTCTCAGGGGATAGAGCACCAGGAGTGGAATTAAGAAGACCCATCTTCCTGGGTTCAAATCTGACCTTAGACACTCAGTCGCTATATGACTCTAAGCAAGCTACTTCTCCCTGTTTGCCCCAGTTTCCTTATTTGCAGATGAACTGGAGAAGGACATGGCAAACCATCCTCAGTATTTTTGCCAAGGAAACCCCAAATGGGGTCATAAAGAGACATGACTGAAAATAACACAAGTGAGCAACAAGTACTCAATTAAGTCTAGATGGAGATAACCAAGGCAATTCTCAAAATGCTATTTCATTAGCAAAACAGCAATACTGATTCCTATCCTTGAACACAGAGCAATTCATTCTGTGATGAGAAACATGACTATCTTATCAGCCTGTGTCCTCTAATATTGCCCATCGGAGTTGTTTCCATTGTCCTTCAGTCTGAGGATGATGGAGTCTGTGACAGCTCAGGTAAGTGCTTCTGTAACTAAATTCCTTAAATTCAACTGAAGTAATTGTATTCTCACTCATACCCAAAAACAACAGAATCCAGCAATCTGTGTAGCACTATGAATATGTGATGGACCTTTATCCTCAGGGTATTCAGACTAACTGCTTGGTAGGCTGCATGCACAAATAACTAGAATGCCAGGCAGAAGGTGGCAGATATTTTTTAAAAAGGTGAAGATGTCAGCTCATGGAAGAGACAGTGAGCAATAGCAATACAGGATTCAGAAATGGTATTGCCCGTACACACACACGCACACACACACACATTCATAGTCACTTCCCAGCACAATCACAGAGTGGATAGGTTGATGGAGGCCCAGGCCTGGGAGAATGCACAGAGGATGCAGGATGTCTGGTGAGCCTGCTTCTGGAAGTGCCTGATAATGTTGAACGGGGAAGTCAGGGCCTGCACTTTGGAGCATGTGGAGACATTTTGACTCTTCTAGAACTTTACCACTTTGTGCAAAGGAAAGAAAAAACCTTTAAAGTGGCATACAAAAGGCATTAATTGTCCAAATGATCTTTCTCTTCCCCTACCAAGTTTACCTCTGAACAAGGCATGGATAGATGGATGGATACTAGCTTGCCAGGTTGATTCACTGGTGGGCTGGATCCTTGGGGTAAAACCTCACCCAGCTGGCCTGTGGTGGTCACAGTAGTCTCCCCTTGGATTCCTGTCTCTTAATCTTTGGGTACTTTCTCTCACCCCCTCCCCTGCCTCAAATCTCATGAGGTTGCTCCCTCTCCAACAATCCTCTAACAAAGATGTGGGAAGAATGGTGGCAAGAACCAAAGGATCATGGGCACTCTATGGTTTGGAAGTCATGTGGTGACCGGATTGAGAAGTGCTCTTCCTCTTCACCTGAACTGCTGGGTGAGAGAAGGAGTAATGTGGCTAGTTAATATCTTTTGCATTCACACTCAATTCCTGCTCACCTGGCAATCAAAATTCTTTTCTTTATCCTGCAGTAAGCAGACAGGAAACAGTCATCAATTATCTGAACAGGTTCCAAAGTGGAGAACCAGGCTCCTCCATTTTGTTTGATTAAGCACCTCCAGAAGGAGGTTTACCAAATGTCCCTGTGGGTTCCCTGTCCATCCTCTCAGGACTGAGCTCTCATTGGCTGGTTCTCTTTAACTTTTTATCTAGCACCCACTACATGCAGCACACTGTACTCACTTCTGAGAGAGCTACCAACCTGGGTCCCTAACCTCATCAGACTTACTATGAGTTATTATTAGAGTTTTCTCTCTAGGTTTTTCTGACATTGCTATTGTCTGGTTCTCATTCTACCTGTTGGACTGCTCCTTCTCTGTCACCTTTGGTGGATCTTCATCTGTGCCATACCCACTAATGTTGGGTTCAGTCCTGGGTCCCCTTCTCTTCTCCCTCTGTAACATTTCACTTGGTGATCTCATCAGCTCCCGTGGTTTCAATGATCACCTCTATGAGAATGATTTTCACCTCTAACATGTTTCCCAAGGTCTCACATCTCCAACTCCATATTAGCTATCTTGAATTATGTGTCCTGTAGATATTTTAAACTCAGTAGATCTAAAACCACACTGATTTTCTTTCCCCTTAAACCTTCCTCTCTTCTTAATTTCCCTTTATTGATGTTTCTGCCATGTTCTTCATCACTCAGGCTCACAAGCTAGGTGTCATCCTTAGTTCCTCACGTTCAGCCTCCATATTCGCTCAGTTATCACGTTCTGTGGTTTCCATCTTCTTAATGTCTCTTGTATATGCTCCTTTTCTTTCCTCTGACACTGCTACCACCCTGGTCCGGGCCCTCATCATTCATGCCTGGACTTTGCAATAGCTTCCTGGCTGGCCTCCCTGCCTCAAAATTCTTCTCTTTCCAACCCATTTTCTACTCAGCTATTAAAAAATTGATCTTCCTAAAAACTCAGCTCGACCATACCCTCCCCCATCCCAATTAAAAAAAAATTCCAATGGCTCCCTCTTGCCTCCCAAATCAAATAGAAACCCTCTGTTTAGCCTTTGTAAACTGCCCCACCTTTCTAGTCTTCTTACCCCTTTCACCTCTCCACACCATGTATTCTGTGATCCTTGAAGGCAATGCCCCTTCTCCTGATTCCAGACTTGGAAACATATTCACCTGCTGTCCCCTATGCCTGGAATTCTCTGTCTGCTTACTCAGCCTCCTGGCTTCTGGGGCTTCCTTCAGGTTCCACCTAAAATCTGATTTCCAGCAAGAAACCTGGTCCCCCTCCTATGTTGTTCCTTCCCTCCAAGAACACACCTGGCAGATCCTGTCTGTGCTTATGGTAGGTACATAGATGTCTTGGCTCTTCCTTAGTCAGTGAGTTCACTTATAGGGGGGGTTGTTTATTTTTTGCCTTTGTATACCCAACATTGAACCCAATGCCTGAAGTATAGTAAGCCCTTCATACTTGTCAGTTGCAGACTGCCTGACAGGCCCAGAATCATAGATCCTCCCAGTCACACACATACACAGTCACATGTTCACCCAGTAACAGTCTCTCATCCTTGAAATAACGCATGGTTTCCTACCATTTTGTGTGCCTGTTCTGACATAATTATTTACACTTTTATATATGATGTCACATAAAATAAACATATTTTCCCACATACTTTGAGGCTTTACTTGTGAGGGAGTAACGAAGGTATCCAAATGTGCAGAGAGAAGTGCATGTCTAAGGTAGAGAGAAAGGTCAGAAGGGAGACAGTAGGAAGGGACCAAGGCAGGAAGAGGAGTTTGGAGGAAAACTGGCCTTGAGATAGTGAGAGAGTCCCAGTTCATCAGCCTCTGGACTGTTCTTAGAGAAGAAAGGCAAAGAGGTGTCAGGCAACCTGCCCTCACTGTCACTGCATCTAGATGTTCCCAGGACATTCTCCTGGGGACAGGAAAGGAGTTTGAGATCTCCCCAATAGGGGACATGGCTGGGGTGTCTCTTCTTGTGTACTTTGCTCCTCAGTTTTCCCATCTGATAAGTGGGCCTGACAATATTTGTCCTTGACTATTTAGAATTGTTGTGAAAATTAAATGAGATCATGTCTTTGGAAGGGCTTCATAAACTATAGCTATATTATTTTCTCCAGGACTTCTGACTCCTAGTCAAGCAGGAACTACAGCAATAGTCTCAAGGGAGCCTGGGTTTGAAAGTATGGATGGTGTCATGTAGTCTCTCACAACTTCCAGAGACATGGTTCATTTTTATGCATGAGGGACATTCAGTCTATCATTTATGCAATAAGACTTTATTAATTGTCTCTTGGGGCAGACTTCCTAGAGACAATTAGCAAAGTGTTATTGGATAAATCTGGCCTCAGATGCTTACTGACTGTGTGACCCTGGGTAAGTCACTTAACTCTGTTTGCCTCAGTTTCCTCATCTGTAAAATAAGCTGGAGAGTCACTGCAGTATCTTTGCCAAGAAAACCCCAAATGAGTCACAAAGAGTTGGACATAACTGAAATCATTCAGTAGCAACAGCAGCAATTGTCTCTCCCTGCCGTTTGGTGTCCCCAGTCCTATGTCCAGGTACTCTGTGAAGGAGACAGACGAGCAGACCCGAGATCCTGCCCTTGGAGAGCTCACGGGCTCAAAGGACAGAAGAGGAAGATCCAAGTCCTTTCTTCAGGGACCTTGAGTTTTTTTTGTTGGGGTAAAGTACTCCAGACCTGGCCCCTGCCCTGAGGGAGCTCACAGTCTGGGGAGATGGCAGAGGATTACACCTTTGGGTTTAAGAACAGGAACCAGAGGAGTAGCTGACTGCTACCTGAATAAGAGTTAAAAGCTGACCCCCAGAAGGCCCACCATGGTCCCTGCTGTTGAGACTTCCCTGAGAAGCCATCCCAGAATGCTCTAGGCTGGATTCTCTTACCCCCTGTAGCCTTGGGCTAGCTGTTTTCCTCTGGAGTTTGGATCTAGTCCCCCGGTCTTAAGGCCAGATATGTTTTTCCACTTTCAAGGAAAGAAAAACAAAAGGAAAGAAAAGCTGCCTCTTGCCATAAGATGTTGGTTTCCAGCCTCAGAGACAGAGCTCCGTGAGTGGTTGTCTC
Source organism: Potorous gilbertii (assembly GCA_028658325.1). Lineage (NCBI taxonomy): Eukaryota > Metazoa > Chordata > Mammalia > Diprotodontia > Potoroidae > Potorous > Potorous gilbertii. Next base: position 230,123,555 of record CM053772.1, read on the forward strand.
AGGGGCTGCAAAAAGACTTTTGGAAAGGCTGAGAGATCAAATATTTAAAACTAAGAGGAAATTAAAAAAAAAAACCAAAAAATAAAAAATAAAACTAGGACAAAGGGCTCAATAGTTAAGTAGTAGTCAAAGGATAGTAACAATTTTTAAAACAAGAATTGCAAGCCACCAACAATTCAGTGAAAAAAAGGTGCCCTAAGTCATTAAGAGGAAAGTGAAATTAAAACTCTGAGATGTCACTTCATGCCCATCAAACTGGCAAAGATGAAAAAGACGGAATAGCATTAGGAGGACTGAGGGAAGACAGACACATTACTACACTGTTGGTGGTGCTATGAATTGGTGAAATCATTTGGAAAACAATTTAGAATTAATGCAAGAAAATTTATAAAGCTCTTTATGTCCATTGATCTAGTGATTTCACTATTGGGATGACCTCAGGTCAATTAGTCAGTCAAGTTACATTTATTAAGGGCTTACTATGTTGCTAGGTACAGTGCTAAGCTTTTGCTTACAAAAAAAGCAAAAATAATCCCTGCCCTCAAAGGACTTAGATTCTAATAGAGGAGACAACAGGTTAATAACCAGGTACACACAAGCTATAGACAGAGTAGATGGAAGGTGACTTTTGAGGGAAAGTATTAGTCATTGGTGGAACCAGGAAAGGACTCCTACAGAAGCTGCAATTTGAGCTGGGAATTGAGGTCAGACTAAAAGTCTTTTAGTCCTATGTGACATATCCTTGTCATATATGATGAAATATTCATAGCACCTTTTGTGACAGCCAAAAAAACCCATGCAAACCTTAAACCTCAAAATCCTAAAAACAGATTGGTTACCCATTGATTGGAGAATGGCTGAACAAATGGTGGTACATGAATGAAATGAGATGTTACGTCACAAGGAGCAACAAGTATCAGGAATGAAGAGAAACCCAATAAGTTTGTCCATATTTCCAATCTCAGAATGAATGGGCCAATCCATTTGGAAATCTTTCTCTTCTATGGCAGCAAGAGCATGAACTTGCTCAGGTAAGCCTGAGGCTAACCCTGAGTCTTCCAGTCTGTGTTTTTTTTCCTAGTCATGGGTGACTGACCTACCAGTGAATGATCTTGATTTGGCTTGGGTGACTTCTTGGAATCCAAGAGTTCCTGGTTCCCTAGTTGGTGTAGATTGTCCAACAGGTAGTATTTTCTGGTGCTTGGGGGTGGGGAAAAGACATCCCACTTCAAGGAAGCTGCTGCATCTAAAAGATCCAAGAAAGGTCAAGCTGGACTGTGGCTCATTAGGAGATCTGGACTTGTGAGATGCTGACAGGCTAGGGCAAAGTGAAATATTTGTGGTACCTTGCTCTTTCCGGGGAGTTTAATTGGCCCAGTGGATTTCTATATTGTCTTTTTAGTATTTGCTCATGCATGCTTATGAATCTCTTGGGTTTCTAGCACTTCTTCTGAGGTGGAGGAAATAGCTGTCTTTTACCTGAGGCAGAGGAAGAAATTGCTACTACCTTCTCCAGTAGGTAACCTCATAATCCATAAGATTTTCTTATCTATTTTCTCACATGATCCTTCCAGCAGCTCGGAAATGGATTTAGGTCAGGGATTAGCCTCCCAATTTTAGAATTACAGGATTTAGAGCTGGAATGCTCTTTAAAAATCTGATCCACTTTACAGGAGGAGGAAATGAGGTCCAGAGAGTTCAGGTCACTTCATATGACTCAGTTTGTGGACATCAGAACCAACAATGGCAGCAGGAGAATGAGAATGAAGAAGCAGAGGAGGAAGAGGATGGGTAACGTCTCTCAAGCTCTATTCCTGTAGAAGCGGTTCTTGGACATCCCCAGTGATGGAGAAGGAGCTTAAGCAGCGCTGACTCACCCGAGGCCAACAAGCATCCCCTCAGGGAAGGAGATTTCCAGAAAAAGGAGATGGTTGAAATCTCGAAACCTTGTTCCCAGATTCCAGAAGAAAAGAGAAAGCCTGAGAGTTTCACAGTGATGACTCTGAGGTTGGGACAGCACAGAAAATTCTTTCCAAGCCTCTTCCTTACTTCATCTCACATGTTTGGGAGAGTAGCAACAAGTCTGGGGATTTGGGGTCCAGCCCCGCGATTTCATAAAAGGACGCTAGGTGGCACCTTGGATAGAGCCCTGGATCTGGAAGACCTGAGTTCAAATCCAGCCTCAGATACTTACTAGTTGTGTGCCTCTGGGCAAGTCACTTAATCTCCGTCTGCTTCAGGTTCCTCATCTGTGCAATAGGGGTAACAATAGCAGCTACCTTCAGGGTCAAAAGGAGATAATATGTATAAAGCACTTTGAAAAGCTCAAAGCTCTATATAAATGCTTGGGCAAGGGAGTTCCCTCCACTGATGTAATTTATTGTCTAAGAGAGTCATAATCTTCGAGATTTGCCCAGGAGACACTGAATAGTTTTTTTATAAATTTTTTTTAATTATCAATTTTTTTTCTCCCAATCATGTGGGGAAAAGAACCCATTGAAATAAATATGCATAGTAAAAAAAAAATCCCTTATTGGCCAGGTTCAAAAATATATGTCTTGTGCATCTGGGGTCCATCCCCTACTTCTCTGGCAGGAGGTGGACAGCGCACATCATCATCAGTTCTCTGGCATCATGGTTGGTCATTGCATTGGTCATAATTCTTCAAGTCTTTCAAAGTTGTTCATTCTTGTAGTGCTGTTGTTATGGTATACATTTTCTTTTGATTCTGCTCATTTCGTTCATAGAAATATTCCATTTCTTACAGTACAATAGCATTCCTTTGCATCACAAGCTGTGATTTGCTCAGCCACTCCTCAGTGGATGAATAACCCTTTAATTTCCAGTTCTTAGGCCCTAAAAAGTTGTGATATGGCCCACATCACAAGGTCATTGAGTGTCAGAGGTAAAACTTGAACTCAGCTCTTACTGACTTCAAAACTTACCTTTGCTACCCTCTGCTGTTTTTCAACTGTCATTACCCCCACATTACATGAGGAAACAGAGGTTCAGATGAAGGAAAGGGTGTATCTAAGGTCACAGAGTCACAGAATGTCAGAGACAAAGAGACCAGGTGGTTCAACCTCCTCATTATCTAGAAGCGGAAAAACCAAGTACCAAATTTGCTGCAGTTCACACAGTGTGGGGTCTTATTCTTCCCTCCTTCCCACCCAACGTCAAGCTTCTTGAGGGCAGATAATGTGTATTGTGCATAGTATTATGTAGGGAAAAGAGCAGATGTAGACCTTGGAGTCAGATTGGACACTTAGACCCTTACTGGTGACTTTGGGCAAGTCACTTTTCCTGAGTCTTAGCTTTTGCTTCTGTAACATGGGAAGAAAATCAATTGTTCCATCTCCATCACTGGGTTTTTTAAAAGGAATATATTTTGCAAACTGTAAAGTGGCTACATCATTGTGAGAAATTCTTATAAACTCTGTAGCCCCTGAGTGAGCTACAGAGAGCTGCAGGCATGGCATCCCACACATAGTAGGTGCTCAGTTAAAAAATAATTGAGTCCAATGTTTAACACAGTGGCTGGCACATAGTAGGTACTTAATAAATGTTTATTGACTAATTCATTGATTGAGTCCCAATTTACTTTCTGTATAACTTTGGAAAAGTCACCTCAGTTTCCTTATCTATAAAATGGTGATAATGACTCATAGACTTATAAGGAAAATTATAGAAATGTGAATTTATAATATAATTTTTAAATTATGTGTTTAGACTTTGCTTTTTGGAAACTGTGAATACTCCCCAGAAAAGAGATTCAATACCATTAACTCCTCTGAGCGAATTCTCTGATCCTATCAAGTTTAGATCAACAGAGGGGAACAGACCTTTGGCTAAGACTGGTATGCAGAGGGCGAAGGGCATTGCAGGATGAGGTTGGTGCTGGAGGCACACTTTGCTGACTTCTCTTTCTTCTTGAGTGCTGGCCCCATTTCCATAACTTCAGAGCTGGCCAAGACCCTCCTACCATTGATTGAAATTTACTGTAAAGGGTCTGGCCTGGGGTTATTCTAATGTCGTTCAAATCCAACCGGCCACACACAGCCTGAGCAGCTGGCGCCTCTTTGCAGTGGCCCTGACTAAGGAATTCCAAACCTCTGAGAGGCTGAGTACAGCTGGCTACGTCCAATGGGTCAGTGGACCATCCTTTACAGTCAACGCGCTGAGCCCTGGGAACAGAAGACTCAGCGGACACATGGGACCTGTCTTCAGACATCTGAGGGGTTTTCATATCGGAGAAGAAGTAAATCCTCCTGTTTGGCCTTGAGGGAAGGACTGTATTAGGGATGTGGTCGGGGTTGGGGGGGGGGTGGGTAATGCGGGAGGATTACAAAGAAAAGCTTTCCAACAATCAAAGTCATTCCACAGTCCAGTGGGCTGCTACTGGACATTATTGGCTTTCTGTCACTGGAAATGTTCCAGAAGAACAGAATTTCCTCATAATCATTAATAAATAGTAATTCATCTTATAGCACTTTAAGATTTATAAAGTTCTGTCTTAATAACCCTGGTGAAATAAGTAGTGCAAGTATTTGTGTCTCTTTTATATAGATGGGGAAACTAAGACTCAGAGATGTTAAATGACTTGCCCAAGGTCACACAGCTAATCCTTATAAGGGTTAGATTTGAACTCAAGACTTCTTGCAGGTCCAGCACTCTTTCTGCAATGAACTTTTCATCAATTCATGAAATCTGAAACAATTCACAGATAGTGAAATCTGGCCACTTTCTGCAGCCATGACCTGTACTACAGTGTAATGCTAATGAGATTTATGTTAAGATCTTCCCCTCCCATTAATAGCCCTCAGGTGGAACCCATTGGGGGAAGCTTGATTAGAGGAGACTTGTTTTGTAGGAAGGCCCACATCTTTTGTTAACTGTTAATAAGACACTGGGGAGGGTCATGCCCTCTGGCTCTGAAAAGTGTATATATACTGGGAGGTGAGGTTTTGCTTTGGGGGCTTCTTTGGAAGAAGGTTCAAGTGCCAGGTGGGACTCTGGATAGCCACCTCCACAGACTTTGAAAACCCAGATGCTGGTGCTTCTCTCTAGTATTTCTGTATATATGTAACGGTCAGACAGTTGGATCTGTCTGTTGATCTGTGATGTCTGTATTATTTATGGTCAGACAGTTAGAAGTCTTGTCTGTTGGTCTTTATTTCTTTGCTTGTATTTTCTCTGTTGGTGAATGTAATTAAAGAAGATTGTTGACCCTTCAAAAGTTACTTTCCTTTTAGAAAAGTCGATCTAAGAACCTGTATGGCAAGCCCTCCTTTGTATGCTGGGGTGCTTGCTCCTTCATACAGTCCATTCATCAATAAGCATTTTAAAATCAGCTACTACATTCCAGGCCCTGTACAAAGTGCTAAGAATATAAAGGCAAGAAACTGTCTGTCCTCAAGCAGCTTACATTCTGGGGGGCTGGGGTGGACTCACCTGTATAAGGAGTCTTATTTAGTTCTCTGATCCTTTCAGTGAGGGAGCCCACCCTCCCTCCCCTCAGAGGGGGAGCTCCATCCTGACAGGACTTGGGTCTTCTTCTCTGCCTTCTCTGTCCCGGGAGGGAGCATCTTCAGGGCAGGGACTGTATCTTCTTCCTGATCACTAGGTCAGACACATAGGAGGCCTCAGTTTCTTCACCTGAAAAATAAGGAGGTTGGACCAACAGATGATCCCTAAGTTTCTTCCCAGATCTGACATTTGATAGTCTCTGCTCTAAGAGACTTCTTTTTCCACACTCCCTATCTCAGATTCAAGACTACTAGGGGAGCTTCCTCATTAATATTCTCTATTCTAAAGTTCCTTCCAACTCTGACAGCCTACAGCTCTATTAGGTGGTCAATGGATTCTTGCCTGATATCTTTCTGCAAAGTCTACCAGGAGTGTTGGGCTGGTGATTGTCTTGTGGATAAACTTTCTGGATAATGTGACTGCTTTGACCTCAGTGGGAAACAAGAATGACACCTAACTTTTATGTAGTGCTTACCTTGTACCAGACACTATGCAAAACACTTTACAATTACTATCTCATCTGGTCCTCCTGACAACACTGCCAGGTAGGTGCTGTTAATATAGCTATTTTGCAGATGGGGAAACTAAGGCAGATAGTGCTTAAGTGACTTGCCCAGGGTCATACAGAGAGGACATATCTGAGACAGGATTTGAACTCAGCACATCCTGACCCCAGAGCTGACATTCTATCCATTGTGCCACCAACTCTCCAAAAAGTTCAGGGAGTGTCATTCTGTTGCTGCAGTTCAAGAGCCCACCTTTATTCTGGTCTTTACTCTGTCTCCCCACTATACCTTGCCTGTTTAGCCATAGCTTGAAATCATAAATGAAGCAGAGACTCAAAGGTGAACTTTTTTCTTTGTTCCTGAAAGGCCTGAAACGTCAACTCCACATCTGCTAATTAGCAGATTAAATTCTGACCCTGGTCCTGACCCCAGCCTCAGGCTGAGTGAAGTCTGACCCCAGTCCCAGATGGACCTCTGTCCCTGCTCTTAGACTGAGTTTTGACCTTGGCCCCAGATGGAGCCCTGACCCCAGGCTTGGACTGAGCCAAGACTCTGGTCATATATTAAGTCCTGACATGAGCCCCAGATGGATTCCTAATCCTGATCACCAGCTGAACTTTGACACTTGTCCCAAACAAAGCCCTGATCCCAGGCCTACACTGAGCCCAGACCCTGACTCTAGTTACAGATGGAGTCTTGACCTCAGTTTCCAAATTGAGCCCTGACCCTGACCCCTAGGCTGAGCCCTGGCCCCAGTTTGATCCCAGACACAATCACAGTTTGAAACTAGTTTCAAGAAAGAGGAGAAGAGAGAGCACAGAAGGCTCCCTATAGCCCATTCATAGTATGAAGGCTCTATTGAGCTTAGATCAATTGTCTGGTCCAGGGGTGGGGAACCTGTGACCTCAAGGCCACATGTGCCCCTTTAGGTCCTCATTGCAGCTCTTTGACTGAATCCAAACTTCAAAGGGCTGCACTTGAAGACCTAGAGAGCTACATGTGGCCTCCTGGTCACAGGTTCCCCACCCCTAGACTAGTCTCTGGATTATTTCAATCCAGTCAGGATAAAGTCAGTTCCCCCGTGGGTATCACCTGTACAGTGCTTGGTAAAGGGGACCTGGTAAGAGGTGCTTATAGGATCATGTGAGTTTTACTGCTCTGACTGCTCAAATGACCTTTTCAGGCCCTGAGTGAGGGGATGGCTGAAGTATGTACTCTAAGGGACTGGAATGAGTGAGGGACTCCCTGCTTCAGGCAGAGACCAGACATCTTGGGAGGGACCTTCCATGACTAAATTATTAACTTAGGCTATATATTATCCCCTCAGCCCATTTCCTCCCAAATAGGGGAGTAGGATTGGGGGGTGGAAGGTTGAGTTTTAAAACTGAAGAACAGATCACAAGCCAGATCCATTGAAATTAAGATTGGGAGATTGCCCCTTTAAGGTGTAGGGCACTGAGTTGGACACCCACTAAAAACCCTTCAAACTCTGAGAGTCTAGGAGTCTCTGATTAACAAGAACTGACCACACTGGAAGCAAACCCGACACAGTGTCTGAAAGTCCAGACTTAGGAAACCACTAAACAGAGGGGCCAGCCCAGGGTTCCAAAGAGAATTTGCTACCTTGCTCTTTTCAATAAGGACTTTCCATCTCCTGCCTTTGAAATGGGATCCAATTGACAAAAAGCCAATTTCCATAGGTCATGGCAAGAAAAGACATGTTTAACAATATTCAATAAGCCTGTATTAAATCTCTACAATGGACTCAGCTCTGTGCCAAGGGGACCAAGATGAAAAAATGAGGCTGTCACTGCCTTTCAATTCATTTTAATTCAATATGTGTCCTTCCTGCCCTCAGGGAGCTCCCTGTCTAGTAGGGGAAGAAGACACAAACACAGGTGACTATAAGACAAAATGTTATATAAGTTAGAGATGGAGAAGCCAAGCACCATGATCATTGCAGACCAGGATGCTCAGGGAAGGCTTCGTAGTGAAATGCAAGTTCCTGGAAGACAGAGGCTGTTTTAGTTTTGTCGTTATATCTATCTCCAGCAATTGGTGCAGTGCCTGACATTTGGCTGTAACTAAATACATACGTACATAGTTATCCCTTCTACATTGCTACTTTCCACATTGTGGTTTCCATATATTGCAGGTTGGCATAAGAAATTAAATGGGAATTTTGCAGAGGCCATAGATGACATGCAAAGGTCAGCAGATGACACAGAAAAAGTTTAGAAACCCAGAAATGCAGAACATATGTGAATAGTATTGCATAATATCAACATATTTTATCTTTTAATATCATAATAATTCAGACTTCTTTTCTGGTGGTACAAAGGAAGGGCCAAAAAATTGTACTTGGAGTTTCTAGCTTACAGAGGAGGTACCACATCCCTAATCCCCCCAACATGAAAAGGATAACTATAGAATTAAGTTGAATTGAGTTGGACTTTAAAGGAAGGGTAGGAATTCAACATAAAAAGAAAGGGAGAACTGATATCCTAGGCACCACGAGGAGCAGAAGGATAGAGGCTGGACAGCCTAGTTGTGTACCGAAGGAAGAGAATTGTCCGGTTTGCTTGGAGCAATAGGATTGGAAAGGCAAAGTGGTGCCAGATTTGAGGGGGCTTTAAATGCAAGACCAGGGACTTTGAATTTAACTCATCAGTTAATAGGGAGATACTAAAGAATTTTGAGCAGAGAAATGACTTGACCAGATCTATTTATAAGGGAGATTTGTCCAGCACCAATGTTTGGACTAAGATGGGGCAGGTTGGAAGGGAAGCTTTTGCAATTGTTTAGGCTGGTGGTAATGAGGTTCTGCGCCAGGGTGGTGGTAATGAGGATAGGATGAAGGGGATAGCAACATATTTATGACCTTATTCGTATAGGGAACTCACAAGTGAGGAGATGACCTCTACCAATGACAGCTGAACTCTCCTCTATATCTTCTAATCATGGAGTTACCAAGAGCAACAGAGGTAAAGTTATTGGTCATACAGCCAACAAGTGTCAGAGGACTTGAACCTGACTTCAAGGCTATCTCTCTATCTACCATACCATATTCCCTCTCAGAGAAAGACTATTTCTGAGCTAGAATTTATGAAAGCAGGGACTGGGACTTATCTTAACTTTGTATTTCCTCCAGTCTGCTCCAGTAGGTGCTTAATAATGTTGGTTTGATGGAATTGGTAACTGATCAAACACAAGAGGTATGTAAGAAGAAAAAGTCAAAGATTGTACCAAGGATTAACATAGTTTTGTTTTTTTTTCCTGTAACCTATATCGTTTACAGTTTTCCAACCTTGAATTCTTGGTATAAGCTAGTATGGTCATAGTGATTATAGCCCATCTGCTAATCTTTTATTTAAAAACGTTTGTGTCAGTGTTCATTAAAGATATTGATCTTTATTTTCTTTGTTTTGGTTGTTTTAGGTATTAAGACTATTTTTAAAATCATAAGCAATTTAGTATGAGCTCTCATTTTGCTATTTTAAAAATAGTTTGTAGTATTGGAATTGATCTTTCTTTAAATATTTGATAGAATTAACTTGTAGGTCCACTTGGGCTTTTTTTTTTTTTTTGCCTTTAGGAGTTCATTTATGGCAAATTCAGTTTCTTTGCATGAGATTGGGTTATTCAAAATCTCTATTTATTGTCCTGTTAATCTATGTATTTACAATTTTTGTAAATGTTCATCATTTTTTTCAATTTATCATTTATCAATTTAATTGATATATAAGTGGACAAAATAGTCTTAAAATAATTTCCTTTTTGTCTTCATTTGTTGGGAATTCTCCTTTTTCATTTTTTAAATTAGCAGTTTGATTTTTTCTATCTTAAAAAATCAGATGATCTAATAGCTTATTTTATCAGGATTTAAAAATAAGTTTCTAGTTTTATTGTTAGTTCAAGTAAATTTTTACTTTCCATTTTATCTCTTCTTTGATTTTTTCAGAATTTCTATCATGATTTATAGTTGGGAGTTTCTGATTTGATGCTTTTCTATTTTCCAATTTTTTGGCTGTATACCTAATTTATTGTTTTTTCTTTCTCTTTTTTTGTTGATGAACATGTTTAGCGATACAAAATTTTCCCTAGAGATTGCCACTTCACAAAAGTTTTGAAATATTATTCCATTGTTGATATTTAAAAAAATGTTTTTTTTATGCTGGGCTCTACTCTTTGACTCACCATTTATTTGGGATGAAATTGTTCAGTTTCCATTTAAATGTGAATCATTTCCTCCAAAGGTATTTTATTGCGTTATGGTCAGTTCAAACCTGTTTAATATTTCTCCTTTTAAAATTTTATTTATGAGGTTTTGATGACTTAGTACATGGTTAGTTTTTGTGAAGAGGTCATGCATAGGTGAGAAATATGTATATTCTTTTCTATTCTCATTGAGTAATCACCAGAGATTTGTCATATCTAACTTTTCTACAGTTCTGTTGATGTCCTTAACTTCTTTCTTGTTTATTTTTTTAATTTAATTTATCTATGTCTCATAGGTACATTAAGCTTCTCAACTATTATAGTTTTGGTGTCTATTTTACCCTGCAGTTTGATTAATGTTTTCTTTTCTTAGATATTATGTCACTACTATATATAAATATATATATATATATATATATATATACACCTATGTATAAACACATCAGTATGGCATAATATATGTGTGTGTGTATATATAAATGGCAAATGTATATGTATATATATGTATGTATCACTGCTATTATTTCTGATTATCACTGATACTGTATTACTGATATGATTTCATTGTCCACGGTGAGCCTAAGCATAATATAGTTTCCCTTTTTATCCCTGTGAACCGTGTCTATTTCTACTTTTGCCTTCTCTGAGATTATAATTACTATTCCTATTTTCTAAAATTCCCCTAAAGTATAATACAGCCCTTCATTTGGACTCTGTATGAATATGCTTCAAGTGTGTTTCTGGTAAACAAAATATTTTTGGATTCTACTTTCTAATTCATTCTGCTATCTTTTCCTATTTTATGGGTGAGTTGATCCCAGTTATGTTTAGTTATGACTGTTGACCATTAATTTTCCTCTGTCATATATTCTTATACTTTCCTCCTGTCTTTACTTTCATCCACTCTTTACATAGAAGAATGTGCTTTAAAAAGGAATATGATTAACCCTAGTGATTTGTCATTTTTAATCTTTTGCTTCATTTCTTTGGGATACTGTTGTAAATAAACCACCCCCGACCTTTGATGCCCAAGGATCTCCTTGTACTTGTGGAATTACTTGTTTCTGGGGGCATCTCTTTGACCCATATAATATCTCCATAGTGTTTGGCATTTTGTTCTCTTTATACATATTTCCAACCTAAGTTCCTGATTAAGATGTCATGCTAGGGTTAGGCTATATCCCTTTCAATACTCTTCTGAGTCAAGCCCTCTTTGGTCCTAACCTTTATTTCTTGGGCTCTTACCTTCCCACATCCTTCTTGAGCCCAGAGTTCTGACCCTCTTCAACGTCCCTGCTCATATCTCTGTGGTTGGCTGTCCCCAATCAGGGCACTGCAATTGGCTTCAAAATCTCTTAGAGCCTTCCTAATTGAGATTCTGCTGCAATATGCCATCCTTCCTGATCAAGGTCATGTTAAGATCTTCTGATCCCCCTCAGGCATTCCTGGTTAATGTGTTGCCAAGAGGTTCTGGCCTGTTCACCTATCTTATGATGACTTTTCCTGGGAAGGCCCCCTCTTCAAGAACTGGTTATCTTTATTGGCAAAGTCTTATACTAGATAGAGAGATTTACTAATGTTTCTTTTTTTAGTTTAATTGTTGTTTTTCAATCTGGTCTTCTTTTTTAGATTATTGCTGGAGTATATATGGGAGAGTTGGAATTAGATTCTTCTGTAGCCTTTCACACTGCCACCTTAGCCAGAACCCAATGCAAGCAGTTTTTCACAACCCCAGAATACAGGTAGTACAAGGACAGTTGAAGAAACAGTTCTCCTCGTAAGGACATAGATTCCTTCCAGTGAAGAAACATTGTATTGGGATTCAGGAGAATTAGGTTTGAACCCCAAGTTTGCTACCGACTACATTTGTGGACAAATCAGTTCTCCATGGGTTTCAATGTTCATATCTATAAAATGGAACTAACTTGTGTTTCAGGACACATCTAGTCCCAAGACACAGAAGAGTTAGATATCTAGTTAGCGCCAAACTGCAAGGAAATGTTAGAGCTGGGACCTGGACCTGGTCTGTCCATTCCCACTTGGGAACCATTCAAGTTGTTAGGAATTTTTTCCTTATAATTTGCAAGAATCTGTCTCTGGGATGACACCCCCACTGTTCCTAATTCTGCTCTCTGGGTCCAAGCAGAACAACTGTAATGCTGCTTCCTTGGGATGGCCCCTCCTATGTCTGAGGACAGCTCTCCTGCCCCTCTCCCTTCCCCTCTCTGCCAAGACCTCTCCTCCCTTGATGACACAGCCTTGTATTCCTTCACCATCTTGGTCAACTAGGTGACCCTGGATACACTTGAGTTTTTCAGTTTTGTCTCTTAGCTATATCACTCAGAATGTCACCCAATTTACCCCAGACTTGATCTGAAACTGAGCACAGTGAGAATATTGTCTCTCTTGTTTGGATTTATGCAACCCAAGATGATGCTAGATTCCTTACTATATCTCCCTGTTGACTCATATGGAGCTAGCAGGCCTACAGCCTCCAAATCTCTTTTGCACAAACTATTGTCTAGATGTGCTTTCCCCATCCTGTATCTATGTAACTGCCTCTTTGAACCCGTGTGGAACTTTATATTTATCCTTTTAAAATTTCACCATCTGAGGTTTGGGTCATAGCTCTAACCTGCCAAAAACCAGTTGTTAAGTATTTATTAAGCACCTGCTATATGCCACACACTTTGCTAATCTTTTTAGATTCTTACTCTGCCATACAATCTACTAGCTGTCTCCCCTGTCCCTGATTTATGTCATCTGAGAAAAGACAAGGGTGTCTTCTATACTTCTATCAGAGTCATTGATTAACATGCTAAATAGCACAGCACCAAAGACAGATCCCCAGGGCACTCCACTGGAGACTTTTCCTTGGGTTGACATATATCCATTAATCATTTATCTTTAGGTACAGTTATTCACTCAGTTCTAATTCCACCTCGATGTACCATCATCTAACTCATGTCTCTCCTTGTTCACAAGGATAATATGAAAGACTTTGTTAAATGCCTTTCTCAACTCTAACTATACAATGTTCAGAACATTCTCACGTTCTCCTAATCTAGTGACCCTGTTAAAGAAGGAAACCAGGTTAGTGCAGGTCAACTTTTTGAACCCTTTATAACTTTTATCCCTCGCTTTCTAAATGTACACAAAATCCCACTGTCTGCAAGACACCTTTCCCAACCTCCCTCGATTCTAGTGCCTTCCCAATGAGATTACCCCCATTTTGTTTGGTTTGCATGTAGCTGTTGTATGCTGTCTCTCCACTGGACTGTGAGCTCCCTCACGGCAGGAACTGTCTTTGGACTTTCTTTGTGTTTTAGGTGCTTAACACAGAACCTAACACAGAACCTCGAACATAGTAGGTACTTAATACGTATTTGTTGACTTGCCCCTACTACTTAATTGTCAATTCCTTGAGGGCAGGGATGTTTTATTTATCATCATGTCTCCCTGTGACAAATAAGAATGTTACACATATTACTTGCTTATTATATCAAATTGAATTTGCATAAATGTGATAAAGGAAGTTACGAGAATATTGGAGATCTCTGCCTCACTCCTAACTTGTCCTTCAGCTGGGACACCTTGAATAGCTCGAGTGTCACTCACTGGCTGAGGCACAGTGTTGGAATGGAAACCATAACATTTTGAATCAGAGGATCAGGGCTCAGATTCTTACTGTCTTTGGGATCTGGGGCAAGTGAACATCTTTAGGCTTCAAGCTTCTTACCTGGAAAATGACAAGATGGCCCAGAAATGGCTTCAGGTTCTAACTTTACAACCTCATGAACTTTCAGAGGCAGGAATAGAATTAGTTACAATGAAGAAAATGGAAGAAACAATGTAGCTTCACAGGAAATTTAGTTTGGGAACAAACAACATGTAGAAAAGATTGAAATAAGGGCAGGTCACTGTAGGTGACTACGAAGGAAGAGATTGGACTATCCAGGGTAACAATAGCAACGATAAAACTTACACTTATATTGTGTTTTAAGGTTTTTAAAGCACTTTGCAAATATTATCTCATTTTATTCTCCCAGTAACCCTGTAGCTACTCTTATTACCCCTGTTTGATAGATGAGAAAACAGAGGGAAGCAGAGAGGAGTGACCTCCCTAGGGCCACACAAGTACTAAGGATCTGGGATGACTCGAACTCAAGCTCCCTGACTCAAGGTCTGGCACTCTAACAACAATGCCCTGTAACTGCCCCATTTTGCTTTGGACCAGTGACAATCTCAGAACAGGGAAAGACAGAATAAAAATTGTTGTGATTTGAGCTCTGTGTTTCCCCAGGGCGCAGAATAAGGTCTTTTAGGGCCTGTCAACATCTGTGGAATTGAATTGAGTTAAATAAAAGCTGCCATTAGATCTGAAATGATAACCAAAGTCTTCCAAATTCATCCTCCATAATTAAAGAGATTCCTCCACTAGATAGGGAAGGGGACCACTCATCCAAAGAAACCTCAGTTTCTTTCTAGCTTTCATGTTCTTGGATTTTGGGGTCCCAGAAATGCTCTGCCTTAGACGCTGAAATGAATGTCTCCCCATCTTTTATGGAGGCCTCTGGGAAGGTCTGACCTACGGCCCTAGTCTCTCTCCCTCCTTCCCTCCCTTCTTCCTTTCCCTGTCCCTGGTGGGGTTGGGGGGAGGGTGGAGAGACAGGTGTTGGTTCACCCTGTGCTTTTTTGCAAACCCATTCTGGAGATTCATGCAGTTGCTAGGGGTGGGGGAAGAGTTTTAATAATTCATCTTTAAATAGCTTTAGGCCAAGAGATTGCTTCAGTATTTCCGAGTCTTCAGGTTTTATTATTCCTGCCAAGTCTGAATAAAAACAAGGCTGTTTTATCGCACTTGGCCTAATCAGTGGGATGCCTCTAGTGCTTTGGGCAATAAATGATCCGTTTTTCATTTAAAACATTTTTAAAATCAATGTATTTTGTAAAAGAGTCATAAAAAATCTTCAAATTAAAGGTTTTTGAGCCATAAAAACAAGTAATATATTTAAGATTTTCTCCCCTTTAAAGGCAATAATATTGTCCTGTAAACTGGAGATGGGCTCCCTGGGTCTTCTGAACGACCGTGCAGCAGCCAGCTTGTCTTTGCCCCAGCCTCCCTCCCTAGGAAGGTCACCTTCAGGAAGGGTGTTCCTTCATATCATCACTCACAGAGGAATTTGAATACTTTGGAATTAACTGACACATAGACCCAGATCAGGGAAGAGCTCCGCTGGCCCCCTAGGTTTCCGAGGTCTCTGTCTCAGTCTCTTTCTCCATTTCTATCTCTGACTCTCTATCTCTCTCCATCTCACTCACACACACACATGCATGCACTATTTTTTTTTTTAACTCTGCCATAAACTATTGAATGGGAGTCAAGAGTTTTAGGTTCTAATCCTTGCTCTGTCCCACCCCAATCCATGACCTTGGGTCAAATGTGATAAATTACATCCACATCTCTAGATTCTTTTCCCTGTCTGTAAAATAAAAGAGCCATATTAAGTGGTTTCTGAGCTTTTCCTCACTTCATGCTTTCTGTTCTGTTCTCACCCTGTTTCCTCACTCCCACTGCCAGCTTGGGTAATCCATGCTTTTCTGTTTCATCTAAACAGAAAACCAAAACAGTTCTAGAACTTTCCTTTCCCTATTCTAAGGTTACCCTCAGTTCTGCCATCTTCCAGGAGGCAGCAGAACTGAGCGAAAGGAGTAATGGTTACGAATCAGTGGATCTGGGTTTGAATCCTACTTTACCATCTGTTACTTGTGGGACCTTGGGCTAGTCGCTGCACTTTTCTCCTGTATAGAATGAGGGGGTTGGACCACATAGCCTCTGAGGGTTTCTGAGTTCTTAACTCTGTATTTTCTGTTTAAGGCCCCTTCTAACTTGGGCATTCTTTGTTCTAAGTTCTCTCGCAGTTCCAATACTTTACTGGATCCGTGGATCGGATGTAGTATTCTTAGAGTCTCTTGTTGTATTTTATCTTTCTCATTAATTTCTCTTCCTTCATTTTAAATCTCAATGAAGCAAAAGCGGCGTAGAAGTCTAGTTTATTGATCTAGTGTGAAATGACGGGGAGAAGGGTGGGGTAAAATCTTTATATTTAACCCCTGAAGTTCTGTGGGTGACAACTCTATTTTTATATTATAGGTAGCGCTGTCCTTGGAGTCACAAAGACATGAGTTTGAATTCTGGGCAAGTCACTTAACCTTTCTGCCTCCCTCAGTTTCCTCAACTTTAAAATTGAGATAACAATCCCAACCTCCCAAGGTTATTGCAAGGATCGAATGAGATATTTGTAAAGCACTTTGCAAACCTTAAAGAGCATATAAATGCTACGATGATGATGATGCCAGTTAATAGCGGTGAGAGTAACTCTTGTCTGGGTAGTATTCTTTCTGAAGGCAAACAATGAGTTCAGGGCCATACTGTCAGATACAGGCTCATGGGTAAAGTTGGAAGGGACCTTAGAGGCCATCTAATTCAATCATTTTACAAATGAGGAAACTGAACCCCAAAGTGCTAATGAGAATTTTGTAAAGTCATACAGGTAGAAAGTGTCAAGCATGGGATTTGAACTCATGTCCCATAGTGAAACTAGTCTAGAGCCAACCTTCACCGAGTTACCTTGCTAAGAAATCAGGTAGTCTTCCTGACTCCAAATCCAATGTTCTCACTACTGTGCCACCTAGCTGCTTATAAAAATATAACCATCACCCACAGAGCTTCAGAAGGTTAAAAAGAATTTCTCTTCCTGATTTCATGTCTTCCTTCTCTAAGCTGTTTTCTACACAGCTGACAAACTGTTATTCCTTCATCACAGATTTGAACATGTTGTTTAAGAATCTTCAGTGGCTCCCTATCACTTCTAAGATAAAATCAAAGTTTTCAGAACCTTCCATGTAAAGTCCTTCACGATCTGGCTCCTGGTCCTAGTCCCTTTACTTATTTTCTATCTATTTCAACCAGACCACTAGCTATTCCCTGAATCTGGCATCCCATCTCTCTCTTCCAGATCTTTGTAGTAGTAGTATATTCACATTAATCACATATTATTGAATCTTATCTCCCTCCTAGACAATGAGCTTAAGAGGGTTTGGATAACCACATATTTATGCATTGTGTCTCCCCCAGCATCTGTTACTATCCTTGGGAATTAGGGGACATGTGATACTTTGATAGATTGCATTTTGAGAAATCACACACAGATTTCTTTTTGAAACTTGGGGCTATATTAATGGAGCACCTGAAATGTAATACACATTGATTAATTTGGGGACTCATCTTCCTGAGTTCAAAGCTGGTCTCAGACACTTATATGTGACCCTGAACAAATTACTTAACCCTGTTTGCCTCAGTTTCCTCATCTGTAAAATGAGCTGGTGAAGGAAATGGCAAACCACTCCAGTATCTTTGCCAACAACAACATTGTCTCCATCTGCTACGTGTACAAGCTCTCTCTTACTCTCAGAGAGCTGGCAACCTCTTTCCTCTGACTTCTGTTCCTTTGTGGGACCTATCACTCTTCACAAATGTGCAGATTGCCCAATCAGATCATGAATCAGCCCCCAGCTCGACCTAGAAAGTGCCTTCATTTTGTTACATCACCACTGTGTGCTTCATTGATTTATTTACTAAACATGTTGTATAAAACTTTAATCAGAATGTTAGAAATGAGGAAAGTAAACATGACAAGACACACCAGGGGCATTCTGCTGGAGATAATTAAATCTATCAAGAGGAACCTGTCTTATTAAGCACCTACTGTGTACTGAACGATGTCCTCAGACCTGCAGCAAATCCCTTGGTCAGGGTGGCCAAACCCCAGAAGCTCTTTTTCCATCCCAGCCATTCTCACAGGGAGCAGGTTGGCAAGGCATTTATTCGGGGACTTCTCCATTCATGATAAAACCTCTTGATGGATTAGGATCCAGTTTGTTGGAGTAACTCAGAAACTCAGAGCCCTTCTGCTCATTTCTCCTGAGGCAGTTCAGGCTCCATAGGCAGGCATTTGCTGCTGAATTCTCATCAAGGGGCCCAAGGCTTTTCAGGTGCACAGATTTCACTGGCATCCCTTTCCCTTTCACACCAGGCAAATGTGATTGAGAAGAGAGGGAATTTCCCTTTCAGGACACGAGAACTTCAGGTCCTATTGTCCCACCCAGGTTGTGGAAGTTGAAGACCACCAGTCTGCCATTTTGCCCTCTCCATTTCTTCATATTTTGCTCAGCTCCTCTTAGTAGCTGCCCTGGTCCTCAGCTTTATCTGCCATTGCCTGGAGGCCCTGAGTACCACCATCTTCCAGTCACTCAGGCTTGTAATCTAGCTGTTACCCTCAACTCTGTCTCTTTTAGCCTCCCTATTCAATCACTTATCAAGGTGTCACTTTTACCTTCTTTACTTTTCTTCCATTCGCTTCCCTTTTCTGATTCTGCCACCTCCCAGGCCCAAACCTTCATCACTTGGAACCTGGACTGTTACAATAACTTGCTACTTTGTTTCCCTGCCTCAAGTCTCTCCCGACTCTAGTCTATCTCCTGCTCAGTTGTCAAACTGATTTTCCTAAAGTTCAGGTCTGACTTTATTACTCCCCTACTCAATAAACTTCACTGGCTTCCTATTACCTTCAGGACCAAATTAAAATCATCTGGCTTTTAACACCCTTCGTAACTTAGTTTCTTGCTACCTTTTTAGTTTTCTTACACTTTCTACCCATCTTCTGTGATCCTGTGACCCTTGTCACCTTGCTCTTCCATTTCCTTACTCTGGGCACTTTCTCTGGCTGCCCCCAAGTCTGGCACGCTCTCCCTCCATATCTGTGTTTTTTGGCTTCTCTGGCTTCCTTTAACCTGAAGTCCCATCTTCTCCAGAAAGCCTTTCCTGGTGTGTTAATGCTGGTGCCTTCCCTCCAAGAAAACCCCCAGTTTAGCCCATCTACACCTTGTTTACACAATTATTTGCATGATATTTCCTGCATTGGACAGTGAAGTCCTTGAGAGCAGAGATGGCTTTTGTCTTTGTCTCCTTGGTACTTAGAACAATTCCTGGAACTTAATAATTCCTTGTTGACTGACTGTGGGCAGGGCACAGGTATTCCCCTAGTAAGGAGGGCATAGGGAAAAGACAAGTCCCCTTAAAGTTAGAGGACCTGGGTTCATATGTTAGTTACGACACTACCTATGGGACCTTGGTACCTCCCCAGCCTGTTTCCTCATCTGGAAAATGAATGGGTTGCTCCAGATGGCTTCCATAGTCTCTTCTAGACTAAATCCATAATGCTGTGATGTAGAACTCAGGTTCTAGGCTCTGTTTTTCAACCAGCTCCCTTATCTGACCATAAGCTAATTCCCCTCTCCATGGCCTTAATTCCCTCCAAAGAGATAGTGTTTCCACTCCTGAGATGATGTTGGGGCCCTAGTAGATGTTTGAAATTCTCTCACTCGACTCTGACATCTTAAGTCCCAATCTGTCTGAACCTCAGTTTCCCCTTCTGTCAGAGGAGAGAGTTGGACTTCATGATTTAGAAAGTTCTGTCTAGATTTATATCCTGTGATTCTATGGGTTGGAGGAATCAGAAGACGGAGGGAGCTCAGAAATGAGTGGCTGGAGAAGGTCATCCATTTCTGAACTCTGAAAGGGAAGGATGAGACCTGAAGACAAATGGCACTGAATTCACTTTGTTCTGGCCAGCCCCGATTGGGGGTACCAACAAAGAGCCACCTGATTTCTCCATCCAAAGGATAACAATATTATTTGGCTTCTGCAGGGGCCTCTGAGCAGGGTCTTCTCTCCTCCTCCCATCTGTTCCCTGCAGACTGGGCTGGGAAGGCTCTCCTCAAAATGAATTTTCCAGAGAAAGAGAGAGAATGAAATTGAAGTCAGCATCAGCTGCACATTGTCCTTTTGGCTGCCCCGGTGAGGGACCTCACCTCTGTCTTCTCTCACTGACTTGGCAGCCAGGTTTGGAAGATGTTGAGAAAACCATATGGGCTCCTTGGCCTGAGCTCTTGCCACTACTCTGGGGAAGGAGAATTTCCCTTTGATCACCAAACAAGGACTCACCCCAAAGGGAGGTGCTGAATGAGCTCCAGACCAGAGTGGACCTAAGTGATGGTCTTTTTCCCCTGACTTCAGCCAGGCTCCTGGATACCCCCAGTTGCCATTTGTAAATATCAGGTCTGAGTCTGGAAGGCTCATTGAGGACACATCTCTGTAAGAGTAAGTGAAACCAGAAACGCTATCCAGAGAAAGGTCCTAGGCTCATCCAGCTAAAAAGGGGATCATAACCTGAGGCATACAGGCAGATTTCAGGGAGTCCCTGAACTTGGAAAGGAATAAAAAAAATCACATCTTTGTTTTCATCAACCTCTAACTGAAAATTAGCCTTTCCTTCCATTTTGAATTGAAAACCAAATAAACATTCTGAGAAGAGGTCCATAGGATTCAGTAAACTGGAGAGTAGTCCTAGACACAATAAAGGTTAAACCTTCCCGAACCAGAGCCTGGAATCTTAACCCAGCCCTTGTCTGCCACTTAGATGAACAACGAGCCTAGAGGTCCTTATTGTATGGAGAGCAGGGACCTTCTCAACCCTCCTAGATTGGGCGATAGAGTTTGATCACACACTGGGTTGGTGTTTATAGACTTGTTATTGTTTGGTCATTTTAGTCATGACTTTGTGACCCCATTTGGAGTTTTCTTAGCAAAGATATTGTAGTTGTAGTTTGCCAGCTCATTTTGCTGATGAGGAAACTGAGGAAACTAGGGTTAAGTGACTTGCCCAGGGGCGTACCACCAACAAATATTTGAGACTGGATTTGAACTCAAGTACTTCTAACTCCAGGGTAGGTACTCTAGCAATGATGCCACCCAGTTGCACCGTTTATGGAATTATAAAATATCAGAGCTTGAATGGACCTTA
The DNA here is from genome assembly GCA_028658325.1 of Potorous gilbertii. Taxonomy (NCBI): domain Eukaryota; kingdom Metazoa; phylum Chordata; class Mammalia; order Diprotodontia; family Potoroidae; genus Potorous; species Potorous gilbertii. The sequence continues at coordinate 230,144,730 of CM053772.1, forward strand.
TGACCTAGAATGCTGTTCTAGGGAGGGATCATCTAGTTCCCTGACTTTATAGAGAGGGAAAATGAGGCCCAGAGAAGGAAAAGTTACTTTCTTCAGGTCACATAATTAGTCTCCTAATTCCTAGCCCAGAACAGTACTCTTGCCATTAAGCTGCACCTCTATGCTCGGGGAAACTGAGATCTGGAGAGAGCAAATGACTTGCCCAAAGTCACCAAGTCTGACAAAGAAGGAACTAGTGCCAGGATTTCTTAGCTCCCTTTCTAGTCTTCTCTGGCCACACTCTTCTCTTATTTGATGAAGGTGGTCTGGCAGGTGAGGGATAGCTCTGAGAGTGAGCCAAAACCTTCCATCAACAAATGCAAACCTGCAGTCAAAAGCAGGCTCTGTGAAAAAGCCACCTGTCTCCTCTTCTGTACTGTCTCACTCCTTCTTAACCTTCTGCCCTACAGTTAAACTGACCTTCCTTCTTCAAGGCAGGACAGCCTGTAAGCAGAATGGAACCCACTCAGGCATCATAAGGTAAGGGAGGCCCCAGAGGGCTCTCCTCCCCTCCATCCCTCACCTCATTGAAGAGAGAGGAATCATAGTTTAGCTTAAGAAAAATCTGGTGTCTGGATTCCTGGAATCCAGAGAGGACATTTGGGGGGCAAGTCTGGATCCTGGCTGGGTGTGAAATTTGAGGCTGATCGTGGGAGGTCCAACATATGATCATTAGCTTCCAGGCAGCAATGAAAAGGAAAAAAGGCAGAAGGTTTTTAGTTCCAACAAATGTTTAGGTTTGACAATTGAGCCATAAATTGGACCCTAGTTAGTCTTTGTCTCCTTAATGCGTTTGCTAATTTCTCTTCTGTTGGACATTAGTAGATGATGAGTCTTTAGTCATGATATAAAGATGTCAATTAGCTGCCCTGCCTCCCAGCTGCTTCCTCCATGAGCTGAGGGTCATAAGACCTAGGGCCTGGGCCTGGTTTTCTTGGGCAGGCCTGGTTTACACTATATGCTCTCTGAGGTCCCATCCCCCTCTGAAATTGGATGGAGTTTCTCCCTTTGGCCCTAACCTCTTTCCTAAGTTTTAGACCATTGTCTCCAACTGTCAAGAAGGCATTTCCACTTGGATGTCCCAGCAGTTTCTCAAAAGAGACATGTCTAAAGGTAACTTCATTCTTTTCCCCTTAACTGACTCCTCCTTCTCAGTTTATCTTTTCTTTCTTTCTTTTTTCTTCCTTGCACCTGGCCTCACACCACTCTCAACCATGATGTCAGATCTGACTCTTCTCATGCCCACATTTCTCATATCCAACCCATTCCCCTGTCCCTACTGCCATCCACCTAGACTATTGTGATGACCCCTTAACAGGTTTTTGTGCCTCCACTGTCTCCCTCTTACGATTTGTTCTTCATGCTGCAGAAATAATCTGCCTTATGTAGATATCATGTCAATCCTCTGCCTATTCTTAGAAGTGTGGCTAAGAAAAAGAGAAGGGAGACAGGAAACTCGGGGGAAGTGGGGCTGAGGGAAGGGGTGCAGGAGTCCTTGTTACATTTGTAGTCTAGGAGGAAGGATCCAGCATTCAAAATGCAAGAGAAAAAAAGAGTGATTGAGGTCCTAGAGGAGACCGGAGGGGAGGGAAATAACATCATCAACTGGGGAGTTAGCTTTGATAAGGAGATAGGTTTTCAAGGGAAGGAAATGAAGATGCGTTCAGTCATGGAGAGGTTTGAGAAGCAGATGAGATAGGAGAGTGCCTGTAGGCAGCCTTAATTTCAACAACGGAATATGGTGGGAAGATGTCAGGAACTGGGAAGGAGGAGCAGCAGGTTCAAATCCCCACTCTGATGCATCCTAGCTACAGGACCATAAGCCAGTCATTTCTCTGTGCCTCAGTTTCCTCAGAAGGCACTCACTCCTTCCTCTCTGGGCTACTTCTCTGAGGAAGGGGCTTTAAAAGAGTGTTAAAGGAGGGAGAGATTATAAACTGAATGAGGGCACTAGGAGCTTGAGGACAGAGGAAAATGTGGAATTCCATAGGGAATCTGGAGAACACATATGGCACCAGGAGGTCAGGGAAAGGCTGGTTTCTTGCCATGTGGAGTGAATAAATACATGGAGGAATACTTAATGAAGTCCAGACATGAATGTTTTCCATAAATCAAAATAACCAACCCAAACAAAGACCAGGTGAATTCAAGTTCGTTTCCCAGAAGGATGTTTTGCAACCCCATGCCTGGTCAGCTTGGGATCAAGGCCATCACCACACTGGTTGCTGCACCCTCAGAATCTCTTGGTCCTAATGATGCCACCCTAGTCCAGCCTCTGGAGACCACACAGACTATCAGGAGCTTGACCAATCATAAGTTCAAAGACTTAAGAGCCGAAAGGAACTTTAGAAGTCAAATAGCCCAGCCCTCTTTTTCCTCCTCATTCACTTGCTGGGATTTCTCTGGAGAATCTCTCCTCCCAATCACATATTCCACCCATTAATTTTAATTCTTATATAAATACCATAAAACAGTAGAAGAAGGAACAAAGTGGACTAGAGGAGCATTCATTACCTTTAGGCTAAAAAATAAGCTCTTAACGACAATACGATATGAGATTCCTTGATAGATCTAACTCAGGGATGACTTTTTTTCCAACGATCCTCTGAGTATGATACTAAGCAAGGCATAAAATAGGGAGAAAGTATGTGCCAAAGGCATTCAAGTATCATGGAAGTTGTCTTAAATACATTGGATATCAGCAGTTTCCAACATTTTTGTGTATTATAACTCCCCTTTTTAATGTCAAAAAATTATGCCAACTGAGCAGCTAGGTGGCACAGAGAATAGTGTACTCACCCTGGAGTCAGGAGGACCTGAGTTCAAATGTATCCTCAGGCACTTGACACTTGTTAGCTTTGTGACCTTGGGCAAATCACTTAAACCCAACTGCCTTGCCTTCTCCCCTCTAAAAAACACCCCCAAACCAAAAAACTTATGCAAACCTTCCCATGATATACTACTAGTACTCATGGACTGAGCAAACACATAATGGTAAAAAGTGACAATTCAGGAAGGCTTTTAAGTGTGTATTTCATTCATCCCTATAGTTTTTATATTCAAGCAAAAACAATAGCGCTACATAGATGGATGAGACATGATTTATTCAGTTTGCAGTAAGTATAGCTGCTTATGCTATGCTAAGGTATGTAGTATATTGTAGGGAAGCTCACATGCATATGAATTCTCTGACCCCCTGTAATAACTCTTCGGCCCTCTAGGCACTAAATCCCGGCCTAAATGGAAGAAGAATTCCCTCTACATGTTCGTGGATGGCACTATGCTGATTACATCTAGCCCAGAGGCTCTTCAAAGAAATATAGGGCCGCACAGAAGAGACCAGCCAGACCATCCACATTGGGAAAACTAAATGGTTGAAGGATGTTTATTATCCAGACTCTCACCTGCCTCTGGATGGGCGGTCCATTGAGTGAGCATATCAGTTCATGGATCTTGAACAAGCACAGCAGATGGATGATGAGTGGGGCCCCACAATTGAACTGGGGGAAGAAAATGTATTGGATTATCTTTAGGCAGTTGTGCAATGATTCTTCTGGGAAGCTACATGCTGCAGAAGTCCATGTTTTTGACACCAGCATTCTCATGGTGATGCTATGTGACTATCCTTTATAGAACCTTAGCCTATCAGGAGGATCCAAATGACAGGTGGCCCCAGTCCAGTTAAAGTTAACAGATATTTGTTGTTATTCACTCATTTAGTTATGTCTGACTCTTTGTGATCCCATAGGGGATTTTCTTGGCAACAGACCTTTCTTTTGTTGTTGTCCAGTCATGTCCAACTCCTCATGACCCCATTTGGGGTTTTCTTAGCAAAGATACTGGAGTGGTTTGCCATTGCCTTCTCCAGCTCATTTTACAGCTGAGGAAACTGAGGTAAATGGGGTAAAATGAGTTGCCCAGGGTCACACAGCTAGTAAATATCTGAGGCCAGATTTGAACTCGAGTCTTCTTGACTCCAGGTCCAAGGCTCTATCCACTGTACCACCTAGACTGCCCTAAGACATTTATTAAGCACCTACTATGTGCTAGGCTTTGAGCCAGGAGCTGGGATACAACATAATTTAGGAACTCTCAAGGAGTTAATACCCTACTGGGCTGACACAGTACAAACAAATAAATACAAAATACTTTAAAGAGAGAGAGAACGTTAATAACTGGGGAGCTGGAGGACAGGGTGGAGATCAGCAAAGGTTTTGTATAGGTTAGACCTGAATTAAAAATAGACAATGTCAGGTAGTATAGGGAGAAGGGTCCTCTGCCTGGACCAGCTCACTGTGTGACCTCTGGCAGATTCTCTTCTGCTCTGGGTCTCAGATTGATCCTATGTAATATAATGAGGTTGAGTCTGATGACCTTTCAGGAAACTCCCAGTGCTATTCTAGACCAACCTGTGATCTTACCTCCTGCCCCCTTGTTCCCCTCTTGGGAAGGGCCAGGGAGAGGGGTTGGAAGAAGAGAGGAACCTTCTTTTGTGAATCCAAAGGGTCTAATTTATTTTCTTTACCTAATGAAGCCAGAGTCTCTTTGGGGTGAAGGGGAAGAGTAATGGCTGCTGGGCTTTAGGAAGGTTCTGTGATTCATGGAGTCATGTTTTCTCAGGCACACTCCGACAATATATTTTCCCTTTTAAGCTGAATTTGGAAGAGAAGAAAATGTCACTGAGTGAGAAATATAGTAGAGAAAGAGGCATCCTGGTGCAGTGGAAAGAGCACTGAATTTGGAGTCTGGAGACCCAGATTTTGCTGCTCCCTAGCTCTGTGATCTTGGGAGAGTCCCTTCCCTTTCCAAGCCTCAGTTTTCTTTCTTTCTTTTTTTTTTATTTTAAATAAATTTATTTAACTTTTTACATTCATTTTCACAAGATTTTGGGTTCCAAAATTTTCTCCCCATTTGTGCCCTTCCCCCTCCCCAATACACTGGACATTCTAATTACCCATATCACCAAT